>CM073575.1:32056421-32656421 GCA_037074715.1 Magnolia kwangsiensis | reverse complement strand
TAGTCATTTGTAGGAAGTACTGTTTGCATTCATATTTTGCTGATGTGATTGACATGGTTTGTTGTCGCATTAGGGAGTTAGGAATGCGTGCATAATTAGTTTGGCGAAGAGATTCGCCTAGTTGCACACTTTGGGTCGACATGCTATATGTAGACCTAAGTGTGTAGTGCATGTGTTTGTATAAATGCTTGTATTAGTATGTATTGAATTAAATGATGTTATTTGATACTTTGTGATTGATTTTTCAATTATTATGCCGACCTAAATGATTTTCTACATGTTGACAAAATGCATGATTTCATTACATGCATGGAATGTATGTGCTTGAGGATTTGCTTAAGTTGAATATGCATGGGAAGTATGCCTTGAAGATTTGCTTAAGTTGAATGTTATAACATGTGCTAACATGCTCACATGATGTATTTCAATTCCAATACTTTTATAGTGATTCCATAGATGTGTGGGACTTGACTTAGTCCAGGCAGTCGGTAACCGAGCAAATTCGTGGCTGACTGGTCATAGCCACGAATGACGCGTCGATGAATGTGATTCGTGTTGAGAGTTGGCGGCAGTGGTTAGGCCACGCGAAGTGTTTTACGCACTTCATGTCGTTCAGTTCGAGATGCGATCGCGCTAGTCGAGCCCGTCAAGTAACCCGACTGGCCGATGTTTGTTCACCATGTATGTATCATAACTGCTTGAACCTAGGGTACCGAACTTACCATTGTAAACCCTATTAACCGTGGTACCTTGATCCACGAAGACTCATGAGCCGGGCATGGTGGTATGGGACACCGTGGTCGAGCTGTCGGCCTACGCTGGGGCCACAAACCTCCCCGTAGTGACCAATGAGCACCTTGACTCGTGAGCAGATTATGGTGGTATGGGACACTATATTCTAGCTGTCGGCCTACACTGATCAGGCGACGAGCCCTTTGTAGTGACCGCGAGCGTATTCTGAGTTCACGGGAGGCGACGACCCTTCCGTGCAGTAGAGTACAGTAGGCCTGTATTGATAAGGTGATGGGGGAGCGGTGCAACGAGTGCGAGCAACAGCCCTGGCAGCCCTTGCAGTGACCTACGAAATGTACATCGTATGAGATTACTAGGAGTGACGACCCTAGACAGGATCCGTGTTGGGATCGATACAAGGGAGGTACCTTAGTTTCCCAATCCTGCTGTTTGAATGGACTAATAATAACTTGGTAATCATATCACCATAGCATTGCATGTGCCTGGAAGATGTGGAGCACTCTAGGGAGTGTGGCATGCCGCGGTCGTAAGATGTTGCCGTATGAGGGTGATCGTCGGTGAGGGCATACATCACGTCATATCATCTTGCATTAACAACAGTTTTAGGACTTGTCTGATTTACTGCTTTACTATTATCGCGTGACTGAATTGTGAACATGCTAATCTTTGCTCTATGATTCCACTGAGTTGATCACTCATTCCCACGTTACGGGATGGTGTTTGCAACACCCACCAGACCCTGTTGTAGTTGCAGGTGTCGATGAGATCCAGGAGGTGGAGCTAGATGATGACGAGGACCAGGATGAGTTCTCGTATATGCAGTATCATGACGGCTTCCCGTAGGTGACCTGGATCGAGGGGACATCAGTGGGACTTTACTTTTTGAACATTATTCTTTTGTTATGTACATGTATATGAGACTCAGAGATGTAGTCATACTTTGGAGACAGTTGAGATTACTTTGTTTTTCCATACAGTGATATATATCTTGTTTAGTCTTCCGCTTGCTTTTATCACTGGATCTGAAGTATGAATTGCAGTTTTGGTATACTTTTACTCATGTGAATGCTTTAAATCAGACAACATTGAATCATAACCATTTTTGTTGCATAAGTGACGGTCTGGAACTCGGGAGTTGAGTTTATACACGACCCCCGATTTTCAGGGTGTTACAAGTTGGTATCAGAGCATGAATGAGAGTATACTGGGCCTGGGTTATGGTCTTGCGACGTACGCTGTCGCTTCCTTTGACTTAGGTGGGTGCGAGAAGGGTCTAGAAACACTTCTAGGATCACAGATTCGCCGATAGGCGAAGTCTATAAGGATCGATCGCAAGATCGAGTCTGTAACGCATCTCGGGTCGCGTAAAGCGACCCGAATCACTTCTAAGCTGTAGGAAGTCGGGTGGAGATGTCCTATGAGCGGTTTTAAACCGCAAAAGTGAATCCATGGGCCGTGGAATGACCACGACTCTAGTAATCAATCGCCAGGGCTTAAAAACCCCGTTTTGCCAAAAATTCTCAAAATTCCTTCTCTAAACACTTCAACCTTCAGTTCTTTCTTATCCATTTCATGTTAGGCATCAAACCTAATGTGAAAATAATACAAATTAGTACATACACCAAATTTTATAGTGAATAGTAAAATTTCATGAAAAATGGCCATAAGGCCATTCTAACTTCACTTTCTTTAGCAACTAAGGAGCTAGAAAGATGTACTGGATCCTTCTACCCCAAATTCATATGCTGCATCATATGGTTTGGTATTCGGGATTGCGATGTGGACCCGGAAAGCCCCGAACACATGTTTGGGCTCATAGGGACCAAAATATAATGAACCAAGGGGTGGGACCAACTTTTTTGGGGCCCTGGGACCATGGGGGACCAGACCCATCGGGTCCCGCTGGCCAACCTGGAGGTTGGCCGGCGATGCCATCGCCGGCCGGGCGATGCATCGCCGGCCGGCCACCTCGGACGGTGCTGCCCTTTGGGCGCACCCACTTAAATACACCCCCCAACACCCCTAGCTACCTCCCATCCCACGAAAACCCCTAAAACACCCCTCTCCTTCACAAACAGCCCCCTTGCATGCCCTAGATTTGAGTTTCAGCGCTCCATTCCAAATCCCGGCGACCCAAACCCATCCTAATCCCATCCTTGGCCAAAACCGACCACCACCCATTGATTATTGGGTGTTGGCAGCCCCTTTCCTTGAAGATTTTCCCATTTGGAGCTCCAAAATCCCCCAAATAGTGCTGAAATCGTGAGCAGCTCCATTCCACCTTTTTGTTTTTATTTTTCCCTGAAACTACAGCCTTGGGAAGCTTGAAGCATCCCTCTACGACGCCTAGATTTCCTTTTGTCAGATTGGGCAGCCATTTCTTCGCATTTTCGGCGTTTTCCATGGCTTTCGTGGAAGCTATTTTGGGTCTTTTGTCACTCTCATCCATCCTGTCTTTGATGGGTAAGAGGAAAACTGCAACAGACGAGGCTGGGCCGAGCCGCCCTGCTCGATTGAGAAGACCGCGGGGTGGTGCCGCAAGTTCAAGCGCCGCCGCAGGTCCAGCTGCAGTCCTGGAGTGCCGTACGAAGCGGGATTTGGATCCCCATGCACACCTTGGACGAACCATCCTATCAGAGATGCCTCATGGTGAATACACTGATCGTAGAGTGTTATTTGAGGCGGACGTAGATGGGCGATTGTTCGGCGAATATCTGTTGTTCGAACGCATTGAAGCTGCGCACTGGGGACCGATCTTTGAAGCTCGCGCTCGTGCTAATGTGAGCACTGTTCGTGCCTTCTATGCTAGCATCCAGAGTCCTACCTTGGAGCCCTTGCAGTTCAAAATCCCTTTTGGTAGAGATCGGATGGCTACGATCGACGTCCAGTTGGTTGCGCGACTTCTCAACGTGCCTCTAGGTGATGTACATCCAAGTGAGAAAAATTTGAGGACTAGACGTGAACGAGATCGCCGCACCAGGTTTCTGTGCGGTAAGTTGGTTCCATGGCAGCCTAATAATAGCCTCAAGGCGACGTACATGTCTGAGGATTTGCGTCTGCTGCATCACATCTGCACGTTCAATGTTTATCCTAGGTCGACGAACCGCATTGAATGTACACGTCTTATGGTCGATTTCTTATTTCTGGTGGCTCAGGGAGAGAACGTATGTATGGCCACTTTCATCTTACGGCAGATAGTTCTCATAGCCAGGTCGAGAAGAACATCCGAATCCCTTCCCTTTGGCCGACTCATTTGCAGAATTGCGCTTGAGTTTGCCTATAGACTTGGACCCGAGTTGCCGGTATCGATTCACACCATCGATGAGTCGACGATGGTTAAGATGAAGATCGGGTCGCAATATCGTGAAAATCAACTTGAAAGGGATAGTGGGGACGACTTTGATGAAGAGGAAGATCAAAGCGAAGGAGAACCTAGTGCAGAAGCTCAGGAAGAGACTCAGGAAGAAGCAGAAGAGGAGGCTCAGGATACTGATGAGAGTCCTCCTCCTTCTGCGCAGACTACTATTGACGATCGCATTGCCCGGATGGAGGAGAGTCAGACCGCTTTGCGAAGGGAAGTCCAAGAACTTCGAGCAGAGGTCGCTGATGCCAAGGCCGTTACGAAGAAGAAATTTGGCAAGGTGACTCGCACCTTGAAGGCAATCCTGTGTTGCTTACAGGATAAGGGTGCTCCTCCTCCGTCGCCAGACTCCGACTAGCAACGCGATCTTTGATGTTGTTATGAGTAGTTAGCTATTTTCTGTTTCATGTGTGTAAAGCCTATTAGGGCTAGTGCTTTGCTTTTGTCGCTGTTGCTTAACTGTCTTAATTTCCATGTCATTCTAGTCATGATGCTTGTAAGGATATATCCCTTGTATTGTGACAATTTTGATTAATTGAAATGCATGGAATGCCTTTGACTCTTTAGTGAATGATTGTGGTGTATTTGTGCAATTGAGACTGACAAGGTTGCGCCCTATTTTGAATATAGGGAATGCCACCTAAGACTACGAGGAGCGCGGTTCGGCTTTCATTGTTAGAGCAGATGGATCAGGCTCCTTCTCAGTCTGGCACTCGTCCGGACCCTGCTGTGGGCCCGATTCCTGAGACTGTTCGATCGTCTCAGCCTGCTACTGGTCCTACAGATGGACCACCGCCATTTACACCATCAGTCAGAGAGCCACAGCGCGCATCTACTTCCGCACCTCATCCGCCACAGCCTGCTCCACCCCCTGATAGATTCGAGCAGATGATGGCTATGATGCTACAGCAGCAGCAGCTTCTGACCACCATAGTTGGGACTTTAGCCCAGGGTGGGGGTGCGACTGCATCTACTCCGCCTGCACCACCTGCGCATCCAGCTGAGGATGCCTATGCTTACACCCAGGATGAGGGCATAGCACTTCCTGCGCAGCCTGCTTTCCCTGCGGGGAACCCTGCCGACACACGGGGCCTTCTGGAGCGATTTCAGCGCTTGCGGCCTCCTACTTTCACGGGTTCTCACAGACCCGAGGAGGCTGAGTTTTGGCTCGACCGAGTGTCGAAGATTCTGCGCATGTTGCACTGTACTGAGGCAGAGCAGGTAGAGCTGGCTACCTTCCAGTTTGAGAGAGAGGCCAGTATGTGGTGGGATAGTGTATTGCGGACTGTTACCGCAGACTTCGTATGGACATGGGCAGCATTCGAGTTTCGCTTCCATGAGAAGTATTATCCTCAGACCTACAGACACGAGAGGGAGAATGAGTTTCTCCGTCTCAGGCAGGCAGCGATGACGGTCACCGAGTATGAGCATCGGTTCACAGAGTTGGGCAGGTACGTCCCGACGATTTTAGCTGATGAGCAGATGCGCATACGGCGCTTTTTGGAGGGCTTGCGACCGGATATTCGGTCGAAGATGTGCTGTATCAGTTTCTCCTCCTATGCGGAGTTGGTTCACATGTCCATGCGGGCAGAGCAGGACGTGGATCGACTTGCGCGATCACGAGGCCCGACTACTTCTAGGCCGCGACCGGAGTTGCCAGATAGGCCCTTCGCGGGCAAGAGGCCTCGCATTGATCCTCCTACCAGGACCACGGCGCCAGTAGGACCATTTCGGCGCCCTGATCTATCATGCACATACTGTGGGAGGACGGGCCACCTAGCGCCGAGTTGCTTTACGAGGATGCGGGACAGTGGGTTCTCGCCGCCGCAGAAGATTGATCGTGTACGTCCACAGGCGATATCAGCACCGCCTATACGGTCAGCTCCTGCGCAGTCCTCTTTCAGACCCACAGTATCGCAGATTCGACAGCCCCCACGGCCCTTGACACAGCGGCCGAACCGGCCACAGCAGGCTCGAGTTCATGCACTGACCGCTGAGGCAGCTACGACGCCGACTTTCCAGCATTCAGCCTTCGAGGTCACGGGCCATATCGGAGGTACTCCCGTTCTTGTCATGGTGGACACTGGTTCCACGATTTCTTTGATATCGCGTGCCGTAGTCAGACGTCTTGGGTTGCAGACTATTACTATGGATAGCGTGCGAGTCCTTGCAGCTCATGGAGATTATTCGGATGTCACCCAGATGTGTGAGGGTTGTTTACTTGATCTGGGAGGCAGGACGATGACTCTTGATTTGGTCGTCGATCCCTCGCTCGTATATCTCGACGTCATTCTTGGCATGGACTGGTTGACTGCAGCGAGAGCCGAGATTGACTGCGAGGCTCGTGTGGTGACGGTGTACGAGCCTGAGGGCACGCCTTTCACATTTTCAGTGCGGGTAAATCTTCCATTCCGCATTCTTAGCTACGCCACCCTGTTGCACGACGCTGGTGCCCAGGTACTTGAGCAGACGCCGGTTGTTTCTGAGTTCGGGGATCTGTTCAGGAAGATCCCTGGTTTGCCGCCCCGACGTGAGATCGATTTCACTATCGATCTGATTCCTGGTTCTACACCCGTCTCACTGCCGACGTATCGCATGGCACCATGTGAGATGGAGGAGTTGAGGACGCAGATTGATGGTCTACTAGAGCTTGGCCTTATACGGCCTAGCGTATCTCCTTGGGGAGCACCGGTCTTGTTCGTGAAGAAGAAGGATGGTTCGCTGCGATTGTGTATTGATTATCGCAGGCTGAACCAACTCACAGTGAAGAACAAGTACCCTTTGCCCAGGATCGATGACTTGTTTGATCAGTTGAGAGGAGCGCAGTACTTCTCGAAGATTGATCTTCAGTCAGGATATCATCAGCTGCGCGTCAGAGATGAGGACGTGCAGAAGACAGCGTTCAGGACCAGTTTTGGTCATTACGAGTTCCTTGTGATGTCGTTCGGTCTCACGAACGCACCGGCCGTGTTCATGGATCTGATGAACCGGGTACTACGGCCTTTCCTCTATCGATTCGTCGTTGTCTTCATCGACGACATTTTGGTATACTCTAGGAGTCGAGAGGAGCATGAGGAGCACTTGCGTTTGGTCCTTGATACGCTCAGACAGCATCAGTTGTTCGCACAGTATAAGAAGTGCGACTTCTGGAAGCAGGAGGTGAAGTTTCTGGGACACGTGGTGTCCAAGGATGGCATGGCAGTTGACCTGTCTAAGGTAGCTGCGGTGCAGGACTGGGAGCAGCCTGGTTCTGTCACTGAGGTGAGGAGTTTCTTGGGTCTCGCTGGCTACTATCGGCGCTTCATTCAGGATTTCTCGAAGATCGCGAGACCCTTATCTCAGTTGACACGGAAGGACGTGAAGTTCGCCTGGAATGATAAGGCGGAGTCAGCTTTTCAGGAGCTGAAGGACAGACTTACGTCCGCCCCTGTGCTAGTATTGCCAGAGCAAGGGGTTAAATACACTATATACACTGACGCGTCTAGCGTTGGTTTGGGTTGTGTCCTTATGCAGAGGGACAGGGTAATTTCGTATGCCTCGAGACAATTAAGGAAGCACGAGGAGAATTACCCTACACACGACCTGGAGTTGGCAGCCGTGATATTCGCACTGAGACTCTGGAGACATTACCTCTATGGAGAGGAGTTCGAGCTCTTTTGCGACCACAAGAGCCTCAAGTACATATTCACACAGCGGGACTTGAATATGAGGCAGCGGCGATGGATGGAGACGCTGAAGGACTTCAAGTTTGAAGTCTCTTACCATCCTGGGAAGGCGAACCTTGTGGCTGATGCGTTGAGCCGCAAGAAGGCGATAGAGTTTGCGGCTCCGCTGATGGTTGCCGAGTGGGATATGGTTGAGTTTTTGCGAGACTTTGAGCAGAAACTCACCGTAGAGGAGCCATTTGAGTTCATCGCACATGTTCAGGTGCGATCCCCGATCGATGACCGTGTCATCGAGGCGCAGAGGGACGACGCGCATCTTACTGAGCTTCGAGAGCAGGCCAGTGATGATGATGACGCCGACTGGCGAGTTGGCATGGATGGGGGTTTACGTTACCGTGGCCGCCTATGCGTTCCTGATGTCCCTGACTTGAGACGAGAGATTCTCGAGGCTGCGCATTCTACTAGACTCGCGATGCATCCTGGCAGCACGAAGATGTATCGTGACGTGAAGAGAACGTACTGGTGGGAAGGTATGAAGACCCACATAGCTGAGTTCGTGTCCCGTTGTCTCACTTGTCAGCAGGTGAAGGCAGAGCATCGCCGACCACCTGGACTTTTGCAGCCTATGCCGATTGCAGAGTGGAAGTGGGATTTCATTTCCATGGACTTCATTTCTGGGTTGCCGAAGACGAGGAAGGGGCATGATTCCATTTGGGTGATCGTCGACCGATTGACGAAGTCGGCGCACTTCCTACCGATCAGAGTTACGAACTCTGCAGACGAGCTGGCTAGATTGTATATCCGAGAGATTGTGCGTCTGCATGGAGTTCCGTTGGAGATCGTGTCGGACAGAGACACGCGGTTCACTTCTATTTTCTGGACTCGCATTCAGGAGGCTATGGGTGTGAAGTTGAAGTTCAGTACTGCCTTCCACCCACAGACGGACGGACAGACAGAGCGAGTGAACCAGATCCTGGAGGACATGTTGCGAGCTTGCGCATTGGACTTCAAGGACAGTTGGGATGACTGTCTTGCATATGCGGAGTTTGCGTACAACAATAGCTTCCAGGCGAGTATCGGCATGGCACCTTATGAGGCGCTGTATGGGCGACCTTGTCGCGCACCGCATTGCTGGTTAGAGGTCGGTGAGCGCAGCTTGATTGGCCCAGAGTTGGTGCAGGCGACGTCAGAGAAGATTGATATTATTCGACGTCGGCTTCTTACAGCGCAGAGCAGACAGAAGAGCTACGCCGATACGAGACGGAGACCACTAGAGTTCACAGTCGGGGATCATGTGTTTTTGCGAGTTTCCCCTATGAAGGGAGTCCTTCGGTTCGGAAAGAAGGGGAAGCTGGCACCGCGATACATTGGTCCATTTCAGATCCTCGATCGTGTGGGAGCAGTGGCTTACCGATTGGCTTTACCCACGCCCCTCGCGAGCGTCCACAACGTATTTCATGTTTCTATGCTGAAGAAGTACGTTGCTGATCCTTCTCATATCATCAGATGGGAGCAGGTGCAGTTAGGAGAGGATGTTACTTATATCCTGCGACCGACACGCATCTTAGACCGGAAGGAGCAGGTACTGCGTAGCAAGGTGATTCCCCTTGTGAAGGTACTATGGACGCATCATACTGAGGAGGAGGCTACTTGGGAGACAGAAGCCGAGATCAGAAAGAACTACCCACAGCTTCTCGAGGAGTACGAAAAGGTACAAAATTTCGAGGACGAAATTATTTGTTAAGGGGGGTAGATTGTAACGCCCGTGAAAAATCCATACTTGGGCTCGAGTACCAACTTGACCCGAATTTGCGTAGAATTCATTCCTTTGGAAAATTTGACTAGGTTAGCTAGTGCAACGTTAGAATAGCTGGGAAATGGTCCCTGATCACTTTAAATACGTTCTACAAGGCCCGAAGCGAGTGGAACTAAGGGTGCTATAATGCTCTAAAGCCTCGGATCAAACTCTAAGCCGGTTTGTTCTCTGGACCACTTTGAATCTTTGTATTGGATCTAGACCGCACGTTGAAAGTCCGATACCTCCTATCTTAGACCGTTAGGACCGTCTAGCTGGGCTTGACACTCATTCCAAAAATCAAGTCAAACCGATGATTACAGGCTATTTCATTGAGCCCGGACCGAAGAGAGTGTGAATAGGGACATAGTTGGAATTTCAAATTCAAATCTGGCACACAAATTTGACGCATCAGTATTAAGCATTCTGACCGTCAGAATACAGCCAAATTACACCCTTGGATCAGGAAAAATATCTATTATATATCACGGGACTTATAGGCCTGATCTTAATGCGGTGACCGTTAAACTGAAACTGGGCCGCCACGTGCGATCTGGGAACCCAACCGGTCTGAAAACTGGATGTATGCTAGATCTAGTATGCATGAGCTTAAGTCCGACCGCATTTGGCCTGGGGACCTCCAGAAATGCCCTTTTGGACCGAAACGGCCCCGATTTGGTTAGGCACCAAGTAAACATTGTTCCCAAGCCTATTTTGGGAATGTTTTAGGCTATAAAAGGGGTTGAAACCCTCACTCCTCTCTCCCATCCGAATTTGAGAGAAGCCCTAGCTTGGGAGAGAGAAAAAGAGTGAGAGATTGTGAGAGAGTGGGAGAGTTCTTCCCGCCACTTGTGCTACGTGTTGCACATGCTTAAGCGACACTTCTCTACCGCTTTCCCGGCGATTCCACCGCAATCCTAGGTAAGTAAAAACCCTAAATAGTTGGTGATTTGAGTTTTTCTTGTTTCCATGGCGATGTAGCTTATGGATCTTATGTATTAGGCTCCTTACTCGCCGTAGACGAAGCATATACACTCCGCTTCAATTCCCGAGTCTACAAGACACTAGGTGAGGATTTTAGACGCTTGGATTGACGGTTCCCAATGCTTTCAATGTCGTTTAATAGTAGATTCTTGACGGCATCGCCGTTTGACATGTACAAAATGCTCTCCGTTTCCCGTTTCGTAAGCTAACGAAGAATATGAGATTTAGGGCATTTTAGTCATTTGTAGGAAGTACTGTTTGCATTCATATTTTGCTGATGTGATTGACATGGTTTGTTGTCGCATTAGGGAGTTAGGAATGCGTGCATAATTAGTTTGGCGAAGAGATTCGCCTAGTTGCACACTTTGGGTCGACATGCTATATGTAGACCTAAGTGTGTAGTGCATGTGTTTGTATAAATGCTTGTATTAGTATGTATTGAATTAAATGATGTTATTTGATACTTTGTGATTGATTTTTCAATTATTATGCCGACCTAAATGATTTTCTACATGTTGACAAAATGCATGATTTCATTACATGCATGGAATGTATGTGCTTGAGGATTTGCTTAAGTTGAATATGCATGGGAAGTATGCCTTGAAGATTTGCTTAAGTTGAATGTTATAACATGTGCTAACATGCTCACATGATGTATTTCAATTCCAATACTTTTATAGTGATTCCATAGATGTGTGGGACTTGACTTAGTCCAGGCAGTCGGTAACCGAGCAAATTCGTGGCTGACTGGTCATAGCCACGAATGACGCGTCGATGAATGTGATTCGTGTTGAGAGTTGGCGGCAGTGGTTAGGCCACGCGAAGTGTTTTACGCACTTCATGTCGTTCAGTTCGAGATGCGATCGCGCTAGTCGAGCCCGTCAAGTAACCCGACTGGCCGATGTTTGTTCACCATGTATGTATCATAACTGCTTGAACCTAGGGTACCGAACTTACCATTGTAAACCCTATTAACCGTGGTACCTTGATCCACGAAGACTCATGAGCCGGGCATGGTGGTATGGGACACCGTGGTCGAGCTGTCGGCCTACGCTGGGGCCACAAACCTCCCCGTAGTGACCAATGAGCACCTTGACTCGTGAGCAGATTATGGTGGTATGGGACACTATATTCTAGCTGTCGGCCTACACTGATCAGGCGACGAGCCCTTTGTAGTGACCGCGAGCGTATTCTGAGTTCACGGGAGGCGACGACCCTTCCGTGCAGTAGAGTACAGTAGGCCTGTATTGATAAGGTGATGGGGGAGCGGTGCAACGAGTGCGAGCAACAGCCCTGGCAGCCCTTGCAGTGACCTACGAAATGTACATCGTATGAGATTACTAGGAGTGACGACCCTAGACAGGATCCGTGTTGGGATCGATACAAGGGAGGTACCTTAGTTTCCCAATCCTGCTGTTTGAATGGACTAATAATAACTTGGTAATCATATCACCATAGCATTGCATGTGCCTGGAAGATGTGGAGCACTCTAGGGAGTGTGGCATGCCGCGGTCGTAAGATGTTGCCGTATGAGGGTGATCGTCGGTGAGGGCATACATCACGTCATATCATCTTGCATTAACAACAGTTTTAGGACTTGTCTGATTTACTGCTTTACTATTATCGCGTGACTGAATTGTGAACATGCTAATCTTTGCTCTATGATTCCACTGAGTTGATCACTCATTCCCACGTTACGGGATGGTGTTTGCAACACCCACCAGACCCTGTTGTAGTTGCAGGTGTCGATGAGATCCAGGAGGTGGAGCTAGATGATGACGAGGACCAGGATGAGTTCTCGTATATGCAGTATCATGACGGCTTCCCGTAGGTGACCTGGATCGAGGGGACATCAGTGGGACTTTACTTTTTGAACATTATTCTTTTGTTATGTACATGTATATGAGACTCAGAGATGTAGTCATACTTTGGAGACAGTTGAGATTACTTTGTTTTTCCATACAGTGATATATATCTTGTTTAGTCTTCCGCTTGCTTTTATCACTGGATCTGAAGTATGAATTGCAGTTTTGGTATACTTTTACTCATGTGAATGCTTTAAATCAGACAACATTGAATCATAACCATTTTTGTTGCATAAGTGACGGTCTGGAACTCGGGAGTTGAGTTTATACACGACCCCCGATTTTCAGGGTGTTACAGAATCTGCCTGAAACCGCCTTAAAAAACAGTGGGCAGGAACCGCCACCGGCTATTGGTTTTGCTTGAACGCCCTAAACAAACGAACGGCCGTGATCTCTCCTAAATGGAAGGCTGGGATTGGAGAATCCCACCTCACGTGGATCGCCTAGCTGGCAGTGAGAAATGTTTCCATTTTTGGAAGTTATGTGCTTTTGGGTCCTACTTGTGCCAGTTTTTGTGTGAACATACATGCCGAAAAATCGGATGCAACAGTGGGGTTTTGGTCGAGCTCACCTACTGAGTTAGATGGACGGTTCGGATTATCAAGATGGGTCCCTCTAGTGGGCCACCATCGAAGCAAACGAACGGACGTACGTTCACTGGAAGAAAAGAACGGAAAGAGAGTTCTTTCCTTTCGCGGGAGAACACGGGTCAGACCCGTTTGACTGAGCTGGGTCATCTAGCGCACCGTAGGTGCTTTAGCACCTATGTACATTCACACTAATGTGGGCCCCGTGGTGATGTTGGTGGGAAATCCACCCCGTCCATTCCATTTGCAGGGTCCTGTCATAGCCCTTTACTGAAGATGGGGCAAATCCAAGGTCTAGGTGGGGCCCACCACTTAATCTGTAGTCCTAAGGGTGGTTTCCCGTTAACCTACTAGTCGGATGATTACGAAGCTGAACATCAACGGCTAAAAAGTTCTAATGGTCCATTTGTAAAACTTTCATCACATATTACAAACCAATACGAATATTAATATAGATTTCCTTACTGTTGTATATTACTTATAATTAAAATCTCATACACATATATTCATATAATTTTAATATTAACATAGTACTATATGCATGCCATTAATCTCCTATTTATTAATATATAATTCATAATATACAGTCTCATATTATACATATATATAAATTGCAAATTGTACAATATCTTATTTAAAATCACATCGTTAAATAATATAAAATTTTATTTAAATATCTAATAATTTTTGGTATACATGTTTATAAAAATATTTAATACTACATTAATATTTATAATTCAATTATATATTGTAAAATTATTATTTATTATGTTTAGTCGATACAATATTATTTTCATAATATTTTACGTACATTAAATATAAATATATATATATATATATATATATATATATATATATATATATATATATATATATATTACTCTTATTATAATATATTTTCATATACTTCTATATGATAAGTAATTTATCAAGATACATCTATGATCTTTTGATCCATGTTTGTGTAAAATTTATAATATAATAAATAGATAAGATAATATACTTAGGCCCCGTTTGTTAAATCTGAAGTCGAAAGCTTGAATCTGAAATCTTAAGCCTGAATCTGAAATCTGAATCTTGAATCTGAAATTTGAAGTCAAAAAACTTGTTTGATAACTATGGCTGAAATCTGAAAATTAAATACTGAATTTGAAATAATTTGTTTGTTAATAAACATCTGAAATGTCTGAAATATGTTAATTTGACACATTTGCCCCTATCTATCTTCTGTTTGGAAATGCTTTACATTATAAAAAAAATTATTTTTTATTAAATGAAAATAAAATTATTCTATTTAATTTAAATAAAGTATAAAGTACTTAATAGAAAATTAAAATATCATTATTTATTAAAACAGATAAAAAATTAATGATTTCCATGTATAAGTATGGCGGTAATTTCTTCTCGCATATTGAACATAATAGTTTGTTCAAAGTTTCCAAATACTCCTTCCATTTAAGGCATACCATTCTTTGATTTGACAGTGATATTTACATTGAAACCTCCTTAATTCAACAGTGATGTTTACATGTCATCCATACCATTCATAACGTCATTCCTACTGGAATGAACCGAAAACACAAATATTAGCATGATTCAAAACTTCAGTGGCCCCACGAATATTTCAACTATGGACGTTTAGTTATCACATTTTCAACCCACCTGAGCATTGGATACGACACATCTTTGGCCTCATGTCCTAAAATGAACTCACAAAATGGATGGACGATGAGGATTTCTCACAAACATCCTAGTGCCCACCTGCGTTACTAGTGCAAGAACTCCCCGGGAAAGGCTTTGGCAGGAGATCAGCTTACAAGACGAAAACGAATTGGCTACTCCCCAGCCACCGTGGTCGGTGCTCTGTTAGCCCCTTCATGATGTATGTGTTTCATCCATTTAGTTCATCTATTTTTACAGATCATTCTAGTGCTTTACCCCAAAAATTAGAGGGATATAAATCTCAGGTGGGCCACATCATAGGAAAACAATAATGATTGGATATGCACCATTAAAATCTTCCTGAGGCCCACTGTACTATTTATTTGACATCCAATCTTTTTATTAGGTCATACAGGCCCAGATGAAGGGAAAAAACAAAGATCAACTTAATCCAAAACTTTTATGGCCCCCAAAAGGTTTTTAACGATCGTCGCTCATTCAACACTGTTTCCTGTAATGTGGCCGACTTGAGATTGTGATATACCTAATGTTTTGTCCCATACCATGAACTGATCCGAAAAAATAGATGGATGGCATGGATGAAACACATGCATCATGGTAGGCCCCACAGAGCACCGACCATTAGCCATTGGCCGGCGGCAGTGAGACGTAGCCAATCTATTCCCGTCCTGTGTCCAAGACGAGCGCCGAGGACGGGGATTTCTGAAATCCTCAGTACGCTCTTATCTTACTGAGTAAACTCTGTTGGACTCACCTTGAGTGCATTACATTTATCCACACCGTTCATCCATTTTTATTGATCATTTTAGTCGTTGATCCCAAAATTCAAGTATATCCAAATCTCAAGTGGACAATACCACAGGAAAGTGGAAGTATTGATTTCTTCCGTTGATACTTTTCTAAGGTCGCCAGTGATGTTTATTTTTCATCTAAGATATTCATAAGATCACACAGACATGGATGAAGGGAAATCACAAATATCAACTTGATCTAAAACTTTTGTAGCCCTTAAGAACTTTTCAAGGGTGAAATTTCAATTCACACAGTTTTTGGTGGTGTGCTCCACTTATGCTTTCGATATGCTTCATTTTTTGGATAGTTAACTAAAATTATCTGGTAAAAAGGACGGACGAAGTGGATAAAATGTATGTATGACAGTGGGCCCCAAAGAGTTTACTCCGAGATTTTCGCATAGGGCTTTCGCATGACGTTCCTGCGCTAGGATGCTAAATGGGTCCACCGTGATGTTTTTGATAAATCCATCCCGTCCATTCATTTTCCTAGATTATTTTAGAACATTTCACCGAAAATGACGTGGATTGAAAACTCAAATGGGCTGCAAGAGAGGAAACAGTTGTGATTCAGTTACTACCGTTGAAACATTTTTAAGGCCACAAAAGTTTTTTATCATGCTATTTTTTTTTTTTGTGTTTTCGCTTCATCCCAGTGGGAATGACTTTATAAACCGTTTGGATGACATATAAAAATCAAGGTGGATCCCAGAAAGGTTTCAACAGTAGAAAAATATTTTCCCAGTTTTTCCTCTCGTGTGGGCCACTTGAGTTTTAAATCCACATCATTTTCAGTATGACGTCCTAAAATGATCTTGGAAAACGGATGGATGGGATGGATTTATAACAGACACCACGGTGGACCCCACTTAGCATCACAGCGCAGGAACTTCCCTGCTGAAAGGCTTTCGCTAGAAATCCGCATCGAGGGCGGAGTTGCATGAGGACACGTATTGCGTACTTCCCCCGCCCGTCACCAGCTCCGAACGGGCAGTTCTGTAAGCGGGCCCACCGTGATGTGTCCGTACATTCAAACCGTCAATCCCTTTTTTCATATTATTTTAAGGCATGAACACAAAATTCAGGCGGATCCAACGCTTAAGTGGACCACACCAAAAATAGCAGCGGGGTAATGATTTTCATCATTAAAAAATTCACAGGTCCCACTGTAACTTTTATTTTCCATCTAATTTATTCATAAGGTCAAAAATATTTATATGAAGAGGAAAAACAAATTTCATATTGATCTGAAACTTCTGTGACTCCAAAAGGGTTTCGATGGTAGACGTTCAATCCCCCTCTGATTTTTACAGTTTGGTCCAGTTTTTCTTTAAATCTATCTTATTTTTCGGCTCAAGCCTTACGACGAACTTGAAAAATGGATGGACGATTAGGATATAACAAATAAGTCATGATGGGACTTACAACTTGCTCACGTCAATATACTAGCCAATCCGCTTATCAAATCCCAATCCGTCGCAGGCTCCCAGATTCGCTTCGAACGCGTAACGCGTCCTACCCCGCTCGGAGGTCCGGGCAGAGATCTATAGGGCCCACCGTGATGTGAGTGTTTTATCTAAGCCGTTTATTATTTTTCTTATATTATTTTAATATGTAATATGAAAGATGAAGCAGGTCCACATCTTGAGTGAACCACACCAAAGGATACTACAGTGATAATGACATCCATCGTTGAAACCTTTCTAAGGGCCACTGTGATATTTTTTACCATCCAACCTATTCACTAGGTCATGTAGACATGGATGAAGTGAAAACACAAAAATCAGCTTGATCTGAAACTTCTCAGCTCTCAAGAAGTTTTTAACGATGGACGTTCAATCCCCACCTTATAGTCCAATTAATCATTTGACCTGCTTCTTTTATTGGATCACACTTTAAATTATTTGAAAAAGTTGGTGGATGGTGTGGATCAAACACAGAAATTATGGTGGGGCATAAAGAAGTTTCACAAGTTAAAGATTGATTTTATATTGCGCAAATAATTTAAAAGAAAAAATTTCCGTAGTAACTTAAAAAAGGGTACTTTTGGAAGGAAAAACTTTTTGTTTAATGAAAAATCACGGAGCGCATTCCGCGTTCACCATTAAGCCAGACTCCTATCACGGAAAGAATTCAGTGAAAAACCACTTAGCGCTTTCCGTCTTCCACGTTAATAATGCATTAACAAACACTACTAAACACGGAAAAATTTTCTCATTCCGCGTTAAGTGCAAAAATTCAGCGTTAACAAACACGGCCTTAGTATATATTATTTAACTACTGGGTGGTTTGATATATGGATAGGGATCACCTTCGACGGTCAGATTTAAACTAGGATGCACATGAATGTTCACTAAGATAGGTTTGCATCCAACTAGTTAGTTTATATAGTAACACTCGAGTATGGGAAAGTACGAGGTGTTACAATCTACCCCCCTTAACAGAAATCTCATCCCGAGATTTGTCACGTGTATCCCTAAGTAATTCCATTTTAACAGTATACTCTGTTTCACATTTATGCAGTCACATCCTGCACTGTTAACAAGCTATATTTAAATGTACCACATCCCTAAGCATCAAGTCTAGCGTACCAATTTCTATTAATCATTTGAAACCGTTCTAACATTAACCAATACTAAGGATTTATTTAAAGGTTTATCTTCGTCCAGTATCCTATCACCCTTACTAAGATTACAAGTTTGTTTTAGGCGACTGTTATTAACAATATCTCCTCTTTTTTTTAAACCCTTAATGATAATCCCCAATATCTCAAGTACAATATGATTTTCTAGTTTCCCGTGTTCGATCTGTCATGGACAATTGGTTGTAGTGGGTTCGAGTTCGATACATCGATCCTTTGCCTACGTAGAACAGTGGATTACTAGTGTCAATTCATAATCTTACTAAATCTCGATCCTTTTCTTGATCAGGGCATTGAGATCATTGAGACTTGTAGGACTTAGAATTTAGGTCAAACTGCGTACTCATCGCAAAAACATGATTTCATCAATCCGTGACCCTAAATACTCTAAGCTCATGGGAAATATCACATGGTGGAATAATCCAATTGTGAACGGCAACACTAAAATCACATGGTGGAATAATCTAAACTTTTCAAATGTTGGCCAACTAAATTAAAAGTTAAAAAGCTAGTGAGTCACTCATTTGTGATCCTTACATTTGCAGCTTACCTGAAGTTTAAAATTTCTTATTTTTGTCAAAATATATATTTCAATGGGTCTATTGCAATCATTATATCGTATGTCACATATGTTTACTAATTTGGAATATTAAAAGATAATTTAGTTAATTAAAGTCAAATCATGTAAATATATAAAAGCCAATGCATTTCAAATACATGCTCATGCATTTCAATTATAAGCTGCTAAGCACAATCGAGAATTGAAAATTATGTTTATTCCAGTGTAATTCTGATTTAATTCTAATAAATACAAGCTCTCAAATATCTAAAGAATTGCATGAGGGAAATGGAAATGGAATCGATCTTATCATAATTGCAAGGATTGATTTAGAAGCTGAAAACGTTCCAATATCTAAAGAATCTTTGGTCAGAAGAATCCAGCTTATTTAAACTCTTTCTATGAGAGCCCTTAAAAAAGAAATTTCTTGGAAACAAAAATCTAGAGCGAAATGGATAAATGAGGGAGATAAAAACACCAGGTACTTTCATAACATTGCAAGTATGCATGTTAGGTTCAACAAGATCAGTAACATTGTAGTGAATGGGAATAGGATAGATGATAAAGATTGCATAGCGGATGAGGCTATATATCGTATTTCAGCTCCCTCAAGGGAGAAGACTGGTGTAGGCCTTGGCTAGATCTTCTTGAAGTGGAGAGCATCTCGCCTGAAGATGCTATCCTGATTGAATCTCCCCTTCCCTGTTGAGGAAGTAAGGCAAACAATAGAAGATCTTAGTAGTGAGAAGGCTCCACGTCCAGATGGATTCCCCATTATTATCTTTTAACATTTTTGGGATATTATTCATAAAGACGTGATGGACTTCCTCAATGAATTCCATAGTAGAAGCAGATTATCCAAAGGTCTTAGTGCTACCTTTATTGTTCATATTCCTAAAATATTGGGGGCGGCTTCTCTCAAAGATTTCAGACCGATTAATTTACTTGGGAGTCCATACAAAATTCTGGTCAAAGTTCTAGCATCCCACTTAAAGAAGGTCATAGGGAAAATCATCTTAGATAATCAAAGTGCATTTATATCAAGTAGACAAATTGTGGATTGTGTTTTAATTGCAAACGAATGTTTAGACTCTAGCCATAGGTCTAGCGTGAAGAGCATCATATGCAAATTGGACTTTGAAAGAGCCTATGATCATGTGGACTGGGGTTTCTTACAATACATGATGAAGCGGATGGGGTTCGGGGATAAATGGAGAGGGTGGATGGGTGAATGCATTGATTCGGCTCACTTCTTCATTGTCCTCAATGGGTCCCCAAAAGGTTTCTTCAAGAGTAAGAGATGTTTGAGGCAAGGAGATCCTCTATCTCCATTCCTTTTCCTCATCGTGGGGGAGGCTCTTTCCAAAATGCTTCATAAAGGTCAAACTGAAGGTATTCTAAGTGGTATCAAAATAAAAGGTATGCTAAATCCGATTTCGCATATTCAATTTGCGGATGATACTTTGATCTTTTCCAAAGCCAATCCAAAAAAGGTGGAAAATCTTTCGCACAACGATTCGGTGTTTTGAAGCTGTTTCAGGATGGAGAGTTAATTTGGCAAAGTCCAAGATATTCGAGGTCAATATGGAGAAAAAGGAGATTGATTTCTTAGCGGATATTCTTAATTGCTCTTTGGTCACTCTTCCTTCTTCGTTCGTTGGACTTCCTTTATGCATAGGTTCGCCTCGTAAGAGTGTTTGGGAGAAGGTCATCTCCAGGTTTGAAAAGTATCTTGCCAGATGGAAATGCTGGTATTTATCTCTGGGAGGGCAGCTCACTCTCGTTAAGGCGGCTCTATCCAATCCGTTATACTTTGTCTTTACTCAGATGTTCGGCTTCAGTTTTAGCTATCCTTGAAAAATTAAGACGGAACTTCTTATGGCATGGAAAGAAGGATAAACAAAAATTTTATCTTCTTCAATGGAAAGAGGTGTGTAAGCATATCTCTGAAGGTGGAGTAGGGGTTAAAGATTTAAAGTTAATGAACCGGGCCCTCCTCGGGAAATGGATATGGATACTAGGGTCAGAAGAAGGAAATCTGTGGAACAACATTATTAAATGAAAATACGGGAGATCCGTGGGAGGATGATGGACTAAAGATTCCTCTTCATATAGGGTGTCGGCTATATGGAAGGGTATTTCAAAAATGAAAAAGCAGTTCCTCAAAGGTATTAGGTTTGATCTTGGTAATGGTATTAACACGTGATTTTGGAAAGATATTTGGGTGGAGGATGGGCCACTTAAAGAGAGATTCCCGAACATCTATCTCCTTGCTCCCAAAAATTTTTTTTTGGTTGCTGATTGCTATTATGTGTCAGACAGAAAGATAGTGTGGAATATAATTTGCAAAAGGAATCTTTAAGATTGGGAAATCAGCGAGTTCGTGGACCTTCTGGAATGTATTCATCTAGTTAATCCAAATAAATCTAGATCAGATAGCTTAATTTGGAGACTGAAAAAATCCTGCAGATTTTCAGTTAAATCTCTTTATAATCAGCTTCATAGCAACCAGGATAGTACAGATCCTCAGTAGTGTCCTCTCTTATGGAAATATTCAGCTCCCCCCCAAGTTTGTGGCCTTTGGATGGTTAGTGGCCAAGAAGAGAATCCTCATAATTGATAATTTGAGGAAAAGGGAGATGGTGCTCCCAAACATTTTTTTATGTTGTATGTGGGAGGAAGAATTAGTCGACCATCTCCTAGTTCACTGCCCCTTCATCACTTCAATTTAGTCTGAATTTTGTTCTCAATTTGGGTAGAAAGAAATGGTAGATGCTTTAGGAATATTGGAAAAGTTAGGACAAGGCTATGGAGGATGGCCATTCTTGCTGCATGGTGGTCGGTTTAGGTAAAAAGAAATGGTAGATGCTTCAAGAATATTTTGAATTCTGTTGAGGCGGTTGCTTTCAAGGCTAAACAATTATTATTAGAATGGGCTATTCATGTAGATTCCCCGAAAGGGTGTGATCATTTTTTCTTTTTGGAGTCTAGTTGAGTCCACCTTCTTAGCGGACTATCTCTCATTTTTTCTATATCTTTTTGCTTCTTAATATAATTTCGTCATCTTAAAAAAATAAAATAATAAACATAAAAAATAAAAAAATAAAAAACAAGCTCTCAAATGGGTCCTTAAGACCGAGGGCAAAGCTTGGGCTTAAAATTCAAGCCTGTTTCTCAGTCAATTCAAAGTAAAATGTTGCATAGCAAGTCGTCAACTATGGCGTGAGTGTGTGGGTGTGTGTAGAGTGTAGGTGCGTGTGTAAAAAAATAAAATAAAATAAAAATAAATAAATAATAAACCCATTAGCTTAACCTAAACTTTACCTAACCAACTCATGATTAGGATTTGTAAATGCAATTTTGTAATATACACAATATGTAAACATCCTCATATGTTTTTATTAAGCAACTCATATTTGCTTTGCAATGCATAATCCACTTAAGAAACAATAGCTTTAGATCCTAGCCTAACATTCACATCTCAACAAACCTACATTTAAAAATGCAGGCTAGCTTTGGAAAGAGCTTGGACTAAGCCCTTACCTAGAGAGTTGACACTATAAGCAAAATCGATACCCTTCAGTTATTTAAGTAAAAAGTCACTCGTATGGTAATCTAACTTGTCTCAAATCATTTATGTCAGCCATCACTCCAATTGAATAATGTAGTGTTTTTATAATAAAAATAATCTCGTACACGAGAACACTGTTGGCATGCGGCGTGCCATGTGTTGCTCCCGTGATAACGGTTAGGATGATTACATGTGGCAACGGTTTTATATTATCGGATGATTGTTTCTATAAATAGGTACATGAATAATTGCAGTACTTTTGAATGTATTTTCTGAGCCATTTAAAAGCATGTTGGTGTAAAAATGGAAGATATGTTCAACACTTAATATATATAATTTTTTGTGTTGAATTTTGGATTAAAAATTTATTATATCTTGAAGATAAATTGCATATTTCCTTGGTTTGCATTCTAAGAATTACCACGAAAAAAAAAAGCACATGGCAACGAATTCATCTTGAGAAATTGATTATTCAAGTTTAACATCGAACACAATGGATTTAATTGTCTCGTTATATTTTTCACCAATCCTTAGGTTGTATAGTATATTAAATCTTTTCCAACAAATAAAATGTCTATACTTTGAAAAAGGTAGCCTAACTTCATGTTTGGGCCTACCATTTAGGTGGTATAAATGCCCCCTAGGCAAGCCATGTTGACGAGAAAGATCTGATTGGATAACACCTACCATTTAGGTGGTATAATACAATGCTCTGGTGGAGAGTATGCCGGCTACATTATGGTGCCTTTAGCTTGTAAAAGTGGAGCATTAGTCCAGTGATCCCAACCTTCTATATGATGGGCCTCGTTGTAGATGGCCCATGCAGTAAGAATTCTACAGATTAAAAGATGCCGCGGGTAGAATATTTGGCTTTTTCTGATAAGATCTCAACCGTTGCCTTTTTTCTCTTTCCAAACCGTTTGTTTGTTGCCCATCTATGGAAGGGAAATTATATTTACACGTGGGATTTTGGTGCATGGTCCATTCAGAGTGGGACCATTATATCAACGGTTTGGATCACTGAAGCAAGTGCTCCACCTATAAAAACTCAAAGCTTGAATGGTGCAGTTCAAACATTTAGCTCATGGTTGGGCAATCCAAACCGTTGACAAGATGCATCTCACTGTGGATGGCTCATATAACAAAAAAAATTTCATATTGATCCAAAACTTCTGTGACCCCAAAAAAGGTTTCAATGGTAGACATTCAATCCCCCACTTCTTTTTGCAGTGTGGTCCACTTGATAGTTAGATCTGTCTTATTTTTTGTCTCAACCCTTATGATGAGCTTGTCAAATAGATGGACGGTTTGGATATAACACATACCTCGTGATCAGACACACAAAACTTGCTGACGTCAATACAGCAGCTATATAGCTGGTGTGAGGTACACCAGCCAATCCGCCTCCCTGATCAAGGGAAATCTGTCTGTTCGATTTAGACCGTTGATTATTTTTATTTTAACGGTCAGCTGCCATTCAGACTGGATCATCCATTCACCCGGATTTTCTACGTTGTGAGTCATCCACAGTGCGTTTTGACTCTGTTCGCGAATCAGGTTCCGGCGTGTGTAGCCCCACCTCAGGGGGACGCGGATTGCGTCCTACCCCGCCTGTCTCCGCCCACGAACGGTCAGATCTGTAGGGGGGCCACTGTTATTTATCTATTTATCCACGCCGTCCATCCCTTTTCTCAAATCATTTTAAGATATGATCTCAAAAATGAGGTAGATCCAACGCTCAATTGGACCACACCACAAATGACTCTTGCATCTAATGCAACCCAAGCTTACTATTTGGTGTGGTCCACTTGAACGTTGGATCTGCCTCATTTTGGGGATCGTAAATGATCTTATAAAAGGGATAGTCGGCGTGGATAAACAGATACATCACAGGTGTGCCCCCCACACATCTGCCCGTTCGTGAGTAGAGATGGGCGGGGTAAGACGCAATCCGCGTCCACCTCCGGGGCTTGCATCTGATGATCAGAACCGTCCATGTTAGAACTCCTGCTATACAGCCCACCATAAGAAACTTAATTTGAACGGATGATTTTGACCATCACCGTGTGTAGTGAATTTAGAACGTTGAAAAGATATTTTCAAGCGCTCACATTCAACTCTAAAAATCAAAGGCTACAATCAATCGCTTATCTACTTTACATAATGATAATGAGGACGGCTCAAAACACCCGACCATGTCATCATGTAGGCTCCAGTTGGTGGCCACAGACAGAGGCGAGACGAACCCGTAGTGTGTGCGTGTGTACTCGTAGAGGGTGGGCAAGGGCTGAAAATCCTTGACCGGACTTTAGGTTGAATTGGACTTGGTAATTAAAGGCACACTGACACGTGACTTTTGAATGGTTTTCAACTTCCTATTTTCATCACCATGGGAATGTTCTTCAAATCTAGGCCCACAGGGTGGCAACTTTGGTTGGGTTGAACCCGAACCCGACTGGGTTAGGTTGAGATTGGGCTGGACTCCAGCTGAACTTCATGTTCAAATGAACATGGGTTAAGGAATAGTGGCACATGACATTGGAGTGTTTTTCAGAATGGATTATAAATCTAAGCCTATAGATATGGGTTTGGTATAGGGCTGAAAATATTCTATCATGTTATCAGATGTTTTAAATTTATCTATAATTGGGTTTTGACTAAGGCTGGAAAATTTTATCTTGATTAGATGTCTTAAATTTGTTTATAACTGACCACTTAATCCCATCAAACAAGTGTCAATCTCATCGTCAATCCATTCGATCTCATTGAAAAAATCTCAATTTATTCCAGTTATTCATTGGAATGTTTTTTTTGTCCAAATTAATATGATCGAAAATGACTTCAATCCAATTGAAGAGCCTTCCATGGCTGTTGATCCCATCGACACAAACGTATAGTTTTAGAGAATTGCAGGAATTATTTTCTATTCTACGTGCAACACCATATATGAGTGTATTTATGAGATTAGGGTAAGCTCAAGTAAGCCTAAGCTTTTCTAAGGAGGGTAGAACGTTTTTGGAGACTTAAGGTGAAAATGATTTTTTTTTTTTTCTATTATTATTGTAAGTGATTACATCTATTGTACCATTGCTTTCATAGTGATTCGTTGTCGCTTTGT
Source organism: Magnolia kwangsiensis (assembly GCA_037074715.1). Taxonomy (NCBI): domain Eukaryota; kingdom Viridiplantae; phylum Streptophyta; class Magnoliopsida; order Magnoliales; family Magnoliaceae; genus Magnolia; species Magnolia kwangsiensis. The sequence continues at coordinate 32,631,048 of CM073575.1, read as the reverse complement.
GTAATAATTTTTTTCACAATGATTTTTTCATATAAAATTGTGTGTACTTTGTGATTGATTAGTTACATTTGCTTAATCTCATGTAATCGGAATTCAAGGTTTACTTCTGCATATTCCCAACATACATGCCTTAAGGATGAATTGGGCCGAGGTTTGGGCAACCCAACCCAATTCAAAGCTAACCTTGTATCATACGTATACAATTAAGTTACAACTAACATACATGATATAAACATTAAATCAGAGCTTCCATGAAAAAATAAGCTCATGGTTAGAACCACCATGCTATGAACCTACTACCATACAAAGATTTAAGATTGGAATTGTTCATGCATGAAAACATGGCTCATGATTGGAATTGATTCGGGGAACACATGCTACGTGGTCAAGTGATTGGACCTTCCATCTTCTAGACTCTGTGCTATCTCATGTGGAAACAAAATAATTAATGTCACCATCTTTAAATGAATTTTGGACATTAAAAAAAAAAGTTTCTAATCTCTCATTCAGCTCTAAAAATGTAAGTATTAGACCATTAATGAATGATGATTGTGGAACAATACCTTATTATGTTAACCACGAAAACATGGATGGATAAATCACAGAATGTTTGAGTGTGGTGGCATGGATTCTCACTCGCCAAACCAAACTCAAATCTTCCCCAGTGTTTGATGATGCATGCTCTAATCCAACCCATTCAGTAATTAATCCACTATTTAAAGAAAAAAGGTGCTTGTTTATGAGTTGGTTAAATGGACATGGAATCCAGTGTCCAGATCCTTTTATCCAAACAGGGAATGAGAGTCGATGGACTGCCATGAGAAACATTTGAGTATGCAAGTGTATACTACAGGCAGTGGATTGGAATTTCCACTCTTTTGGGAATCTACAGGTGTACAGTGCTGGCATAGGTGACCATTACAAAATGGAAGTAAACCAAACCAGCTAGGTCTCATCAGTGGGACTTTGGCAAAATGGTAATGATGTAAAGAGCCTCAACTAGCCAATAAATCTCAGATCCATGGATGGCTTGGAGGTTAAATGTTTGATTTTTGCTTTCGAAATGCATGACTCCATGTGGTGTTCTAGCTTTGGGCATTCAAGTAAAGGCTTCAGGTGTGGAGATGGAATACCCATCTCGTATTGTTTTGCCCTGGAAAACTAATGCTTGTGTTTTGGACTTTAGTTTCATCTTAATATGATTTATTCTTTTAATGGGTTAAATAGAGGAATTCTTTTGGTTATCCTTGGAAACTTGAGGTTGGACATAATGGTCACAAGCAAAAAGAAAGTTATGGGTCATGGATCTCAGTATCTAGTTTAAACCTTGACCACACAAACTAGTGGTTACTCTTGATGAGGTCAAACCTATGTAAGGGGGCTGATTCTGAATAGAGATGATTGATCTCTACCATCGGTTCAATTATGAGTTGCCATGCTTTTACCTTACTCACAGATGAATATTGTGAGCATTCATGGGTATGGACTCTTGTTGTTTAACCTTGAATGCTTGTATTTGTGAATTACTTCGTCTCTAAATCAAAGGGTCCATCATGCCAAGACTAGATCGACTTATATATGTATTAGCTTTAATCAAACCTTAAAATATGAGGATATATAAGGAGTTTAAAGTCATGGTATTATGTGTTTTGGGTCACTTTACATGGTTATATTGGTGACCGATGTACAGTGATGTTAGATCCATGTATCATGGTCAAGTGGAGACGCATGATTCAACAAGGAATCTACTTGAGGCATGATTATTATACTGATCTTATGGCATGTACCATACAATAGGTGTCTTCTCAACTTGCCCGTGCATCTAATGTATTTTAATAGTTAATCCAGGTTTTCAACTATTGAATTCTAGGTTTAAACTGTCACTTAGAAACGGTTTTAAACCGTTCCTAAATTCTTCAGGAACGGTTCCTAGATGAGGCGTCACAAAAAAAAAACAGGTACAGTTCAGAACCGTTTTGGGTAACGTTTCAAATTTTAGAGATGGAATTTTAGGAACGTTTTAAAACCGTTCTAGTGCCAACATCCCGGTAAGTATTTTTTTCTTATTTCGGAACGATTTTAAACAAAAAAAACCTGTTGTAAAAAATAAAAAATAATAAAAAAAGAACCAAATATATTTGAAGCCATATTCATTTAAGAATCAAGAGATGGTAAAAACAACCATAGTGTAATCTGAAACATTAATTATCTGACTTGCAAACTTAACAATAAAAACTAAATTTTACTATGGAAGACTTAAAAATAAAAAGACAATTCAATGAAGTCCGCAAGCAGATGAAGAGCTCCACAATGCGATGGTCTTTTATGTACATAACTAAAAAGCAACAAGTAAAAAATAAGAACAAAAACATGTGAATCGATTGAAAGAACAACAATCAACTATCAAAACAGTGTGAAAAAAATTGTGACAACAGAACATACATTTGGGGGACTGTTGTTAGTTGACTCACTTGGTTTTTGGATATGCTTGATGCACTCCTGACCAGAGAGGAGCTTGTTCTAGACCAAGCGGGGCTACAAATGGTAAGGGAGACATAATCAGCTCAATCTAGAGAGATTATGAGGTTAAGATAGTTTGCCATGTTTATTGCGAAAACCAAACCCATTTGTTGAGCCTATAATACAAAAAACAAACAAAATATAGCAATGTCTAGTCGAATCATGTGAAGAGGCAATCCAAGGCTAACATGCCGGCATGGCATGCTCGGAAAAAGATTTGAGCGACTCACTTGGTTGGGACCACTGTAAAAATGCCATCCTAAAAATACATATGGCCTATCCATTCGGTTGGCAACATGCATGCATTAAATTTAGATTATATCTTCTCTTCAATAGACCACTTTTCTTGTAAAAGTACAACCCATTTGATGGACTACCTTATTTTTAGCCCAGGTCATGTTTGTGGTGTCTCCTACCTGATAAATGGCTCTAAATCTCACTCGCATGTGCCAAATTGGTTGTCCTACACATCCACCTCTTGAAAAGATAGCCTAAAAACCAATAGAAAAAGGTGCTCACACATTTTATTGTTCTTTTGCATACTTTGAATTATTTTCTAAATGCAATGCATTTGCATTTTACTAATAGTATCTAGTTACGAATATTAATTAGAGGAAGGCGTAATGCTTTCCTTATGAAGCTCAAGTTTTCCACCATCTTTTGTTACAGAACATTTGCATGAAAGAGTCACTCCATGTTTGCCAAGCACCTAAATTAAATAACAATAAAAACAATAAAAACAAAAACTTTGGAGCATTATAGCTTCCTTTATTCAATGGAAACTGGTAACAAAGTAGCCACATAGGCTAAAATAATACCTTCACATGGTAATGCTCTTTCTTTGATGCATTACCAAATTTAGTCCTTGAGACAACCAGATCTTCAACAACTTGCATGTATTCATCAACAACATTTGTATAAAATGTTTTCCTTCTTCATCTGTATCTTATGACCTAATACTTTCTCCAGAATGATCAGGCCAGGGCTTTGATGACATCCTTTCTTGCAATTAAAGCCTCTATAATCTTTTAAATTCAAGAACAAAAAGAACACTTCAGAAACCAAAATCATTGAAGGATGACCAAAAGTAATTGGAAAATGACAACCCCAAAGTATCTGTAGATAGAGTTTTCCATTCACATGCAACTGGTTGTAGGTGATCATTCCTTATTCCCCATAGAAAAATGGCTTCTCTAGGAAGCAAAAAAAAAGCCATGAAGGATTTGTGCAAACATACATCTCAAAATAATAATAATAATAATAATAATAATCTTTTGATACTTAACATAGCTAATTTTAAGTCATGAAGGATTTGTACAATCTAGAAAAAAGCTACAAAGCATAATAAAGGAACTTGCAATTTCTGGTTTGTAAGTGCTAGTTGATGTTGTAGTTTTCTTATTTCTTCTTTCTGAGAGGAGCATCTATCTTGTAAAAGAAGATCAAAATCACATACATATTTGTCATATCTTAAACAAGATAAAAATTAAATTTAGGAAAAGAAAGCAACATACCTCAAAGTAAATTTGTTTTTGCAGTTAAACTTTTCCAACTCTATAGAGGATTTTTCAATATATTCGGTGTATCTATCTATTTCAGCCTTTAAGGTATGAACCTTTAAGGTCTGCACCTGTGCTAGTTGGAGATTGTGATTCTCTCTTACTTGATGCAACTCTCCTCTGAATAAGCATAAATGAAACATTAATGCCTACAACAGCAAATGGGTATTCCCACATGGCTCGCTTCCTTGCAAGTTTGAACAATAACCTTTGAAAAGAAGCCTTCATTTTGAGTTTGCATAAAATTAGTAATAAATCAACAATGCAAAAATCTGACCACAAAGTCAGCTTAAAATAAAATAACATGATGACAAAAGTAACATGCTAGTGAGAAATCAATTACAAAGATGAAGGAACAAATCTGGTCTGGCTTACTAGATAAGTCCTGTCAAAAAATAATAGATTCTCAAGTGAGATGTACCTACAACCCTTGAGAAAAGGAAAATCCTTATAATGTTGTACAATTTTTCTGTGAAAGGACGCATGAATTGTCCAAACAAATAAGGTAAAAATGTATGGAAGAAGGAGAAGAGTAGGGCTTGGTCCAACAGATTGGGTCATCAAAATCGAGATTAGAACTTAATCCTAATTTTGCAGGATCCCTATCCACAAGGACTTTCAATTTCATGTGGAAAAAATATTCAGTTCAGGTTAGAGCAAACCATAAATGATACAAAATCTACTTGTTTCTTGGACAACACAAGTATACAAGGAAAAGTCTAACAAGAACATTAAAAAAATAAAGGACATCAAAAAAATAAACATGAATTATACTTTAACTGCAAAAACATTAAAAAAAAAAAAAACTAGTACAAATACTAAAAGAAGTCATATAAAAGAATCACAATTTCTCAACAAGGATATTTCTAGCAAATTAAGGATTGGAAGAATCTTACCATTCGGAAAGACATGGCTACAAATCAAGAGCAGAAGGAAACGGAGAAGAGAATAAGAGAAACTACTGTTTAAAAATATATTTTGAAACAAATAGACAATATCTACAATGCAGAAGGGTAGGTTTAGAGAGGCCTTCATAAGCTAAAAAGAATTTGAATCTAGGAGGATTAGTATCATCCAAATCAATCTTATTTTTACATGGTACCCCTTGAAATGTGTTCTAAACTCAATGAACAGTTTAGATCATTCCGTTGAACTGTACAAATTACATGATGCAACTAGGAAAACTATAAATCAAATTTCACTCAAATTATTGATCAATCTTGTATGCCCAATATCTTTCTCATATGTAGCCTGATTGGGATGAGTAACTAGTTAAATTGAGGGTATTGATCAGTAAAATAGAGTGAATGGACTAGATATATAAAATGAGTCAAATATTCTGGTCAAAATTGTGACCCAATTTACTGACCTCGTAAAAACCTAAGAATTGATGTTAGTAAGTTTTGTGGGCCCCATCATGATATGTGTCAAACATCAACACCGTGCATTTGATGTGTCGCCTTTAGGTTATGAGATATCGAAAAAATCATCCGTATACGAAACTCAGGTGGGCCATACCATCTAAAACTATGTAAAGACATCCTGAAAAATATAAAAACACTTGGTGGGGCCATATAAGTTTTGGATGTGGCTGAAACTTGGTCTGACCCTTCATCCAAGTAGGACACACATAATGAGTGAGTTGGATATGTGAATCACATTTAAGCAGGACCAATATATGATTATGAATGTTTTAAGGAAACCTCCCTTCACTACATTTCGGTGAGTTGCACATTACCCTTAGCATATTGAGTAAATTCTGTGGGGTCCACCATTATTTATTTATTTTATCCACTCCGTTCATCCATGTTAACAGATAATTTGAGGTCTAAAAAATAAAAATGAAGCATATCCAAAGCTAAAGTGGACCACACCATAGGAAAATAGTGTAATTGAACCTCTACCATTGACTCTTCATTCATATCTTTTTGATATTATGAACAGGTTAGATGACAAATAAACATTACCATGGGCCAAGGAAGGTATCAACGGTGAAAATCATTATTCCACATAGTTTCACGTGGCATGGGCCAATTAAGCTTTGGATTTATTGAAAATTTAGGATCAACGCATACCATCCATCCATTTTTTGAGATCATTTTAGAAAATTATCTAAAAAATAAATTATATTCAAATATTAAATGGACCTAGGGGTGAGGATTTTCACCATTAAACAATTCATAGGGCCCACCATAACATTTATTTTCCATCCAATTTGTTTATAAGGTCACAAAGACCTAGTTAATGGGGAAAAACAAATTTCATATTGACCCAAAACTTTTGTGACCCCAAAAGGATTTCAATGATAGACCCCACTGCTTTTGATCGTGTGGTCAACTTGATAGTTAAATCTGTCTTCTTTTTTTTTTTCTCAAGCCTTATGACGAGCTCGCCATATGGATGGACGGTTTGGATATAACACATACCTCGTGGTAGGACCCACAGAACTTGCTGACGTTACCTAGCCCATTCACTTTGAGCAACCCATCTCTCTTACGCTCACCTCTCCTCTCTCTTCCTATAGACCTCTCCTTCCTCTCTCTCTTCCTGTCGATCTCTCTCCCTCCTCTCTCTTCCTTGCTCGATCTCTCTTCCCACTGTCTCTCTCTCTATCCCCACCCAAGATCCTGCTGCCGACCGCCCTACCCACGCACGCCCTTTCGCTCTCTCTGAATCTGTGGTTGAAGGCTTAAATCTGCAGGAACATTGAGGTATCTCTCTCTCTCTCTCTCTCTCTCTCTCTCTCTCTCTCTCAATCTCAATGCCGATTTAGGGTTTTTGGGTTTATCTGCACAACATTGGAATTCTCTCTATCTCCACGAACATTGAGGAATTCTCAAATTCATTACACAACAATCATTCCTCTTTACATGTTTTTTTTTTTTTTTTAATCATATTGTGACAAGGAGCATGGTAGGACTTGATTGGGCTCGAGGATTTGCAGGCGTGAACACAAGATCCTATTAGGTCAGGACCATGTGTGCAGCTAGTATACATGGCAGTAAGAGATTGCTAAGCCCAGGTGTTCAGGGCCCCCCCATCCAGGGCCAAGCAGACATGATGATTGGCACACATGTCAAAGATCTTGATTTTCCATCAGGGTCCCACCTATGAATTTTTATTGTAACAGACCATTTGAGATGAGCCGACCTACATAAACTGGGTCACATCAGTCCATTTTGTATGAAAACACTTCCTTACAGCTCAAAGTTGTATTAACTACCACAGTTCTGAAACTCCGTTTGAGTAACTACCACAGTTCCAAAATTCAATGACTTGGCTCAGAAACTCGCTGAGTCATCTTGGGGAGAGACAGACCTCTAACTCTGTTTTTGCTATCTACTTAGCCATTTTAGTTGCGTACACCATTTTAAATATCTAATACTACTTTCAAGTACTCTTTAATTTAATTATAAATATTGACTGGAGCTGTCTTGGAGTTAAACCTGACTTGACTGGACATTGAGCAGAGTTTTTGGGTTTTTTTTTTTTTTTTTTAAATTATGATCATAATCCCTACAGGAGGGGATTAGGAACTGCCCAAGCCTCACCCAAGATGTTGTGGTCCTTACAGTGAGGCCCACCTATATGTATTTATGTTGGTAGAGAGGCTAATTGCTTCTTATTGTTGTTTTCCATTGCATTTTGCAGACAATTCCTGGAGCAACTGTATACTATGTCCAAAATATGTGAAATCTGTTCTAGATTCAATGGGATGTATCAGGTGATATACTTTTCCTATTCAGGCTTTCTGTAAATAGTGTTTCCCTATTCAGCTCTCTTTATATGGTTCTTGGGACATAACAGAACAGTTTGAAACGAACAACAATTGGCAGGTGGAGGTCCACTAGATAGATATTGGATTTCATTTCACCATCACTGAGAGTTTAATGGATTTGTTTGAAGGCCTTACATATGTTCAAGCAGATTTTGCTCTTGCAGGAGCCAATAGGGCCCACCTATGATCAAAATGACAATTTGATAGGAGGAATGCTTGGTAGATTTGGAACATGTGCCAAAAGTATCCATGAATGGGTAATCACAACCAAACAATTAAGGGCATACAAGATGTACGGTAAGAGTAAAAATGGTTTTATGACTCATTTTGTAGACCCTATCTGAATGGATCACCTAATCAGGGTGACATTGGGGCCTTCTATAGTCCATGGTGGACTGTTTCTATTCTCTTCTTCAGGCGTACTCCCTTTGGGATGAAAAAGAAGGGGTGAGCATCTCCTTTCTTACACCTCTTTTGAATCATCTTATGCCTTTCATGTGATCATAGGTGGGTACACTTGGGCCCACATAGGAATTCAAATGGTAACAAGGTTTGAATAACTTGTGCTGGATCATAGCTTGCCATCTTACAATTGTTTGTAATTTGTGGAATATTTCGGTACCTATGCAAGAAAATGCATATTAGTTGATGCATGGAGGAAGTGATGATATGACCACACAAGCTAGCCCTAAGGAATGTAGTAAGTCAACTCTTGACTCTTTGAGCACTTTGCCTTTTCACTTGAAAAAAGAGATTCTCAATTATGATGCAACATAGAGATCCATCTTAAATAAAGAAGGATGCAGCTGAGAAAGAGCTACATTTCAAGATATTCAAGGACAGTGTGGAATTCATAGAATCCTTCAACAATGTCAGAATGAATTGATGCTTCTCTTGAAAGAACCTTTATTTTAGAGTGCATCCTAGAGACATTTGTATCAGACTGAATTGATGGAAGGATCGAATGTCATTAAAACATCTCAATAGGCCCTGCACGTCAATTTGTATGTTCAACTTATCCTAGAGACATTTGTATCAGACTATGAATTGAATTGGAAAATTTTAATCATAGTGGAAATGCCAAAGACACGTGATGCCACAGCTGAGTGCAGAATGCTAGTAGTAGACTAGTCATCCCTACTTTATCGCTTAGCATCCTCATAAACACAACATGCGATTGATACTTGAGTCACCATAATCTATTTAGTGAAGCCACGCAACTACAATCTATAGGTCAGAAGATAGTGAAAGCTTTTAGTCTTTGGGAAAAACAAATTACGTGTGGCTTTAAAAGTAGGTGTTAGAAAACATCTATAAGTGTCAATTCACACAGTAGCTTCATGAATGTTACACACAACTACTCAGAATGAAGCTAATGCACCAATTTTTTCTTTACTTGATGCCTTTAAACATTTGTTCCTGCAATGATCAGAATGATGCATTTGAAGGACTATGTTTTAGGCAGTTGCATTGATAGAGACATTCATATCGCATTGTAGTATCTTGCTTTTTGAACTAATGTGTGATGGCTATTTCTGCTTTGCAGTGCTATTGGCGAAAATCTGTAAACAAGTACTTATGTTTGGGAGATTTGCTTTGTGGTTCTCATTTCCATCTGTGGCTTGGTTTTATTTTCGCTTCTCATTGGGTAATATGCAGGTTAGTACTAATTCTCATTTCCATTTGTGGCTTGGCTTTATTTTCAATTCTCCTTGGCAATATGCAAGTAACTAATTCCTCAACCATCTCATTGCCAACATTAATTTGAGTCAGCATAAACCTTTGGATCCTCTTTTTGAAAGGTATTTTGGCTCTCCGTATTATGCATTGAAAGGCACAACTCCTAATCTTTGCAAATCATGGTGTAACATGTCAATCTCCAAGTCTCGATGAGTGGATGGTGTACCCGTGTTTTTCTTGTTTATTTGAGAAGCGCAATGTGATATGCTGGCTCAATATTGAGGGAAATGATTGGAAAATATTCTAATCCATTGAAATTGGGATTGTCTACTATCCTTTTCAATCTGGCATGCTTAAGTCTTTTGTTGATATTGTTAACAAAAAACATCCGTAAATTCTTGCAAGTTTTATGCTTGAGTGGAATACAGTTTTATTTATTTATTATTTCATACTGTTGTGATTGAATTGATTGTTACATCATGCAGGGCTTAGAGTGGAAGGAGAAAGTAGAAGAATCTTCAACTAGAACAATGTCTCTAAGCTTAAAGACATTGTTTGAGCAGCTTGCAGTGGAAGTTGAGCCTAGTACCTCAGAAGCATTGGATCAAGAGAGAGAGGTGTTCCCAGATCTACCAAATGAAGTTACCCAAGCAAGGTGGTGCTTGTAGGCTTGTAGCAAGAAGTGTTCCCAGATCTACCAATTAGCTAATGAATCATGAATGCCTTCATGCAGTCCTTTGTGCTTTGTAACATGATCTCCAAGAGCACATAGCTTTGAAGGCATTCCATCTGCATTTGCTGAACATGAGTTTGCAAATAAAATTCCTCGGGCGTGGGTTCAACAGAAATTCTCTCCCATTTGATCAGGTCCTTTAGAAGGGGATCAGTCCATTCATGCTTCCTGACTTGACCAACCAATTTACAGTGAGAATTGGCCATTGAAGCATTAAAACATATGCTGTATATCCTGCAAGGAAGCTCATATGGTAAAGGAAGCAATGAGATTAGAAATAGCAATCATTAGCGTTTTCCCCATAGCTAAATTCTCATGCATGAGGTATAAGATGAAAATTTTAAGAGGTATGTACTTTGTATATAAAAAGGGTGCTCCCACAAGTACAGTTTGTTGGCAGTGAAAATTGCTCATCTGAACATTGAATTTTTCCTTGCTAGTTACACTTTGTCGAAGATCCTGAAATTTGATATGGGTTACAGGAATTTGGCTATACCCAGATGCTCTTCTGTAACTAGCCTGTCATTTGTTAATTCCATTTCTAATGCAGGTCAGCCTAAGCAACATCTTCTTACAACTGGATGGAGTATGTTTGTAAGTGCAAAGAGGCTTGTTGCAGGGGATTCGGTCCTTTTCATCTGGTATGCTGATTTAGAATCCTCATGCCACCTATGTGATGCACGTAGCATTTCAATCTGTCAGGTCATATATAATTTGTATCTGACACTGAAATATATTGCTTTCGTCATCAGGAAAGAAAAGAATTAGTTACTCCTGGGAATCCGGTCTGCTAATCAGCCACAAACAGTCATGTCAGTTTTATCAAGTGATAGCATGCACATAGGGCTCCTTTCTGCAGCAGCTCATGCAGCCGTCACAAATTGTCATTTCACTATTTTTTATAACCCAAGGTAGAATTAATGCAACTCATAAAACTTGAATGTTGTAAATATCATGCAAATATAACAGTTACGTATTATTTTGTTTTACTTTGTTTTCAGGGCAAGCCCATTTGAATTTGTCATACCTCTAGCCAAATATGCTAAAGCAGTATACCACACCCGTGTTTCAGTTGGCATGCGCTTTCGGATGCTATTTGAGACAGGAGTCGAGTGTGCATCGGTAAGTTTCATGCTCAAAATGTCTCTTTCGTTCTTCCTCCCTTCTGAACTTTTTTATGCTGTTCTTTGGAATTTCACATTTATCTATGGCAGATATGATATGCCTTTGAACTATTTGATGTTTAAGCCATGCAAACTGCCATCCACATATGTTTTGTTTTTGATTGTATTGACCTTTTATGCTTATACATACACTTCACACTTTGTAATAATATCATTCCATTATGCCTAGGTACATGGGCACAATAACTGGCATAGGTGATTTAGATCCTGTTCGTTGGATTATTGGTCTCTCCTTCTGATGCTGTTTCACTGGTAATATCAGGAGAGCTCTCTTCTGTTCTTTCTTTTTCTACTCTGCATTCTAGCTTGAATATCAGAAGAAATGTATATGTGATGTTCTGCAGAAAGAAAATGCAGTTTTGTGTTCAACCTGCAACAATCTGCATGAGGCCCGCCTTTAGTTATTCTAAATTGTTGATTTGGTTGGCCTCATAGGAGATGGGTCATGCTCCAATCTAATCCCCATGAAATGATCCTAGAAAACTGATGAAAATGGACAGCTACAACAAATTGTCTAGATTTAACAGGGGTCAAGTTGGACAGTTAGGATCATCCAGCCTGGAAGATTTTTTGGGGAATACCATTACATGGGCTGATCATATGAACATTTAGATCACCAAAAAACTGGGGCACATGTACAATTTCTGGGGCTAAGTAAATACAGCAAATGCTTTGATTGAACATCGTAAATTTCATCATATCGAAAATCCATGTTCAAATTCACAAAAGTAGAAACATAAAAAAATCATCAATCTGTTAACCTGTAATTTCAGAGGATCTGAAGGCATTTCCACAAATTTGGGTTGGACAAGCAATCTCTTCACAGAAGTCCTGATTCTTGAGGCTTTCAGTGGTGACAATTGCTTACTGTTCTTTGTAGATTTGGCATGCGAGTTGTTCTCTTTTCCATCCTGTTGAACCGTTTTATGGGCTGTAATGGTCGATTTTTTTTTGGCTATTTCATTACCTTATTTCATCAGTAGCTGACCTAATTTTGGCTATTTACTATATATCTAGTTCAGTTTCTTATCAAGGCCTGCTGAGCATCCAAACACACATTGATATTTAGTGTAGTTTCATATTCAGCAATCTTTTGAATTTTGTGAATGTGATTCTTATTAAACAATTGTGTGAATTATTTTTTGGTTCATCTTAGACTCTTCTTTCCAAACCTGGTACAAGACTGTTAATCATCCTGAGCTATTTGCATCAAGAAATGACCAGATACAGGTCTCCAATGCATCAGTGTAGAAAAGATGGATACACAGACCTACAGATTCATTATTTAGTGAAAATCATTATCACATGAAAATTATAAAATTTAAAGTATCTATAGAAATCTATATCTACACTCAAGTGTTTGAAGTATAAAGTTGGAAACATCAGTAGAAAGAGGATTCGATATACTATACCTGTTATGGTTTGTTTTCATCAATATACAGGCCAAAATAATTGGAAGGGCAGGGTTCCCAAAGTTTGATGAATATGTTCCCAAGGTAGACAAAGCTGTGGATTCAAGCTGGAAGAAGTGTCCCATCAACAGCTCCCGTCTCATGTAAGTATGCAAGTATATATTAGATTTCATTAGGGAGTTGCAAGCTTTTGCAAGTCAATGGTTATATGTTGTTATATGAGGTATTTGTTATATGAGGTATCATATTTAGTGGATCCCATTTATGTGCATGTATTTGTCTTATGAGGTATCATATAATACTTTGGCAGGGAGTTTTTATTTTCAGTATGCTTGAACCTTTCAGTTTGATGAATAGGATTCTAATTAAACAATCGTGTGAAAAGGATTTATTTTGTGAATAGAATTCTTATTAAACAATCATATGAATTATTTTTTGAATGACTATCAGGCGTAAGATTCAAAAATAAAAAATAAAAAATCTGACGATTTTTTTTTTCAATTCACAGATATTTTAGTGACGGACCAAATCCGTCGCTAATTTCGGAACAAGTCTGAAATTGGTCGCCGCTCCTCATATTAGTGACGGATCTATCCGTCGCTAACATTTTAATTCTTAAGGTGGGCTTGTTTTTGAAAAAAACGATAGTAACAGCCACAGACCGAGCGACGGACGAAATCCGTCGTTTATTTGGTTTAACGACGGATTTGGTCCATGAAATTCATAATTTTGGTGGTGTCCGCAACCCACTACATCACAAAAGGAGGTTCATGGAGTAGGGTAAAGATGTTATAGGAATAGTTCTTTTGTAATGTACTAGTTGTATCTAAAATTCTTTCAGTCTTTGCCCCAGTGTGTTAGTTATTAATGATTGGAAATCAAGGTTGGCACCGAAGGACGATTTAGTTCATCTATTGGGGTGACTAAACTATCCATGTTGTTACTTAAATGGAGTGTCTACCCCCAATGAAATTGAAGTAACCTTACCTTCTCTCCTTTTGGGTTTTGTATCAATGAACCACCTAGATGTCCAATTACACTTTTCCAACACAATTGTTGAGGCTAAGGTTTTGTAAAAGACTGGACCTTGCTGCTCTTTGTCAATGATAGAAAATTTTCATAGAGCATAAGGCATGGAGGGGATATTTGAAAAGCGCACCTTGTTTGGTTGAATACGAGGGATAAGATTACATGGGAGTTTGAAAGAAATTCATGGCTTCCCTCCCTTTCATTTTTTATTTCGCTCTACAAGATTCTTCCCTAGGGAAGAAGACTGTATAAGATATTAGGGAATTGATTCAGAAGGGTAGGGGTTATAAGTGAAAAATGCACACACATTTGATTTTTGGTCTTAGGGATTAATTAATGTCAACAAATATTAAGAGAGGAGTTATGTAATGTCACTTTGAAAATGGTAATGTTAAATCCACCTTGACCATCAGTTGCATCACCCTGAGTTAGACTCGAGGTCTAAAAATCAATCTCATCCGTGATTCAAGTAGACCATACGATTGGAAACAATGTACAGGAAAAAGTTCACCCTGTAAATTGTTTCCCTTTGTGTGACCCATTTAAATCACGTATGGACCTTCTTCTTTTATTATTATTATTATTATTTTTTAAAACCATAGGGCTAGTTTTTGGTGTGGCATCTGGTTATTGGAGTGGATTTCATATACTCATCTCAGTAGGCCATGTAAAAAATCAAGGGTGAAAATCTCTTTCAAATATTTCCCTTGGTGTGAACACTTGAATCACATCTTTAGATAATTTTTTGGCTCTAGGCCTAACATGAGATTACACATTTAATGGTGAGAGTAGATCTCATGTACACATCATGATGAAACCATTAAAAATCAAGTGTGGGATTATAGGTTAACAACTAAGCAACAATAACTTCTAACCTTTCGTGTGTGTATGGCATCCCGCCCTTTAATAGGTTGGCCCATTATGTACATCACCTTTTGTAAAACTCCTGCAACAACCACTCATTAAGTGGACTAGACTTGTGTTTTGCTAGTTATTAATTTACAAACATTATTTTATACGATGTAGACGATTTGATGTGCAAATACTACTGACCAATGCACTAACCAATCCTCGTGGTGGTAACCTATTTGAAGGTTGGATGTCACATGTACTTAATACTTTGAAATTCTATGTACGGCTGAACTGCAACTTGTGGTCCCACTAATTGAACTCAAGAACTCATTAGGGGCCACCCATGATTTTTTACAGATCCCACTGTTATGTGTACATGAGATCCTCTCTGACCATTAGTTGTGTAATTTCATGATGGATGGAGACCCAAAAATCAAGTTTACTTATGATTAAAGTAGGCCACACCAATAGAAAGAATTAGGAGAGAGACATCCACCCTTGTTTTTACTAGGCCCACCGTGATGAGTATGTGAAATCCACTCCAACAATTATATGTCACACTAAAAGCTAATGGAGACCTAAAGTAAGTTCCATACATAATTTAAGTCCGCTACACCATAGGAAAAAGTTTGAATGGTGAGCTTTTTTATAATACACTATTTCCAATCAAATGGTCCACTTGAATCTTAATAGAGTGTTTTTTGGGCCCTAGGTTTAACATGGGATGATGCATATGATGGTTGGGGGACACCCAAGCAACCAACCACTTTTCTAAAGTAATGTAGAAAAACATTTCTCCAAATATTTATTAACATTAACTAGTCCCTAAATTAGTTGTTGGACATCCAACTGGCTCTCTTTGAGCATCTCTCTTATATATATATGTCTGTTGAATTTGAAGCCATGATTATTTTCATATTAACCGACAATTAGTCATCGACTACCCAACCAGTTGAGAAATCATTTCAGTGTAGTTGTTGTTTTAGAAACCATCTAAAGTGGGGCCCAGTATCTGGACGGTTGAATTTGAGGTACACAGAGCCACGTGTGTAATTTCTGACCGGATGTGTATCAATCCATGACACTAATGATTTCTCCAAGTGGTTGCCTCGGGACACCTTGACAATCCAAATGTCCAATTAATCTATCACACCACCTATCAGGTCCACCGCACATTCATTTACTACCGTGCAAAAATAACACAGATGGAACGATTCTAACCATCCATTCAATATCCCATAAAATGGGTAGTCAATAAAACACATTCTGGTCCTGATGGACAGTCCTGATCAGTCGATGGGGCCGTCTATGTATCTTGATGCATCTAGGATGACCATAACTTAGTGTTCTCCAAGAGCACCGTATAATTTCAATATTCCAGATGACAAAGTCTCTCCCATCTCATCCGTGAATGGTGTGTATTAGATGCGTCCCTACAGAAAGTCGGTGCACCACCGTCCTTTTTATCAATCAACGTCGCATTTCCCATTTCCAACCTTCTCTTTGACTTGTTATATCAGACTAATAAAATAAAATAAAAACTTAAATTCTGGAAGATCCGTTTCTTGTTTGGTAGGCTTTATCATACACTTTTCGTTTGGATTCAATCAACGAATGAGATCAAAAATGAATTTCATATTGACAAATGAGGTGGGCCACACAATGCTCACCGTGAGGTCACCCTCTCTCATATACATGTACACACGTGTGAAACGTGTGTCACGGGCTACATGCACCAGACCGCGTTGTGGACAGAGAGATAGACGGCGGCTGCACCAGGCACGCGGCCAGTGCTCGTTCCAGGTAGTTTACGATCTCGGTCATGGACGGTCGATTTTGGCCCTCGAGACTTACGCAGTCAGCAGCGAGATAGCCCACATAAACAACGGCCTCGATCTCATTAGGGGTCGGGGGTGGCAGCTTCCGGTCTAGAATGTGGTGGATCTCGTCCGTTACAATGTAAGGGACAGCGAAATCAACGACGTTGCGTGGCCCACCTCCGTCGCGATGTATGGCTTTGTAACCGGTTAACAATTCCAGCAACACGACGCCAAAGCTATAGACATCGCTCTTTGTAGTCAGCTGCTGGAGCCGGTAGTACTCAGGGTCCATGTAGCCAACCGTACCAGCGGCACGTAACGACAGGTGAGATTCCTCATCTTCCGGGCCCATCAAGGACAGTCCGAAATCAGAGACCTTAGCCGTCCACGTGGCATCGAGTAGTATGTTGGATGACTTTATATCGCGGTGGATGATTGGTGGGACTGCGTACGTGTGTAGGTACTCGATTCCTCTAGCCGCGTCCAAAGCCACCTTGAGCCGAGCCGTCCATGACATGAGCGGCGAGCTTTCTAGCTTGTGGAGGTGGTCATGCAAGGTGCCGTTGGGAAGGTAGTCATATAGAAGCACGCTCTCATGCTCGCTATCGCAGAACCCGATTAGCCGGACCAGGTTCTTGTGGTTGAGTCGAGACAGCAGGGCTAGCTCGGCTAGGAATGCGGATTGCTTCTCTTGGCGCTTGGTGCCTATCCATCCGCCGTATGATGATGGAGCAGTTAGCTCAGCTCGCTTGATCGCTACATCTCGATCATCATCGAGTGTGGCCCGGTACACGGACCCGAAACTACCGGTGCCGATCTTATGATCCTCGGAGAAATTGTTTGTGATTTGGAGTAACATAGGGAGGGAGAATTCTTCTAGGTTGCCGCCCGCGCCCATGCTGATTAGCTTGCTGAGCCGTTTATCCAGGTGGGGTTGCATAGACGCGATGCGAGAAATGGCTCGCATGCTCGGTGCATGTGACGGAACTTGCGCAGCGTCATCTAAACGACCCGAATCATGGATCCGACAACCTCTCACCTTACAGACCCGAAACAACAAGAACCAAGCTACAGTAGCTACACCAATCGTAGTTCCGACAATGCCCACGACTAGGAAAGCCACCCTCCTCCTGTCATTCGTCCCACTCCTCCTACAGTCGGATCCGGGGATGGTAGGCGGCGATGGACCCGGTGTATCTGACCCGGGGATGGTAGGCGGCAATGGACCCGGTGACTCTGTTTCGGGCTCACAACGTTTGCAGATCTGTCTGTTTATACAGAGGTTGCCGGAACCGTCCAGGATTCCACATGGACATTGATCTGAAGTGCATGGGCCAGGCAATACTCTATCGAAGACCGTTTGATTAGGCTCGAAATGCAAATTACCCCAACAAACCAATGAATAATTGAATCTTGATATCCCACAGAAAACACTTCCCTTCGCTTGAATTTCAACAAACACCGTCTGTGCAAGATATCCCGGCAACGTGAAATTGTCGTCGCCCCAACAAACGGCAGATCCATTGGCGTCGAGAGCGCAGCTACGTCGGTCTCCCAACGCCAACGAACAGAATTTACCCTTCGGAGGGTTCTCCACCACCTCTCCCCAACACTCCACCGTATCATCATGCCGAATTGCGCACGCGTGCTGTGATCCTGCTGCTACGACAGTGAAATTCCCATGCGGCACCGATTCAGTCACATTCAAATTAGTCCCGTTGCATCGGAGCGCGCCTTGATCAGTCAACCCACATAAGAAATTCCCTCCCACGGCGATCGACGAGAAGTTCTGGTTGCCCAGCGGGGCGAATTGATTCGGTGACCAGCACACAATGCGGCGGGTCCCGCTCAGAATACCACAGATATTGGACGTGCCGGATTCAAGCTCATCAATTGGGGGGCCGTTGTAGACTCTTTGATAAGGCATGCCCCTTCGGGACATCGTGATTGTACCGTTCTCAGAGAATCTCCAGCAACGAATGGTGTCGTTGGACAATCCGCCCGGGGATATGAGACCGCAAACGAATCTGTCTCCGCCCACGATGGCAGAAAATGAGAGGTTGGCATTTGATATGGGATCTTGGAGGCCATAACTCGTACAATTGACGATGGACGATTGCGAACCGTTGATTGAGGGGATTAGTGCACAGATTAAGGTGTGATTAGTGGTATGGGAGATAGAAAGAGTAGAGAGAGGAGTAGAAAGGGTGGGAAGAGTAGAAAGAGAGAGAGAAAAGACTACTAAGAGAAGATAGCAGGGGAGCTGAGGAGCCATGGAAATGAAGCGTTGTGTGTGTTGGAGATGGAAAATCTCATTGTAATCAGAGAGAGAGAGAGAGAGAGAGAGAGATGTTTTGGATGATTGGGAGAGGAGGTGGATTTAGATATTGGGTTTTTTTTTGGGAAGACGCGGTTTTAAGAGAGAGCAGAGACCAACGACTCAGTCATTTGAACTTGGATGTTAGTCCGAGTCAAAACAAGAGGAGAAAGTGCTCTCTCTCTCTCTCTGTCTCTTTCTCAATGACGAATGCTATGTGGGCCCACGCGCGAGTGGGCTCCTCCTCACGGCAAGCGAATATGGCAAACATGTGAGAAATCTGAGCTTTCCATCAGACTGGCCACACTGTTTAGATCTCCTGACCTAATAGTCAGGTTGTTTCACTCCTCCGGTGGACTGCAGTGTATAAAGACAAACAGACGGCTATAATTTTTTAGCCGTTAAATGATGTGGTCTGCCCGTGTAGAATTATCGAGTTTAAGGGAGAGGATTAGGTGTGGCCCTTACCATGGGGCCCACCTTGATTATCTACTCTACATCCAGGCCTTCCATCCGTTTTTCCGGATCATTCTAGGGCATGAACTAAAAAATGAAACATATACAGATCTAAGGTGGACAATACTATAGGAAACTGTGGTTATTGAAGGATCCAGCATTAAAATTTCTTAAGGCTCATCGTAATGTTTTCATAATTTTAATTTTCCATCCAACTGGTTGATAAGGTCACTCAAACCTGGATGAAGGGAAAAACTAAATATCAGCTTGATCTACAGCTTTTTTTAGCCCACAAGAAGTTTTTAATGGTAAATCACCACTCTTTCCTATGGTATGGTCCACCTGAGATTTAGATCTATTTCATTTTTGTGTTCAAGATCTAAAATGATCCAGAAAAACGGATGGACGGTGTAGATAAAGAATACATACATCAAGGTGGGTCTTAAAGTAAGGGCCTCACCGTCTTGGGTGAGGCCGGGGCCGCACCTAATCCGCGCACATGTTTAATAAGTATGGTACATCGGACACGGATTAGCAACTGACAGCGTGAGTAGCGAGGCTCGCTACTGAAGTGACGTCACCAAGTTCTGTGGGCCTCATCATGATGTATTGTTTGTATCCAAACCGTCCATTCATTTGGAGAGATCATTTTAGATCATGAATCTAAGAATGAGTAAGATCAAAAGTTCTAATGGACCCCACCAAAGTAAACAGTGTGGAGAGTGATGTTCACCATTAAAAACTTCTATGGGCCACAAAAGTTTTCGATCAAGCTGATATTTGTGTTTTCCCTTATTTCATGTCTGTGTTAATTTATGAACATGTTTGATCTCAAATAAACATCATGGTGGACATTAAGAAGGTTTGAACAGTTGACATTACTCTCCCCACTATTTTCTGTGGTGCGGTCCACTCCAAATTTGGATCCAGCTCATTACTTATCTCATGCCCTAAAATGATCTCTCCAAATGGATGGACAGTGTGGATACAACATATACATCATGGTGGCGCATATAGGCTCGGTGACATCACCTCAGGAGTCCTATTCAACCTTTCAGTAGCTAATCCGCGCAGCACACCAATGGCAAGGTGGAAGCGGATTGCGTGAGCCCGCGGGCACTAGATATTCCTGTGCCGCCTGTTGTCCGAAGCTGTGTGGGGTCCACATATATTCCCCTGACAAATCCACACTGTCCATCAGTTTTGCAAAACTAAAAATCAGGCAGATTCAAAACTCATATGTGCCATAGCACACGAAACAGCAGGGATTGAACGGCCAATATTGGAAACTTTGCAGGGGCTACAGAAGTTTTGCGTCTGGATAATATTTATGTATACAGTTGATCTGAGTGGTAATAACTCTATGAACGGTTTGGATGGCATATAAATATCATGGTAAGCTTCATTAAGGTTTCAACGGTGGACGTTTTGTTTCCCACAGTCTCGTTTGATATGGCCTCTTGTGTCTTGGTCCTGCCTGATTTTTAGCTCCCTATCCTTATTTTTCTGTCTCTGGAAAAACTGATGGACTGAGTGAATTTGGGGAGTGGCTTAGGTGAGACCCAGGACCTACGGAGGTGGTCCGGACTGTGGAGTTGTAGGTGACTCCATACACACCGTCCATCCGTATTTAAAGCCCATTTTATGTCATGATCCAAAAAATGAATGGGAAATAAACGTTCTAGTAGTTCCATGGAAATTTTAATGGTGGTATTCAATCATTTCTGTTTCCCGTGGTATGGTCCACATAAGATTTCATCTGCTTTATTTTTGGAATCTTGCCATAAAATGAGCTTCTAAAATAGGTGGACGGTGTGGATTTAAGGCACATACATCACTGTGAGCCCCACAATTAGGCTTCCACGCACCTCGGTGGATATAGGGTCTCACCTAATCCGCTCCCGTGAATTTGCACGGGAATCCCTGTGGCCGACACGGCATCATTCATTTGGAAGCCGATTACGTCCGACCCCGGTGGGACCTAGCAAGGTCCGGCCAGATATTTGTGGGGCCCACCATAATTTATCTGTTTATCCATTCTGTTCATATCTTTTTTTAGACTATTTTAAAGAATGGATTAAAAAATGAGGAAGATCCAACGCTCAAGTGGACCAAAACAAATAATAGGCTTGCTTGGGGATTAAATACAAAAGTCATCTCTAGTATGGTTCACTGGATCGCTGGATCTGCCTCATTTTTCGGCCCTTTCCTTATCATGATCTAAGAAAAGGGATGAACAGCATGGATAAACATATGAATCACGGTGGGCCCCACACAGATCTGGTTGGACCTTGCTAGGTCCGACCGGGGTCGGACGCAATCCGCTTCCCATTAATACAACGGGGCACAAGGATAACCTGGGCCCACGGCATGGGAAACCGCGTCCAGAAAATGTCCCGTGCGTACGTGTGTAGAGGCGGGGCTTCACACACCCAAATGCTTCAATAAGTCCACTTTTGGGCAACTGACACGTGTGTGAGATCCAAGCCACTCATCAGGCGACCCTACAGTGCAAACGCCTTGTCCCAGAATCAAGCTGGCCTCCGAGCACCACGTCCGTCGGGACCATTTAAAGAAAATAATTCGATGGATAAGAGACTAATCAACGGTCCAAATTCAATGTACACGATCTGGCCAATCTGAGGCTCATGCCAGATTTTTCGATAGCCATCCACCCCTGTGGATGAGCGGCTCTCGTGCTTTACACGTGTACGATGTTGCCAAGGGTGAGAGGCTGGTGCCATAATTAAAGTGGACGCCCTTAAGGGAGCGAGTAGGCAGGGTAGCCAGCTCGACCTGGCTTTGTGCCGGGCTTGGACATACTAGCTTGGCCATGGCCGAAGCTTGAGCCTCCCATGCCTGGCTTAATCAATTTTTCAGCTGGGGCTCGAGCTTTACAGGCATGTACTAATTAATTTATTGGTTGGACTTGGGCTTAAGTCATTTTAAACTGATCCGCCCAACTACTATTGGGTCGTGCCTAAAAAGCCAATTTTTTATTATTTTTTCATATGGTTTATATGAGTGATTCATTCGTTAGCCTAAAAATGTAGGTAAAACATTTTTATTCATATGGGTTTGAGAGAGTTTATTTTTCTTGTCTCTAGCAGGTAAACGTGTGGTACTTAGCATATGGTCATCTTATGTATGAGAACTAATTGGATGTTAAGATGGACAATCTTTATCATCGAAGTCAATTTGGTGTCGGTATACCTTAGTCCCACCACACATTAGCCTGTAAGTGTGTGATAAATATAGTGCCTTGGTAGAACCTTTGAATACTTGCATTTGTAAGATTATTGGTAAGCATTTACATTGGAAGATCCATCATGGCCTGACTAAAAAACTTGCTAATGCCCTACCTTAGTAAAATCCTTAGACGCGTGAATGTGTGGATGGATATATTGTGATTGATTGTTCTTCGGCTCGGCTTGCTTTACGAGGTCACCACATGACCATTAAAATTAGGTGTTGCTAGGTGCATTGTAACACCTTGGATTTTTGAGGGTCGACCAATACTCGACCCCCTAATTCCTGGGTGTTACTTATATCTTAAGAGTAAGCAATTTCGGATATAAATAAGACAAAATGAGCAATAGAGAGATCAAATGGATCATGAACCACAAACCACAGCTAAGTTACTGAAATAAACACGGTTATGTAAGTGCAGATCCAATAAGGAAATATCATACAAGACACATGAGGTGTGAGACCCGTATCCTAGCCCATACCGTTCCATATGCTTTTGCGATCCTCCTGGTCGAATTTCGGTGACTCACGATCTGTTATCGCCATTTGCACGCGATTCTAAATTATGTCCCGTATATCTGAGTCAGCTCGACCCGAGACTTGTATCCTTGTGACCGCATCGTCACCGCGGTTTTGATGTCACGTCTCACGCGCTGAGGCGATACCCGGGTTAGGAGATATGAGCCCACGTTCAGTTCGAGAAAAACACTGCACGTTACGAAATTTAAGAGAATATCCCATTAATCACATCAATCAATAAATACCATATCACATCAGGTCAAGTACCAACACCCATCCCTCTCTCACCTAAAGTCAACTCTCTCTTACAACCAAGTACACATCCATCACTTATCACCCATTTCTCACTCATCACACCCCATCACTCACCCATCCCTCTCTCTCTCTCTCTCTCTTACAACCTTTCTCTCTCATTCTCCCAAGCAACCCAAGCCCCCAATGTCTAAACAAGAGAGCTCCATGAGAGGAGTTTTAGTGTGGCCCACTTCCTACCCTTTCATCTCTCATCTCAACCCTCCATTTTTCATCATCTTCCATCAAGATTTAAGCCAAGGAGTTCGACGTTCCATCGGACCAAGAAGGAGGCCAATAGGTGGGTGATCCACCGTTGATTTTTCTATTAGAAGGCCTACTTATGATGGGACCCATTTTTTATGTATGCATTGTAATCATGGAGGGCCTATAGTGGCGGGGCCCCTCCATCACCATCCGATCTTCCTCTCTCTCTCTCTCTCTTGATGCGTTGCCCACTAATGATGCATGCGTTTCATCCATGCGATGGGGCCAACCGTGATGTTTCTGTTGGTCCTGGCCGTCCATCTGTTTGGATAGTGGTGGATGAAGCCACCACAATTTATGTTTTTTATCCATGCCGCCCATCTGTTATGGACAGTGGGGCCCCGCTGGTATGTGTGTGTGGCACCCACACGTGGGTCCAACAACATCTAGACCGTCCATCTGGACGGTGGGCTAGCAGCAACAGCTGCTGGACTGACGCCACCTGTTATATGGGCCACACCATGATGTATTGTTTCATCTGGGCCATCCATTGCTATTGGAACCCACCTGGACGCTGCCTTTTTTTTTTCAAAATAATAATAGTATATATTATATTACATTATATGATATGTGGTGGGCCCTACGTGAGACCCACACGTGATGCATGTGTCTTGCATACTGGCCATCCGTCTAGACTTGGATGCTTGACGTTGGACTGGAGTCCTCTTTTTAAAATAAAATAATATATATAAATACATATTATAATATAATATAATAATTTAATATTATATTATGGTGGCCTCACGTGGGAACCACCAGATGTAAGTGTTTCATCGCCCATCCACCGTCCAGTGGATTGGATGGTGGGTGACCCTCCATGATGTATGCTTTCGTCCACACCGTCCACTACCTGAGATGGTGGGACCCACCTCCATATATATTAAATCCACACCGTGTATCTACCGTGATGCATGTGTTTCATCTTAGCCGTCCACCTGTTTTGACATCAGCAAGTTATGTGGGACCACCTTGATGTATGAGGTGTCCACATAGCCTAGCAGGTGGGCCCCACGTGATTTGTATATGCTGTCCACACCGTTCAGGGGTCTGGACAGTGGGGATCACCATGGCGTATATGTTTTATACCCACGTCGTTCATCTGTTTCAGCAACGCTGTCCATCTACTTTCTGTGGTGTGGGGCGTACTGAGATGTACGTGTCTACATTCACACCATCTATTTAGACGGTGCTGATTGGAGCCGACTTTGATGTATGTGGCCTTCCATGATGCGTGTGTTGTATTCACACTGTCCATTCATTTGGATGGACGTGAGTTCCACCTTGATTTATTTATTTAGATCCACATCGTTCTGATAGTGCCGGACAATGTTTGGACTGTGCTGATTTATATGGACAATGTTTGGGCAGTGCTGATCATCATTAATGTGCCACGTGGGGCCTACCATTGATGTATGTATTGTATATCTACACCGTCCATTAGAGCGGCCCACCGTGACATATATTAGGCCCATGTTACGTGTCCCATTTAATGTATTCGATGCCCAGATACATGGCCCACTTGATGTATATGAGGTCCAATGGTGCGGCCCATTGATGCGGCCCACTCTTGTATATGAGGCCCATTGGTGCGGCCCACTCGTTGTATATGAGGCCCATATTTGTGGCCCAATGTGATGTATATATGGCCCATGTTCGAGGCCCAATATGATATATACCCGACCCATATGATGGGGCCCACTTGCTTGAATATGATGTATTTATGGCCCATGTTCGAGGCCCATTGTGATATGTATTAAGCCCATTAAAGTGGCCCATTTGATGCATATGAGATCCATGCATAGGGCCCACATATTATGTATTTGAGGCCTATGTGCAGGGCCCACCTATTGTGTCTATGAGGCCCATTAATGTGGTCTACTTGTTGTGTATAAGGCCCATGTGGAAGGCCCACCTGTGATATATATTAGGCCCATGTGTAAGGCCCACCCATTGTGTATTAAGGCCCATGGGTTGTGGCCCATTGTGATGTATTTCCGGCCCAAATGGCAAGGCCCGATGTTATGTATGAGGGGCCCATGGTAAGGCCCATTTGGTAGGGATCATTGTGATGTATTTTCGGCCCATATGTGCGGCCCATTGAGTTGTATATGTGGCTCAGGAGTGAGGTCCAGTGTGATGTATATGAGGCGCAGATCGAGGTTCAATGTGATGTGTGAGAGGCGCATACGATGCGGCCCATATGATACCAATTTCGATTGTTGGGGCCGATTCCGATTGTTGAGGCCGATTCTAAGTCTGAATGTCGAGGCCAATTGTTGAGACCGATTTGATTCAGATTGTCAAGGCGGATTTCGATTGTCAAGGCTGATTCCGATTATCGAGGCAGATTTCAATTGTCAAGGCTGATTCCGATTGTCGAGGTCGATTGGGTATCGAGGAAGATTATCGAGGCCCAATGTGATGTATATGTGGCCCATATTTGAGGCCCATTATGATGTACATTCGGCTCGTGTTTGAGGCCCAATGTGATGTATATGTAGACCGTATTTAAGGCCCATTGTGATGTGCATTCGGCCTGTGTTTGAGGTACAATGTGATGTATATGCGGCCCGTATTTGAGGCCCATTGTGATGTACATTCGGCCCGTGTTTGAGACCCAATGTGATGTATACGCGGCCCGTATTTGAGGCCCATTATAATGTGCATTTGGCTCATGTTTAAGGCCAATGTGATATATATGAGGCCTATGTAATGAGGCCCACTGTGATGCATTTGAGGGCCAGGCGATGAAGCCCATTGTGATATATGTTAGGTTGATGTGAAAGGCTCATTGTGATGTATATTAGGCTCTTAAGTGAGGCCCATGATGTTGTATATTTGGCCCTTGTATAAGGCCATGGGTCTACTATATATTAGGCTCTATGTGGGCCACTTATTGGGGGCAATGTTAGTTAAATGTTCACATTGTTGAGGCTGATTGTTGATGATGATTATCGGTGCCAGTTATTGATACTGATCATGAGTATATGACAGCATAACATCATAATACATGCTCATACGCATCATCTGCATGTTTGTTATGAGATATGATTAACAATTGCATATGTCATAGTGCTGGTAGTTTATGAGACTTCTTGATAGGCGGAGTTATCCCACATGAGTGCACGGTGTACACATGATTGATGCATGATTGAATTGTATAACTTATACACCTTGTATTGTGTGTTGTGATTACTGTACACCCTAGCGACATTAAGGTCGTAGCCTCCACAGGCATATCGTGGATGGCCAGATGGGACACTGAAAATATGTTACTAGTATCGGGCTATTATATATGGCCCTGAGTGAAAATTCTTAAACTCTCTTAGTACCAGAGGACGTCTCAACATCGAGACCGAGTGAATATATATGAGCGCATGAGGGTCGTATATCAGTAGGCCACGTCTCCCACTGTGTCGTGGTCAGTTGGGAGGGGATGTGACCTTACCCGCCTGAAGGAGTAGGCATAAATAGGCTGAGTTTGACTAGCTCGTGAATGAATTTGCTATCGACGTGCCGGGTAGATATTGGCTGACTACTGACTAGACGGATAGTGAGGTCTCTTCCACTTATCCAGTTATGAGTTTGATGGGATGACAAGCTGGTGTAGAGTGTACTAGACCCCGGTGATGATCCCGGAGATGAACAGTACTGATATATGGACTTATTAAGAAGGAGTTACATACTCATTAATTTATTCATTTACTATCCACTCGGACTGGTGGTGCGTAATTATTTGTTATGTGTACCTTCGCAATGGTTAGGATTTCGGTTGGGACGTGCGACTAACTTAAGATCAGGAGTTTACCACATTGAGTCTAACTATCCAAATTATGTATGAGACTGGTTTGGATAGAAGTCCCTTGTGATAGACCCCATAACCTGCGATACTACATACTATCATCCCGACTTCACACTCTAGCATGGACATTCCATTCACATCACATATTACATTACATCCACAACATATGACATTTTAGATTACTGTGTTCCTTCATTTATATGGTCTAGGTATGGATGACGCTATTCGTGAACTCATCAGAAATTGTGTATTATATTGCATTCTCGGTATCTGATATTTAGGTTTTTATGACTCCTTATTTGCATAACTGATCTGCATTGCGTATTCTGATATTGATTGACTCTTGGACTTGTCAGTATTTTCGCTTACTCTGATATCATATGATTCATGATTTTACCAGTATTTTCGATAGTATATGATTATGACATTGTATTTAATACTTGGCACTCACCTTGTGCACACACTTACACCACCCTCTAAGCTTCTATAAGTTTATGCACAATAGATGTGTGCAGGTAATATTAAGTTACAACAGCGGCATTGAACATGGAACGTGCAGCTGTCTTCTGGAGCTTTGATTTTATTTTGACATATGTATTTTTCTTTCATCATTATATTTATATTAGTAGATATGTGATGATGATGTTGCTTTTGTGATTTGGGGGAACTTGTAGTTATGATTTTTACGAGATAAATGTACATTAGAAAATCTTCCTTGTACGATCCCAGGATTGGAACCTAGCATATGAGCATTGAGAGCCGAGAATGGGGTACTACGGAGGCTGTCGGCACCGAATTTGGTGATCGGGATTCTTGTGAATCCAATTTCTGAGTTTGAGATGTGACACAAGGTGACGCCCGACAAAATATACAAAATATAAAGTACAAAAATAGTATGCAACTATCCCCTTACCCCAACGGCCCATCGCTAATCTAGTGCGGTGTATGGGAATCCACCCAAAAGCTGAAAGTAGGAAAGCTCCTCTTCCTTATCTATGCTTGCCCCATCTAGTGTGTCGTGCTCCGCGACACCTGCATTTAAAGAAGGGTCTGGTTGGTGTTTTAAAACATCATCTCAGAGTGGGAGTGAGTGATCAACTCAGTGGGTATCATTAGCAATGGGTTACATGAAATATCAATTTCAAAGGCGAGATTAATGAAAAGCATACAAACACCAATACCTAACTACTCTTGTTAGTGCATATGCATTTATTATGAAATAACGCATGCCCTCACCTGCTGAGTCACCAACCTAACTAATGTAATGTGTGAATATTCATATAAGACAAGTATTTAAGTAAGTTCGTTCATCCAACAAGGTTGAGGAAGCTAAAATACCTCTATTTAATCAATGGCCTTACCCATATCACTTGGCCCAGGACGGCTGTAGCAGATCTGAGCCTGTGATCCTTGATCCAAATTTAGGTATCATCCATTTTTTTCACAAATCAATAATTTCAAAGGTAAGACATGATACCTAAAGGTTTGATGATCAACTCAGTATGGGTCATCACCCAAACACCGAGTATGATCACTCAGTTTCAAGGTGCGGGCTTGTCTCATAACCAAATCACCATAAGGGAAATGACTCGTCACCCAATTCCATTCATACCAAGGTCGGTCGAATAGTACTCTGGCACGGACCATTGGCTGAGCAATTTAATGGGGGTCATTCGAACAAGGACCTATCACCCAAGCGTAGGCCGACAGCGTGGACACAGTGTCTCATTCCATCATGCCCGGCTCCCGAGACTTAGTTGCTCACTGGTCACTAGGAGAGTCTCGTCACCCCAGCGTAGGTTGATAGCTCGAACACGGTGTTCCATTTCACCATGCCTGGCTCATGAGTCTTGGGGATCGTATCATGACAGTTATTAATGGCCTCTTGAAGGTATGGGGTGCTTCAGATTCAAGCAAGCGTAACCATATATGATGAACATGCATAGTTGGTCAACTGGTTGACTAATTTGGCTAACTCAGGTGAAGTATGCCGTAACCAGCATTGGGTGCAAGCATCCCTTATACTCCAACTACTGTTGGTTGTTCATCTTAAGCTTGGATCGGTCGGATTGGCCCAGGGTATCCGATCCAATGGGTTATCCTTACGAATATTTCTGATTTTGCCGGCCAACCCAATTAACTAAATAGCTACAGTCAATCAATAATGCTAATAAATCAACTATGTATCTACACGAACGGATATACGCAACAAATCAGAAAATTCTAATCTATTAGGCATTTTAATGAACATGCAGGCTGCATTACAACTAACATAGCAATTCATGTGAGGTAAGACATGTTGAGTGCATAGGAATGTGAGTAATAAGAAGCATGCATTTGATCATGGCATAGATTTCAAGGTACTAAAAAGGGAATGCGAACTACTTTTAATGGCGGTAACTCGACATGCATGCATACAGGGTTAGATTTCTCAATAATAAAGAAAGGATCACATGTTACTTTTATTTGTAAGAAATTCAGTCATGCATGCAACAAACAACGAACATTTGAGTAAAATCTGACGCATAGACAAACATGCAGTACAATTTCTAAGTTCAATCAAATTTGGGGATGATCCAACTTCAATTATTCATGAAAAGAAGGAAAATTAAGGGGGGAAGGCAATGTTCAATTCATCCTAGTCTATTTAACTTGGAATTGAGCATTAATTTCTCTATGCATGTTTAGGTAAACTATAAGGAGAATTCATTAACGAAATTCCTACAAATTACACATGCGCAACGATTTCAGCACCCACAATCATTAATTTCAACCTAGGATTGATAATTAGCCACCTAAAGATAATAGTCCGTACCTATTTGTCGACCGGAAGGTCTTGTGGTCGCCCTAGCGGTGTTGGGTCTACAAACTTGACGTGCGGGGGCCCTACGTTACATGGACTTCGTGTCAAGACGCATGCATGTGGCTCTAACTAACGAGAAACAGAAGGAAGCTTGGATTCTTATCTTGGATCGAACGTAACTTGCTTCTACGACGATAGGGCCGAGATTCCCAACAATGTGGAGGTGGGAGTGCGGGAAATCCCAATTTCTTAACTCCCTTGCACATGCACCCTCCTCCTCCTCCTCTCTCTCTCCTCTCCCTCTCTCAGCTGCCGAAAATTCTATGGGAGAGAGGGGTTTAAGGGTTTTATACCTTGGAATTAAATCATTTGGCCATGGGTTCCATTAATTACTTCAAACGGTCTAGTGGGAACCATTTCTGGTTGTTGTGATGCCCTGATGGCCCCCCTAGCCCATCTAATTTTTGGGATAGGTGCCCCATGGCCCGATGAAGGGCTGTGCAATGTTTAACGGCAAACGGGCACAAGATTTTATCGCAAGAGTCTGATTTGCGATCAACAGTCACCGTTTCTCGATCGGGGGTCAGATTTGGCGGACGGGTGAAAGAAAATATCTTCAACCTATGGTGTAAATTTGGGTGAAATCTAATAGCTAAAATATCCTAATTTATTGTCCTAGATAGCGGGGCCATTTATTTTAAAATTTAGATTTTTGACCAATATTTGAGAGAGTTGCATTTTACAAGCTCTACCTTCACGATCTAAGTTATGTGGTTTGGGGCATCGTTTGGGCCTATCATCTGCAATGGACGTCAAGCCCAGTGAGATGAACATTACTCTATAATTTCAGAAATAATGCTCCACAACGAGCGATCTAGAGCTTGTTCAGGTAATCGAGGCATTTCTGTAGTAAATTGGGTAGGGAGATTTCTTGGACACAGTTGTTAAAGTATGGATTAACTAAGTTCACAGTATGACCTATTTGAAATTAGCGAAAAAAGTGATTTGGTCACAATCATTTTAAACCGTCAGTTTTAGGCTAAAAGAGTAACTGAGTTGATTTGGTTTATTAATTAAGGTTCGAGACATTGCTGACTCGGCTTTGGGTAGATCTTTAACTTAGTTATGATTGTCTTGATTAGTCAATGATGGGTTGATTAACTTTTGGCCTATTTGAACAAATCATGAGGCTAAACTTGATGTTTAAGTGATTGATTGGATTCATTAGTTTTCTACGATTAATCAATCTTATTTGTATGATTCTTTATCTGTACTAGCCGCGTATAAACCCATATCGAGTATCAAGGGTTAGCAAGTGACGACGTGACTAATTATATAAGAATTTTTTTAAAGAATTTTTGGTAATTCAAAATAACAAAAAATCGGAGTGTTACATGCATTCACCATGAATGTTAAAATCCACATGATTTAATAAAGGGATCCACTTAGTTTTTCTAGTATGGCATATGTTGGCTGATTTTATGATTTGGACCATCCATAAAATGTTTTAAAGTTGGCTAACATTTTTAAAGTTTGCAATTGGTGTATAGTGGGTTTTAACGATTAAATTTTAGCTTCAACTATTAATTTGTTCTAAATTATACTTGATGCACATCTAATACCTAAGATTTAGTTGATCTACCTCTTTAATCAACATAAGAATTGGCTAAAGATGATGACCATATAAAGTGGAGGGATATGACCACTTAAAGTGCATGTAATCGGCAAATGAAATAGATATCATTCACGACAAGATATACTGAAGTCTGTAAGGTAGTGGAATACCATATGTAGTTTATTATTGAAATATTAGCTTCTTCCTTATATATAAATTTTATCGCAAAGAAATAAAGAAAATGATAGATAGACAGAATGTGTGATGTGTGTGGTGAAGATTGAAATGAATGGAACAATCTATCTGTATGTTTGTGTGTTCGTGGGCACACCTACATCTCCACATTGCACATGCCCTTAGTATGTCGGGTCCCCACCTCTACAAATGAACATAACAATCTATCTATCATCACCACTTTGTAAGAATTTCTCCATAACAAGTTCCACATTAAATCTCATATGATTTCCATCATCAAGTACTAATCTCCATTCGTTTTTCTCGTTTGTTTACTCTTTTAATCCAAGCTCAGGCATGGGACCACTTTTTTAGGCATATGTTGCGGTTGGCTGGTTGGGTTAGCTCGGGCCTTAAGTCTTAAGTGTCGTGCCTATAAGACTCCTATCAGGTGGGCCACACATGCTCATAAGATCTGACCGTTGGATTATTCAGATCAAGCAATTCAGTGGGCCCCGCTATAGATGTGATCATTGTATATAGGTTTAGGGGTGGGATGCTTGAAGCATGATCCTTATACTCGATTATTAAGCTAGATATAAAAACCTACGATGTGGAGACCCTAAAAGGGAAAGTTTGATGGGTAAGCTTCTAGCCCTCTTTTCCATAAATAGATGTCTTAGTACGCTCACCAACACAAGTGAGAAAATTTAGTCTCATTGAATGTTCTCCTAAAAGTATAAGGTGTAGATGATCAAGATTCTTATTGACAGAATATCTTGCCAATTAGGTACATTTTTAGATTATAGTTTTGAATCTCCATTGTTGATGTATTGTTGATGTACATACAATCCGTAAATTCCGCAATATAGGTGTAACAACGTTAGCCCGGACCTAACTTGGCTCGTCCCATTGCTAACCCTAGACACGCTGAAGCATGCTATTACTTTTCTCCCTCCCCTCATACAACTCATTTTCCGTCTGCCTCCAGCTATGGAGCCAGCATGCAGAACCGTCCACCTTCTATTCACCAACATAAATAGCCTATTTTCCTATAATCAAGCTTCAGAGATGATCCTAGCTTTTGAATTTTAGACTCGAAATCCATTTGGAAATCTTCTTTTCATGATTATATATATTAAAATATAATGATAGCACAATCATTCATTCAGTGTAATATATCCACCATCTTTCATATAGGATAAATTTCACAATATGGACGGTCCAAATCATTGGAAGCTTGTGGACCCAAGTGGACACGCCGGATCCTGAATCCCCACAGAAGCAAGCGACCTTAGATATGATGGGGGTATGACCGTTTCTCATGCTTCCAGACACTTTCCTAATGACCAGGACCAATTTTAAGAGAGCCACATTTTTTGGTAGACAGAACCTTGGTCTTGCAGTTTGGTAAAACAATAATACAAGCTGTTTTAGTACGGTAATACTAAAAGGGAAAGTGCGTATGAAGGGACGCGGATTGCGTCCTGCCTCGTCCATCTCTAGCCTTGAACGGGCAGTTCTGTGAGCGGGCCCACCATGATGTATCTATTTATCCACTCCGTCTATTATTTTTCTCGGATCATTTTAAGGCGTGAACAAAAAAATGAGATAGATGCAACGCTCAAATGGAACACAAAAATGGTGTGGTCTACTTTATGGCTGGATCTACTACTAAAAAATTGTGTTCATGCTTTAATATGATCCGAGAAAAATAATATCCGGCATAGATAAATAGATACATCATGGTGGGCTCGCCCTAGCGTTGGATCTGCTTCATTTTTGTGTTCATGCTTTAAAATGGTTGAAAAAAATATTAGACAACATGTAAAATTTAATACATCATGGTGGGCCTGCCCTAGCGTTGGATGTGCTTCATTTTTTTGTTCATACCTTAAAATGATTAAGAAAAATAATAGATAGCCTGGATAAATAGATACGCCATAGTGGGCCTGCCCTAAATTTGTATCTGCCTCATTTTTGTGTTCATGCCTTAAAATAATTTAAGAAAAATAATAGACGGCATAGATAAATAGATACATCACGGTGTGCCCGCCCACACAACTGCCCTTTCGGGGCCAGAAACGGGTGGGGCCAGGACGCAATCCGCGTCCCATGCCATAGAAATTTCAATATCGTACAACTAAAAGTAGAAAAGGTTATGTCTATGACCAGACACGCGATTTAATGTTCTGGTGATCTGATCCGTTCATTCGTTGGCTGTGTTGTGAAAAGGTCATGACTTGAAACCTCAACAATAGAACAAAACTAACCATCCAACTGACAGCTGCAAATGGACAAACCAAAGGAATGGGGAAATATTCGGTCCTGATACTGACCTGATGCTTTTAGCCCATGCAGGTGGCCCAAAGTTTGGTGATTCAGATCAATGGTCTGGATCACCGATCCATGGGCCCTTGTATCGACCGCAATCAAAATTTGGTGAAACTTCTTTTTTTCCTCACACACACACCCCACACACGTGTGAACACACTCGGTGCTCGAACCATGACCAAACTCTCGTCAGTCTACTGCAGATGACCTAAAATCATGCCATTGTTGCATTTTTGGTCCATGTCCCATCCACAGTGGGACCCACAAAATGGACGGTACGAAACTTCCAAGAGATTCTACATTTCATATAACAGGACCGCATACAGATGGAATGCCCCCGGAGGGACGGGAGCGGATTGACTAGGAGTCTACCACCCCAGGCACACAGATATCTCTGTGCCCTTGTCTGTGTGGGGTCTACAGAGATTTCCTTGACAAATCTACTCCGTTCATCTGCTGACGGTATTATAAAAATCAGGCAGATCCAAAACAGGTGGACCGTACGAACAAAACAGTGGGAGCAACAATGTCCACGGTTAAAACCTTCCAAGAGCTCACCGTGATGTTTACATGCCATCCAAACCGTTCATAGAATTATTACCATTAATATAAACTGTACTAACAAGTATAATCTGGTACAAAAGTTCTGTCACCGCCAGGCGTTCAATCCTCAATGTTTCCTGTGGAATGGCCCACTTAAGTTTTAAATCTGCTTGTTTTTTAGAATCCTGTCCTATCTTAGTCTTTTAAAATAGATGGACGGACTAGATTTGTCAAAAAACATTTCTATGACTCCACACAGATCCCGGCACAAAGATATCTCGTGCAATCCGCTCCCTGGAGGGACGCGGATTGGGTCTGCCCCACCCTTGACGGACTGGGTCTAGGGTGGGGTTCTTTGGGGCCCATTGTGATGTATTGGTTTTATCCACACCTTTAGTCCGTTTTTCCATATCATTTTAGGATATGAGACCAAAAATGAGATAGATCCAATACTCGAAAGGACCACACGGTAGAGATTGAACGCTTACCGTTAAGACTGTGTTTCCCATTTTTCCAGGTCCATGTGACGTTATTAACAGGTTGGATGGAAAATAAACATCGCGATGGCTTAGGAAGGTTTCAACAGTAGATGCTATTATCCCCACCGCTTCATGTGAGGTGGTCCACTTAAGCTTGGATCTGCTTCACTATTGGGCTCATACACTAAATGATTTGACAACATGGATGGACGGGGTGAATAAAATTCATATATCACGGTGGGCCCCACAGAACCACTTACAGGACCGAGTCCGTCTAAGGGGGCAGGACGCAGTCTGCTTCCCCACTGGAGGCATGGAAGGCAACATTCCTCCGTGTCATTGTTGTACACGTGCCATATATGAACTAGATCGAAACCGTTCATTAGATAAATCAACTAGTACAGAACCATATTCCATAGATCACATTGTCTAGATAATCCTAGCCCTTTAATAGTTGTAACACAAATTGAATTGAAAGGTCCATTTAATAAATGGTTAGGATAGTCTAATCCGAAACAAGTTTTGACTAGTGGTCAGTCAACAGCAGATCCCGCATGATGGATTGCCATGATATCATGTCAATTTGCCACGTGTATGGTCCACGCTCTGGCCCGTGGATTAGCTCTAGACTACATATCTTTCACCCTCATAACAACCCTTAAATTAAGGGGAGTTATTTGATACTATGATACAGTACGACGCATGATACGCTGCCAGTCAAGAAATTATACAATGGTATAGACTAAGTCACAGATCAAAGTCAGATGATTAGTTGAATAGTTCTAACACCTGCACACGGTTCTTTTAGGAGAACTGTAGAAGGGCTAGAGTCCAACCGGTTTGACAACAGGTCATGGTCCACTGAGTGTAAAACTTCTAACTTGCTGATTACATGGAAAATCCAACCCATTAGATAGGTTAGAACTACCGCACAAAAGGAAATAGTTGAAAAATATGGAAATAGTTGAGAGAGATGTCCAATACCTTTGATTTTTAAGGCTCACCATAATGATTATATAAAATCCACTCCAACCATTAGTTGTCACGCCAAAATTAGGCTTGGGGTTCAAAATCAGGCTTATCTATGATTCATGTATGTCACACTTAGGAAATAGTTTGGAGGGTGAGCATTGCCCTTTGTATTATTTCCAATTATGTTGTCCACATGAATAATGAATAAGGCCAATTTTTTAGCCCTAGGCCTTACGTATGGTGATTTAAATGGGGGTTGAGATGGATTTCACATAAACATCACGGTGGAGCTCACTCGACGCTCAATCCCTTGCTGGCCTACGAACTTCCGTTAAGAAATTCAAGGAAAGATCCACTCATAATTAATTCCTCAAATTAATGGATTTTTTTTTAAGGTACCATGACGTAGATATCATGCAAATATAATGAGGTAGTCTTGTGTAAAATTTCCTTTAATTTATAATTATAATGACCACCAATCTTTTAATTAGATAAAATATAATTTTAAATTTTGGTTAGTGATACATCTAAACTAGGACCGGGACCTGCATAACGTGAATTAATTGTATGCTACGTGGGCAATTTTGAAGTAAGATGGAAGCGAATGTGTATCATCCATCATTCTCTGCCTAAGTATCAAAGACTTTTTCTTATATAAACTACAACTGAAAATCAATTTATATCTTCCCACCTTAGCTAACAAAAAAAAAAGTAAAATGTGGCCACTGAATTTTTTGAGCAATGATCAAATTTGGACTTGGCTGCATGTACATCGCCTATCTGGACCATCCATTAGGTGCAGTCCACTCTCCATCCACAACTGTGAAAAAATCACAGCAATCTGATGGTCTTAAATATCTATGACTGGACACATCTTCACCGGATGATCTTGCTGTCCATTTTTGCATGCCACTAACTATATGGTTTGTATCATTGGCCTCTAACTATATGGTTTGTATCACTAATCATAATGATTTTTTAAGGCATCTTACGAAAGTGGATTGGATCTAGTAGACGGCCTATTTCAATACTGTTAATGAATCTTGGACATCCAATTGGTTGACCCATGTTGGATATTTGCCTGTTATTTTATTCTTTTGTTGCCTGTACAAACATGATCTTGAATATTTTGTTATTTTGTCGCTTGCTTAAATTTTTTGTTGTCCAACCATGTCGATGATAGAACATGTGCTATTATTTATTTATTGATGATCACATGTTTGATGAAATACCTAAGTGATGATGTTATGTTATTGATGCTCACATGTTTGATGAAATGCCTAAGTGATGGTGTTATGATACTCTAATTGTTCGTGTGTAAAATAAATGTGAATCTAAACTAAGTCGCATATGCATTTTTATTTCGTTAATACTCGGGAACTCGAGATCAGAGTTTATGTACTCGGGTCCCGATTTTCGAGGCATTATACCAAAAAAGACTTAGATCTAGGGCCTTGTTATCAATGCCACATATGTCGAATCACTGATGGATACTTCTTTAAGTTTTTTATTATTTTATATTTTAATTAATGCTATTGAGTTCCTTCTACTCTCACATTGCATTAATCGAATTACCTCTACTATCACGATAAGAAAAATCTATTTTAGCTAAAAGTAAAAATGAACTTATTAGAAGGACGAACTCTCCTTTCCAAATCGTCTGGTTTCATTTATGATGGATTAAATAGATAGTTGAACTACTTCAGTTCTTAGTCATAGACGACTGCTCACAATCTCTATATCTATCTCGACGCTTAGAATCATAGGCATTCGGTTCATATTAAGTTGTAAAATATTCTAGCATGCCCAATACTATACACACGTATCGACGAATAAATTTTGAACCAAACATATGCAATTAGATTATTATTATTATTATTTTCCTTTATACATATCCTTAATGTGATACGTAAGATGAACAAATATCTTACAAATTTACTAACAAAGTAGACATGAATGTATAACCGTTAAATCATGGATTGAGTGTCCCTAATTGGGAGGAAGATCTATTTATCAATGATACTTTATAATATCAATGCGCATGGGATCGTTATTACCCATGCATGCATGCATACATGCATGACATGTTTTAATACGCAAACATATATATGTGTTTAAGCATCCCACATATGCATGTGGTACCATCAATCTTTAAGCACTAAAAATGTAACACATACACCAATTGTACATGTGTCAAATGTGCACATATGTAAATGTGCTGCCAATCAATCTTTAATTTCTTTACACGTGTCATAATCTATCATGTCCATGATCCAAGGTGTTTGACAAACATGGAAAATAACAACTAGCCAAAAATAACTTATATCAATGGGCTATTAGCAATGATAACTATGTATTTGTATCCAATCAATATGAGAAAAATTAAGTACACCACTCCATTTCTCTATTTCTCATTTTCATAAATTTATCACTGTTGACCATTTGGTGGCCACCAAAGCTCTCCTAGCTCTTGGAATATGAAAAAATAAAAATAAAAATTAATACTTTGATTAAATAACATAGTTGATAGTCTAGCACTACAAAATTGTATAAGTGGAACACTAAGAGGTCAAAATAAACCATTAAATCATAGCCCTTGATTCAAATAGATATAATCTCTTATTTACCTATTTGGTGGATATCTAGTGGATGAGCCAAATGAAAATTACCATGGTCGCAATTCCATAAATAAAAACTTATTATTTATAAAATCTAGTCTATCCATCATGAATTTTACAACTTGTATGTTTAATTCAACTTAATGTACAACACTGTGAAGGCTTCGAAAATTGATGCCCGAGTACATAGACTCCGGTCCCGAGTTTCCATGAGTTAACTTAATAAAATGCACATATGTCCTCATTTAGATTCAAATTTATTTCACACACAGATAATCAGAGTTGCGTAATTTAACTTAATAGAATCAAAGCGAGACAGAGATAACAAAAAACAATAAATATAGGATTAAGAGTCAAAATATAGATCCGATAGTGATGATCGTTTAAAATGGGGATTATACAAGCCACAATGAACATACAATAAAATTTACATATAAAGCATGATTTTAACATATACATGCACAAAATTAAGTAAACGAAAGGACTTCCAGCTTCGTCCAATGCTCTCAAGGCATCACGACGAAAGTGTAAGCCGATCCAAGCCTATATGCCAGAGGCCTCGCTAGTATCTACATCAATAATATTGTTTGGTTAGTGTTTTAAGATACCGTCCTAGGTAGAAGTGAGTAGCTAACTCAGTGGTTCCATTAGTTTTAAGTTACACATATTATCAACCCAATCAACACAGGTAATGATAAAACAAGAAAACAAACATTTCCTAAATACTCTTGTTAAATACGCATATGAAGATATGACATGATGCATGCTCTCACAATTTGACACTCTCTCAATACACGACTTCGACCACCTGGCTTACAAATGATAACACTTCCTTAATATGTCATTTTAACACCTTTTTTGCCACATTCTAAACTAATGCGATGTGATGAATGATCATATTATCCGAGTAATTATTAAGTTCAATTCATCCAGCATATTGGCGAAGCTAGGATACCGACGTTATATCACGAGTCCTTATTCGGATCACATAGCTCGTTGCCGCACTAGCGACTCCTTACTAATATTCCCTGATCCAAATTTAGGTATCACCCGTTTATCTCACAAATCAACAATTCCAAATGTATGGTATAATACCTAAATGTATGAAGATTAACCAGGTATGGGTTGTCACCCAAACCAAGTATGATCACTCAGTACTGCTAGCCAACACGCTGTCCCGATTAACTAGAGTGTTATTTTCGAAGGGGTTCCGTATTAAACGGCTCACACCAACCCATGCTCGGACCACAGCCCGGATGAATAGTGGCTGGAATGTTATAGAGGTGTGGGCTTATCACATAAAACCAAATCACTAAAAGAAAAATGGTTCGTCACCCAATTCCATTCACACTTAGGTCATTAGAACGATACTTCGACACAGAATCATCGGCCGGGTAATTTGATGGGGGCCATTCGAACAATGATTTATCAACTCCATCAACGCTCACTGGTCAGATGGGGAGGCTCGTCACCCCATCATAGGTCGACAGCTCAAACACGGTGTCTCATACCACCATGCCCGGCTCATGAGTCTTAGTTATTCACTTATCACTACGAGGAGGTTCGTCACCCCAGCGTAGGTTGACAGCTCAGACACGGTGCCCCATATCACCATGCCCAGCTCATGAGTCTTAGTGGGATTGTATTGCACTAACTGTTATGAATGAATACATCCATTGGAAACAGGGTATCTAAGATTCCATTTAGTCGTGTCATACATTACGAACATACATGATTAGTCAACTAGTGGGCTAATTTGATTAACTTGGGAAAACCATGACGCAATCGGCATTGAGTGCAAGCATCCTGTGTAGTCTAGCTACTATCAGTTGTCCGTGTTCAACCTGGATTAATCGAACAAGCCCAGGGTGGCTGCCTTAACTTGGGTCACCCCTCGGGTTCGATGATTTACCGACTGACCTAATATCCTAAGTAATTCTAAACATCGCTATGAGCTAACAATTCATCAGGAAATCACATTAAGATTTCATATAAAACCTAAATTTATCAACATAACTACCTATGCATTTCTTCGAATATGTGAGCATCAATAACATAATACCATCACTTAGGCATTTCATTAAACATGTGAGCATTAATAAAAATCAAACATTCACCTAGGCGTTCCATCAAATATGTGTGCATCAACAAAATAATACATTTATTTACTTAGGTATTCTATCAAACATATGGGCATCCATAACCAAGTAATAACATGTGTTGTGATCAAATTAATGTGTGAATATGTTAGCATACACCAACCTATTTATAAACAACAAAATCATTAATTGAGACCCTCAAGAGTCAATAAATGAAAACCTAGAAATAATGGTCTACACCTTTAAGAAGAAATCTTCAATTTTGAGCTCATAGGGTTATTGTAATGTCCCGTCCAACCAGCTCAGTGTCCTA
Organism: Magnolia kwangsiensis; assembly: GCA_037074715.1. NCBI lineage: Eukaryota > Viridiplantae > Streptophyta > Magnoliopsida > Magnoliales > Magnoliaceae > Magnolia > Magnolia kwangsiensis. The sequence goes on along the minus strand of CM073575.1, from coordinate 32,589,630 downwards.
GGGCGTTCAAGTAGGATTTGCAGCAGGACCGTATATTTAAACTACTTGTGGTGAGGTACCGCAAGTAAATTAATCTAGGATTAACCTAACTGAGTAGACCAGATGAGTCATAATAGGACCTAGTGCGGGTCACCAAGCCAGATGACCGTTTACACTTAGCAGCAGCCTGTACGGGCTATACCGCAACGCGGGAAGGTCAGAATATTATAAAAATTTAGAGAACTATAGATCTCACTGGGCTTGTGGTCCATCGCGGACCACAGACTTAGTGGACACCTAGAAGTTAATTGTCTGTGCCGTTCTAGTGACACTTGTCAAATGCAACCTACCTAAGGCTGGAGTTGAAATCTAGCACTTGTAAATGAAACCGAGATTTCAGACTTTTCAGCCGTTGGATTTCTTCTAAATTTACGGTGAAGGTCTAATGTATTGTCTTACACCCGTCTACAAAATCTGCGACCCGATCGTGGCACGGTAACTGTTGATCACAAATTGGACCAGTACAACCAAACCCCATATCCGATCGTTTCGAATTTTACATGGCCCTTCATTGGGCCATGGAGCACTTATCCCATAAGTTTCATGGCTAGGGGGCCACTAGAACTGCCCCAACAATCGGAATGGACCCCACAGGGCCATTTAAAGATCAAAATCGTATGATCAAACCCCATATTTGTTCATCCGTTTGCTCTCAAACTTTGCATGACCCCTCATCGGGCCATGAGACACCTACACACCAAATTTGGTAGCCAAGGGGGTGTTAGGGCCACCCCAAAGACAACATGAAATCCTAGAGGGCTATTTGGGCATTTGAGGAAACTTAAGGCCAAAAGGCCCAAGTCTAGAAAATAAAACCTTAACTTCTTATCTGATAATTCCCACCACAACTACCACCACCAAGGGAGTAAAGAGAGAGAAAGGAGAGAAAGAGAGTGTGAAGGAGAGCAAAGTGGACCTTAGATTGAGGTGGGGCCCAAGGAAATCAAACCTTATAACTCCCCACCTCTTCTCCAAGGAGAAACCCTCCTCCACGATCACACATTCGTTTCGTTGATCATCTGGGTAAGATTCCTCATCCTTTTTCTTGAAGCCCTTGTGTTGAGAAGGAATTTGCTTTAGATTCTGTAAGACCCGTATCTTGGTCCGTACATTTCCGTACACTTCCGCGGTCTTACCGGTCGAATTTCGGTAACTTTCGACCCTTAAACGATATCGACGCGCGACCCTGATTCACGTGCCGACAACCCGAGTCGACTCAACCCGAGACCAATACCATAGCGACCGCACTGTCGCCGCGGTTCCGATACCGCGACTCGCTCGCCATGGCGATACCCTGGTCAAGAGTTATGGGCCAACGTTCGGTGCGAGAAAAAGCCGCGCGTTGCGAAAACCAAAGGAATCTCTACGATGTGTCACATCAATCACATCAATCCCATCAATCAATCACCCATCAATCCATCACATGTCAAGTACACATCACTTCCATCTCTTTTTCCAAGCAACCACAAAAGTCTTCATTTCCCATACCTCTCTTACACAAAAAGGCACAAAAGTCTTCACCACCCATACCTCTCTTACACAAAAGCCACAAAAGTCAAGCTTTTCTTAAACAACCATCACTCACCCATCCATCCATCACTCTCTCTCTCTCCCTTTACATCACTCTCTCTCTTTCTCTCTTTCTCATTTCAAAAATCCCAAGCAACAAAGAGCCCCACGTTTGGAATTTTGCAAGAATTCCTACACTCTATGTGGCCCACCTTCCTACCCCAAAATCTCTCATCTCGACCCTCCATTCTTCATCTTAACCATTGAAGTTGAAGCTAAGGTGCCAAGGGACCCCTAGGAGCAAGAAGATCGGACGGTGGGTGCCTCTATAGGGTAGATTTATTTATTTTTATGGTGGACCAAGTGAGGCCCACCGATCAATGGTGTGGATCTCACTTGGGACTCTAATACGTGGCCGATGGACCGCTTGGATCATCATGATGTTTATTTTCATTTGGAAAGGTCATCTAGACCATCCATATTGGTGGGGAAAGGATCCCCACCGTTGATCTTTAGTTTTGATGGTCATATGTGTAAAATGACCCATTTGATGTATGATTTCATGTATGGGAGGGCCCATAATGACGAGGTCCCTCCATCACAAGCGTGTCCCACTCTCCATGTCTCTCTCTCTCTCTCTCTTTTATTGCTTTTATTTTATTTTATTTTATTTTTTTTTTTTTTTTCATGCTATAGGATTGTGTGGCCCATTTGAATGGATCCCACCTTGTGGTATCTTTTTTTTATTATTCAAGTGGGGCCCACCTTGAACATTATTCCTATGTCACCCATCAGTGGTGGCCCACTTCATCAGGCCCACCACTCCTTAAATATATATATATATATATATATATATATATATAGAACCGTCTAGCGTCTGGGACGCTGGACGTTGCAAAGGAAAGAATAAATAGGAAAGAAGAAAATAAGAGTTTTTGGGTGGTCCCCTTGTGTAGGCCCTACCTTGATGTAGATATTCGATCCAAGCCGTCCATCCCCTTACCCACAACATTTTAACCGTTGAGCCAAAGAATGAGACGGACGTGATTATCCAGTGGGCCATAATATCAGAAACTTGGACGGTTACCCTTAAAGACACTTCCTGATGAGTCTATACACCCAAAAATCCTGAACCTTAGACTCATTGGGATTGTTTTGAGCCCCTGAACTCAATGGACGGGGTGGATCAACTTGACGTGGGCCCCAGGCGTGAAAAACCCAGGAAATGGATTTTTCCTTTTAAATTGAAATAAAGCAACAGAGGCATTGCCTCTCTCTGACATGCACCAGACGTGCAGCAGGCGCTGCACGTCTTGGCGGGCCGGCGTCCAGCATGGGACCCACGGCTCCAGCCGTGGGCCCCACCGTAATGCTTATTTGTCATTCAATCCGTTCATAAGGCGGGTCCCAGCATCAGGTGGGCCCCCTCCAAATCTCGGACCGATCCAAAACTCGGGTGGCCCACACCACTTGAAACAGTGGAATTAAAAGCCTACCGTTGAAATTTTGTTTGGGGCCCACAGACGTGTTGGATCAAGCTGGAATTTTTTTCTTCCCTTCAACCAGCCCGAGTGACCTAGTGAGCGGCTTGGATGACTAATAGACATTTTCAGTGGGCCCCACACGGGACCCACAGTGATGTATGCATTTTATCTCCACCGTCCAACGAACGGTGGAGCCCAGGGTGATAATTGTGGAGCCCTTTGGGCGTGCGTGCGTGTGAGCATGCATACGGCGTGAGTGTGTGTGTGCGTGTGCGCGTGCAGAGTGAGCGCTTGCAGCATGTGTGTGTGTGTGTGTGTGTGTGTGTGTGTGTGTATATATATATATATATATATTATACTATACATATGATGTTATACTATATTATACTATAATATATTATAATATTGTATATATGTATTATATATATATAACATTTGTAGAATTCATACATGATGGTGGGTCTTCTTGTGGGCCCCCACCATTGATACAGGTGCTACATCTAATCTAGCCGTCCACTTTAAAGATCATTTTATGGAATGAGTCAAAGTATGAGACAAATCCACAATCTAAGTGGACCCCATCTTAACATGATTTGAGGCTCATCTTAATGTATTTGTGACACTTATTGGGGCCCACATGGATGTGGATGTACGGCCCATGGAATTGTACCATTTGATATATTCCAAGGCCCTTAGGTCCAGACCCATTTAATTCATAAAAGGCCTATGGGCTAGGCCCATTCGAATTTCAAAAGGCCTATGGGCTAGGCCCATTTGGTTTAGGAAATGCTCATGGGCTAGGCCCATTAGATTCATTTTAGGCCTAAGAACTTAGGCCCATTTGATGTGTTGCAAGTCCATGGGACTAGGCCCATTTTGATGTACTTCAAGGCCCAGGTAATTGGACCCTTTTGTTGAAATTTAAAGCCCATGGAAGTAGGCCATTTGATATATGCAAGGCCTACGGGTTTAGGCCCATTTAATGTACCATAAGGCCTAGGGGTTTTAGGCCCATTTGAACTCATGTTAGGTCTATGGGTTGAGGCCCACTTGATCTACATGTGGGGCCCAATTGGTGTGGCCCCTTGGTCATATATTAGACTCATGAGATTAAGCTCATTTGATGCAATCTAAGGCCCATGGGTTTTGACCCATTGCAATGCATATAAGACCCATTGGTGTGACCCAGTTGTATGGCCCATCTGATGGATAAAAGGGCCATAAGATATGGCCCATTTGATATATATGTAAGGCCCAATGGGATGAACCTAAGGTCCATTGCAATGTGTAATCCCAATTCAGGTTATGTAGTGACGTTTAAGAAGATTGTGTCTGGGGAGCAATGTTGGTTTGACGTCCACATTGCGAGGGTAATGCTGGTTGGATGTCCACATTACAACTCTCCTTAGGGCCCATTGTTAGGCCCGTACTTATTGTCCAGGCCCATCTGCATTGTCAGGATAGTTCATCTCATATACATGTTTAATATAGTCTCATGACTCATGATCATATGCATCATATGCATGCTTGATATGAGGATTTACTGATCATAGCATATGCCTTCGGGCAGGTTGTCTATGGGCTTCTGGTTAGGCAGTGTTGCCCTACATGAGCGCACGATATGCACAGGATTTGTTGCATGATTGGATAGCGTGAATCATGCATTCCGCATTTGTGTGACATGATTATTGTACGCCCTAGCGACATCAGGACCGTAGCCTCCACAGACGCATCGTGGTTGGCAGGATTGAATACCGAAAATCTTATTCTACATGGGGTACTATAGATTTCTCTGGGTGAAAGTCCCTAAACCCTTATGGTACCAAGAGGTTGCTCCAACGTCTAGACCGAGTGGGAAGATGAGCGTTGAGTGCCGATTACCAGACGGTTACTCTCTCCACTGTGTCGTGGTCGGTTGGAAGGGGGTGCGGCCTTACCCGCCCGAGTGTAGGGGGCAATGCTAGGCCGAGTTTGACCAGCTCGAGAAATGGGTCCGCTATCGACGAGTCGCGCCCGATATTGGTAGACGGATAGTGAGGTCTCTTCCACTTACCTTATTGCGCGCGATGTGGCGGCAATCTGGTTTAAAGTGTACTAGACCCCGGTGATATCCCATATTTTGAGCTATATTGATATGTGGACATAGATGAGGACCTGTGTGCTTGAGTTGCATTGTACATCGCATGGCCTTGGGATGGCCGATACATTCATGTCTGGCATTGTATAGCCTTGGTACGGCTCATGATATCATGGTTCCATTTGCATATTCCGCATCACTCTGACATTGCATATACATATTACTACCTTGTGCACACACTTTCACTACCCTCTAAGCTTTCTGTAAGCTTATGCACGACCGTTGCGTGCAGGTGATGTTGGATCGCAGCAGCGCTGAGGCAGGAGCACGTTGCTAATCATTTTGGAGTTTTTGTTATTTACCATTGTATTTCCCTTTATGCTCATTGTACTTGTAAAGTTTTTGATCATAGTGGAAATGTAATGGATTTCTTGGTTGTTGTTTGTGGGTTATGCCTTTGGTTATGCTTATTACGAATCAAACTGATATTTAAAATCCTCCTCGTAGCATCCCAGGATCGGAACCTGGCGAATGAGAGCTAGGATCCGAGAACGGGTTTCTACGGAGGCTGTCGGCGATCGGAAATTTTGTGAGCCCAGTTTCCGAATTTGGGGCGTGACAGATTCTAACATGTAAATGGTTGCTTCAGGGATTTCGGCCGTTTGACCCTAAAGCCCTCATTCCTTAGTCATTTTCCAAGTCTCCAACGACCCATAGGTGCGGACTATTATCTTTAGGTGGCCTAACACCAATTATAGTTTGAGTCTAATGATTGTGATTGCTTGGGTGATGTATTTGGAGAATCTAGAGAAACCCTAGGAATTGTATGTTGTTGGAATTGTATGAAATTGTATGTTTGGTCTCTCATATGAGGTTGTTCTTGCCTCTTACATGATTTTTTGTATGAATGATTACGTGCTCATGCCTTATTTGATTTTCCTTAGGGTGTTGCTTTATAGTATATTTGATTTATTACTCTTGTGTACATGATTTATTAAGATGAAAGAGGTACTTAACTTCCTCACAAACCCACACAACTCACACGCACCTTGTTACATAATAATGATTGCTTGCTTGTTAGGAATATCTAATTTGTATGGTTGAGATGGATGAAAATATGATATTGTTATGCTAGTTGATAACCTGGATAGTTGGCATATTATGGATCACCTCACACCTTGGTTTGGTCAGGAACATGAGGAGAGGCGGTAGTTCCATCGGTAAGACTATGATAGGGCTTGACCCATGAGTTTGGGTGGGTGTGTATGGGTGACAATAGTTCTATTACATGGGTCCCTTGTACCTAATGTCGCTCGTCATGTGCTCGCTGAACTCGTACGATCTAACCTACCTACTGACCAACCTTAATTGTTAACCTTGTTTGCTCATATATGTATGAAACTTGGAACACCCTACTACCATTATTGCCCATCGATAACCAAACTGAAATTGATCTACCGTCTCATAAGACGGGCATGGTGGAATGGGACACTGTGTCCAAGCTGTCGGCCTATGCTGAGGTGACACACCTCCCTGTAGTGACTGCGAGTGTCCCTTTTACTCAGCACTCCCCATGTGCTTGGCGTCGGGGATGAAGAACCTGAAGGGATCAAGGATCACGGAGTCTTAGCCTCACACGTTGGGGCACTTTGGCCTTACAAATAGTTCAAGGCATTTGATACTTGGGGTGTATCAGATTCCCCAACTTGCTGGATGAACAGACTTAATTAAAAACTCAGTTAACACTATCGCATTGGATAGCACTAGCTAGGGTGGTAATTCGGCAGTCGAGGTCGCTCTGAGTGAGTGTGGTCATACACGATCGTTAGATGGAATCACTCGAGGGAGTGTTATGGCGAGGGCATGCATCATATCATCCGTCATGTATGTGCATTAATAAGATTAGTGAGATATTTATGAATTATTGCTTGTCATTAAATTCATAATATAACTGATGTTTGTTACAACTTAAGACTAATAGCACCGAGTTAATCACTCACTCCCACTCTGGGACGATGTTTTAAAATACCAACCAGGCTCTCCCATAGCTGTAGGTGGCGAGGAGTATAAGGAATCTGGTGGCACAAGCTTGGATGTGGAGGACGAGCTATCCTACTTCCAACTGATGGACGACTCTCGATCGGCTTGATGGGTAGGATTTGGATTGCTAAGCAGTGAGCTCAGCTTTATTCTTTTGGACATAGTATTCTTTTTTGTTATTTTATTGGGCAACGCCTTGTGCAACCCATTTATATTCTTTTGGACCTGTATATATGCGAGATATCTTTCATTTTAATAGACTTGTGTGGTTATGTTTCATGTTCTAGAAAATTTCAAGTTACGCAATTAAACCGGATTAAACACATATTAATGAAAATTGGTTATAAGTGACACTCGAAAACTCGGGAGTCGAGTGTATGCACGACCTCTGATTTTCAGGGTGTTACAAGTTGGTATCAGAGCAATAGTTTGAAATCAATTGGGCTATGGGTCATATCTGCTGACTTGAGAGGATACGTAGTAAAAAACGCCACAGAGACTTAGGACGCTAGGAGCCATCCCAAACCTCGAACCAACAATCTTAGACGTACGGTAAGACTTACTGGGAATTGGGATTGGGTAGCGAGAGAAGATAACGACGCGAGAAAATGGGTCTGGGAGTCGTACAGGACCTCAACCCATCGGTAGAATCGAGCCAGAAATCGAAAGATTTGAAGATCGGAGCCAACATCTGCATACGAATGATTTAGTTTCGGGCTAAAACTAATAGTTCTGGCCTGTTTGAGGATAAGGACTTAGGGGTGAGCCAGATTTTACCAAAAATAGTATAACGGGAGAAAATGGGATTTTGGCCCCTAACCGGGAAGGATCTCATGAAATGGATAGGCCCATCACGTAGATCAGTTTCTCCTACCCCAAATTCATATATGGAAAAATCATAAAACAAGGAGTCCCCAGGGAGGACCTCGGCGTGCCCACCCCCAAGCCAGCGTGCCCATGCCCTAAGGTCCAGCGCGTTGGCGTGCCCACGCCACCCCCAAAGCCTACCGTGCCCATGCCCACTGGGCGTCCCCACGTCAAACCTCCAGCGTGTTGGCGTGCCCACTCCCACCATTCTAGCGTGCTGACATGCCCACGCCCGGACCAAAACGAGTACCCCCTCCCCTTTTGCAACATGTAAACGTGTGGGGTCCACTTCTCTTACAAATAAAACACCATAGACTTCATTTTCCTTCCACCTCACCCATCTTCTTTGCTTCAAAGCACTTGACAAGCCTCTCTCTTCCCCATTCTCAAGAATCCATCCTTTCTTCAAACTCTTCTCAAGCCCACCTTCTTCCCTGTCATATCTCTTCTCTCCCCAACCCATCTCAACTCATCTTCTTAGACCTATTCCACACATCTTTCAAATCTCATCTTCCCCAAAACTCCTTTCCTCCAACTACCTCCTTCTTCTTTACAAAACCTAATAATAGCCTTCTTCCTCAAATCCATCCTTTCACATCCACACTCAATCCATTTTCCCCAAACCCCATCTTTAAAGTCCATCTTCCTTAAAAACTATCTTTCTCCTATTTTCACTTCCATCTCCCTAACCTATCTTCACTCTCTCATTTCCAACAATCCCCTCTAACATTCAATATCTATTTCCACCTAAATTCCTCATTCACAAAATCCAACAACAACCATCCACATTCAACCCATTCTTCCCCATTCCAAGACCATCCTCAATTTCATTTTCCAAACCCCATTCCAATCTTATTTTCAAAACCCATTCCTAAAACAAACTCCCAAAACCGATTCTATCCTCATTTCCCAAAACCCCTTCAACAAACCCATTTCAAACTCATTCACCCAATCTCACTCCATTCCCTCATTCCCTTCCACCTCCATTCACCAAACCCTTCCACCAAAAGTCATTCACAAAACTCCACATTAACTCTCTTTCTTAAATCCTCCCACATCCATTTCCAACCCACTCACCCAAAACCCATTTCTTTCTCAAACATTTTCACCCAAACTCATCTTAAGCTCTTATCACAAATCCAACCTTAAACCCATTTTCCTATTTACACACTCTCAACAACCATCCATCTCCTTGCCAAAGAAATGGCATTTCTAGCTACTATCACCGCCTTCTTCTCCATCCTGGTGATTCTTTGACTTATGGGGAAGAAAAGACCTGCAACTGTTGAGTAGGGACCAAGCTGAGAAAGGCGAAACAAGCAAAAAACCGATCCAAAGGGCAAGCAAATCGAGGAAGTCTGATCCAGGCTAAAAAATGACTCTCAAAGGGCTCCTGCGATTCAAGCTTCTCAACCATCCATTAAAGATATGAGAAATTTTCACGTACGTAATGTCGCCTTCGAAGCCTCCGTGGAAGAGCATTTGTTCGATAAGTACGCCCTACTCAGTCGATTTATGAAGACGGGATGGGGTCCAGTATTTATGGAGACTTCTAGGTGGATGAAGGTCAAGTTAGGGCTTTCTACGTCTGGATTAGAAACCCTCAATTCAAGCCACTGGGCTTTGATCTAGTAGTGGGAGGCAAAAGGTTCCTAATTGGGGTAGAGATCATTGTCGGCATACTAGGAGTGCCACTAGGGGAGGTGCAGATCGACGAGAAATATTTGGATATGAGTTGAGCCCGTAAGGAGCGGACCCACTTTTTATGTGGACAGGTTGCCCAGTGGAAGCGGGGGAGCAAGAGGTCGGTCTAAGCTCGATCAACCTTAGGCTCGAGTACCGAGTGTTTCACCGCATCTGTACCCAAAATGTGTATCCGAGGCTACTGAACCACTTTGAGTGCTCCCGCTATATGGTAGAGTGCCTATATCAGGTGTGACAGGGAGCAAATGTGTGCCTCTACAGCATAGTACTCCACCAGATTGTGCGGGCCACGAGAGCTACGAGGAAGAGTGCATGCCTCCCATTTGGTCACCTAGTTTGTCGATTGGCTCGACAATATGGAGTAGGTGGATCAGATGGAAATCCAGTACCGACCTAGCTACTAGGCAATGACAAGTTGAATAAGATGGGAATAGGCCCCAAGCAGTGACAAGTCCACATCGACCAATATGGAGGTGCTGATGAAGAAGAAGAGGAAAGCAATGAGGGTGACGAGGGTGAGGATGGAAACAAAGACGAGGATGAAGCTGAGGGGGCCAAACGAGCTAAGGAAATTGAGGGAGTTGGCAGGGAGCCACTTACCATTCCGAATATACGTGAACGCTTGGATGCATTCAAGGCCGAGTTGGCAAAAATTAAGGAGAATCAAGCCAAGTACTAAGCGAAGCAAGAGAGATGGAATAAGAAAATGTACCGAGCCATAAAGGCCCTGATTTGCTGCAGCAAGGGAGAAGAAGCACCCTCACTTTCGCCCGACTCCGACGAGTAGCAGCACAACCTTACTGATGACTAGTAGTTTGCTTTAAGTCAATTAGGTCTACCTACTTATATTGAAGGATGCTTAGGACTTTTACTTAATTAGATTGTATTTTCCTTACGTTTAGTTTATCCAGTAATGCCTGTAATCCATGCTGTAATTGTAACTGGCCATACTAATGGCATTTTGAAAGCAATGTGAATGTATGGATTGCCGTGAAATATCTTATTGTGTAAATTGTATCGTGTGTATGGTTACTTATAAATTTTGGATGGAACCCATAGGTCTTGTATACATGTATGTGGCCTGTGGTTAGACGATGCTTTTGAAATTAACACTCTAAGGAACTTTTTTCCAGGAAAGATGCCCGCTATGAGTGAAGCGTGTTATGTTCGCTTCCCTTATAGCGGCTTGGTCTAGAGGGACCGAACCCCCGACGATCAACAAGGCCCCCAAGGGGCGACTGGTTCCCAAAATTCGGGTAGCACTACCCAGGAGGCGGCCCCGAATGCACCACCACCGTAAGCCGTGGCACCCGCACCTCCCCCGACACCGGCTGTCACGCCCCAAACTCGGAAATCGGGCTCACAGAATTCCCGATCGCCGAATCCGGCGCCGACAGGCTCCGTAGAACCCCATTCTCGGCTCCTAGCTCCCATTCGCCAGGTTCCGATCCTGGGATGCTACGAGGAAGATTTTCAACGTCAGTCTGAATCGTGATAAGCATAACCAAAGGCATAACCCACAAACAACAACCAAGAACTCCATTACATTTTCACTATGATAAAAAACTTTACAAGTACAATGAGCATAAAGAGAAATACAATGGTAAAGAACCAAAAACTCCAAGCGCTCTGCAACGTGCTCCTGCTTCAATGCTGCTGCGATCCAACGTCACCTGCACGCAACGGTCGTGCATAAGCTTACAGAAAGCTTAGAGGGTGGTGAAAGTGTGTGCGTAAGGTAGTAATATAAACATACAATGTCAGAGTAAAGCGGAATATGCAGATGGATCTATAATATCATGAGCCGTAACAAGGCTATACGATGCAAGACATGAATGGTATCGGCCATCTCAAGGCCATGCGATGTGCAATGCAGCTCAAGCATACAGATCCTCATCTATGCCCACACATCAATACAACTCAAAATATGGAATATCACCGGGGTCTAGTACACTCCAAACCAGATTGCCGCCACATCGCGCGCAATAAGATAAGTGGAAGAGACCTCACTATCCGTCTGCCAATATCGGGCGCGGCTCGTCGATAGCGGACCCATTCCTCGAGCTGGTCAAACTCAGACTAGCATTGCCCCCTACACTCGGGCGGGTAAGGCCGTACCCCCTTCCAACCGACCACGACACAGTGGAAAGCACAGCCAACTGGTACTCGGTACTCAGCGCTCATCTACCCACTCGGTCTAGACGTTGGAGCAACCTCCTGGTACCATAAGGGTTTAGGAACTTTCACCCAGGGATATCTATAGTACCCCATGTAGAACAAGATTTTCGGTTTCCAATCCTGCCAATCACGATCTGTCTGTGGAGGCTACGGCCCCGATGTCGCTAGGGCGTACAATAACCATGTCACACAAATGCGAAATGCATGATTCACGCTATCCAGTCATGCAACAAATCCTGCGCATATCGTGCGCTCATGTAGGGCTACACCGCCTAACCGGGAGCCCATAAACAACCTGCCCGAAGGCAAATGCTATGATCAGACAATCCTCACGTCGAGCATACATATGATGCGTATGATCATGAGTCATGAAACTGTGCTAAACATGTTATAATAAAATGAACTATCTTACAATGTAGATGGACCTGGACGGCCTAAACACGATAAGTACGGCCTAGTAATGGGCCCCAAGGAGAGTCGTAATGTGGACATCCAACCAATATTACACTCGCAATGTGGACGTCAAACCAACATTGCACCCAAGTCATGATCTTTGTAAACGTCAGTACTTAGTCTGTAATGGATTTACACATTGCAATGGACCGTAGTTTATCCCCATTGGACCTTACATATATATATCAAATGGGCCTTATCCTATGGGCCTTTTATTCATCAAATGGGCCACATAAATGGACCACACCAATGGGTCTTATGTGCATTGCAATGGGTCAAACCCGTGGGCCTTGGATTGCATCAAATGAGCGTAGTCTCATGAGTCTAATATATGACCAATGGGCCACACCAATTGGACCCCAAATGTATATCAAATGGGCCTCAACCCAGAGGCCTTATATGAGTCGAATGGGCCTAAATCCCTAGGCCTTAAACAATTCAAATGGGCCTAATCCATGAGCTTGCATGCATATCAAAGTGGGCCTAATCCCCTAGGCCTTACATATATATCAAATGGCCTACCTTCATGGACTTTAAGTTTCAACAAAAGGGGGTCCAATTACATGGGCCTAGAAGCACATCAAATGGGTCTAGTCCATGGACTTGCAACACATCAAATGGGCCTAAGTTCTTAGGCCATAAATGAATCAAATGGGCCTAGCTCATGAGCATTTCATAAATCAAGTGGGCCTAACTCATAGGCCTTTTGTAATTCAGATGGGCCTAGTCCATAGGCCTGTTACACATCCAATGGGCCTAACCCATAGGTAGGTGGCCCACCCAATCTACACTCATGCCTAATGATGATCTTACCAAGTGGATGGGCGGTTTGGATTCATCACATGAACAAGGTGGGTCCCAAAAGAGATGGACAGTGGGGAGGGTACCCACGCATCACGGTGGGTTTCACCGTCCACAGTTGTGGACGGTGAACACATAACACATGTATGATGGTGGGTGCCACCGTTACACATACATCACTGTGGGTCCCATGTGGGGCCCACTGCAATATTTATTTGGCATCCAACCCATTGATCATGTGAAACATACCGGGTTGGAGGATAAATAAAAATTTCAGCCTGGTTCAAAACTTCTATGGGCCCCAAAAGAATTTTAATGGAAGATATTCAATTCCACGGCTTCCTGTGGTGTGGATCACCCAAGTTCTGGATTGAGCCGATAATTGGAGGGGGCCCACCAGAGGAGGGGGCCCACCACCTAAACGGCATAGATCAAACATATGCATCATGGTGGGGCCCACGGCAGCAGCCGTGGGTGGCCGCTGAACGCCCGCCCGTCAGCGTGCCACGCTGCAGGCAGCGCCTGCAGCGGTTCTGACGCAGCCAGCTGCTGCTCCTCTCCTTCATCCTTCATTCTTTGAAAAATCCAAAATTCTGAGGATTTACGAAGGTGGGGTCCACATCGCCTAAATCCACTCCGCCCATTAGTTTCCCTGGCCCAAGAAGAGCCCAAAGAGTCTAGAGTTTAAATTTTTTTGATGCTTGGACAGTAAAATAAAATTAAATAGTGATTTTGAATGGTAAGGGTGCAACTTTCTAATGCCGTGGCCCACCAGACCTTCCAACCAACCCCATCACTTGGCTCAACACCTAAAACGAAATGGGTAAGAGGATGGACGGCTTGGATGGAACAAATACGTCAAGGTGGGGCCTGCATGAGCCAGCCCACCAAAACTCCCTTTTCTTCTTTTTTTTTTTTTCTTCTTTTGGGCAGGGACGTCCAGCGTCCCAGACGCTGGACGGTGTGGCTCTCTAAAAAAAACGGATGGTGGTGGGCCCTGATGAAGTGGGCCACCACATATGTTTAACGTGGGTACTAATTATAAGGTGGACCCCACTTGAATAAAAATTTGCATAAAATAAATCTCGAGGTGTGATCCATTCAAGTGGGCCACACCATTCTATTGCACAAAAATAAAATAAATAAAATAAAATAAATAATAGAGAGAGAGACATGGAGAGCGGGACACGGCTTGTGATGGAGGGACCCCGACATTATGGGCCCTCCCTTGCAATGAATCATACAATAAACGGATCCCTTTGAACATGGGATCGTCAAAAATGCAAATCAACGGTGGAGATCCATTCCCCACCGATATGGACGGTCTAGATGACCTTTCTAAATGAAATAAACATCATGATGGGGTCCATGGAGAATGGCCCCATCATGGAACGATCATGATGATCCAAGTGGTCCATCGGCCACAAATAAGGGTCCCAAGTGAGATCCACACCATGGATCGGTGGGCCTCACTTGGTCCACCATAAAATCAAGCAAATCTACCCTATAGAGGCACCCACCGTCCGATCTTCTTGCTCCTAGGGGTCCCTTGGTACCTTAGCTTCAACTTCAATGGTTAAGATGAAGAATGGAGGGTTGAGATGGGAGATTTTGGGTTAGGAAGGTGGGCCACTTGGAGCTTAGGAGCTCTTGCAAATTTCCATACGTATGGAGCTCCTTAGCTAGGGGTTTTGCAAATGAGAAAGAGAGAAAGAGAGAGAGTTATGTAAAGGGAGAGAGAGAGAGTGATGGATGGATGGGTGAGTGATGGTTGTGTAAGAAATCTTTGACTTTGTGGCCTTTTGTGTAAGAAAGGTATGGGTTAGAAAGACTTTTGTGCCCTTTTGTGTAAGAAAGGTATGGGTTAGGAAGACTTTTGTGGTTGCTTGGAAAAATGGGTGAGAGTGATGTGTACTTGACATGTGATGGATTGATGGGTGATTGATTGATGGGATTGATGTGATTGATGTGACACATCGTAGAGATTCCCTTAGTTTTCGCAACGCGCGGTATTTTCTCGCACCGAACGTTGGCCCATAACTCTTGATCAGGGTATCGCCTCGGCGCGCAAGTCGCGGCGTCAGAACCGCAACGACTGCGCGGTCGCTATGGTATTGGTTTCGGGTTGAGTCAACTCGGGTTGTCGGCATATGAATCAGGGTCGCGCGTCGATATCGTTTAAGGGTCGAAGGTTGTCGAAATTCGACCGGTACGACCGCGGAAGTGTACGGAAAGGTACGGACCAAGATACGGATCTTACACCGGCCATGGATCAAATGGGCCAAATGTTGCAGCTTATGCAACAACACAGCAGATGATGGCCACTAATATGCAACAACAATAGTAAATGATGGCCATTATGATGGGGCCATGACCCAGAATTTGGGCATGCAACAATCGGAACCACCAGCTTAGTCGCACCTGCGACTAACATAAGCAACCTTTTTGAACGGTTCCAATAGTATAGGCCGCCTACTTTTGTCGGCATCCACTGCCCCGAGGAAGCGGAATACTGGCTCAACCGAGTCATCAAACTGCTTCGGCCACTTCATTGTACAGAAGCAGAGAACGTTGAAATTATTTCCTACCTCTTTAAGAAGGAGGCAGACTTGTGGTGGGAGAACGTTCTTCGCTCCATCCCCGAGAACTACGTGTGGATGTGAGAGGAGTTTGAAAGCCGCTTCAATGAGAAGTATCTCCCTCAGACGTACCAGCATGAGAAGAAAAATAAATTCCTCTGCCTCCAACAAGGGGGAATGACTGTAGCACAATACGAAAATTGATTTACAGAATTATCGCGCTACGCTTCTGAGATGATCGCCAACGAGGCGATTAAGATGAGGCGATTCACAGCAGGGTTGAGGAGCGACATCCACTCGAAGATGTGTTGTGCGAACCTCAAGACCTATGTTGAGCTCGTTGAGATGTCTATACAGGCAGAATAGGATGAGGAGCGAGTCTCACGGTTGGGGCCACGAGGCAGGGCAGAGGAACCGTCCTCTTCTTTTGTCGAAAAAAGGTTGCGCCCGAATTCTCCGCCTAGGCTTGCTGCCACACCTACACCTCCTACATGACCTACCCAGATGTGCAACTATTGTAGGAGGACAGGTCACTCTGAGCCTTACTGTTTTATGAGGATGAGGGACTTTGGCTTCATGCCACCTTAACGCAACAACAGGCCCCCATAGCAGGCATTGTAGATTCCGCCCCTACTGACGATGGGGCCTAGTTAGCAGTTTCGCCATCCTCTTATACCTTAAGTTAGGCCGCCACAACGGCCCATGCAACGACCGAACCTTCCACAGCAGGCCCAGGTACATGCCTTAGCGGCCAAGGGCCAGGATGCAGCCATCCCCACTCCTACGGCCTTTGAGGTGACGACCCACATTCAAGGTACTCCCATATTTCTGCTTGTAGACACTGGATCTATTGTTTCTCTCATAACGCATGCAACCGTCAAGCGCCTAGGGCTACGCCTCAGTCCTATTATAGGAGTGAAGATCATTGCCACCGTCGGAACTTTTTCTGAAGCAACGAGGATGTGTTATGACTACCCCATAGACTTGGGGGTAAGGTGGTACTTGTTGATCTGATTGCAACTAAGCTTTTTCATTATGATGTCATCCTGAGTATGGACTAGTTGACATTGATGAAGGTAGAAATTGATTGTGAAACAATGACAATGAAAATATACGAGGGCGACGACGTTCCCTTCACCTTCCCAATCCAAGTCAGCCACCAACGAAGAATTTTGTTTTATGCTTCATTGGAGGAGGATTATAATGTACCCCCGATTACATGCACACTCGTGGTCCAAGATTTTTGAGACGTGTTTAAAGCCATACCTGGACTTTCGCCTCGACGTGAGGTAGACTTCACAATTGATCTAACTCTGGGTGCCAAGCCCATCTCCTTGCCTACTTACCACATGCCCCCATGTGAGATGGAAGAGCTAAGGTCTCAAATTGATAAATTGCTAAAGTCAGGCTTCATTTGGCCTAGCATATCGCCATAGGGAGCCCCGGTCCTATTTGTGAAGAAGAAAGATGGCTCATTGCGTCTATGTGTAGATTATAGGAGGTTAAATCAAGTGACAGTTCGAAACAAATACCCGTTATCCCGAATTGACGACTTGTTTCATCAGTTGAGGGGTGCTCAATACTTCTCAAAGATAAATATACAATAAGGGTACCATCAGCTGCAGGTCAGGGATAATGATATACCGAAAACGGCTTTTAGAACCTATTTTGGCCATTATAAGTTCCTAATTATGTCTTCAGGTTTACCAATGCTCCAGCGGTATTCATGGACCTCATGAATAGATTCTTTAAGCCGTTCATATACAGATTCATCATCATATTCATCGAAGACATATTGATTTATTCAAAGAACTATGAAGAGCATGAAGAGCATCTAAGGGCGATTGTTGAAACCCTTGAAAAAAATCGATTGTTTGCACAATTTAGGAAGTGCGCATTCAGGAAGGAGCAGGTCATACGCAACAAGATCATCCCATTGGTCAATGTACTATGGACCCATCACGATGAAGAAGAGGCAACTTGGGAGATAGAAGCAGAAGTCCGCAAGCATTATCCAAGCCTACTTCAACAATACGAACAGGTACAAATTTTGAGGATAAAATTTATTTATAAGGGGGTTAGATTATAACGTCCCGTCCAACCAGCTCAGTGTCCTAGGGCGTCCACGTAGGATTTGCTATAGGATAGTACGTTTAAACTACTCGTGGTGAGGTACCGCAAGTAAATTAATCTAGGATTAACCCAACTGAGTAGACCAGACAAGTCATGATAGGACCTTGTGCAAGCCGTCAAGCCAGATGACCGTTTACACTTAGCAACAGCCCGTACGGGCTATACCACGACGCGAGAAGGTCATAAAATTATAAAAATTTAGGAAACCATAGATTTCACTAGTTTCGTGGTCCATCTTGGACCACGGACTCAGTGGATATCCAGAAGTTAATTATCCATGCCGTTCCAGCGACACTTGTTAAATGCCAACCCACCCAAGGCCGGAGATGAAATTTGGCACTTGTAAATGAAATTGAGATCTTGGGCTTTTCAGTCGTTGGATTTCTTCTAAATTTATGATGAAGGTCTAATGTATTGTCCTATACCTATCCACAAAATATGGGACCCGATCGTGGTACGGTAACCGTTGATCGTAAATCGGACCCGTACAACTAAACCTCATATTCGATCATTCTCAAATTTTGCATGGCCCTTCATCAGGCCATGAAGCACCTATCTCATAAGTTTCATGGCCAAGCGGCCACTAGAACTGCCCCAACGACTGGAATAGACCCCACAGGACCATTTAAAGATCGGAACCGTATGATCAAACCCCATATTCGTTCATCCATTTGCTCTCAAACTTTGCATGACCCCTCATTGGGCCATGAGACACCTACACACCAAATTTGGTGGCCAAGGGAGTATTAGGGATGCCCCAAAGTCAATATGGATTCCTAGAAGGCTATTGTGTGCATTTGAGAAAACTTAAGGCCAAAAGGCCCAAGTCTAGGAAATAAAACCCTAGCTTCTTATCTCATAACTCCCACCATAACTACCACCACCAAGGGAGTTAAGAGAGAGCAAGGCGAGAAAGAGAGTGTGAAGGAGAGCAAAGTGGACCTTAGATGGATGTGAGGCCCGAGAAAATCAAACCTTACAACTCCCTACCTCTTCTCCAAGGAGAAACCCTCCTCCACGACCGCACATTCGTTCCGTTGATTGTCTAAGTAAGATCCCTCATCCCTTTTCTTGAAGCCCTTGTGTTGAGAAGGGATTTGCTTCAGATTATAACATGCAAATGGTTGCTTTAAGGATTCTGGTCGTTCGATCTCAAAGCCCTCATTCCTTGGTCATTTTCTAAGTCTCTAATGACCCATATGTGCAGACTATTATCTTTAGGTGGCCTAGCACCAATTATAGTACAATTCTAATGATTGTGATTTCTTAGGTGATGTATTTAGAGAATCTAGAGAAACCCTAAGAATTGTATGTTGTTGGAATGGTATGAAATTATATGTTTGGTTCTCATATGAGGTTGTTCTTGCCTCTCACATGATTTTATGTATGGATGATTATATGCTCATGTCTTGTTTAATTTTTCATTTGGTGTTACTTCATAGTATATTTGATTCATTACTCTTGTGCACATGATTCCTTAAGATGAAGGAGGCACTTAACTTCCTCACAAACCCACACAAATCACACGCACCTTGCTACATAATAATGATTGCTTGCTTGTTAGGAATATCTAATTTGTATGGTTGAGATGCATGAAAATATGATATTGTTATGCTAGTTAATAACCTGGATAGTTGGCATGTTATGGATCACCTCACACCCTTGGTTTGGTCAGGAACATGAGGAGAGGCGGTAGTTTCATCGGTAGGACTATGATAGGGCTTGACTCGTGGGTTTGGTTGGGTGTGTACGGGTGGCAGTAGTTTGACTACATGGGTCCCTTATACCCAATTGTGCTCGTCACGTGCTCGCTGGACTCATGCGGTCTAGCCTACTTACTGATCAACCTTGATTGTTAACCTTATTTGCTCACATATGTATAGAACCTGTAACACCCTACCACCATTTTTGCCCATCGATAACTAAATTGAAATTGATCCACCGTCTCGTGGGCCGGGTATGGTGGAATGGGATACTGTATCCAAGCTGTTGGCCTACGCTGGGGTGATGCACCTCCCCGTGGTGACCATGACCGATCCCTTTTACTCAGTACTCCCTATGTGTTTGGAGTCGGGGATGGGGAACCCGATGAGATCAAGGATTGTGGGGTCTTAGCCTCACACGTTGGGGGGCTTTGGCCTTGCAACTAGTTCAGGATATTTGATACTTGGGGTGTATCAGATTCCCCAATCTGCTGGATAAACAGACTTAATTAAGAACTCGTCTAACACTATCGCATTGTATAGCACTAGTGTTAGGGGTTTTTGACCTGCGGAATCACACAGATCTAGATCTAGGATAGCAATCCAATGGCACCAAGCACACAAGAGAACACAGAGAACACCCAGGTTTAAAGTGGAAAACCCTTGCGGGAAAAATCCACGGCACAAAGCGACAGATCTCCACTATGAAAGCATCAATTACAAAGAGAGAGGACTTATTCGATTCGACCAACCTCGAATCTCACCCTTGCTACACCCTTTAGAAACCCTAGAACCCCTTTAGAAAGCTTTTATCATACCTAGAAAAGCCCTAGGAACACCTATTTATAGTTTAGGCAACTTCCCTTCCGCATCCAGGTTGCGAAAGGACTCAAATCCGCAGTTTTGCGCAAAATCGCAGAACAAACTTTGTAACCTACGACCGGTCCTAGACCTCCTACGACTGGTCATAGGGGTCTACGACCAGTCCTAGCTTTCCTACGACCAGTCCTAGACCTCGAAAAAAATAGCACAACTAGCTGGACTTCGAGTCGTGCCAGGGCTCGAACCTACGACCAGTCGAGCACCTCCCACGACCAGTCGTGGCTCCCCCACGACCAGTTGAACAACATGAAAACTTGAAGATTGAAGGCTTCTCCTCAACAATCTCCACCAAGTTTTCATTCTTCAACCGTGTAGCTCCTTGACCTCTTTTCTTATTTCTGTATTTCATCATAGCTCAAGATCGCATTGGCCAATCAGCGCCAATCAAGAATCTAATAGATACCTGCTATACCGTCGGCACGAATATCTCTGAGAAGCCGATCCCTTCTCCCTGAGCATAACTCATCGCCACCAACCTAGATCTGTATCTATGCTGTATCCTCCTGAAGATCTACCTGCATCCAACCGCTTTTCGATCCACTGGAAGCTCCACCTGCACCCAAATATCGGTCTGGTACAACGAATCCATCACATCACCCACAGTCACCTTTCACTTTTCAGCAACAGGCTCACCTAGAGCCATCTGAATAGAAGATGAATATCCTGCAATATTAGAATCGTCCATGTACCTCACCGATGTCCTACGATCATGTCGTGTGATTCTTCACATAGGTGGCTGCTCCACCTGCTCCGTATCCCTGTCCGTACGTCTCAGCCTTCCTGCCTTGCCCGCTCATGTGGTCATGTCCAACATGCCACACACGTGTAGAGGTGGAATCCGCTACATCCACCGTAACTCTACCTTTTGAAGTGCTCCCGATCAACTTGTACAAGTTACCGAGTCGTTGCGCCTTCATGACTACCCGTGCCCCCTTAGATACATTAAGAGCACTATGAATACCTGTGTACTTGCATCCTTTTACCTCAAGCACATCAAGAGAAATCAGATTCTACTTCAAATCAGGAACGTGCCTCACATCTGTCAAGGTACGCTCCACCCCATCAAACATCTTGATGCGCACAGAACCAACCGCCACAACATTACAGATAATGTCATTGCCCATAAATACCTGTCCACCATCGCACTCCCTGTAGCTGGTGAACCAACTCCGATGAGGAGTCATGTGAAAAGATGCCCCTGTGTCTAGCATCCACTCATCCTTATGATCATCGTATAACCGTCTGAGCGAAAACACAGATAAAACTTCACCATCACATCCACTCGATCCATCTGACGTGGCAACATTGGCCTCCTTGCATGAAGCCTCAGAATCTTTTCTCTTCGATTTAATATTTTTACAATTCCTCTTCACATGTCCTTCTTTCCCACAATTCTAGCACTTTACCTTTCCTTTGCCCTTGCCCCTAGATTTAGATCTAGAATCAGAAGAACCTCTACCTTGTCCAGAATTTCTACCCACTGTAAACAGTGCATCAGAAGACGTCCCCATGTCATTATTCAGTTGTCTCATAGCCTTCCCTTGAAGGGCTGAGATAACAGTATCGACACTCAGGGTTTTATTCATGCTGCACATAGTGTCCTTGAATGTCTCATAGGATGCCGAGAGAGAATTCAACAACATACATGCTTGTTCTTCATCTTTCATCACTTCCTCCATATTCAGCAATTTGTAAACCAATTTATTAAAGTTGCTGATGTGAGCCTCCAGATCTCCACCCTCTGCCATCTTGAAGTTATACCACTGCCGCTTCAGGTGTAGGCGATTTTTCAAGAATTTCTTCGCATAGACATCCTCTAACTTCGCCCACAAACCAGCCGCAGTTTTCTCCCTCATGATATTGTAGAGAACCTCATCCGTGAGACATAAACGCATCGATGATAAAGCCTTCTTATCAAGAGTATTCCATTCATCATCTTTCATAGTAGACTTCCGCTCCTCAAGAGCACCATCCTCGCCTTGCTTGGTTAACAGGTTAATCATCTTAACCTTCCATAACTTAAAATTATTTTTTCCTGAATACTTCTCAAACTCATACTTAGCGCTCGCCATTATTACTAATCTCTCAGATTCAGATTTGTGCCCCAACGATAGCTCTGATACCACTTGTTGGGGATTTTGAACCTTCAAAATTACACAAATCTAGATCTAGGATAGCAATCCAATGGCACCAAGCATACAAGAGAACACAGATTTAACGTGAAAAACTCTTTTGGGAAAAAATCACGGCACAAAGCGACAGATCTCCACTATGAAAGCATCAATTACAAAGAGAGAGGACTTACCCGATTCGAACAACCCCAAATCTCACCCTTGCTACACCCTTTAAAAACCTTAGAACCCCTTTAGAAAGCTTTTGTTATACCTAGAAAAACCTTATTTATAGTTTAAACAACTTCCCTTCCGCATCCCGGTTGCGAAAGGACTCAAATCCTCAGTTTTGTGCAAAATCTCAGAACAAACTACGTAACCTACGACCGGTCCTAGACCTCCTACGACCGGTCGTAGGGGTCTACGACCAGTCCTAGCTTTCCTACGACCAGTCCTAAACCCCAGAAAAAAACAGCACAACTCACTGGACTTCGAGTCATGCCAGGGCTCGAACCTACGATCGGTCGAGCACCTCCCACGACCGGTTGAACAACATGAAAACTTGAAGATTGAAGGCTTCTCCTCAACAACTAGCTAGGGTGACGACTCAGCAATTGAGGTCGCTTTGAGGAAGTGTGGTCATACACGATCGTTAGATGGAGTCGCTCGAGGGAGTGTTATGACGAGAGCGTGCATCACATCATCCATCATTCATGCACATTAATAAGATTAGTTAGGTGTTTATAAATTATTATTTTACATTAAATTCATAATATAACTGATGCTTGTTATAACTTAAGACTAATAGCACCCATTGAGTCGATCACTCACTCCCACTCTGGGACGGTGTTTTAAAACACCAACCAGACTCTCCCGTAGCTACAGGTGGTGAGGTGTATGAGGAGCCTGGCCCCTTGAGCTTGGAAGAGGAGGATGAGCTATCCTACTTCTAGCTGATGGATGACTCTCTATCGTCTTGATGGGTAGGATTTTGATTGTTGAGCAGTGGGCTCAGCTTTATTCTTTTGGACATAGTATTCTTTTCGTTGTTTTATTGGGCAACGCCTCGTGCGACCCATTTATATTCTTTTGGACCTGTATATATGTGAAATATCTTTCATTTCAATAGACTTCTGTGGTTATGCTTCATGTTCCAGAAAATTTCAGGCTGCGCAATTAAACTGGATTAAACACATATTAATAAAAATCGGTTATAAGTGATACTCAGGAACTCGGGAGTCGAGTGTATGCATGACCCCCGATTTTCAGGGCATTACAATTATGGATTTAGGAAAAATTATAAATTCATATATATACACTAAGAACTATGTGAGATTCATGCAATTCATCATATAAAAATCTAGTTGAAAAGTAGAATTTGTTTCTTACGTCCTAATCATGAGTGGGGAGGATTCGGTGGAGGAAAACGATCAATGTTAGGACTTTGATTAGAAGAAACCAATGAAAGGAAGCACCAAAAACTCCCAACTCCTACTCTCACTCTTCTTCTTTTCTTCTTTCTCTTTCTCTTTCTCTTTCTCTCCTTTGAAAAATGCAAATTCGTATGGAGAGATGGGGTGCCTAAACGAGACCCTTATATAGTTCCAAAAGTTGTGCAAATGGCCCCAAGGGCTAGGTTTTTATTATACTAGCCTTATGAGAGAGTTTTTTTAACCTCCAGGGCCCATTATGAGGTGTACATGTCAATACACACCATAGGATAATTAGCCCTAATGATGATCTACGTATGAATATGATCGACCCGCCATTTAGATGCGCTGATCGATGAGTATGATCAGAAGTCTATTCAATGGTCACCGATGGTCGATCGGGGCCGCGACTATATGGATATGTGTGGGGAAATATCTTCAGTTGGTACGCCGACTTTAACAATGAATCAACCCAAGCACTCGACTTGCGAGTTTATGTTCAACAATTCGAGACGCGATCTTAGCTCGATGTCCCGCGATGGACGTCAAGCCCACTAAGACGAATATATTTCTATAACCTTGAGTTTAATGACCCACCAACAACTGGTCTAGAGCTTATTTAGACAATCAGGACATTTCTGGAATGAATTGAGTAATGAGATTTTTCGTGCACAATCATAAGGGTTTGGATTATCTAAGTTTATAGTGTGGCCTATTCGCAACTAGCGAAAATAATGATTCAATTATAATCATCATAAACCATCAGTTCTTAAGCTAAAAGGATATGGGGTCAATTTGATTTGTTAATTAAGATCTGACCACTAGTTATTTCAAATTTTAGTATGTCTTTATTTAGTTATAATTGTCTTGACTAATAAATGATACGTCAGATAGATTTAGGTTCTGTGTGAGCAAATCATGTGGTTAAACTCGATGTTTAAGTAATCCCCCAAATTTGTTGGCTTCCTATGGCTGATTAATCGAATTGTGCAGTTTTTTACTGGTACTACCCATGTATAAACTAACATTGAGTGTTAATGGTCAGTAAGTTATAATATAAGTTAATTATATAAAAAAAAAATTAAGGGTTTTTGAAAATTTAAAATAGCGAAAATCCAGGACGTTACAATCTACTCACCTTAAAAATAATTTCATCGCTGAAATTTTCCAATGTTAATAAGTAAAGATATTCTAATTTGTACACCTAAGTTTTACTAATTTCGTGTTCATATGTGTGTTAGGGTGTAGGCTAAATACACTAGCATAACTTATTATAGTCTACCCCCCTTAAAAGTTTTCACCCTCAGTTTACTTCAATTTTTAAAAGAATTGTATTCGTGACGACTCTTCCCCTCTATCTAGAGCAAAATTTTTAGTTTTTTTTTTGTGTTCGGCTAACACGGAGAGATGGTTGTAGTGGGCTTGAAACCGATGCGTCGATCATCTACCTGACCACGGTAGAAAGCTCGTTGTATCCCTTCCTAGTCCTTGTGGATCCTAGTCTTAAAGCAGTGAGTCCGTTGGTAGTCACCCAGTATTGAGATTTGGGTCAAGCTGCGAATACTTCGCAAGTGTATAGTGCCATGATTCCGTAGTTCGATCAACCTAAATTTTTATGAAAATCATACATCATTGAAAAGTTAAAATTTTCTATTTATAAGGTTATCATTCGGGTCTTATAAAAAGAGAGTTTTCATCTTAATTAATGTCCAAATTAGTGATTAATAAATCTTTCACTAAGCCTATGGTCAAACGATTATCCTAAAAAAAATTTTAAGGGCCTAAGATTGTATCTTTATGTTATTGTCCCGATCCTATGACTAGTGGGTTATGAGCAAACCATGCTTGGGTTTCGTTAATTTCGAGAGAGAATAAAGAACCGAAAGTTCTAAGATATTTCAGAGTTTTGAATAAACGATAATGCAAGAAAAGGCGCGGAAAAAGACGAGAGGAAGAACATTATATTCTTAACGTGGTATGAACTTTGAATCCATAAGAAAATAAGAAACTCATAGTATTTTTGTGAAGCACGCCTTGAATACGAACTTACAAAGTATTAAACAATCAAACTGAACCCTATTCAAGAGTCAAACTTCAACTGTACTAAAAACTACTTGAAATAAAAAAATATAATAAAAATAATCTAATTTAATCATATAAGATAAATTTTAACATGGTTAGAAGTAATTCCTAAAAAGAAACAAAATACTCCAATATGAAAAAGATACACTTGATTCATTAGCAACTCGAGGTTGCAGAAATTTTTGGTTTCACATGTCTATTGTTCGTAACATCCTTGCCATTTTTAACTATTAAATTATTTTTATAAATTTTTTTTTTGCTAATTCATTACTAAGTTAAATTTTTATCATACAAAATTTCATTCTATTTCAAGCTTCATAAAAATATATATAAAAAAAATTCTAAAAGTACCAATCATCCAATTCTAATGATTTTCTGTTTGTTTCTAAAATACCTCTATTGCTTGTAACGTCTTTCATTTTATAGTAGCTAAATTAGTTTCTAAATTTTTATAGTAAGTTATTAGTAAGTTTACTCATATATTATAAAATTTTATCTCATTTTGAGTTATAGAAAAATTATTAAAATTTTAGAAGTGACATTTGTCCGAAACTAACGATTTTTTGTATGATTGCAAAATGTCTCTATTTCTTATAAGTTTTCTTATATTTTGGTGAGTGAATTATTTTTAAAAATTTTATAATATTTCATCATTAAGTTTAAAGTCACCCTACAAAATTTCATCTCATTTAGAGTTGTATATAAATTATTAAAATTTTAGGAGTAACAGCTGTCTAAAATTAATAATTTTTGGATAGTTAGAAAAAATATCCTAAAATTAGCTATAATATAATTTTTATTTTATTTTTAAATTATTTTTATATAAAAATGGACTCATCAAGCTTAAATCTAACTTTTGAATCACCCAAATTAGAGTTATAACGAAGAAGATATGAAAATTTAAAGTCGACAAAAAAAGTAGAAAATTTCAGCGGTAGCCCACCAATTCCACGGTGGCGCCACCGAATTTTCTGTCTGGATTTGGTGGTGGTATGCCGCTGCCACGGTGGCGCCACGGTCTGCTGGCCAAAATCGACAGTAGCTCCCCAATTTAGCATGGTCCCACCACTCTTTTTTTGAAATCGATGTATCTCACAATCTGGGATAAGTTACTCGACGTGTCATATATAAATTTCGGGTAGGAGGAGCTATTTTAGCCAAAAAAATTAGTTATTTTATGAGATTCCATCAGGTCAATGGTCTAAAATTAATTTTATTTATGTTTTTACTATTATAGTAAGTTTTAATTCAATTATAGCTCTTTATCCTTTGAGCTTTAGGAGTTGTGTCTAACATGAAAAATACTTAGAAAAAATTAGTAGAATAAAGTGATTAAGCTAGATAGGACACTATAAATAGAAAATTTACTATTTATATTAAGTTACGAATTTTAGAGAGTTTGAGTTGGAATTTGATTTTGAAACTTCTTACAAGGTTTGATATGACTATTTAAAGGGTTGTAAATTCATTTTTATTATATACTAATGGGATTTCAAAATTTCTAGAATTTATTACTATTTTCTTATTTTTCTTTGTGGATTCGGGGTATCTCCATGAGGAGTCTAGAGAAGCTTCGTGGATTCAGAGTAGTTAACCCCTTGAGAAAGATAGTGATCGACCTCATCATGCCCATTGAAATATATACTTTGCTCGAAAATGATGAAATTCTAAGTATCGTATGGGCCACAAGCACAAGATGATGTTCGAGTGACTGACAAATAACTTTTAATCGTTAATTTACATGGACAATGTTTGGATGTCACTGATCATTATATTAAAGTAATTATAGTGATACAATTGATAATCTAGTTGTTTAAGGATATCATTAACTAGCCATGTGCCTAATGGTTTAATAGTTTAGTGACACACATATCACACATGTAACTCTTGAAAGAATTTTTAGATGTAATTCAAGCTCTCACCGAGGATTTCAAACCTCCACTTTGAGGAGATTTGAAACTCCTAGTTACTTTATAGTATCAACTAACTAGGGGATTTGATCCTATGTAAGCCCCGTATCCTAGACCGTACCATTCCATAGACTTCCACGGTCTTTCCAGTTAAATTCCAGCAACCTTCGACCCTCAACCAGTATTTACGCGCGCGACCCTGATTCACATGCCGTCAACTTGAGTCTACTCAACCCGAGACTCGTACCCTAGCGACCGCGCTTCGCCACGGTTCCGACACCGCATATTACGCACCGATGCGAAACCCAGGCCAGGAGATGTGGGCCCGTGTTCAGTTCGAGAAAAACGATGCGTAGTTGTAAAATCCAAGAGAGAACATGTCAAATCAATCCCATCAATCCCATAAATCACAACATCATGTCAAGTACAACCCCATCCCCAAGCAACCTCAAAGTTAAAGTGACACATCCCTCACATGTCAAGTACACATCACCCATCACTCACCTTTTCACCCATCACCCTCTTACATCACTCACATCTCCCTCTCTCTCTCTCATCTCACTCTCTCATTTCTTTCCAAGCAACCCAATCGTCCAAGCTCTCCATGAGAAGAGCTTGGTGTGGCCCATCTTCCTACCCCCACATCGTTCATCCTAGCCGTCCAAACTTCATCATCCTCTGTCAAAGTCGAATCCGAGGAGCTAGGGATTCCATCGGACCAAGAAGATCAAAGGTGGGTGATTTTTTTTGTGTGATTTTGTTGATTAGAGGGTCCACATATGGTGGGAGCCATTTTGATGTATGTAAAGTTCATAGAGGGACCCATAGTGGCGGGGTCCCTCCGCTGTTCACGTTCCTCCATCTCTCTCTCTCTCTCTCTCTCTTTCACATAATCTATGGCCCACCTTGATGCGATCTAGGCAGTCCGCTGGTAGTGGAACCCACCTTACTGCCTGTCTAGCGGATAGACCTGCTGCCCATCCGTTTGGACAAGTCTAGATGAAGAGAAAACATAAATATCGGCTTGATCTAAGACTGTGAGGCCCACGCTAATGGACCCCACTATGATGTATGGGTTTTATCCCCCACCAATCAGTTTCAACAACCCAGATCTCAGTAGGTGGTGGGCTGTACTGCAACAGCAACATCGTCCCTTGTTGACCGTCTGGACGAGGAAAAAAATAATATCAATATCAGCCTCATTCCAAGCTGCTGGTGGGTCCCACACGTGTGGACCCACCTTATGCATGCAGTAGATCTGGACCGTCCATTAGTGGGACAGCCAGCAGCCAGACGTTACTATTGTGCAACGTCACCAACTCTGTGAGAGCCCACCATTGATGCATGTGGTGATATCCACCTTGCCCTCTTGTGTGGCCCACCCCACACGTGTGGGTGAGACCCACCTTGATCCATGTGTCGTGCCAAGAGTCCCACCGTCCAGAGAAATCTGGACGGTGCTGAGGGCCACCGTAATGTATCTGTATCTGCACCGTCCATTGTTGGACGGTGCTGTGTAAGGGCCATCGTGACATGTCTTATTCACACCGTCCATCCAGGTGGTGGGTCCCACATAGTATGCAGCAATTGTTGCTCCACGTCAGCAAGGCCTGTGGGACCCTCTTGAGGTATGTGTTTCATCCAAACCATCCATTTAAGGGTGGTGGACCAGCAGCCCAATTAGGTGGGTGTGATCATGAGGTATATATTATATCAAAATCGTCTGTTCATATGCTGGACGATGGCACCCAGCCACATGTGTGAGATCCTCACCGTCCAGCTGGGTCGTGGACCCCACCAAATACATGTATTCTGTGCATGCACCATCCATGCAAGGTGCGTGGGACCTCACCCTGATGTATGCTTTATCTGCATCGTCTCATGCCTGGACGGTGCTGATTTACTAGAAATGAATGGATGGTGCTGTGGTACCCACCATTTATTATTATATATATATTTTTGTACATTAAAGTGGGCCCTACATGGTGGAGTGGAAGGGGATTGGCTGGTTTATCTCACACCAACTATTCAGGTAGTGTGAATGACGTCACCAAGTTCTGTGGGACCCACCTGAAATATGGGATCCACGTTGACGTATGGGTTGCATTTCCACCGTCCAGTTGGGATGGTGGATGCACTTGATGTATGTATTTTGTCCTCTGTCCATCTGTGGACGATGGGACCCACCAGAGGACATTTTATATCCCTACCGTCTACCTGTTTGGACTTCAGTAGCTACGGGCCCTACCATGCAATATGTGTTCTATTAGAGCCTTCCACCTGCTGGACGAGCAGCATAGCTGCTGTACTAACGTCAGCAGTTGGGAGGGCCCTGATCATGAGGGATGTGTTATATCCCAACCGTTCATCTGGGGACCGCACCACGCAACTGTTGTCTTCATGTCAGTAAGTTCTTTGGGTCCCACATCGGCGTATATGTTGTAAACATACCATCCAAGTAGGATGGCAGGATCCACCATCATGTATGTATTTTACCTACACCTGGAACAGTGCTGACCCCACCATGATGTATGTATTTCTCCAAACTGTCCAACCATATGGGACGTGGGCCTCACGTAATGTGCGTGTTCGATCTAGATCGTCCATCTGATGGGGCCCATTTGGAGTGTGCAGGGCCGCCTCAATCTGATTTGTATAAGGCCCAATGTGATGTATATGAGGCCCGTTGGTGTGGCCTATATGATGTGGCCCATCGGGATTGTATATGTCCCACCATGATTCAGTGAATTATAACGCATGTGGCCCACCGTGATGCGGTCCCTTGTGATGTATATAGTCTCATGGTGTTATATATGTAGCCCTTGCTTGAGGCCCGTGAAAGCGACCCACCTGTTGGGTATTAGGCCCATGGTTGTGGCTTATTGTGATGCATTCGAGGCCCATTGATGTAGCCCACTTGATGAGTATGAGACCCATTAATGCGACCCATTGATGTAGCCCTCTTGATGTGTATAAGGACCATGTGTAGGGCTCACCTATTATGTATTTAAAGCCTATGGGTTATGGCCCATTGTGATATACTCGAGGCCCATGAGCGAGGCCCATTTGACGAATTCGAAACCCATGGGCAATGCCTGATGTGATGTAATCATGGCTGATGTGCCGAGGCCACTTTGATGAGTATTTGGCCCAGGAATGAGACCCATAGTGATGTGTATTAGGTCCTTGTATGAGGTCATGGGCCTACGATACGTTTGCCTCTATGCGGGTCACTCCCTGGGAGCAATGTTAGTTAGATGTCCGCATTGATGGGCAATGATGGTTAGATGTCTTCAATATGACCTTTCCTTAGACCTTGAATGACCGATTACCGACTCTGTTTGTCGTTGCCGATTGACCAATTACCGATTGTGGCCGATTATCGATTGACGTGGCCGATTGCCAACTCTGCTTGTCGTGACCGATTGAGTGATTACCGATCGTGGCCGATTGTCGATTGACGTGGCCGATTGCTGATTCTGTTTGTCGTGGCCGATTGACCAATTACCGATCGAGGCTGATTATTGTGACCGATTACCGATCGTGGCCGATTATCGATTGACGTGACCAATTGCCAACTCTGCTTGTCGTGATCGATTAACCGATTACCGATCGAGGCCGATTATTGTCACCGATTACCGATCGTGGCCGATTGTCGATTGACGTGACCGATTGCCGACTCTGCTTTCATGGCCGATTGACCGATTACCGATCGAGTCCGATTATCGTGACCGATTACCGATCGTGGTCAAGTGTCCATTGACGTGGCCGATTACTGATTCTGCTTGTCATGGTCGATTGACCGATTCTGATTATCGAGGCCGATTATCGATCGAGGTCAATTATCGTGGCCGATTATCAATTCCGATTGTTGTGGCTGATTATCGATTTCGATTGTCGAGGCCCAATGTGATGTATATGCGGCCCGTATTTGACGCCCGTTGTGATGTGTATTCAGCCCGTGTTTGAGACCCAATGTGATGTATATGAGGCTTATGTGATGAGGCCCACTGTGATGCATTTGAGGGCTAGGCGATGAGACCCATTGTAATGTATGTTAGGCCATGTGAAAGGCCCATCGTGATGTGTATTAAACTCTTGAGTGAGGCTCATGGTGTTATATATTTGGCCGTTGTATGAGACCACGAGTCCACCACATGTTAGGCTTTATGTGAGCCGTTCCTTGGGGGACAATGTTGGTTCAATGTCCACGTTGTCGATGTCGATTGTCAATGCCTATTATTGATACCGATTATGAGTATGTGCCTGCATAGCATCATGATACATGCCCATACGCATCATCTGCATGTCTGTTATGAGATATGATTGACCATTGCATATGTCATAGTGCTGGTTGTTATGAGACTCCCTGATAGGTGGGGATTGTCTCACATGAGCGCACGATATGCGCAAGATTGATGAATGATTGGATTGTATGACTCATGCATCTTGTATTATGTGTTATAATTACTATATGCCCTAGAGACATCAGGGTTGTAGCCTCCACAAGCATATTGTGGATGGTCAAATGGAACACTAAAAATCTGCTCTACATGGGGTGCTATAGATATCCCTGGGTGAAAGTCCCTAAACTCTCTTGGTTCTAGAGGTTGCTCCAACGTCTAGACCGAGTGGATGCATGAGCGCATGAGGGCCGTACACCGTTAGGTCGCGTCTCTCACTGTGTCGTGGTCGGTTGGAAGGGGTTGCGGCCTTAGCTGCCCGAGAGGAGGGAGCAATGCTAGGCTGAGTCTGACCAGCTCGAGGAATGGGTCTGCTATTGACGAGCCGGGTCCGATATTGCAGGCGGATTGTGAGGTCTCTTCCACTCACCTTGTTACGCGCGATGAGGCGATAATCTGGTTTGGAGTGTAATAGACCCCGGTGATTTCCCAAAGAGGAACCGTATTGATATGTGGACTTATTGAGTAGGAGTTGCATGCTCATTCATTCATTCACTATCCACTCGGGCTGGTGGTGCGCAACTAATTGTTGTGTACCTTCGTTATGGCAAGGATTTCGGTTAGGCGCGCGACTAACCTGAGATCAGGAGTTTACCACGTTGAGTCTGACTATCCAAATTTAGGTATGAGACTAGTTTGGATAAGAGTCCCTTGTGGTGGACCCCGTAGCCTGCGATACTACGTACTATCATCCCGACTTCACACTTCAGCATGGTCATTTCATTTGCATCGCATCTTGCATTACATCCGCAGGCATATAAAATTTTGGGCTGCTATATTTCTGTACTTATATGGCCTAGACAGACTTAACAGGATTTGTATATTGCATTGCATCCTTGACATCTGATATTTGGCTCTTCATGACTCCTTGTTGCATAGTTGTTCTATTTTACGTATTTTGCTATTGATTTACTTATGGACTTATCCATACTTCCGCTTACTCTGTTATCGTATAATTTATGATCTTGTTAGTATTTCTGCTTACTTTGATAATTCATGATCTCGTCAGTATTTCTACTTATTCTGATATTGTATGATTTATGGATGACCGAAAATTTCGGTATTGTATGATAATGGCATTGTATTAAACACTTGACACTTACCTTGTGCACACACTTACACCACCCTCTAAGCTTTCTATAAGCTTATGCACGATAGATGCGTGCAGGTGATGTTAGTTGCAGCAGTGTTAAGCTTGGAGCATGCAGTGGTCTTCTGGAGCTCGATTTTCTATTTATGTATTTCCCTTTCAGTGTTGTGCTCAAATGATTATATTAGTGGATATGTGATGATGATGTTGCCTTTGTGAATTGGGTAATTTTGTGGTTATGCTTCCTATAAAAAATAAAAAAAATAAAAAAAATTCGACGATCGAGATTCCTGTGAATCCGATTTCCGGGTTTGGGGTGTGACATCCTATTATTCATCATTTCTACTTTTAAATTCAAAATCATGCACACAATATAGGAAATTTAATCTTAAAGTCCAGTTTATAAGATTTGAGTTTCAAAGTGTAGTAAACCGGGGAATTTGGTCATAAAGTTCATTGTTCCTAATTTTCTGGATTTCTAACACTAATAGGTACTTCTAAAATTAGTGAGATCCCTTATAGGACTGAACCTCTAAACCTGAGTGTCTTAACACAAGTTATCATGGTTTGTATAGTTCGCATTCCTAAGGTCCTGGTTATCTCAATATTCCGCTCTGATACTAACTTGTAACGCTCTAAAAATTGACACCCGAGTATATAGACTCCGGTCCCGAGTTCCCAGGAGTTAATAAAATGCACATGTATTCTCATTTAGATTCAAATTTATTTCATACATAGATAATCAGAGTTGCGCAATTTAACTTAATAGAACAAAAATGAGGCAGAGATAACAAAAATCAATAAATATAGGGTTCAAAGTCAAAATATAGTTTCGATAGTGATGGTTGCTTAAAATGGGGATTATACAAGTCACAAGGAACATACAATAAAACTTACATATAAGCACGACTTTAACATATATATGCACAAAATTAAGTAAATGAAAGGACTTCCAGCTTCGTTTGACACTCCTAAGGCATCACGACGAAAGTTTAAGCCGATCCAAGCCTATCCACCGGAGGCCTTGTTAGTATTTATATCAATAATATTGTCTAGTTGATATTTTAAAACACCGTCTTAGGTGGGAGTGAGTAGCTAACTCAGTGATTCCATTAGTTTTAAGTTACACATGTTATCCACCCAATCAGCGTAGGTAATGATAAAATAAGAAAATAAACATTCTCTAAATACTCTTGTTAAATGCGCATATAAAGATATGACATGATGTATGCTCTCACCATTCGACACTCTATCAACACGAGACTCAGACCACTTGGTTTGTAAATGACAACACTTCCTTAACAGGCGACTTCAACGCCTGTTTTGTCATATTCTAAACTAAAGTGATACGATAAGTAATTATGTTAGCTGAGTAGTTATTAGGTTCAATTCATCTAGCATATTAGCGAAGCTAGGATACCGATGTTATATCACGAGTTCTTATCCAGATCACATGTCTTGTTGTCGCATGTAGTAACTCCTTACCAGTGTCCCTTGATCCAAATTTAGGTGTCATCCGTTTATTTCACAAATCAATAATTTCAAAGGTACGGTATAATATATAAATATACGAGGATCAACCCGGTATGAGTCATCACCCAAACTGAGTATGATCACTCAGTACTGCTGACCAACACGTTACCTCGACCGACGAGAGTGCTATTTTCAAAGGGAGTCCAGATTAAAAGGCTCACCCCAACTCACGGTCGGACCACAACTTGGATGAATAGTAGTTGGGGCGTCACAGAGGTGCGGGCTTATCATATAAAACTAAATCACTATAAGAAAAATTACTTGTCATCCAATTCCATCCACGCCCAGGTCATTCGAACGGTACTCTGACACGGAATCATCAACTGGGTAATTTGACGTGGACTATTCGAACAATGATTTATCACCTTCATCAGTACTCACTGGCCACTATGGGAAGGTTCGTCATCTCACTATAGGCCGATAGCTTGGACATAGTGTCCTATACCACCATGCCCGGCTCATGAGCCTTAATTGCTCATTAGTCTCTACGGGGAAGCTTGTCACCCCAGCGTATGCTGATAGCTCGGACATGGTGTCCCAGACTACCATACCCGGCTCATGAGTCTTAGGGAGATCCTATCACATTAACGGTTATGAATAGACACATTCATTGGGAACTGGGTATCATAGATTCCATTTAGTCGTATCATACATTACGAACATACATGATAAGTCAACTAGTGAGATAATTTGATTGACCTGAGAGAACCACGATGCAACTGGCATTGGGTGCAGGCATCCCGTGTAGTCTAGCTAATGTCGGTCATCTGTGTTCAACCCAGATCGATCGAATAAGCCTAGAGTGGCTGCCTTAACTTGGGCCACCCCTCGGTTTGGGCGATTTACTGACTGACCCAATATACTAAGTAATTCTAAACATTGCTAAAAGTTAATAATTCATCAGGAAATCACATTAAGATTTCATATGAAATCTAAATTTAACAATAGAACTACTCATGCATTTCATCGAACATGTGAGCATCAATAACATAACACCATCACATAGGCATTTCATCAAACGTGTGAGCAATAATAAAAACCAAACATTCACCTAGGCATTCCATCAAACATGTGAGCATCAACAAAATAACACATTTATTCACTTAGGCATTCAATCAAATAAATGGACATCCATAACCAAGTAATAACATGTGTTGTGATCAAATCAATGTGTAAACATGTTAGCATACACCAACCTATTTACATACAACAAAATCATTAATTGAGACCCTCAAGGGTCAATAAATGTAAATGTATAAATAATGATTCATACCTTTAAGAAGAAATCTTCGATTTTAATCTCATAGGGTTATGGATTTGGAAAAATTACAAATTCGTATATACATACAAAGAACTATGTGAGATTCATGCAATTCATTATAAAAAAATATATTTGAAAAGTATAATTTGTTTCTTACCTTCCAATCATGAGTGAGGCGGATTCGGCGGAGGAAAACGATCAATGTTAGGGCTTTGATTGAAAGAAATCAATGAAGAGAAGCATCAAAAACTCCCAACTCCTACTCTCACTTTTCTTCTCTCTCTTTCTCTCTTTTTCTCCTCTGGAAAATACAAATTCGTATGGAGAGATGGGGTGCCTAAATGAAGCACTTATATAGTTTTAAAAGTTATGTAAATGGCCACAAGGGCTAGGTTTTCATTATACTAGCCTTATGGGAGAGTGTTTCTAACCTCTAAGGCCCATTATGGGGTGTACATGTCAATATACACCATAGGATAGTTAGCCATAATGAGAATTTACATATAGATATAATCGGCCTACCATTTGGATGCGTTGATCGATGAGTATGATTAGAAGTTTGTTCAATATTCACCGATGGTCGATCAGGGCTACGGCTATACAGATATGTGTAAAGAAATATCTTTAGTTGGTACCCTGATCGGAGCCACGACTATATGGATTTTAGTAGGTCTTTATTTAGTTGTAATTGTCTTGACTAATTAATGATAGGTCGGCTAGATTTAGGCTCTGTGTGAGCAAATCATGTGGTTAAACTGATGTTTAAGTAATCAGCTAGATTCATTGGCTTTATATGGTTGATTAATTGGATTTGTGCAGTTCTTTACTGGTACCACCTGTGTATAAACTAACATTGAGTGTTAACGGTTAGCAAGTGATAATATAAGTTAATTATATAAAAAAATTTTAAGGGTTTTTGAAAATTCAAAACAGTGAAAATTCAGAACATTACCTATTGTTTGGCTTAAAATTCGATCATTGGTACATACATATAATGTCGAGCATGTCAGAGCCTAATACGGCTTAATTTGAATCGAACACTTTTGACCCTAAGCATCAATATAGACAGAGATGTCGTAAGTGGTCATGTATGACCGAGAACTAACCAATTCAACTATTTATTCAGTTATTTGAAAAAAATCAGGCGATTTGTGAAGGGGAGAGTTTTGTTCTTTTAATGAGTTCTTGTTGCCTTTCAGTCAAAATGATTATTTTTTCACAATGATAGCAAAAATTAATTGATTAACGTAATGTGAGAGAACAGTGAATTGAACTGCATTAATAAAAGAAAATAAAAACTTATAAAAAATAATCCACGATGATCCAACTGCTGTGGCGTTGATGACAAAGTTTTAGAACTAAGGTCTTATTTAGTCCATTAACTTAGGTGTAGTTGAAGGGAGTTACACAACTAAAATGAAAAAATGAAAAAATGTATTCCTTGGTCTAACAACTTGGGCGTAGACAAACTGAATTACATTATTCCTTTGTTAAAGCCAATTTAGCATTTCAACATAGACGAGTTGATTTAAACTAAGGTAAGTAGCATTGCATTGTAGAGTTATGTTGGGTTTACAAGGACTTCGAGCTCTTCATTCTTCCTCCCATTTATATAAATTTGAGGTGCTAGCTAAATAGAGATATTTGTAGCCATTTCTTATGTTTTCTTATGTGGAAATAACCCTATGAGCTAGTAGACAGTTGTGGCTTGTTATGGAATGCCACATATGTTAGTCATTTGTTGTGGGTTAACCATTAGTTGCATGCATTTCCTGCTCGTACTACATGAATGGGAGTACTTCTCATAACACCACATGTTGATGATTGTTATCTCTTTTCTTTCTCAAATGTGTGTAGTGCGCCATGAAACTTGGCTAATTTGCTGTTGTTGTAACATTCCTTCATAGCTCCTTAAGCGGTTTCAACATTAAGGACTTCTTCTATGTGATGTTATAGTGTTACACCTAAAATTTGAGTATAGAGTGTGCACCCTCAAACCCGAGTTTCAAATCGTAACTCATACACAAAGTGTACTAACTTTATTTCATTATTCGATTATTAAGAGGCAAAAGTAATATTTATTTTTATATTTCTACTAGGTCCATTCATAATCATTCACACAAATGATTTAAGCACCAACATTTGTCCATTCTCATCATACATAAACATTTAATTAGCATAAATTAGACATCATTCACTAGTTAATATAGCTTTCCAATGAATACTTGCTATAAACCAATAACAATTCAATTAAATAAAACTAATCAAATACTTAAAAAATCCTACAATTAATATCATCATTCATTATATATGAATCAGATCATCATAATAAAGAAAATTGTAATTAATTAATTAAGAACGGTCCAAATGCAGTTAATTCCTCTCTTGACAAATACGTCCACATTTTGCATGTGTCGTGCACCAGTTCAGTCACAAGTTCTTATTCTTGCGCCAACTCATCAGCTAATTGTTTATCTGTACAGTTTTTCAAACAATAAAAAGGTAAGTTGGCAGGGCTTAGTGAAATAACCCACCATGGTTCATGCTGATTGAAATTAAAATATAATAGAAACATAATATACACAATGATATGGATACAATGATGTATGAATGCATCAGATGGGATGATCGTCCATCTGCTTGGGTTAAAGATTGTTAACTCACATTCACCCATTAGGTAGGCTTCTACCTTTCGGTAGGCTTGGGCATAGCCCGCATATAATAACACTCTATCAGGATTGACATTTCTTCTAGAGAGAGCCCCTACGATCGACTATGCATTATGTAAATAAAATGAATGATAGAAGATGTATGAATGTATTATTTTCGTAACTGTCATATATACTTGTTTTGATAAGTAAATTTAACATACAATTATAATTTTATACAATTTGGCAAAGATTATCATATAATTTACCGCATCATACAACATTGCAACAAAGCACTCAAATCAGTACATTAATAAATCAAACCATCAAAAATAATTTTTTTATTTATAATGAATCATAAGATATGTTGGGT
The DNA here is from genome assembly GCA_037074715.1 of Magnolia kwangsiensis. Classification (NCBI taxonomy): domain Eukaryota; kingdom Viridiplantae; phylum Streptophyta; class Magnoliopsida; order Magnoliales; family Magnoliaceae; genus Magnolia; species Magnolia kwangsiensis. The sequence continues at coordinate 32,550,280 of CM073575.1, read as the reverse complement.
TACTCACTTGAGTCTGTTGGTGTAGAATCTAAAAGGTAATTAAGTTGATTTAAATTCAGAGATCCTATCAATTATATTAAAAATATTCTTATTCATTTAATTTTATTACACGGTGGGGCCCACCTTTGATTAACATCCTAAGTGGCCAAACCCTAAACGATTAAATAATTAAAATTTCAATTATCAAAATATAAAAAAAAAATTTTCTTTTCTTTTTAATATTCCAAAATTGAATGGAAAATGCTTGATAAGGGTGGCCCACCGAATGATTGAATCATCCAAATTCTTGAAGTCTTGGCATATTTTGTCTCTACACATTGGATGAATGGTGTGGATCTAACCACTCATACACCGATGACCCATCTCGATATTATATGCCAAGTGATACCAATACTTGCACAAAAATTTAAGTTTTTCATATTAAACACTTCTAGATCTGACTGATGTGGCGTATCTAATAGTCAGATTAATTTGGGAGTTAGGGCCCTTATATATTTTGGCCTTATGGATTGTATCATCCGTCCATATCTAATATGATTTGACCAGATGCACACTAATCAATATCTGTGATGAGAAACTCTGCATAGAATTTTTTACTGCCATCATCTTTACATTAGATATACCCATAGATCTATGCAATGAACGGTGTGGACGATTCACACCATTCATTATATAAATCGAATCAAATTACATTAAATGCACAAAATATAATGATTGAATGCACTATAAACTTACCATATCTAAGCTCTCCAAAATTCTCTAATTTTCTCCGTTTCTTAGTTGTCGCAGGGTGCCTTTTTGCTAATTTCTAAGTTGGAATGGAACTCTTCTTACAACACAAATATCTAAGTCAGAGTGGAACTCCTCTTAAGACACACTCTGTAAAAGGAAAACTTATTTGAGGAATCGAGACTTGAGAGATACATGAAGGGTTAAGGGTATATACAAGGAAGAAAGATTATGGATAGAGGTAAGATAATGATAAGATGGGATAAGATAGAGATAAGATATGGTAAGATAGATATAAGATAGGATAAAAAATATATATTTTATTATTATTATTTTATTATTAAATTTGAAAATTTCACGGGTGTTTCATATAGTGCATTGGTTGAATCTATTATTAGCCATGATCATATTTTGATCGATATCCATTATCAGCTATGAAACCACTAAGATGAGTAGTTAACCCTGCCATATGAACGTTACACATATCTCATGACATTAGTTAACTAAATTACTTATGACTAAAGAGATCTTCTATTGATTTTTTTATTGAGATATCACTGCCATATAACATCATATGAATTGTTATATCTAATACCGTTAAATTAAACATAAAAAAACATGTATAAATTAGAGATAAACAAGCATGTACATAATTTTGGTTCCAACTCATGGTTCAGTGAATGGTAGACAATGCGTTACTACATTGATGTCAAAGGGTAAGAGTGCACATGTAGGGCATGTTTGATTTTTAATGATACATGTTAATCCTCGTTAATAATGGTTTGAAAATGTGAGAGTAATTTTACCTAAAAAATCGCTACAAAAGTGTTGACTTAAAGATATGGACCCCACCAGAATGTATATGATATATCTGCACTATTCATTTATTTTATTAAAATATTTTAGGGCATGAGCCAAAAATGAGGTAGATACAACACTCAAATGGCCCACACGAAATGCCAGTGGCCTTAATTCGTCCACCACTGAAAGTTATTTCCTTTAATGGGCCCACATTGAGGTTTTTTCATCATCTAACCCATTTATTGAGTCACACAGACATGAATAGAGGAAAAACAAAAATATCAGCTTGATCTAAAACTTGTAAGGGGCCTCAATAAGTTTTTAATGGTAGGCATTCGATTCCCATTATTTACTGTGGTGTGGTCCACTTGGGCTTTGGATCTGCCTCATTCTTCTTCTCATGCCCTAAATTCAGCTAGCATAATAAATAAGCAATGTTAATAAGTAACATACATCATGATGGGCTCCATATTGATTTTATAAATTTCTAAATTTAAGTATTAAAAAAGTAAATTGTCACGTTGGACTTTAAAAAAGATTTGGCAATTACATAGGTAAATAATTATTATCCATTTATATGGTAATCGCAGTTGAGTCGAAAAATCAAACAAGCCCGTGGTATAAGTGTGCCTGAAAAAAAAAAAAAAGAAAAAAGATTGGGGGCCGAGTATCAACCACCGTCACACAACGTGTGCTCGGTGACATCCGTATCCAGACTCTCGACCCCATTATCCAAGGGTGCGGATTAGATACTGACAAGTTCATTAGCCAAATGGCTACTGAAGTGATGTCACCAAGCTCTGTGGACCCCACTATGATGCATGTGTTGTATCCATATATACCGTCCAATCATTTGTAGAGACCGTTCTATGGCATGATAAAAAGAATAAGATAGATCTAAAGTTAAGTGAACCCACCACAGAAAACCATGGGATCAGTCACACCCATTGTTGAAACGTTTATAGGACCCACCAAGATTTGGACTCACCGCAGAAAACCGTCGGAGTAGTCACACCCACCATTGAAATGTTTATAGGGCCCACGATGATTTATTTTTTAGATCAAGCTATTAATAAGTTAACATAGAGATAGATGAAGTGAAAACAAAAATGTAATCTTGATCGGAAACTTCCGTGGCCGCTAAGAAGTTTTGAACGGTGGATGTCACTGTCTCATTATTTTTTCTCATGATATAAAACGATCTCTCCAAATGGATGGACGGTATGGATACAACACATGCATCATGGTGAGTCCACAAAACTTAATGACGTCACTTCAGTAGCCATTTAGCTACTAACCTTGTCAGCACCTAATCCGCGCTCGTTATCCAAGTCTTAAAAACCATTCGTCATTCTCCACGCGCTCTCCACGTGACATACCCGCTCGGGCAACCAGAAGCATGGAAGAAGATAACGAGGCCAATCATAGAAAGTCAAGGAAATAGCCTCTGAAACTTCCGGTCTTGAATCAGCAGAAGATTCGTTCCGAGAAATACGATCACGTGAATGTCACGCTTCTCTGTCCCATCAACAGTCAGGATCATTCGACAAAGTGCCAACAAGATCCTGTCCCTTAAAATTCAACATTTGTAATAGCTGAAATTCATCAAAATGGTGAAAGTTAGATACCCTAACTCGAACGTTGAGGGGACTCTTCCCAGTTATTTAATCTTTGAATTGACCAAAGCATATTTACGGAATTACCATAATGCCCTCCCTCGGCCATCCGAACCAGTCTCTATCACATCGTACATTTACATGAACTTAGCAATTGTACACGTGGCACTTTCTAAATTAAACCATCCAAATGGCGGGAAAAATCGGATCAGTTGGATGGTCGTGATCGCTGATTGCTGGACACTTGTTCGTTGAATCAAGACCATTGATTTTTTCTTTTAATCATATCAACAGTCAATTAGGTTCCCATTCAATCCGCTAGTTAGAACATCAGTTAAATGTAATTGTTATTTGAGGGCCCATCTAAAGTGGGACCCACACAATTATGGACCGTTTATTTTCGGTGGAAGCAAATTGTGTCCTGCCCCCGTGTTGAAGGACTCGGTGTGGGCAGGGGCTTTGTGGGGCCCACCGTGATGTATGGGTTTTATCCACACCGTCTATTATTTTTCAGACCATTTAGATTATGAGCCCAAAAATGAGCCACAAGAGCAAGGATCAAGTGGACCACACTGTGGGGATTGAATGTACACCGTTAAAAAATTCTTGGAAGCCGTAAAAGTTTTAATCACTCGTTTTCACCGCCTGTTCGTATGGTGTGGTCCACTTGATATGAAAAAACCGATGGACGGCGTGGATAAAACCCATACATCACGGTGGGCCCCACAGAGCTCCTTTCCAGGTCGAGTCTGTCTAGTGTGAGAGGATGCAATCCACTTCCATTTTCAGTTACTTTTCTGCCACGTGTACAGTATGATTGTATCTGTTTGAGCCATTATATTCTGCCAGCTGGTCATAGATTTTCTCCTGACCACAGCGTCTCAATCATTAGAGTATTATATTGACTAGTCTCATTTTTCGTCCCGACCATAAGACTGTAAAACTTTGATACTCTGGTAGATTGTGATGTATGATACACAGTCACTTGAAAATTGCATATAAGACACACGAAATAGTCCAATTAAACTGTTCAAGTTATAGTTCCTACGTTAGATTGGTCATGAACCACATAATTACAGTTATTTTACCGTCTGACTACCAGATAGATTGGTATACATGTATTGGACGGTTAAAAATGAAAAATTATCAAATGATTCTATTTCCTGGAACAAGTTTCCACGAATCAAAGGTAAGCATCGTTAAGCCAATCTAATGACCCAGGAGGATGCAGATCTCCTGCTAAAGCCTTTAGTAGAAAGTTCATGCGCCCGGGATTAAGGTTGGGTCGCCTTGTTGGTGAGAAATCCACCTCATCTATCTTTTTATTATCTCATTTTAGAAAAGCAGCTAAAAATAAGCTGGATCCAAGACTCAAGTGAGTCACGCCAGAGGGAAAATCAGGAAAGAAGCTTACCATTGGGACCTTTTTGGGATCCATCTTAACGTTTATATACCATCCAAATCATTTATAAGGTTGGGTAAGGTTATTCTCACTGGGATGAATTGAAAACAAAAAAAACCTTAACCTAATTACAAAACTTATGTGGCCATGTAAATATTTTAGTGATGGTCCACGTGAGTCTTGGATCTAGCTCGGTTTTAGTTGCATGTCCTGGAGTGAGCTTGCAACAGGTAAACCCTTTGTTAGGAAGTTGCTGGGGAAGTTGCTGGGCAAGGATGCTTGCTATAGGAAGTTGTTGGCTTGTTGCGCAAGGAAGCTACCTAGGTGGGGCCAGAGTGATGTTTGTGAGAAATCTATCTTGCCTATCCTTTTTGAGAGAATATTTTAAGACGTGAGAAAAAAATATGAGATATATTCAACACTCAAGTGAGCCACATGAGAGCAAACAATTGGCATTCATAAACACTATTAAAGCATTATTATGGCTATAAAAGTTTTGTGTTAGGCTATATATATATTCATTTCATCTCATTGGAAATGATTTTGTAAATAGTTTGGATAATATATAAATATCAAGGTGGAACCCAAGAAGATTTTGATATTAGGAATTTCTTTTTCCAATTTTGCCTATGGTGTGAATCATGTGAGTTCTGTATCCACCTCATTTTCTGTCGCACAACCTAGAAGGAGCTCACAAAATGAATAAATGAGCTTGCAAAATAGATGGATTGAATAGATTTCTCACATACATTGTAGTGCCCCCTCCCAGCATTCTATCGCATAAACTTATTGTGAAATCCGTGTGGAAGTGAAAGCCTTTCGCAACCAGCTCCTGCACTACCATGCAAGGCCCAGTTCACCTTGTTGTTTATGAGCAATCTAATATATTCATCCATTTTTTAGACTCATTGCAAGATATGCCACTTAAAATGACGAGTATCCAAAACCCAACAAGACATGTAAGATGAAAAAGTGGGGAGGAACCTGATCCAACATGATTTTTATATACCATTGAAACCACCAATAAGATCATTATCAATGGGAAGAAGTGAAAACATCATAAACTTAAACTGATATAAAACTTTTGTAACCATATAAATATTTCAATTATAATTACTAAATCCTCAATTTTCTCTCGTGTGGCTCATTTGAGTTTTAGATTGACCTTATTTTTGATTACATGTTCTAAAATGAGCTTGGAAAACGGATGAATGGATTGAATTTCTCACAAACATCTCAGTGCCCCCGCCCAGAATCATTGCGCAGAAACATGCGAAAGCCTTTCACAGGGGTAGGAAATCCGCGTCCCGTGGATTTGTTGTAAACATCACGGTGGGCCCACATAGATTCCCAGGAACTTGCTGCGATAGGCTTTAGCAGGAAATCCGCGTCCGCTATAAAAGGACGGTGCGAGACAGTGGAAATTTCCACAAGAAACCAGTTCAGGTGGTCCTGCAAGCACAGCCCCTTTCGAAGATTTAGGGTAATATCATCGGTTCAGGTTCGCTGATCCCTCGTGAGCAGAGGGTGACATATGTCGACGTAACACATGGACGTGAAGATCCCAAATTGTAGATATCCCAGCCCCAAGTAGGCCACATTTCATCTACGCCGTCCATTTGTTTCTAGCGAACCTAATAAATAGCTGGGAAATCACAAATTCATCAATCACGTGTCCCTGGGGCTGTCTTGTGCACCCGCGTGGAATGATCACACGGTGATTATCTTATGCCCACTGTACACACGCGGCCTAAAACTAGTGACTGTGATAGTTCACCACCATTTTATAAATGTAGGTGACTCTTCTAGGTGCATCTAGCATATATGTCCAGTAATCCAGACCGTCCAAATCAATGACTGTTTGTAGATGAAGCATACATCAAACTTTACAATGCGAATTGGATAGTAACCATCTGATTTGGCCTTTGTAATTCGGACCACTCACCATTTTAGTTTTAATCAACAAGAACTGAAAATGGATTTCACCATATCATTCAATACCAAAACTGGGTCGTATCCCTGTATCGCCCGTTTACTGCCTGCATCGGGTCCGTTCATAGCCGAAATCAGTTCGTACTGGGCAATATGTACCGGATTTGGATGATTTAAACCTTGTTAACCATTCATTTCATAGAAATATATTAAATGGTTAGAATTGCTTGATCTTGATCTCTGATTTTTGACACACTTTATCCACATTCTTCCCCACAATTTGGATGGTATGGATAGCCAAACACACACATAAGTGCGAGATCCGAGGATGAAGGGCCACCATTTCAAAGTAATGGTGGACTATCTAATGGGAGTCTAGCCCTATATTATTTATTTTATTTTATTTATTTCGTTACGTATCGACTCATGCAGGGACGTACTGACGATGGAAGTAGCGACCTGGCTACTGGACGGTGCTCCATGGGCCCCACAATGATGTATGCATGTCATCTACGCTGTCCATCCATTTTGGATAAATATTTTAGTCCATGATCCATAAAATGAGGGAGATCCAGATCTCATGTGAACCACAGCACGGGAAAACAGTGGTGATTGAACGGTAAACATTAAAATTTTCATAGGGCCCATTATAAAGTTTATTTCCATCTAAACTGTTGATTACGTCAAAAATACGTGGATGAATGGAAAATACAAATATCAGCTTGACCCAAAACTTTGGTGGCCTCCAAAAAGTTTTTAATAGTGGGCATTCAATCGCTACTGTTTCCTGTGGTGTGGTCCACCTGAGATTTTAATCTCTTAATTTTTGTGTTATGCCCTAAAATGATCTGGAAAAAAAATGCATGAACGGCTTGGATAAAAGCCATGCATCATTTTGGGGCCCACGGAGCACCTCAGTAGGCAAACCGCGTCCGAGAAAAAAGCGTAGATACTCTGACAGAGTGTGATGGGTGATACACAGGAGCTTAGAAATTACTTAAAAAGTTGCATAAGCAGCACACAATTAACTCAGATTTAATTATATAAATTATGATTCATACTTTAGATACATCATGAACCAGAAACTACACTTTAGATACATCTGATTATCAGATTGGTAGACATTTATTGGACGGTTAAGAATGAATAATACCCAATGGTCTCATTTGAACAAACAAGTATCTATGGATCAGATGTTAGGACTGAGATCAATCATATTTTGGAACTGTGATCTAAGTTGTCTGACAGTTTAGTCATTTTAACTTAAGGTATGCTAAGTGTACAAGTTCTGAGTGCCTGCGTATGAGCGTCACGCACAGCACGAGTATCATATAAAAATTGAGTCTGCAGGTTTAGTAAATAGCACGTGGTACGTACCTTATATATACAAATGCTAGGAACGTTTTGACTTCAGAATTTTCTTATTCGCAATCCAAGCGCGTAAGCGTTTTATATTATAGTAATCGGAAGAGAAATATTGCTGAGGTAATCCTCAGCATACTCACCTACGTGGCACACACGTGTTTGATCTGATTCACTCATTTTGTGGGGCCTGCCATGAACATATCCCTAACCACAAATGGAGCAGGTCAGGTAATCAGGCTAGCTAGACATGATTAGAGAAAATGGACGGTTAAAAAAAGAGAGCAACATTCCATGTTAAAGGTACGTCTTCAGCCCATCGTGTGTATTGGCCTGTCGGATTTGGACGGGCATGTTTGCGTTTGGGGGACGAGGATTTCACGGAAAGCCTTTAGCTTGAAGTTCTTGGGGCGCATCTAAATGTTTGTGAGAAATCCATATCTTTTATACGTTTTTTGAAATTATTTTAAGACATGAGGCCAAAAATAATCTGCATCCAATAGTCACGTGGGCTGAAATCGTGAGGATTTAACGTCCACGGTTGAAATATTCACGAGGACACATAAGTTTTGAATCAGGCTAATATTTGTGTTTTCAATTCATATAAGGAGGAATGACGTTAAAAACGGTATGGATGGACGTCACAGGCGACCCAAAGAGGTTTCAATGGTTAAAATTTCTTTACCCACCTTTTCCTTTAGCGCGGCCTACTGGTGTATTTGATCTGGCTGAATTTTGGCTCAGCGTCCTAAAATATTCAGGAAAACCGTACGCAGGAACATTATGCGGAAGGCTTTCGCAGGAGAACTGTTTTCGTTTGGGAGTGGCAATGGTCAACAGACGGTGATCTGTAAGACACGTGATCAAAAGGCCTTTGCCCTGAAGCAGGTTAGCCATGTAAAAGAGTTAAAATGATTAAAGGTTAAAACGATCCAATCTACACTAGTTAGACATGCATGGGATATCTAAGCCGTCCATCATGTAGATCCGACACTGAAGATTTCTTGGCCCCAAGTATGCCAGATTTCATCTACGCCATCCATTTTTTAGTGGACCTAACATACAGTTGGGATATCACACTCAAGCATCAATCATGTGTGCCTGGGACCGCCTTGTACACCCGCGTGGGATCAGCGCAGGTGGTTATCTAACGACCGCTGAACAGACGCGGGCTGAATCTTGTGGCAATGATAGTTCACCACCATTTTATAAACGGTGGTGACTCTTCTACCGTGCATATGGCACATTTTTTCCATTAATCCAGACCGTCCAAATCAATGATTGACTGTCAACGGAGCATACACCAAGATTTACACTGCGAATTTATTAGTAACCATCTGATTTGGCCTTTAGATTTTGGACCACTCATCATTTTAGTTTTAACCATCGAGATCAAAAAATCAATTTTATCACATCATTCAACACCAAAACTCAGTTTTTTCCCTGCATCGCTCTCTTTCCTGCCTGTATCGGCCCATTTGTGGCCGAAATCAGTTCGTGCACGGCCATATGCACCGGATTTGGATGCTTTAAACCTCGCCAACCATCCATTGATAGAAATCTATGAAGTGGTTGGAATTGCTTGATCGTGTATTTTAGAGACACACTCTATCCACAATCTTCCCCACAATTTGGATGGCATGGATGATGGAGGAACACACACATAAGTGCCAGATATGAGGATGAATGGCCACCATTTCAAACTGATGGTAAAACTCCCAAATACGAGTGTAGAGCTATATTTTTTATTTTTATTTATTTCGTTACACGTGGTAGCCCTATGAATACGAGCTCATGCTGAGCTATTCTCAGTAATTGTATAAGGGTAAAAACATAGGTGCACTGACAGCCTGTGGTGGTTGATACACAGGGGAAGCGGATTGGCTGGTGTACCACACACCACCGATGTGCATAGTGTGTTGAAGTTACAAAGTTCTGTGAGTCCCATAATGAGGTATGAGTTAAAGCCAAACCATCCGTCCACTGTAAACATAAGACAGATTTAAAAGTCAAGTGTACCACACTGTAAAAAACAGTGGGGGATTGAACGCATACCAGTGAAACCCTTTTGGGGTGACGGAAATTTTGGATGAACATGATATTTGTTTGTTTCTCTTCATCAAGGTCTGTGTGACCCTGTGAACAGATTGGATGGAAAGTAAATGTTAAAGTGGGCCCTACAAATGTCTTAACCGTTAGAATCATTGTTCCCACTGTTACTTTTGATGTGGTCCACTTGAGCTTTGGAAATTACTCATTTTTTTATCACCATCTAAAAGGATCTCGCCAAGTGGATGAACGGTGTAGATATGATAAATACATCATCGTGAGGCGAATAGGTTGCTGGCGTGTGGTACACCAGCCAATCCGCTTCCGAATATAACGTGGGTGCCGTGCTATTCTCAAGAGAAATTTGCTACTGTACGACCCATTTATGGGACGAAGCCCACCTTATTTTACCTTGCAAGAATAAGCCCCGGATATACGGACGCCTTCCCATAGGTCGAAAATGGCCCTGCTTTTTACTTTAAGCGGATCGGCCGCTACTCGAAGGCGAGCGTCGAGCGCTGACGCTCCTCGAACTCCGAGTTCTACGAACGGTTCAAAAGAAATCAACGTTACATGGGCCCCACAGTTATATATTTATTATATCCACAACGTCCATCTATATTTCGAGATCATTTAGTACCATTACCCAAAAAAAAAAATCATATCTAAAGGTCATTTTGCGGTCTAATCTTTTCATTTTCCGATCATTTTCATGCAGTTCACGATCATTCCAAACAATTCCGTATTGATTCACAATCATTTTCATACATTTTACAGTCAATTCCCTTTACTTCACCGTCATTTTCATGCATTTCATGGTCAATTTGCTTCAATTCACAATCATTTCTATGCATTTCATGGTCATTCCAAACAATTCCGTGTTGATTCACGGTCATTTTCATGTATTTCACGGTCAATTCTCTTCACTTCATGGTCAATTTAGACTATTTCAGGTCATAAAATGGTAACTTATCAAGTTTCCAAATGGGATCGGAATTGCCTAATTTAGAGACCGTTCGATATCTTAAAAGCACGATGAAACTCATCGATCGTCATTTTTCAATATCATCTGATGAAGGATCTGAAGTGGAGGAGGCGGGCCACTATCTTCCAACTGACAATCTCTATTTACATGAAGGAGGAGGAGATGATAGTGATTTGGAGGGTATGTTATTCTACTAATCAAAAGTCTTAATTTTCGGGAAGAGACAGAAGGAAATGGTAATGTACTGGAGGGTATGTTACTCAATCGATTCAAAGATAAAAGGTTGCCATCATGTTCTAGTGAAGGATTCTAGGTGGAGGAGATGGCCCACCATCTGCCTAGCAAGGAGCCTGATTTACATACAAATGGGGGTGCAGGAGATGTTAATGAACGAGAGAGTGCGACAAGGTAAGATTAGATATATCGAAAAAGGTCCACAAGTCTCTAAAGAACTTATGTTCATTTACACGATTTGAGGTCTTCGTATCGATCCGTAGTGGGGGTGGATAACATGGAGTGTGTACCGACATGGGTGTGTACTAACAAGATAACCTTTAAAAAAAATAGAAAAAAAAAAAAGAGTAAAAATTATCCTTCAATATATCGAACAATACAAGATATATCGATATTTACCGCATTTCGATATATCAAATGTCATACGCATGTCAGATGATATATCGAAATTAGTCCAAAACTGTCTAAAGACGAAATGATGTTTTAAAACAATTTTCCAATTATATCGAGATAGTTTTGATAAATTGAAGGAAGAAATTTCGATATCAATCGAAAGACATTCGATTATAAAAACAGAATCCACTGAATTTTTGTAAGTAAAAAACAAAAGTACGCTTCGATGTTATCGAACTCTAATCGATGACATCGGGCTTAAGTTGTCGATAATATCGAACTCTAGTCGATTTTATCGAACTAAGTCATTGTTATAACGGAATGATACATCGCCTTGAAATCGATGTCATATGTTGATATATCGATTATATTTCGATTTATCGAAAATGGTCAGAAAATGACTGTGAAATGGATGGAAGTGATCATGAATTGAAGTGAATTGACCGTGAAATGCATGCAAATGACCGCGAAGTGAAGGGAATTGACCATGAAATGCCTCGAAATGATCGTGAATCAATACGGAATTGTTTGAAATGACCGTGAAATGCATGGAAATGATCATGAATTGAAGCGAATTGACCGTGAAATGCATGCAAATGACGGTGAAGTGAAGGGAATTGACTGTGAAATGCCTCATAATGACCGTGAATCAACACGGAATTGTTTCGGATAACCGTGAAATGCATGGAAGTGATCATGAATTGAAGCGAATTGACCGTAAAATGCACGTAAATGACCGTGAAGTGATGAAAATTGACCGTGAAATGTCTTGAAATGATCGCGAATCAACACAGAATTGTTTCGAATGACCGTGAAATGCATAAAAGTGATCATGAATTGAAGCAAATTGGCCGTGAAATGCATGCAAATGACCGTGAAGTGAAGGATATTGACCGTGAAATGCATGAAAGTGATCATGAATTGAAGCGAATTGACCGTGAAATGCATGCAAATGACCATGAAGTGAAGGAAATTGACCGTGAAATGCCTCAAAATGACCGTGAATCAACACGGAATTGTTTCGAATGACCGTAAAATGCATGAAAGTGATCATGAATTGAAGTGAATTGACCATGAAATGCATGCAAATGACCGTGAATCAACATGAAATTGTTTCGGATGACCGTGAAATGCATGAAAGTGATCATGAATTGAAGCGAATTGACCGTGAAATGCATGCAAATGACCATGAAGTGAAGGGAATTGATCGTGAAATGCCTCGAAATGACCGTGAATCAACACAGAATTATTTCGAATGATCATGAAATGCCTCGAAATGACTGTGAATCAACACGGAATTGTTTCGAATGACCGTGAAATGCATGAAAGTGATCATGAATTGAAGCGAATTGACTATGAAATGCATGCAAATGACCGTGAAGTGAAGGGAATTAACCGTGAAATGCCTCGAAATGACCGTGAATCAGCACAGAATTATTTTGGATGACCATGAAATGTATGGAAGTGATCATGAATTGAAGTGAATTGACCGTAAAATGCATGTAAATGACCGTGAAGTGAAGGAAATTGACAGTGAAATGCCTCAAAATGACCGTGAAGTGAAGGAAATTGACAGTGAAATGCCTCAAAATGACCGTGAAACAATACGAAATTGTTTCGGATGACTGTGAAATGTATGGAAGTGATCATGAATTGAAGCGAATTGACTGTGAAATGCATGCAAATGATCATGAAGTGAAGAGGTATGACCGTTACATGCTCCGAAAGGACCGTGAATCAACACGGAATAGACAGGAATGATCGTGATATGCATGAAAATGACCATAAAGTAAATGAAATGAATGAAATTGATCGCGAACTGATTGAAATTGACCGCAAAGTGAATATAAAATGAATTTTCAACCATCGACCCGATATAATCTTAGAAAATAACTAGGTTAGTTGGCTAAAGTAGCTTCTCCTACCCCAAAATCATACAGGGTACATCAAGTAACTAATTTTGGTTTAGAAGATATTCTTTTTAAATAAATAAAGAAAGAAATGAAAAAAAGAGAATTTTTTTTTTTTATATGCTTATATATACATATTTATATAAATATGTATTGGAGAAAATTGTAGGTAGAATAAAGTTCTCCACGTAAAAAACAAATATTAAAATATTAAAAATAAAAAAATTTGCATAGATTTTTATGGATTGCAGTTATGGCTACAACTATAATATGTAGATATATTATAGTGGAGGATATATTGAAAAAAAAAAAACTATAATTTGTAGATATATCTTCGATAATATCGCGTACACTTCGATATGTATCGAAAATTATAAGATTTTTAATGTAAAGTCGTTAAACAATTCTGGACCTTTTTCGATTAATCGAAAGACCTTCGATACATAGCAAATGATATATTGAAAAAGCTTGGGCTGCAGTTATGGCTACTCATAGATTCTATGCTCTTTTTTTTCCCTGTTGTAATCCCCACTACCTTTGTGGATCCTTTTATGAGGTATGTGTTATATCCAAACCATTCATCTATTTGGTGAACTCGTTATAAGTCTTGAGAAGAAAAATAAGACAAATTTAGCTATCAAGTGGACCACACTGTAAAAGGTAGTGGAGGATTGAATGTCTACCGTTGAAACCCTTTTAGGGGTCACGGAAGTTTTGGATCATTATGAAATTTTTTTCCTTTTCATCTAGGTTTTTGTGACCTTATGAATAGATTGGATGGAAAATAAATGTTATGGTGGGCCCTACAAAAGTTTCAATGGTGAAAATCAATTTTCTGCTATTCTTTGTGGTGTGCTCCAGTTGATCTTTGGATATGATTTTTTTTTTAATAACGGTCCCAAATGATATCGAAATATGGATGAACGTTGTGGATATAATAAATACATAACTGTGGGGCCATGTAACGTTGATATCTTTTGAACCGTTCGTAAAACTCGGAGTTCGAGGAGCGTCAGCGCTCGACGCTCGTCTACGAGCAGCGGCCGATCCGCTTGAAGGAAAAAGTAGGGGGCATTTTCGACCTTTGGGAAGGCGTCCGTACAGCTGGGGCTTATTTTTACCGGGTAAAATAAGGTGGGCTTCGTCTCGTAAATGGGCCATAAATGAGTTGTGCAGTCGCAAATTTCTCCTCAATATTTCTATAAATAGAAAAAAATACTCTGACAAAGTGTGATGGTTGATACGCAGGCACGCATAAATTCCTTAGAAATTAGTATTACACAATTAAGTTAAATTTAACTATACAAATTATGTTCCCACTTTAGATATATCATAAACAAAAAAAAAAAACTACACTTTAAATGCCTCTGACCATTGAATTGGTGGCCATTTGTTGGATGGTTCATAATAAATTATATCTAATAGTCCTATTTGAACAAACAAGTATGCAAGATCAGATGTTAGGATTGTGCAATCAATCTGATTTTGGAAACTGGAATTAATTTATGCTACGGCTACGAGTTTTGAGTGCCTGCGTATCAAGTACCATCCACAGCATGAGTATTATATAAAATATGGGAACTGTAATATTTATTATTGTGTCGTAATTTAGTAAATGGCACGTGGGAAGTACCTAACACCAACGTTGGAGTCGTTTTCAAACTACAGAATTTTCGAATTTGCAATCCAACGCGTGAGCATTTGATATTATAAAGCTCAGGAGAGAAACGCTGAAGTAATCCTCCGTGCACTCACCTATGTGGCACACGTGTAAGATCCGATCCATCATCTGGTGGGGCCTACTATGAACATTTCCCTTCCCCCACAAATGAAGCAGGTCAGCTAACCAGGTTGACCAGTCATGATTACGGAAAATGGACAGTTTGAAAAAAGGGAGCAACTCCATGTTCTAGCTACATCTTCGGCCCACCTCATGGGTAAGCTAGTCTGATTTGGACAGGCACGTTCTCGTTAAGGGGTGGTAATGGTCCACATAATATCATCTCTAAGATACATGATCAAAGGCCTAGGATGTGATATTGAGGGAGGAGATCTCTTTTCAACCACATGCAACAATATCTAAATCAAAAGAAAATAATGAAAGAATGTTATCGCTACATAAAATTTACTCAGTTCCGTTTCAATATATCTACGGATCACACCAATCAGCTATGTTTAAAATTAAAAAAATATAAAAAACATCTTTCAATAAAGTGACAATTGTCTCTCTTACAACATAATAAAAATCACACCATTTTAACTAGGGTTTATAAAAAACACCATATAAAATTATGAAATACCCGCCAAGCAAGGGGGTGTAGCTCCCGACCCCAAGCAAGCACCATGTTGCCCTCATATGTCCTTAGCGAGTAGCTTGACCCGCTATAGTGCTTGTTGAATGAACAATACATTTTTAATGATTAGGATTCATAAAGCCCAACATATAATGTAAACTCATCCTTGAAAAGAATTAAATGATCAAAGGTTAGAGATGATCCAATTTAAAAATAATTTTTAGCTATCCACCATCTAGGACGGTTTCTAGCATACGTCCCACCTGATAAACCGTTTGAGTCATTAGAACATAAGGCCAAGTTGAATTATTATTTTTAAACTACAAATGTAAAGATTGAATGGAAATTACTAATAAGTTCCATGAATTAAACTGGCCATTCATTTTATACAAAAGTGAGCCACCTGAGAATTGGATTGCACCGATGGGCCAGGCCATGTTGAAATGATAATATCTCTTGATATACACTGATACACCACAACATGACAGCTTAAGCTTTTAAGGTAAATGGTTGCTTGACATGGTATCACAGGAAGAAGTCTCGTGTTCAAAAATATTCCCAGGAGGTGATTAATGTACACCATGCTCGAGCTGATCTACTCTAGGTTGAGCCAACCATTGCCTGTACTTTGAGAAAGATATCTCAAATCAAATCCAAATAAACAAATCATCACTCTTATAAATCAACCAAGGCTATCCAATGAATAGGCCACCTCTTCAATTAGCTATAGCCTAATCCAAACCATCCAGCCGATGACCTGCTTTATTCCATCAGAAAACTTTTATGTTCAAGGGCAACAAGAAAGTCAATTGATCACCCTATTAGAATCATTTAACACGTGGGATTTTTGGGCTATGACCACCTAATACATGACCCATGCATGTAGGTGAGAACTCTTTTAGTAAAACTCTATTTTACACATTTTAATAATAAACTTCTTTTTTTTTTTTTTTTTTTTTTTTTAACAACTGATTAAACATTGAAAACTCCATGCATTATGAAAGAAAGGAAAAAAAGTTGTGTTTTTTGGTCAAACCATTAGTTTGATTATTCTATTAGATTCGTTTGACATTTGGGGTTTTTGGGCCATAGCCATCTAATACACTACCCATGATTTCATGACGCATGTAGGTGAAGACTCTGATAGAAAAAGTCTGTTCTCTATTTTGAAAATAAAATAAAATAATATTAATAATAGATTCTTGTATAACTGATTAAACGTTGAAAACTCCATATATTTTGAAAGAAAGGTAAGAAAAGTCATTAGTTTTGGACAACCAAGTTTGATTATTTTAGTAGAATCATTTGACATGAAGGGTTTTTGGACCATGATCAACAACTCTATTTTTTGTATTTTGAGGAAAACAAACTTGTATAATTAATCAGACATTGAAATTCAAAAAAAAAAAAAAAAAAAAAAAAAGGAAGAAGGAAAACGTGCGTATTTTTTGGACAAATCATGTTAAACACATTTTATTTAAAAAAAACATATTAAACAAATTTCATTTTAAAAAAAAGAAATAGGGGGAAAAATGTCAGAGAGATCGTAGTGGCCCTTTTTTTTTTTGGTTTAGCTTGCTAGAACACACCCATGTCAATACACACACTCACACACTCCACGTTAGCCACCACCCACACACACTCACACACTCCACGTTAGCCACCACCCCCCCCCCCCCCCCCCTCCCCCCCACCCCCCAGGGATCGCTACCCAAGACCTCGAGTGTTGAAACGAGGTATCTCCACTCAGTCTGCCAGTTGAGATATGGATCTGCGTGTGAGATCTTCAGTGGCCTGGGAAGCAATGAATAAGATATAATGAACTATTCACATTCGTAGGCCAGAATTTCAGACAGCTAGAATTGTCTGAGAGGTGTCCCAAATAGGCCATCCCCGCCGGTGGGGTCCACTTCTTAAACTATTCCTGCCAGTGTAGAGGTGTGACAAAGTGGAGATTTCCACGAGGCACTGGTTCAGGTGGTCCTGCAAGCACCATCCTTTTTTAGGATCTAGAACAAAACAACGGTTCAGGATCGCTAATCCCACGTGAGCTCAGGGCGACATGTGACAACGTAACACATGCATGTGATATGCAGGCCGTCCATCAGTTAGTTCCCACGTTGTAGATATCCTGGCAGACAGTAGGTCACATTTCATGTACATGGCCTTTGTTTCTACTGGACCCAACGGACGGCTGAGATATCACACTCATGAGATCATCACACCATGGTTGCATTACGCCCACTGTACGCACGCAGCCTAAATACGTAACTGTGATAGTTCACCACCATTGTATTAATGGTGGTGACTCTTCTACCTCCCATATGGCATATTTATCCGTAATTCAGACCGTTCAAATCAATGCCAGATTGTCGATGGAGCACACACCAAGCTTTACACTGCCAATTCGATAGTGTCCATCTGATTTGGCTAATGGAATTTGGACCATCCACCATTTTAGTTTTAATCATCATAAATAGAAAATCGATTTCACCGTATCATTCACCACCAAAACTGGGTCGTATCCCTGTATCGTCTCGTTTCCTGCTTGTATAGCCGAAATCAATTGTACTGGGCCACACCTACTGGATTTTGATGGTGTAAGCCTTGCTAGCCATCTATTTGATAGAAATCCATTAAATAGTTTAGAATTGCTTGATTTGTGATCTTAGAGACATGACTCTATCCACGATCTTCCCCACAATTTGGATGGTGTGGATAGAGGAATAGCCACCATTTCAAAGTGATGGTAAGCTATCTAATGCTAGTCTAGACTTGTATTTTTATTTTTTCATTTAACGAATTAATTAATTGACTAAAATTTTGTTTGGAGTGTGTGGTTCAAAAAAGAAAAAAAGAAAAAAAGAATACGTGGCTCATACAGAGACATTCTCAGTACTCATACAGAGAAAAGCATAGATACTTTGACGGAGTGTGATGGTGATACGCAGGACTTAGAAATTACTTAGAAATTGCATAAATAGTACACAATTAAGTTAAGAAATGATGCCCCACTTAAGAAGATTAAGAAGATGAAACAAAAATTATAGTTTAGATAATACTGTAAACACCCCATCTAGGCTAACATCTTGAAAAAGCAAAGACAATCCAAACCATGATTAATAACCCAAACCCCATAACCTTAACCCAAATCCCCACACCTTCATCTATATCCCGAAACCCTAATCCGAACCCCTAAATCCCAACTTAACCTTACTCCAAACCTTAAACCTAGCCTAACCCATATTCCAATCAGAACCTAAACCCGTCAAAATTAGAATATACACATAATTTAGCATGAAAACCTACCTATGCGAACTAAAAAACCCGAAGGAAGACTATATGAACCAGTGCACCAAACGAGGCCCACACGCTCGAGCCTGGCCCAAAGGAGGGTAGTCTGACTACCGTCGGCGGTAGTCTGACCATTACCGACAGTACTCGGATTACCTCCACTCGCGGGGAGGTTCTCCGAGCAACAACTGTCACAACGTCTGAAAGATAACTTTCTTTCAGAATTCCCCTCCAGCCGACCCTACTTACCCTTTTACCAACAGCAAGAGCCAATGAGAGTGCGCTACGTGGCGTCCCTCTCCCCTCAACCAATCTCAAACTTCCATGCCAGCATTTCCCCCCTCAAACCCACCAATTACCACATTACCATTGGAGAAGGCTATAAATAGCTGTCTCCTCCTCAAATTTTCACAATAACAACTTCCACTTTCCAAGTGAGAGAGAGAGAGAGAGAGAGAGAGAGAGAGAGAGAGAGAGAGAGAGAGAGAAGAAGAAGAGAGTGAGAGTGAGGATGAGGAGGAGCTCCCAAGCCTTAAATTTCATATTTTTCTAGCCACCTCCACCATCTCAATCCTTAGGTATAGCTCGGATTGATCATGGTGTAACCCATGTCTTAGCCCATTCAAGTTCAAGCCAAAGATTTCTTCATATACAAGCATTTATCATGACATTTATTCCTTTTTCAACCCCCCGCTTCTCTAGATCTCTAGTGAACGTATGCTCTGTGATTTACCATACATCGGATCCTGTCATATTAGAAATTCTTAGTGATGTAGTCCACTTTTCTTTACCTTTTTATATAAGGATCATCACATCCGCCTTGTAGACACGTTGTTGGGCGTATGCTCTGTGGCTTGCCGAAATCTCAGATCTTATCGCATCAGAAACTCATGTGTGCCTATAGTCCTACCTCAACCACATCATTCATCCCTTGAGATTTCTGTATCACACTAAGTAGAGACCGTACATTTGTACAGGCAGAAAGGGTACCTAACACCTTCCCTATTTGTAATCGAGGTCCCTTATCCAGAACCTGGATCGTAGACCAGGAGTCAATCTAAGGTAAGAGAATCTTCAGATTTCTTTGACCTTACATATTTCGAGGGTTCTAGCAGACTGCAGGATTTTGAAATTAATTGGCTATTGGCAGCTCCAACATTCACAAATCAGCCTACTAATTCCCACCTATCACACCAAAAAACATTTAAATCAGTGTGGGCACTGATTTTCAGTGTTCACAGACTGGCGACTCCACTAGGGACTTCTAACTAGCTCCCACTAGCCGAGACCTGACTCAAAAGAGTGTGGCACTTTAATCTCAAGGGACATTAATTATGTAACGCCCGTGAAAAATCCGTACTTGGGTTCGAGTACCGATTTGACCCGAAATCGCGTAGAAATAATTTCCATGGAAATTAAGCGTAAGTTAGCTAGCGCAACGCTAGAGTAGCTAGGAAATAGTCCCTGATCACTTTAAATACGTTCTACAAGACCCAAATCGAGTAGAACAGACAACTCTACAATACTCTATAACCTTGGATCAAACTCTAAGCAGGTTTGTTCTCTGGACCATATTGAAATTTTGTATTGGATTTAGACCGCGCGTCGAAGGTCCGATACCTTCTATCTTAGACCGTTAGAACCGCCCAGCTGGACTTGACAATCATCTCGAAAATCAAGTCAAACCGATAATCACAGACGATTTCGTTGAACCCGGACTGAAGCGACCGCGAACAGGGACGAATTTGGAATTTCAAATTCAAATCTGGCACACGACTTGACGCGTCAGTATTAAGCGTTCTGACCGTCAGAATTCATCCAGATTACACCCTTGGATCAGGAAAAATTTCTATTTATTATCATGAGACTTTCAGCCCTGATCTATGTGCGGTGACCGCTGAACTGAAACTGGTCCGCCACGTGCGATCTGCGAACCCTGCCAGACTGAAAACTTAATACGAGGTACATCTGATACCCATGAGCTTAAGTCTGATCGCAATCGACCAGGGGACCACCAGAAAGCAGTTTTTGGACCGAAACAGCCCCGAAATGGATAGGCATCAAGTAAACTTCGTCCCGGAGCCTATTTTCGGCGTTTTCAAGCTTATAAAAGGGGTTGAAACCCTCATTTCTCCTTTCCATCCGAAATTCACAAACCCTAGCAAAAGGAGAGAGAGTTTGAGAGAAAGGGAAGAGGAGATTTTTCCCGCTTCCGAGCCCCTGACAGTTGCTGCTTCAACACTTCCTTCCAATCACCTGGCTGGTGATTTCTCCACCTTTTCAGGTATAAAATAACCCTAAAAACTTGCTGATTTAGGGTTTGCTTAGATGCACAACATGTTAGCTAACGTATTCCATAAATCAGGTTCTCCTACAGCCGTAGACGAAGCGTACACGCTCCGTTCAAAATCTCGCAACCGTAAGAGACTAGGTGAGGATTTTAGACGCTTTGATTGACGGTTTACAACGCTTTCAATGTCGTTTAATAGTAGATTATCGACGGCATCGCCGTTTGACATGTACAACATGCTCTCCGTTTCCTGTTTCGTAAATTAACGAAGAATATGAGATTTAGGGCATTTTAGTCATTTGTAGGAAGTACGGCCTACATGCATTTTTTGCTGACGTGATTGACATGGTTTGTCGCCGCATTAGAGAGTTAGGAATGCTTGCATAATCAGTTTGGCGAAGAGATCCGCCAAGTTGCGCACCTTGGGTCGACATACTATATGTGGACTTAAGTGTGTAGTGTATGTGTTTGTATAAATGCTTGTATTAGTATGTATTGAATTGAATGATGTTATGTAGTAGTTTGAGATTGATTTCATGATTAATATGCTGACCTAAATGATTTCCTACATGTTGACCTTATGCATGATTGCATTACATGCATAGAAAGTATGCCTTGAAGATTTGCTTAAGTTGAATATGCATGGAAAGTATGCCTTGAAGATTTGCTTAAGTTGAATGTTATAACATGTGCTAACATGCTCACATGATGTATTTCAATTCCAATACCTTTGTATATAGTGTTAATGAAATTTCATAGATGTGTGGGACTTGACTTAGTCCAGGCAGTCGGTAACCGAGCGAATTCGTGGCTGACTGGTCATAGCCACGAACGACGCGTCGATGAACGTGATTCATGTTGAGAGTTAGCGGCAGTGGTTAGGCCACGCGAAGTGTTTTACGCACTTCATGTCGTTTAACTTGAGATGCGATCGCGCTAGTCGAGCCCGTCAAGTAACCCGACTGGCCGATGTATGTTCACCTTGTATGTGTCATAACTGCTTGAACCTAGGGTACTGAACTTACCATTGTAAATCCTATTAACCGTGGTACCTTGATCCACGAAGACTCATGAGCCGGGCATGGTGGTATGGGACACCGTGGTCGAGCTGTCGGCCTACGCTGGGGCCACAAACCTCCCCGTAGTGACCAGTGAGCACCTTGACTCGTGAGCAGATTATGGTGGTATGGAACACTATATTCTAGCTGTCGGCCTACACTGATCAGGCGACGAGCCCTTTGTAGTGACCGCGAGCGTATTCTGAGTCCACGGGAGGCGACGACCCTTCCGTTGAGTAGAGTACGGTAGGCCTGTATTGATAAGGTGATGGGGGAGCGGTGCAACGAGTGCGAGCAACAGCCCTGGCAGCCCTTGCAGTGACCTACGAAATACACATCGTATGAGATTACTAGGAGTGACGACCCTAGACAGGATCTGTGTTGGGATTGATACAAGGGAAGTACCTTAGTTTCCCAATCCTGCTGTTTGAATGGACTAATAACAACTTGGAAATCATATCACCATTGCATTGCATGTGCCTGGAAGATGTGGAGCATTCTAGGGAGTGTGGCATGCCGCGGTCGTAAGATGTTGCCGCATGAGGGTGATCGTCGGTGAGGGCATACATCACGTCATATCATCTTGCATTAACAACAGTATTAGGATTGTCTGATTTACTGCTTTACTATTATCACGTGATTGAATTGTGAACATGCTAATCTTTGCTCTATGATTCCACTGAGTTGATCACTCATTCCCACGTTACGGGATGGTGTTTGCAACACCCACCAGACCCTGTTGTAGCTGCAGGTGAGGACGAGATCCAGGAGGTGGAGCCGGAGATTGACGAGGACCAAGATGAGTTCTCGTATATGCAGTATCACGACGGCTTCCCGTAGGTGACCTGGATCGAGGGGACTTCAGTGGGACTATTTTGAACTTTATTCTTTTGTTTATTTACATGTATATGAGACTCAGAGATGTAGTCATACTTTGGAGACAGATGAGATTACTTTATTTTTCCATACAGTGATATATACATTGTTTAGTCTTCCGCTTGCTTTTATCACTGGATCTGAAGTATGAATTACAGTTTTGGTATACTTTTACTCATGTGAATGCTTTAAATCAGACAACATTGAATCATAACCATTTTTGTTGCATAAGTGACGGTCTGGAACTCGGGAGTTGAGTTTATACACGACCCCCGATTTTCAGGGTGTTACAAGTTGGTATCAGAGCATGAATGAGAGTATACTGGGCCTGGGTTATGGTCTTGCGACGTACGCTGTCGCTTCCTTTGACTTAGGTGGGTGCGAGAAGGGTCTAGGAACACTTCTAGGATCGCAGATTCGCCGATAGGCGAAGTCTATTAGGATCGATCGCGAGATCGAGTCTGTAACGCATCTCGGGTCGCGTAAAGCAACCCGAATCACTTTTAAGCTTTAGGAAGTCGGGTGGAGACGTCCTATGAGGGGTTTTAAACAGCAAAAGTGAATCCTTGGGCCGTGGGATGACCACGACTCCAGTAATCAATCGCCAGGGCTTAAAAACCCCGTTTCGCCAAAAATTCTCAAAATTCCTCCTCTAAACACTCCGACCTTCAGTTCTTTCTTATCCATTTCATGTTAGACATCAAAAATAATGTGAAAATAACACAAATTAGTACATTCACCAAATTTTATAGTGAATAGTAAAATTTCATGAAAAATGGCTATAAGGCCATTCTAACTTCACTTTCTTTAGCAACTAAGGATCTAGATAGGTGTACTGGCTCCTTCTACCCTAAATTCATATGCTGCATCATATAGTTTGGTATTCGGGATTGCAATGTGGACCCGAAAAGCCCTAAACACATGTTTGGGCTCATACAGACCAAAATACTATGAACCAGGGGGTGAGACCTAACTTTTTGGGACCCTGGGACCATGGGGGACCAGACCCATGGGGTCCCACCGGCCAACTTGAAAGTTGGCAGGCGATGCCATCGCCGGTCGGGCGATGCATCGCTGACCGGCGGGGCCCATTTGAGCCGTCCTTCGGGCGCACCCCCTTAAATGGGATACACATCATCCCTATACACCTCCCACCTCACGAAAACTCCCAAATCTCACCTCTCCTTCACAAATAGCCCTCTACATAGCCCTAGATTCGATTTTCAGCAACCCATTCCAAACCCCAGCATCCCAAACCACTCCTAGAACCCTCCTTGGCCAAAACCGACCACCACCCATCATTTATTGGGTGTTGGCAGCCTCTTTCCTTGAAGATATCACCATTTGGAGCTCCAAAATCCCCCAAATATAGCTGAAATCGTGAGGTGCTCCATCCCGTCTTTTTGTTTGTATTTTTCCTTGAAAGTACAGCCTTGGGAAGCTTGAAGCAACCCTCTACGATGCCTAGATTTCCTTTTCTCAGATTGGGCAGCCATTTCTCCGCATTTTCGGCGTTTTTCATGGCTTTTGTGGAAGCCATTTTGGGCCTTCTGTCACTCTCATCCATCCTGTCTTTGATGGGTAAGAGGAAAACTGTGACAGACGAGGCTGGGCCGAGCCGCCCTGCTCGATCGAGAAGACCGCGGGGTGGTGCCGCAAGTTCAAGCACCGCCGCAGGTCCAGCTGTAGTCCTGGAGTGCCGTACAAAGTGGGATTTGGATCCCCATGCACACCTTGGAAGAACCATTTTATCAGAGATGCCTCATGGTGAATACACTGATCGTAGAGTGTTATTTGAGGCGGACGTAGATGGACGATTGTTCGGCGAATATTTGTTGTTCGAACGCATTGAAGCTGCGCACTGGGGACCGATCTTTGAAGCTCGCGCTCGTGCTAATGTGAGCACCGTTCGTGCCTTCTATGCTAGCATCCAGAACCCTACCTTGGAGCCTTTGTAGTTCAAAATCCCGTTTTGTAGAGATCGGATGGCTACGATCGACGTCCGGTTGATTGCGCGACTTCTCAACGTGCCTTTAGGTGATGTGCTTCCTAGTGAGAAGAATTTGAGGACTAGACGTGAACGAGATCGCCGCACCAGGTCTCTGTGCGATAAGTTGGTTCCATGGCAGCCTAATAATAGCCTCAAGGTGACGTATATGTCTGAGGATTTGCGCCTGCTGCACCATATCTGCACGTTCAATGTCTATCCCAGGTCGACGAACCGCATTGAATGTACACGTCTTATGGTCGATTTCTTATTTCTGGTGGCCCAGGGAGAGAACGTATGTATGGCCACTTTCATCTTACGGCAGATAGTTCTCATAGCCAGGTCGAGAAGAACATCCGAATCGCTTCCCTTTGGCCGACTCATTTGCAAGATTGCGCTTGAGTTTGCCTATAGACTTGGGCCCGAATTGCCGGTATCGATTCACACCATCGATGAGTCGACAATGGTTAAGATGAAGATTGGGTCGCAATATCGTGAAAATCAACTTGAAAGGGATAGTGGGGATGACTTTGATGAAGAGGAAGATCAAAGCGAAGAAGAACCTAGAGTAGAGGTTCAGGAAGAAGCAAAGGAGGAGGCTCAGGATACTGATGAGAGCCCTCCTCCCTCTGCGCAGACTACTATCGACGACCGCATTGCTCGGATGGAGGAGAGTCAGACCGCTTTGCGAAGGGAAGTCCAAGAACTTCGAGCGGAAACCGCTGATGCCAAGGCTGTTACAAAGAAGAAGTTTGGCAAGGTGACTCGCACCTTGAAGGAAATCCTGTGTTGCTTACAGGATAAGGGTGCTCCTCCTCCGTCACCAGACTCCGACTAGCGATGCGATCTTTGATGTTGTTAATAGGAGTTAGCCATTTTCTATTTTATGTGTGTAAGCCTGTTAGGGCTAGTGCTTTGCTTATGTTGCTGTTGCTTAACTGTCTTAATTTCCATGTAATTCTAGTCATGATGCTTGTAAGGATATATCCCTTGTATTGTGACAATTTTGATTAATTGAAATGCATGGAATGCCTTTGACTCTTTAAGTGAATGATTGTGGTGTATTTGTGCAATTGAGACTGACAAGGTTGCACCCTATTTTGAATATAGGGAATGCCACCTAAGACTACGAGGAGCGCAGTTCGGCTTTCATTGTCAGAGCAGATGGATCAGACTCCCTCTCAGTCTGGCACTCGTCCGGACCCTGCTGTGGGCCCGATTCCTGAGACGGCTCGATCGTCTCAGCCTGCTGTTGGTCCTACAGATGGACCACCGCCATTTACACCATCAGTTAGAGAGCCACAGCGCGCATCTACTTCCGCACCTCATCCGCCACAGCCTGCTCCACCCCCTGACAGATTCGAGCAGATGATGGCTATGATGCTACAGCAGCAGCAGCTTCTGACCACCATAGTGGGGACTTTAACCCAGGGTGGGGGTGCGACTACATCTACTCCACCTGCACCACCTGCGCATCCAGCTGAGGATGCCTATACTTACGCCCAGGATGAGGGCATGGCCCATCCTGCGCAGCCTGCTTTCCCTGCGGGGAATCCTGCCGACACACGGAGCCTTCTGGAGCGATTTCAGCGCTTGCGGCCTCCTACTTTTTCGAGTTCTCACAGACCCGAGGAGGCTGAGTTCTGGCTCGACCGAGTGTCGAAGATTCTACGGATGTTGCACTGTACCGAGGCTGAGCAGGTAGAGTTGGCTACCTTCGTGTTTGAGAGAGAGGCCAGTATGTGGTGGGATAGCATATTGCGGACTGTTGCCACAGATTTCGTATGGACGTGGGCAGCATTTGAGTTCCGCTTCCATGAGAAGTATTATCCCCAGACCTACAGGCACGAGAGGGAGAATGAGTTTCTCCGTCTCAGGCAGGCAGCGATGACAGTTACCGAATATGAGCATCGGTTCACAGAGTTGGGCAGGTACGTTCCGACGATTCTAGCTGATGAGCAGATGCGCATACGGCGCTTTTTGGAGGACTTGCGACCGGATATTCGTTCGAAGATGTGCTGTGTCAGTTTCCCTTCCTATGCGGAGTTGGTTCACATGTCCATGCGGGCAGAGCAGGACGTGGATCGACTTGCGCGATCTCGAGGCCCGACTACTTCTAGGCCGCGACCGGATTTGCCAGACAGGCCCTTCGCGGGCAAGAGGCCTCGCTTTGATCCTCCTACCAGGACCACGGCGCCTGTACCACCGTTTCGGTGCCCTGATTTGTCATGCACATACTGTGGGAGGACGGGCCACTTAGCGCAGAGTTGCTTTTCGAGGATGCGGGACAGTGGGTTCTCGCCGCCACAGAAGATTGATCGTGTACGTCCACAGGCGATATCAGCACCGCCTATACGGTCAGCTCCTGCGCATCCTTCTTTCAGACCCACAGTATCGCAGATTCGACAGCCTCCACGGCCCTTGACACAGCGGCCGAACCGGCCATAGCAGGCTCGAGTTCATGCACTGACCGCTGAGGCAGCTACGACGCCGACTTTCCAGCATTCAGCCTTCGAGGTCACGGGCCATATCGGAGGTACTCCCGTTCTTGTCTTGGTGGACACTGGTTCCACGATTTCTTTGATATCGCGTGCCGTAGTCAGACGTCTTGGGTTGCAGACTATCACTATGGATAGCGTGCGAGTCCTTGCAGCTCATGGAGATTATTCGGATGTCACCCAGATGTGTGAGGGTTGTTTAGTTAATCTGGGAGGCAGGACGATGACTCTTGATCTGGTCGTCGATCCCTCGCTCGTTTATCTCGACGTCATTCTTGGCATGGACTGGTTGACTGCAGCGAGAGCCGAGATTGACTGCGAGGCTCGTGTGGTGACGGTGTACGAGCCTGAGGGCACGCCTTTTACATTTCCAGTGCGGGTAAATCTTCCTTTCCGCATTCTTAGCTACGCCACTCTATTGCGCGACGCTGGTGCCCAGGTACTTGAGCAGACACCAGTTGTTTCTGAGTTTGGGGATCTGTTCAGGAAGATCCCTGGTTTGCCGCCCCGACGTGAGATCGATTTCACTATCGATCTGATTCCCGGTTCTACAACCGTCTCACTGCCGATGTATCGCATGGCACCATGTGAGATGGAGGAGTTGAGGACGCAGATTGATGGTCTGCTAGAGCTTGGCTTTATACGGCCTAGCGTGTCTCCTTGGGGAGCACCGGTCTTGTTCGTGAAGAAGAAGGATGGTTCGCTGCGATTGTGTATTGATTATCGCAGGCTGAACCAGCTCACGGTGAAGAACAAGTACCCTTTGCCCAGGATCGATGACTTGTTTGATCAGTTGAGAGGAGCGCAGTACTTCTCGAAGATTGATCTTCAGTCAGGTTATCATCAGCTGCGCGTCAGGGATGAGGACGTGCAGAAGACAGCATTCAAGACCAGTTTTGGCCACTACGAGTTCCTCGTGATGTCGTTCGGTCTCACGAACGCACCGGCCGTGTTCATGGATCTGATGAACCGAATATTTCGGCCTTTCCTTTATCGATTCGTCGTTGTCTTCATTGACGACATTTTGGTGTACTCTAGGAATCGAGAGGAGCATGAGGAGCACTTACGTTTGGTCCTTGATACGCTCAGACGACATCAGTTGTTCGCACAGTATAAGAAGTGCGACTTCTGGAAGCAGGAGGTGAAGTTTCTGGGACACGTGGTGTCCAAGGATGGCATGGCAGTTGACCTGTCTAAGGTAGCTGCGGTGCAGGACTGGGAGCAGCCTGGTTCTGTCACTGAGGTGAGGAGCTTCTTGGGACTCGCTGGCTACTATCGGCGCTTCATTCAGGACTTCTCGAAGATTGCGAGACCCTTATCTCAGTTGAAACGGAAGGACGTGAAGTTTGCCTGGAACGATAAGGCTGAGTCAGCTTTTCAGGAGCTGAAGAACAGACTTACGTCCGCCCCTGTGCTAGTATTGCTAGAGCAAGGGGTTAGATACACTATATACACTGACGCGTCTAGCGTTGGTTTGGGTTGTGTCCTTATGCAGAGGGACAGGGTAATTTCGTATGCCTCGAGACAATTAAGGAAGCACGAGGAGAATTACCCTACACACGACCTAGAGTTGGCAGCCGTGATATTCGCACTGAGACTCTGGAGACATTACCTCTACGGAGAGGAGTTTGAGCTCTTTTGCGACCACAAGAGCCTCAAGTACATATTCACGCAGCGAGACTTGAATATGAGGCAGCGGCGATGGATGGAGACGTTGAAGGACTTCAAGTTTGAAGTCTCTTACCATCATGGGAAGGCGAACCTTGTGGCTGATGCGTTGAGCCGCAAGAAGGCGATAGAGTTTGCGGCTCCGCTGATGGTTGCCGAGTGGGATATGGTGGAGTTTTTGCGAGACTTTGAGCAGAAACTTACCGTAGAGGAGCCATTTGAGTTCATCGCACACGTACAGGTGCGATCTCAGATCGATGACCGCGTCATCGAGGCGCAGAGGGACGACGCGCATCTTACTGAGCTTCGAGAGTAGGCCAGTGATGATGCTGACGCCGACTGGCGAGTTGGTATGGATGGGGGCTTACGTTACCGTGGCCGCCTATGCGTCCCAGATGTCCCTGACTTGAGACGAGAGATTCTCGAGGCTGCGCATTCTACTAGACTCGCGATGCATCCAGGCAGTACGAAGATGTATCGTGACGTGAAGAGGACATATTGGTGGGAAGGTATGAAGACCCATATAGCTGAGTTCGTGTCCCGTTGTCTCACTTGTCAGCAGGTGAAGGCAGAGCATCGCCGACCACCTAGACTTTTGCAGCCTATGCCGATTGCAGAGTGGAAGTGGGATTTCATTTCCATGGACTTCATTTCTGGGTTGCCGAAGATGAGGAAGGGGCATGATTCCATTTGGGTGATCGTCGACCGATTGACGAAGTCGGCGCACTTCCTACCGATCAGAGTTACGAACTCTGCAGACGAGCTGGCTAGATTGTACATCCGAGAGATTGTGCGTCTGCATGGAGTTCCGTTGGAGATCGTGTCGGACAGAGACACGCGGTTCACTTCTATTTTCTGGACTCGCATTCAGGAGGCTATGGGTGTGAAGTTGAAATTCAGTACTGCCTTCCACCCACAGAGGGACGGACAGACGGAGCGAGTGAACCAGATCCTGGAGGACATGTTGCGAGCTTGCGCATTGGACTTCAAGGACAGTTGGGATGACTGTCTTGCATATGCGGAGTTTGCGTACAACAATAGCTTCCAGGCAAGTATCGGCATGGCACCTTATGAGGCGCTGTATGGGCGACCTTGTCGCGCACCACATTGCTGGTTAGAGGTCGGTGAGCGTAGCTTGATCGGCCCAGAGTTAGTGCAGGCGACGTCAGAGAAGATCGATATTATTCGACGTCGGCTTCTTACAGCGCAGAGTAGACAGAAGAGCTACGCCGATACAAGACGACGACCACTTGAGTTCACAGTCGGGGATCACGTGTGTTTGCGAGTTTCCCCTATGAAGGGAGTCCTTCGGTTCGGGAAGAAGGGGAAGCTGGCACCGCGATTCATTGGTCCATTCCAGATCCTCGATCGTGTGGGAGCGGTGGCTTACCGATTGGCTTTACCCACGCCCCTCGTGAGCGTCCACAACGTATTTCATGTTTCTATGCTGAAGAAGTACGTTGTTGATCCTTCCCATATCATCAGATGGGAGCAGGTGCAGTTAGGAGAGGATGTTACTTATATCCTGCGACCGTCACGTATTTTAGACAGGAAGGAGCAGGTACTGCGTAGCAAGGTGATTCCCCTTGTGAAGGTACTATGGACGCATCACTCTGAGGAGGAGGCTACTTGGGAGACAGAAGCCGAGATCAGAAAGAACTACCCACAGCTTCTCGAGGAGTACGAAAAGGTACAAATTTTGAGGACGAAATTATTTGTTAAGGGGGGTAGATTGTAACGCCCGTGAAAAATCCGTACTTGGGTTCGAGTACCGATTTGACCCGAAATCGCGTAGAAATAATTTCCATGGAAATTAAGCGTAAGTTAGCTAGCGCAACGCTAGAGTAGCTGGGAAATAGTCCCTGATCACTTTAAATACGTTCTACAAGACCCAAATCGAGTAGAACAGACAACTCTACAATACTCTATAACCTTGGATCAAACTCTAAGCAGGTTTGTTCTCTGGACCATATTGAAATTTTGTATTGGATTTAGACCGCGCGTCGAAGGACCGATACCTCCTATCTTAGACCGTTAGAACCGCCCAGCTGGACTTGACAATCATCTCGAAAATCAAGTCAAACCGATAATCACAGACGATTTCGTTGAACCCGGACTGAAGCGACCGCGAACAGGGACGAATTTGGAATTTCAAATTCAAATCTGTCACACGACTTGACGCGTCAGTATTAAGCGTTCTGACCGTCAGAATTCATCCAGATTACACCCTCGGATCAGGAAAAATTTCTATTTATTATCATGAGACTTTCAGCCCTGATCTATGTGCGGTGACCGCTGAACTGAAACTGGTCCGCCACGTGCGATCTGCGAACCCTGCCAGACTGAAAACTTAATACGAGGTACATCTGATACCCATGAGCTTAAGTCTGATCGCAATCGACCAGGGGACCACCAGAAAGTAGTTTTTGGACCGAAACAGCCCCGAAATGGAAAGGCATCAAGTAAACTTCGTCCCGGAGCCTATTTTCGACATTTTCAAGCTTATAAAAAGGGTTGAAACCCTCATTTCTCCTTCCCATCCGAAATTCACAAACCCTAGCAAAAGGAGAGAGAGTTTGAGAGAAAGGGAAGAGGAGATTTTTCCCGCTTCCGAGCCCCTGACAGTTGCTGCTTCAACACTTCCTTCCAATCACCTGGCTGGTGATTTCTCCACCTTTTCAGGTATAAAATAACCCTAAAAACTTGCTGATTTAGGGTTTGCTTAGATGCACAACATGTTAGCTAACGTATTCCATAAATCAGGTTCTCCTACAGCCGTAGACGAAGCGTACACGCTCCGTTCAAAATCTCGCAACCGTAAGAGACTAGGTGAGGATTTTAGACGCTTTGATTGACGGTTTACAACGCTTTCAATGTCGTTTAATAGTAGATTATCGACGGCATCGCCGTTTGACATGTACAACATGCTCTCCGTTTCCTGTTTCGTAAATTAACGAAGAATATGAGATTTAGGGCATTTTAGTCATTTGTAGGAAGTACGGCCTACATGCATTTTTTGCTGACGTGATTGACATGGTTTGTCGCCGCATTAGAGAGTTAGGAATGCTTGCATAATCAGTTTGGCGAAGAGATCCGCCAAGTTGCGCACCTTGGGTCGACATACTATATGTGGACTTAAGTGTGTAGTGTATGTGTTTGTATAAATGCTTGTATTAGTATGTATTGAATTGAATGATGTTATGTAGTAGTTTGAGATTGATTTCATGATTAATATGCTGACCTAAATGATTTCCTACATGTTGACCTTATGCATGATTGCATTACATGCATAGAAAGTATGCCTTGAAGATTTGCTTAAGTTGAATATGCATGGAAAGTATGCCTTGAAGATTTGCTTAAGTTGAATGTTATAACATGTGCTAACATGCTCACATGATGTATTTCAATTCCAATACCTTTGTATATAGTGTTAATGAAATTTCATAGATGTGTGGGACTTGACTTAGTCCAGGCAGTCGGTAACCGAGCGAATTCGTGGCTGACTGGTCATAGCCACGAACGACGCGTCGATGAACGTGATTCGTGTTGAGAGTTAGCGGCAGTGGTTAGGCCACGCGAAGTGTTTTACGCACTTCATGTCGTTTAACTTGAGATGCGATCGCGCTAGTCGAGCCCGTCAAGTAACCCGACTGGTCGATGTATGTTCACCTTGTATGTGTCATAACTGCTTGAACCTAGGGTACTGAACTTACCATTGTAAATCCTATTAACCGTGGTACCTTGATCCACGAAGACTCATGAGCCGGGCATGGTGGTATGGGACACCGTGGTCGAGCTGTCGGCCTACGCTGGGGCCACAACCTCCCTGTAGTGACCACTGAGCACCTTGACTCGTGAGCAGATTATGGTGGTATGGGACACTATATTCTAACTGTCGGCCTACACTGATCAGGCGACGAGCCCTTTGTAGTGACCGCGAGCGTATTCTGAGTCCACGGGAGGCGACGACCCTTCCGTTGCAGTAGAGTACGGTAGGCCTGTATTGATAAGGTGATGGGGGAGCGGTGCAACGAGTGCGAGCAACAGCCCTGGCAGCCCTTGCAGTGACCTACGAAATACACATCGTATGAGATTACTAGGAGTGACGACCCTAGACAGGATCTGTGTTGGGATTGATACAAGGGAAGTACCTTAGTTTCCCAATCCTGCTGTTTGAATGGACTAATAACAACTTGGAAATCATATCACCATTGCATTGCATGTGCCTGGAAGATGTGGAGCATTCTAGGGAGTGTGGCATGCCGCGGTCGTAAGATGTTGCCGCATGAGGGTGATCGTCGGTGAGGGCATACATCACGTCATATCATCTTGCATTAACAACAGTATTAGGATTGTCTGATTTACTGCTTTACTATTATCGCGTGATTGAATTGTGAACATGCTAATCTTTGCTCTATGATTCCACTGAGTTGATCACTCATTCCCACGTTACGGGATGGTGTTTGCAACACCCACTAGACCCTGTTGTAGCTGCAGGTGAGGACGAGATCCAGGAGGTGGAGCCGGAGATTGACGAGGACCAGGATGAGTTCTCGTATATGCAGTATCATGACGGCTTCCCGTAGGTGACCTGGATCGAGGGGACTTCAGTGGGACTATTTTGAACTTTATTCTTTTGTTTATTTACATGTATATGAGACTCAGAGATGTAGTCATACTTTGGAGACAGATGAGATTACTTTGTTTTTCCATATAGTGATATATACATTGTTTAGTCTTCCGCTTGCTTTTATCACTGGATCTAAAGTATGAATTACAGTTTTGGTATACTTTTACTCATGTGAATGCTTTAAATCAGACAACATTGAATCATAACCATTTTTATTGCATAAGTGACGGTCTGGAACTCGGGAGTTGAGTTTATACACGACCCCCGATTTTCAGGGTGTTACAAATTATCACTGCATTCATAAAAAAATAATAATAATAAATAAAAATAAAAAACTCAGTCTTTGGTTTACACTTGCCTAGGCATCAATCTGACCTATGACTACTCGATCTCGAGTAGCCTTGGTTACCCATGAAGAAGAGCTGGCAACTCCACCAGCTCCTGAAGCATTATCATCAGAACTAATATTTGTACTAGCACCGACACCGGCACGGACAACCCTAACGGATTTGTCAGTCGCAACAGCCTTGAATGAGATATCTCAGAGCTTCAAGGCATTATAAGAGTTACTACTTCGCTTGGTACCAAGCGCCATATCAAACATATAAACAACACAACCTAGTGTCCAAAATAGCTCAATCCCACAAACTCCTTTCACTTTCTCCTTCATTCCTCCAACTAATCCTGTTCTCCCTCTTCTACAGGAGCCGACACTGCTACAATAACAACCAACAAACCGAAGCAATCCTCCCACACATCACTACACAACATATCATCAAGTTACCACACAGGTTCTCCCTAACGGGAATCACGGACAAGAACTGACGAATGCCCATGAAGGGGGTCAGTTTCGAATCCAACATACCCTTCCTAAAGGGAGTAACATTCCAGAATTGACAGATACCCCGAGCGGGAGCCATTTCCGTACATCACACCCTCCTCCAAAAGGGAGTGGAGTTCAATCTTAGTTACCTTCCACCATTGAGAGTCCATCTTCTTTCCAACAACCCTCTACTCTTGGAAATCAAAGGGTCGAAGAGCTTGACCCTTATGAGGAGGAAGCAACGCAAGCCCTACAACAAGGTGGAAGATATACACAACCCCACAAATTCGAAATGGTTTAAACACAGGAACAACTACAAATGATACAAAATCAGCTACAGAGGCAGCAAGGAGTGGATCTCCCATCCACTAAGTTCAGGGATTTGTGACCCTTTCCGGATGATCGAGTTCCTCCAAACTTCGAGGTACCAAAACTCAAAAGATATGACGGTAGCGGATGTCCCACAACACATCTAAAAGTTTTTGGTAGGGAATTCAATGCAATAGCCGGGAATGATGGAGCCTTGATATGACCTTTCTAGAAATCCCTCAAGGGCGACGCCCTGGACTGGTATACCTCACTGGACAACCATCAGATTAAGATCTAGGAGAGACTCTCCTAGGCATTCATTGACAGATTTTCCTATAATCTGAACATGGCTCCGAGAAGAGTCGATATGGTTGCCTAAAGACAAAAAGCGACGAATCATTGTCAGCGTATGTGGGACGATGGTGGGCCATAACGGCCCTAATGAGAAACCCCATCGATGATGAAGAACAGATATCCATGATTGTTCATTCGGCAAACCCAAACATTTCAAGATATCTGATCTCGTACCCATATGTGAATTTCTCCCAGCTCATTCGAGCTGAGAACATGTGGATGCCGGGATTAGAGTCGGAACCATTTCTCCATGGCCGCATCAGGCCCCCTCGATCAAAAGAAACAAAGTCAAGGGAAAACCTGTCGGATATGGGAATGGAAACAGCACTGCTCCCCCACGGCACGCTATAAAGGTCAACAATATTGTCGCCAACACTCAAGGCAACCAGTACGCTTCATCAAAGGAGCCACAATAAAACAGGCAATACCAACTAGAGCAAACTTAACAGGGATATCAAGCGTAGCCACCTCAACCACAACCACAACCACAACAACCTAAGAAAAATTCTCAAAATCCATACAGGAAGGCCATATTGGGCAGGAAGTTCACCCCGCTCGTACATACATACAGTCAGGTTCTGACAATGTTGACGCAAAGGTAACTCCTGACACCACTCCAACCGCGACTTCCGCTAAATCCCCTGCCACCCGGGATATAATAAAAATTAATATTACGCATATCATCAGGCTCCTGGGCATCTAAGAGACCGCTGTTTCACTTTGAAACACGCATTCCAGGATTTGATTAAAAGCCAGAAGATTGTGATCGCCCCACAAGCCAGCAATACCACTCAAGCCAACATTCTTCAGAATCTCTTGCCATCGCATTAAGAAGGACCCAGCACATCTGACACCTCTACCATCAACAACATTGAGAAAGAGTGTCCCACATACTCCTCCCCACATCACTCCATACATGCAATCATGCCCGATATAGCAAATCAGACATGGGGATACCGACAGACACCTCCGCCCGGGCCACCTCTCATCCTTGAAGCAACACCAACAACACGACCTCTCATCCTTGAAGCAGCACCAACAGTACCACCTCTCATCCTCCAAAGGGCATCAACAACGCCCACCAGGTCACATTCTCAGCCTCTCTCTCGCCAAGGAGCATATCCAACCCCATCCCCGACATATCCAAACAGGTCGAACTCTGAACCCCTCATTCTTCTGATAGGCTTCCTTAATCTAGCCCCACTAACCTTACAAGGGGCACCCCCAGTCCAATCCCCAAGTTTCCTAATGCCTCACCAACTGACACATGCTTAGGATCCCTCCTTCATAAAGTACGCATTAAGAGGAAAAAGAAAATTCCACTGTCAAATCCTACCAGGATTCAGTCATACTCCAAGAGAAATCATTAAGTCCACCACAAATAGTTCCGGTAACAACCACTCAGCCTCAAGAGTCGATGATATATTTGGAAGGGAAGACAGTTCCCTCTTATAACACAAAGGCAGTCCCATAGCACTATCTAGAGTGTGTTGAAGTGGGCAACAATGGTAGGTACTTCAGGAGAGACAATTAAAACCTAAAAGAAACCCGGAGAACTTTGTTAGGAACAACCCACAAAACTGATGTTGCTTGCGACATAACAACTCAGCTCAAATCCATTCCCTCACAAATTTCTATTTGGGAACTCTTGTATACATCCAGATCGCATTTAGAAATCTTTACAAAAACTTTGAATGATGCACATATCTCTCCTGACATACCTCCTAAAATGGTAGTAAGCATGATTTGACAACTCCTTACACCATGAGCTATCACTTTCTCTAATGATGAATTGCCACCTGAAGGTCGCAAGCATGGGCGCTCACTTAATACAGCCGTCTGTTATAAAAATTTCAAAGTACCACTCGTACTCATTGACAACGGATCAAGCCTTAATGATTGCCCTTTGAGGACTGCTGAACGTTTGAAGATCGAATCATCTTCTTTCGGGCCCAACACCATGAGTGTTAGAACCTTCGATAACTCCCGAAGGCAAGTAGAGACGAAAATAGACATTGAGTTACAAATCAGACCAAACATGACCCTTACCACATTCCAGATCATTGACATTCCTGCCTCATTTAACCTTCTGTTGGGACGGCCATGACTCCATGTTATTAGAGCCATCGCATCCACTCTCCATCAAAGGGTTAAATTTCTTTCGAAAAATCAGATCATCTTAGTACTGGCCGAACCGAAAATCATCCTACCAATAGCGGTCAATACCTTAGAAACTGATATTCCAATGATTGATGTCGAACACACGGAGGGCGACATATCATATCATAGTTTTGAGTTCGAAATCGTGAACTCCATCACCAACTCCCACCCACTCGCAGTTAAATATGTCATCTCTCTTACTAAATGGTTAATCCTGAACTACCGTACTAAGTTTAATGAGAAAGGTATGGTAGTAAAGCCAGCTCGGGATAATGTGCAAAAATAAGGATTAAGGTATAACCGACACCGAAAGATTAGACTGCAATGTCAAAAAAGAGGCAACCATTCAAATGCACACCCATCGAGTTTGTTAAAGCTGGAATAGTATATGGTGACACAAAGATCTCTCTCGAGGATCACCTCCGGCAGCTCAAACTAATGGAACATTCCAGCTAAGAATCCATTTGGCTGCCAATATGATGAGAAAAGATCTTTAAGGCATTAAAAGCGCACTCAATGCCAGGGTCAGAACCCCCCAGACCTATCACATGAAGCTAGGGTCACCCATAGAGGACCCAAGACTAAGAGTGCCCATTACAAATCACCTAGGCAAAAGCAGGGAGGCACCCACCCCCACTAATAGTCAAGGGGAAACACCCCTACCAACAACCCAACAGTACAAGGTGCAGAGCAGCCCATTCATTGGATCGAGAAAGGGAACTAGCCTTCCCTTAACTGGTCAAATATTAATATCCCACCATAATGTGGACCTGAGGAGCCCGAAGAGCTCTAACATCTGACTGAAGAGATCGAATCAGACTCAGACTTTGAACCCGGTCCTGCAGACATCATGGTCATTGGGACAGATGAAAAAACAGAGCAGGACAGTAGGGGGAAAG
The DNA here is from genome assembly GCA_037074715.1 of Magnolia kwangsiensis. Lineage (NCBI taxonomy): Eukaryota > Viridiplantae > Streptophyta > Magnoliopsida > Magnoliales > Magnoliaceae > Magnolia > Magnolia kwangsiensis. The sequence continues at coordinate 32,511,727 of CM073575.1, read as the reverse complement.
AACCAGGCTGGACAACCATTCCCTTGACGAATGAATCGGTTAGTAAGCCACCCATTGGGTTTGGACGAAGACATGGATGAGGGAAATGAGGATTCCCTCAAAAATTTTGAAACAAAGGCCAATATTGTGGTAGACGATTTCGAAATTGTAAACTTGGGATCATAAGAACTCCCTAGAGAGGTCCGCATTGGTAGATCACTGTCTCTGAACTACAAGCAGAGAATAATGGAATTCTTGAGACTGAGGTTGTTTAACTTTTTCTTCTCTTACGAAGATATGCTAGGGCTCAATAAAGATTTGGTGGTGCACCACTTATCAATGAAGCCAGACATGAAGCCTATTAAGCAGAAGCTACGAAGAATGGAGCCAAAATGGGCCCTGAAGGTCCGTGATAAAATCATCAAGCAATACAATGTGGGGTTCTTAGTAGTCTCCAACTACTCGTAATGGCTTGCAAACATCGTACCAGTTTCAAAGAATGATAACAAAGTCAGGATGTGCATCGACTTTAGGGACCTCAACAAAGCAAGTCTTAAAGACGATTTTCTTCTTCCTCACATCGATACGCTGGTAGATAATGTTGCTGGACACAAGATCTTCTCCTTCATGGATGACTTTTTTGGCTATAATCAGATCTAGATAGCTGTCGAAAATCATGAAAAGACTTCTTTCATCACATCATGGGGAGCCTTCTGCTATCGGGTTATGCCCTTTGGGCTAAAAAATACAGGAGCTACATATCAGTGAGCCATAACTACGTTGTTTCACGACTTGATAAATAAGGAGATGAAAGTCTATGTGGACAACATGATCTTCAAATCTCGTACGATCAAAGGACATTTTGAAGACCTCAAGAAGCTCTTCGATGGGTTAGAAAAGTTCAAGCTCCACCTCAACTCATAAAGATGTATCTTTGGTGCAACCGAAGGCAAGCTGTTAGGCTTCATTGTCAACGAAGATGGCATCCAGGTGGACGAGACCAAAACCAAAGCAATCATCGAGATGCCACCGCCTAGTACCGAAAAAGAGATTCGGGGTTTCCTCGAAAGGATCCAGTACATAAGCCGATTCATCGCACAACTCACACCCATCTGTGAGCCCATATTCAAGCTTCTAAGGAAGAATTTGCTAAAGGAATGGAACGACACTGTCAAACGGCTTTTGACAAGATCAAGAAGTATCTGTTAAATCCTCTAGTGCTCATGCCACCTACCCCAGGTAGGCACTGTTGTACATCTCTGTCGTAGCAAAAGCAATTAGGTATGTTCTAGGCAAACATAATGATACAAGGAGAAAGGAGTAAGCAATCTACTATCTAAGCCGACGATTCACAAGCTATGAAGTCAAATACTCCAGCTTAGAAAAAATATGTCTCACCCTGGTCTAGACAACGTAACGATTACGACAATACATGATCGCTCATCCAATCCTTCTCCTCGCTTGTATGGACCCGTTAAAGTACTTGTTTGAGAAACCGGCACTAATGGGTGGGATTGCAAAATGGCAACTGCTGCTTTCTGAGTTCGACATCACCTATGTCACTTATAAGGCAATCAAGGGGCAAGCATTGGCCAATCACCTAGCAGCACACTCTCTGCCATATTACCAACCACTGAAGAGCTTCTTCCCTAATGAGAACATCCTCCTAATTGAGGAAGAAGAAGAAAAAAAGGCAGGAGAATGGATACTCTTCTTCGACGGAGCCGCAAACTCAAAAGGGAGTGGGGTAGGAGTAATACTCTACTCCCCCGACGACGTCCCAAGTCCCATAACATGACTGAATATGAACCATGTATCGCTGGTCCAAGAGAAACCATAATCCTCAATGTGAAGAAGTTACGAGTTTTCGGAGACTCACAACTCATCATCAATCAGACGAATGGCGACTGGAAGACTAAGGATGAAAAGCCGATCCCGTATCACGTCTATATGGAAAATTTGACTGAGGAATTTGAAGAGATCTCGTTCTCTTATATGCCCCAAGCGAAGAACTAATTCGCGGATGCTCTAGATACGCTTACCTCGATGTTGGAAACTCTAAAAGGAGTTGCTAAATAAAAACTCACCATCGAACTTTAGGAAGAACCCGCATTCTGCCTACAGAACGACGAAGCCGAAACCTCTCCGAACGATCATCCGTAGTACACAGATATCAAAGAATATATCGAGCATCAGAAGTACCCGGAAGGAGCAACATCAATCGATCGTCGCACCATCCAACGACTAGCGGCCCAGTTCACAATCACCGGGGCATCCTCTACAAGCAATCCTTCAATTAAGTCCTTCTCCATTAGGTGGATGAAACAAAAGCGACACAGATCATGTCAGAAATCCACAAAGAACTATGCGGCCCGCACATGAATAGACATATGATGGCAAAGAAGATCCTACGACTCGATTACTATTAACTAACGATGGAAAGAGATTGTTGTAAACACGTCAGAAAATGCTTCAAGTGTCAGGAACATGCGAATTGGATCCATGTGCTTGCTTTCGAACTCTACAACCGAATGACACCATGACCCTGGTGGTGTTATTATCAGCAAGTTCAACCACAAAGCTTCAAATGGGCATGAGTATATCCTGGTGGCGGTAGATTACTTTGCTAAATGGATAGAGGCAACATCCTACACCATTGCAGCATCTCACATAACCAAATTTATAAAGACCAATATCATCAAATGGTACGAGGCTTCTCATGCCATCATTACAGGCAACGAGACTCCGTTTGTTAGTAAAAGGATGAGCAATTTCCTCAACAAATTCAAGATTCAACGTCATCGGTCAAGCTCCTACCATCCTCAAATGAATGGTGGGGTCAAAGCTGCAAATAAGACTATCATCCACTTATTAGAGAAAATAGTCAAAACGTATTGTGACTGGTCAAAAATGCTCCCATACGCACTCTAGGCTTATAGGACGTTTGTACGGTCTGCTATAAGCACAACTCCATACAAACTCCATATGGAATGGAACCAGTATTACCAGTCGAAATTGAAATTCCATCACTCCAAATATTGTTAGAAAGTGAAGTCGAGGAAGGCGAGTGACAATAAGCAAGATACGATCAACTGCATCTGATAGACGAAAAGTACATGTGTGCACTATGTCACTCGCAATGCTACTAAAGAAGGATCACACGGGCCTACAATAAAAGGGTTCATAAAACAAGTTTCAAAATCGGTGAGATGGTCATGAGGCATATCTTATCGCCTCACTTTCTAGATCCCAGAGGAAAGTTCAAATCCTCATGGGACAGACCGCTAATCATTCGAGAGGTACTTCCAGGAGGCACTCTTCAACTCACCAGTTTGAGAGGAGAAGATCTTTCCAAGTTCATCAACACCGACAACATGAAGATTTATTACGGGTAATCATATCTAACCTTGTCAATGATTACAATCGCAAAACTGTACCCATCACTTCCCCCTCTAAAACTAAAAAAATGTATATATATGTTCACCACTTCTCCCACCAACAAGTATCCATCACTTCTCCCAGAATTTAAAAAAAAACCACAAAAAGAAGAAGAAATAAAGAAAAAGAGAGGAAAAAAAAAAAAGAAAAGACAAAAAATCTCAAAAGGAAGATAAAAGAGAATAAGAAAATAAGATCATCATCCCCAAATAACCTAACCGACATAAAACAACTTACGATTGTGATCAAGACAAGGATATGAGGGCAACCAATCGACCGGCTATGAAGGAAACTTCTTTGTCTCTTCCGGCACTTCGAACAAAAAAAAAAGAGAAGGGAAAATATGCCTAAGCAAAAGGGCGAGTTGAAAACCCAAAAGGGTGGCTTAGTTAAAAACAGCGGGCATATAGTGGACTTGGTGAAAATCTGAAAGGGTGCCAAGGATATAAACAGCATAGTTGTTAAGGGGCAGACAAGATAAAAAAATTCGGGACGTAGTTAAAATCTAAAAGGATGCTACGGGCAAAAATGACGAAAAAAACCACTTGTAGTAAAAACCCGAAAGGGCGCTACGAGCAAAAATGACTAAGAAATGAAAGGCAACAAGCACAACAAAGAGATGAAAAAAAAGGACCAACTTCGGATCAGTATTCTATCAAATTCTGCTCAAATCCAATGGACGCGATCCTGGACACACTCTCAGGGAACTAAGATATCTAGTACACAACTCAGATTACTGAACACAACATGGGCTGAGCCCAATATTTTGATCCCAATCATCCAAAGTACAAATCCAAATATGAGCTGACAAATTTAATACCAACAAAATTTTTATTTCTTTTCAAAAAGTCTCTTTCACATCATTTTCTTTCTTTATAAAAAAAAAAGTATTCGTGAATGCAGGACAAACAGCTAATCAAGTCAAGGATCCTAGGTAAGCCTCTATCATATCCCTCATACATCAACAATCTCTATCTAAGTCATTCTACCTCCATGCGCAGGTAGAAGACCTCGTCCCTCTCTAGGCGATGTGCAGCAAGCATGCCCTCATCATACCGCCTCCCCACTGCCAACCGACGAGCCATATCCTCATAGGAATGACGAAGAACGAAAATCTCAGATATAAGACGGCCATGTGTTGCGAGTAGAAATGATGGATCAATGAACGACCGCTCCTCGAATGCCTCCAACGAATCATTGACACATGAGGAGGATGAAGCAATATTGCCAACCATATCCCAATCATCGGCCTCGTCCGCCAAGTGCCAACTGGGGACCTAATGATAAAGTAATTGCTCTGCCACCCATCGCTAATATAGAACTGTCGCCAAGGGTGGAGCCCAAGACTCGAACTCTAGAACCACCACATCCAAACAGCACCGCTAGGAAATCCAAACTCATCGATACAGAGTAATTAAGTCAGAGGGAAGAGGAGCATGTCTAAATCCAGAAAAGGCGAAGTCGAGAACATCTTGCCAGAAGTCAAACTTCCAGAGAAAATGAGTAAGATGATAAGAGCAGTACCCTTGGAGGCCCAACAACAGCAGAGGAGTGCAAGCTACACTACGGATCAAAGGAGTATGGCAGAGCCATGAAGCCTCCCAGCTAATTTTCCATCCTCGAAGCTTAAGAGAGCATACGACGGTACAATGACTCAGTGGCCTTCGCACCAAGAGGAAGTGTAAGCCCCGTATCCTAGACCCTACCGTTCCATAAACTTTCACGGTCTTACCGGTTGAATTCCGGCAACCTTCGACCATTAACCAATATTTGCGTGTGACCCTAATTCGTATGTCGTCAACCCGTATCGACTCAGCCCAAGACCTTTACCATACCGACCGCGCTGTCACAGCGTTTCCAATGCCGCGACTTGCGCGCTGAGGCGATACCCTGGTCAAGAGATGTGGGCCAACGTTCGGTGCGAAGAAAACGCCGCGCGTTGTGAAACCCAAGAGAATCTTTACGAGGTGTCACATCAATCCATCACATGTCAAGTACATGTTAAGTACACATCACCTTTCACTCATTCCTAAGCAACTACAAAAGTCAAGAATCTCTTACAAGCCCATACCTCTCTTACACCAAAAGCCCTCAAAGTCAAAAAGTTCTTACACCACCCATGCTTTTCTTACACAAATGGCCACAAAAGTCAAGATTTTCTTACACCCATCACTCACCACATCCATCACCCATCTCTCTCTCCCTTTACAACTCTCTCTCTCTCTCTTTCTCATTTTCAAACTCGAAAAAATCTAAGGAGAGAAATCCCATACGTATGAGAATTCTCCAAGCCTCTCCCTCTCTTTCAAAACTTCAAGTGTGGCCCACTTTCCTACCCTATGATCTCCCATCCTAACCATCCATTCCCCATCTCCTCCATTGGAATCAAAGCTAAGGTTCTAAGGAACTCATAGGATTAAGAAGATCGAACGGTGGGTGCTCCTCTAGATGTAAAAAATCTGATTTCTATAGCCTAGATGTTTTCTTTCTTTCATGAGGGAAGTGTAGGACCCACCAATCAATGGTGGAGATCCCACACAATCTCATGGTTGTTGCCTAATGGCCTACCTTATGCATGCATGATCCATGCATGTGACCTTTCTCTATGGGCCCCATAATGGTAGTTTTATTTCATATCATATTATGTTTGGGTCATCTAGACCTTATAACCATGGTGGGGATGACATCCTCACCATGCATTTTAATTATAGGCTATGCATGTGCAAGATCCATGTTGTAAATGTAAATCTAGGTATGATGTGCGGGTGTGATTGATCTTGGAAGGGCTCAATAGTGGCGGAGCCCCTTTTCCTACAGCCGGATTGTCCTTCTATCTCTTTTTTTCCTCATTTTATTTCTTGATGTGTGTGGCTCATTAATGTATTTCCCTTTTTATTTAACTCATATAATAAATTTTATCTAAGTACATGTAGTTGTCCAGAATTTTCTGGACAGTTTCTGGTTATTTTTGGACTAGATTTTGGGACTGTTTGGGGGACTATTCATACCTATTAAATATACTTTTCTGAAAGGTGAGGATCTCATCTTGATGTCCTCCAAATTTCAGCCCCAACTGACCTTCATTGGGGTCCCAAAGGTGTGGTCTAAGTGAGGTGGACAGTTTAGATTTTATGCACTGTTCCAGCAACATTCCACCATGGACAGTTGGAATTTTAAAATTTATTAAAATACCTATGGGTGTTTAAAAATTATCAAAAATTTTCAGGAGGGTGACCTACTTATGGTGGGACCCACCTACAAAATTTTTGGGGCCAATGGACGCCTGTACACACCATGGTGATGGCGGGACCGGCCCATTATAATATGGTGTCCAGATCAGTCCAATTTTCATAACAGATTAATTTATGTAAATGAATTAAAATATTTACAGATGTCCAAAAATTTTAAAATTTTTTAGGAGTGTGGTCCACTTATGTTAGAACCCACTTACCAAATTTCAGGGCCAATGGACCCCTTTACACACCGTGGTGAGGGCCGGACTGGCCCACCACGTTAGGACGTACAGGTCTGTCCGATTTTTCTGGACAGTCTGTTTTGTTTAAATTAATTAAAATACTTAGAGATATCTAAAAATTATAAAATTTTGTGGGGGTGTATCCCACCTATGGAAGTATTACTTTGTGAAATTTCAGCCTCAAGTGACCCCGTTTGGGTATCCAAAAGAATGGGCCAAGATGGTTAGACTCCCATATTTTTTCTGCTGTGCAATCCAGCAATATGCCTTGATAAAAAAACCATAATTCAAAAATATTTCTTCTGATGGTGGGCCACCTTTTTAGGTTTCCTTTCATTGTATGCATGATGAGGGACCTTGACCCTCAATTTTCAAAGTTTTAGAGGCCTTGAACCCACTCCAATGGAGTGCCCAAATTTAGGACAGCAACATGTTATAATTATGCTTGCCTTGGGCTGAAATTTTGAGGAGTGGGGCCCACCATATTATAAAGATCTTAGAGGAAATGATTTATACCTTTAGTTCCTTGAATGTTGGGTAGGATGATGTGAGACTCCCTGATAGGTGGAGATTATCTCACATGAGCGCATGACATGCGCAGGATTGATGTATGATTGGATTGTATGACTCATGCATCTTGCATTGTGTTGTGATTACTGTACGCCATAGTGACATCAGGGCTGTAGCCTCCACAGGCATATCGTGAATGGCCAGATGGGACACCGAAAATCTGTTCGAGCATCGGGCCACCATACATGGCTCTGGGTGAAAATTCCTAAACACCCTCTTGGTTTCAGAGGATGCTCCAGCGTCTAGACTGAGTGAATAGATGAGCTTTAAGTACCGATTACCAGATGGCTGCGCTCTCCACTATATCGTGGTCGGTTGGAAGGGGGTGCGGCCTTACCCGCTCGAGGGATTAGGCATGGCTAGGCTGAGTTTGATCAGTTCAAGGAATGGGTCCGCTATCGGCCAGCCGGGTAGGTATTGACAGACTACTGATTGACGGATAGTGAGGTCTTTTCTACTTATCCAGTTGTGCGCTTGATTGGAGCGGTAGGTGGTGTGAAGTGTAATAGATCCCGATGATTTTCCCAGAGAGGAACTGTACTGATATGAGGACTGACATAATATTATGACACCCCGTCACTGTTGTGCATGTGGGCGGGTGCACGTGGGTAGACGTTGATGTAGGCGGGTGTGATGTGGGCGGCGCTGAGGCCTAGGCGAGCTACCACACTGGGCGAGCTACCAGCGGTTGACAGACTACTGTGCTGACAGGCTACTGAGTAGGAGTTGCATACTCATTCATTCATCCATTCACTATCCACTCGGACTGGTGGTGCGTAAATAATTTTTGTGTATCTTCGTTATAGCAAGGATTTCGGTTGGGCGCGCGACTAACTTGAGATCAGGAGTTTACCACGTTGAGTCAGACTATCCAAATTTAGGTATGGGACTGGTTTGGATAGAGGTTCCTTGTGGTGGACCCCGTAACCTGCGATACTACATACTATCATCCAGACATCACACTCCAGCATGGTCATTCCATTAGCATCATATACTATATGTTCCATTACATCTTCAGCGTGTGTCATTGTGGGTTGTTATGTTTCTGTATTCCTATGACTTAGATGAGAGTAATGATATTTGTTATCTCTTTCGAATTGTGTATTACATTATATCCTTGTCATTCGACATTTGATTATCTATGACTCATCATTTGCATAGCTGTCCTATATTGCGTATTCTGATATTGATTAACTTATGGACTTGTTCATACTTCTGCTTATTCTGTTATCGCATGATTATAATCTTATCAGTATTTCTATTTACGCTGATAATTCCTACTCTTATCAGTGTTTCTGTTTATTCAGTCATTGTATGGTTTATGGATTAATAGCTTTCCGGTATTGTATGATTATGATATTGTATTGAATACTTGGCACTTATCTCGTGCACACACTTACACCACCCTCTAAGCTTTCTATAAGCTTATGTATGATAGATGCGTGCAGGTGATGTTAGGTTGCAGCAGCATTGAGCTTGGAGCGTGCAACTGTTTTCTGGAGCTTTGATTTTGACATATATATTTCCCTTTCAGCATTGTATTCAAATGATTATATTAGTGCATATATGATGATGATGTTGCCTTTATGATTTGGGTAAACTTGTGGTTATGCTTATTACTAGTTAAATGTACAAAAAAAAATCCTCCTTGTATGATCCCAGGATAGAAAATCTGGCATATGAATGCTAGGAGCCGAGAATGGGGTACTACGGAGGTTGTCGGCACCAGATTCGGCGATTGGGATTCCTGTGAATCCGATTTCCGGGTTTGAGGCATGACAGGAAGGCCATCAAATAATAGATAGTATGTCGTCACAACGGGAGTCAGGCCACACAAGCAGGGGGTCATATAAAGCTGCTTTCATAGCCATACCTAGAGAAAGGTACGAGTCGAGCTCAAATTGCAAGCAAATAACAAAGCAGAGGAAAAGAAAGATGATAAAAGTAAAAATACTTGGAGGAATGAGCAGCAGCCCCAAAGAATGCTGGTATGTTTAAGCGAGCACTCAGTCAAGCCCAAAAAGAGCTCCATTAGCACCACAGAGATGATGCTCTGACGGCTCAGGACGCGGCGAAACATATCAAGTAAAACTATCAACGATGACTACCACCAGCCCGAAAAGAGCAACTCCACCAGGATACAAAAGATCAACGCATTCAAGTACTAAAGCTGGCGATTAGATCCTGGTCCCCCTTGAGCAGTCGAACAATGATCATACAAAAGCTCGAGCGAAAGCTCATCGGCTCCACCCTATGCAGTGGGAAAAATAACTGAAAATTCAAACCAAGGGATCAGATTGATCAACTGGACGAACCGGCTTATATGAAGGAACATAAGGCTCCCGAGTAAGAGGAGGACTAGATAGGCACGCAAACTCCTCCAAAGATAGGCCTAGCTCCAAATCATTGAAGAAAAATAAGTTCAACGCTTAAACTCAATCATATGAAGCTGCACTTAACAGTCTCCAATTTAGACAAACTCGGTGGAAGTGAAAAACCTCTTGGAAACCCAAAGAGCCCAGCTCAAAGATCTCAGACTCAATCAAGCTTTCAATCCATATATGTAACCGCTCAGAAAATGTGCCGCGTGGCTACAACTGGTAAGTCTGAACAGGCACATCCTCTACAATCTGGAACCCTGAGTCAACAGGTGAATCATAAAAAATAGGCATCCCCTCATCTAACTAATATCTCTTATGGTGCAGAAAGAAGCCTGACTCACCCATTTCACCATGGAGGGTATCTTGAAAAGCTGCAATAGGTGGGTTTGAGCCTCTAATGACCACCACGTTAGGAGCAGTTTAAAAAGTACATACCCCAGGAGTTGCAACACCTAAGGTACCCCAGTAGCTGACTAGACCGGTACCCTGATCCCTGACAACAATAGCCTGTCCTATCACTGCCTCGAAATTCATGCCAAATATCTGACCTAAGCCAGCTGTAGGAGGTCCATCACCTGCCAAATCTAAACCATCAAAATGTGACCCACCACCCATTCGAGCCTGATCCATCACATCCACACCATCCGTCATCACCACCCTATCATCCACGCCATCCATACCCATCATTCCCATGTGCCCATCAATCGGACCATCCATCACCATCATCGCATCATCCACACCATCCCACCAACACCCATTAACCCTGGTGGCCCACTTGGCATAGGCCCACCAAGCCCATCCACATTATCAAACCTACCAACATCCACAAATCCTGGTAGCCCATTAGGCCCACCAAGCTCATCCAACCCATCAAAATTCCCCAACCACATCCCATCTTCACCATTAATAGTGGGAGGAGCAATGCTATAAATAGCATTGACTTCCTCAAGAGGGCCCATATTCCACCATTAACCTCCATCCAACCACCTTCAACACCCATAAATGAGTCCCCACCTACCATATCATCACCATTGATGTGGGATCCACCAAATCCAGCCATAATAAAGGAAAAAAGAGATAAATAACAACAAAAGGAGATAAAAAGAAGGGAATGAGACAAAAGGGGAATGATCAGACAATCTAAGAAGGGAGAGAATAACCAGGAAAAGGGCTAAGGAATGGAAAGAGAAGAAGGGAGATTGCTAAAAGAAAAGACGGACGGAGGCGGTAATCCAATTATCGTCGGTGGTAATCCGAGTACCGCTATTAGACCCTGACATCTTTGCACCACTGACAAGACAGAATGGTAGGAAAAAAGTCAGTGGTGGTAGTCCGACTACCACTTGGGCCCACTTCTTAGCGAAATCAAGGTGAGGTCCACTTCAGGGGCCTTAGAACATGAAATATTGGTCCAAAAGTCAAAGTGAGATTAAAAAAAATGATCAAAGACAATCCGAGAAGCGGCATCAAGCAACCAAAATTTTATATATACAGAAGATTATACAGTTAGTGATACGTGATTATATGTTACAATGGAACTAATCATCATCAGGTACATAGTCGTCTATATCCTTTCGACGGGCATGCGGCCACAAAAGCCCCCCTCCTGCAAAGTGCACACAGTCGCCTCGAGCATAAGTAGGCTGTAAGATCGGGCCAATATCATATTGATTACACCATAGGTTGTACTCCCTTGTCAGATCGACAAAGGCACTAGCATCAAACCCCTTCAAAGCAGCAGTCAACTCCCGCTCGAGCACCGTCCTCCAATCTGACAGACCAATCGAAGGGCTAATCAAAACTAAAGAACTGCTTGTCAACTGGAAAAAGAGCCTCTCCCTAAGATGCCATTTCGTCATGCTAGTATCTTCCAGGATGCGGCGCCGTCGTGAAGCTTGAAAAGCCTCCTAAGTTGCAGGAGTAAGCACCACATTTGACCGGACATACGGCCTGGTGCGAAACTGCTGAAAATCGAAAATTAAAGATAAAAAGAAAAACAAGCAAGAACAACTAACAAGGGAACATAAAAATCACTTACATCATCAAGGATGAGTGCATCGACGTTTGACCTCTATGTAAGGTTAGGGAAACTATGCGTACGGCTGCGGTTCTCTTTATACCACAACATCATATGTGGAAAGGGAGGAGAACGGTCGATTAGAGTGGGCACTAGATGCGGAAAATGGTCAAAAAGCAGACCTGCACGGGGCCTCAATCAGAACCTACGAGCAATCATCTCAAGGGGAGTATATAGATAAAAGGCCTTAATCGTACCTCGATGACCGGATAAAAACTAGTCAAAGACCTGCTTAGGCAGCGACTGGCTTTATCCAACCCCTTATACAAATGAGCAAAGAAAGCCGTATTCCAATTATATGGCGTGGAGAAAGTGATGTCAGCCACAAGCGTCAATAAAACGGGAACTCACCAACTTGCTCCCGTGATAAAAAAATTATCACCCCCATGGTATACAATATCAAGGCACGGGCCTTCACAACGGCTGAGGCCTCGGTCTTAGGAATACACTAGGCAAAATTGGTGGACAGCCAAAGTAGCTTGAATCGATGGCCGAAAACTTCTAGAGGATCTGACATCTTCCCTAACAGGCTCATCCAATCGTCAAGAGAAGGTATCAGGAGATCATCCTCAAATGGGATGGATCCCCTACCATACCTTAGACCCAGCTGCATATATATGTTGTATGGGGTGATCCCCCATTCCCCAAAGGACAAATGGAAGGTGTAAGTCTCTGCATGCCATCATTTCGTTAAAACGGACAAGAGGGACATATTCATCTCGCTAAGACGAACTCGGAACAGATCAGTAAAAGGTGTGCGCTCCAGTATGTCAAAGAACAGAGGCTGAGAATCATGAAACTAGGTAGGCCAATGCATCCTGACTCACGACCCCTCAAGATTGCAGGAGCACCACCCTCCCTAGTCACGTCAGATAAATGATGACCCTCGCAAGGAACGTAACATGGATCAGCAGACTGACAAGAAGGGTCAGCCTCATTCCTACTATGGCGAGGCATGCTGTATAAGCAAGATTTACAGGTAAGTACCTTTCTTACTACCAAGCCTAAAGCTCAAGTCAATTTTCAAGGCCCAATTGTTCAAAGCCCATCCAGGCCCATTTTCAAAAGTCCATAAGGCCCAAGCCTACTTTCAAGAGCCCACTTCATCAAGGCCCAAAGGCCCAAATGTTCAAAGCCCATCTAGGCCCATTTTCAAAAGTCCATATGGCCCAAGCCTACTTTCAAGAGCTCACTTCTTCAAGGCCCATCAAAACCTAAATGCTCAAAAGGCCATCAAGGCCCATTTTCAAAAGTCCATAAGGCCCAAGCCTACTTTCAAGAGCCCACCTCTTCAAGGCTCATCAAGGCCCAAAGGCCCAAATGTTCAAAGTCCATCCAGATCCATTTATAAAAGTCCATAAGGCCCAAGCCTACTTTCAAGAGACCACTTCTTCAAGGCCCATCAAAACCTAAATGTTAAAAGCCCATCAAGGCCCATTTTCAAAAGCCCATATTTCTAAGGCTCAAGCCCACTTCTCCAAGCCCACTTCTCCAAGGCCCGTTCTCCCGACCCATTTATCCAAGGTCAATCCTACTCCACGAGTCCATAAGATCATCTTTTGGGACCACTTATCCAAATTAAGGGTCAGTCCAACTTGACCAGAATCAAGACCATGATTTGAGGCCCACTTGAGAAACTTCATCCATGGAACCAAAAATTAAGCTAAGGCAAACAATCCACTCTACAAGTGGTGGCCCGCCATCAAGATTCATACCATCAAAGTGCTCAAGTGGGCCCTAAATCACCCATCCTATGGTCAGATCATCACAAAAAAATAAAGACAAAAACCAAATAAAAGAGTAGGGCTCCCTTTGTTATCACACCCCACTCTAACAAAACAAAAATAAAAAAAAAACAAAAATAAAAAAATCCAACCATCCTTATGCCCCAAAATAAAAGTCCAACAATATCTAATGGTTGAGATCTAGACAAAATGATCCGACGGTCCCGATCATAGTTCTCCCAGGCCCAAAAGAAGATTCAAGGCCACAGATGAACTCCTTAAAAAAAAAAAGCATCCTACAAAGAAGATCCAGCTAAAGCAAACATGAGAAAATCCATGGATCATCCACCTGAGAAATGAAGAAGGAAAGAAATCAGAAAAAATTGTTGAGATCAATGGCTAGAGAGAGCTTCCATGGACAACAGTTGTGTCCCTGAACGTTCATGAAGTGAAATCAAATAGGGGAGAAGGGTACACTGATCGGACCAGTGCCCAGCTCAAGTTAGTGGACAAACCCATTATTCGGCGGTAATCAGACTACTGCCGGAGGCAGTTCGACTACCGCCTCTGACCGGATTCACATGGGACAGTGGGATGGTCCCTTTTGATAGGATGGGATGTTCGGACCTCTCTTAGATCTAATGGACAATAACCCTAAGGTAAGAAAGATAAAAAAGAGAGAGAGAAGATTCCTCTTATAATTTCATCTCAAAATCTCATGAGAAATTTAAAATCTCGTGAGAAATTGAGAATCTTGATAAAGTAGAACTTGAAATTGCTGGAAAATACAAAATACACAAAAAAAGAGAAAAAAATAAAAAAGAACTATGATCGGGCATTGGCCACAAAAATAAAAAAGTGCAAATGAACCATGACTAATGCCCCATTAATTTATTAGTAGAGACCATCTGACTATTTGATGTAAACCGTACAATAAAAACCGAATGACTACACTCACCGACAAGATCGGATGGATCTTTCAAAAAATTCAAAAATATTTCAAACTATCAGCCACATCAGTTCATCCGTGGAGGCAACACAACTGTTAATTTATACAATAAAAACTGGACGATCATGACCATCTGTGAGATCGGACAGATCTTTCAAAAAATTTAAAAATATTTCAAACTATTAGCCCTATTAATTTATTAGTGGGAGCCATCTAACTTATCACCAATAAGAACTGAACGACAACGCCCACCCGCGAGATCGAACTGATATTTTTCAAAATCTAAATATATTTCAAATAAAATTCCCAAAGAGTCTAGCTCAAAAGGAAATTTCTTTCAAATAAAGTCTTCAAAACGCACACGGCGCGCAGTACATTGAGGAATCTTCCATATTCTCCAGTTGCAGTTAGTGCAAACAATTAAATAAGATTCGATCTCTTCCGATTTTCTCGGATAATGATCTAATTCGTACATGATATATGTACGATTGGCCTGATCTCTATATTTAAATAGTCGTACGAATGGTAGTAAAAATGATTGGATCTATCTCTGGAAAGAATACTCAAACTCAAAGTGACAATAATCCATTGTAACTAAAGTATCGGAATCAGAAGACTACAAGGCAAAAGATTACCTGCACATACCTAGTTCGGGATGTTTACAAAATTTGATCAAATCAAAGTCGGCATAGTGAGTTCCCCGTAAGGCCCACTTTGACGATCAAATAGATTGAAAACTCCTAGGGTGAATACGTAGTAAAGGAATGACAAACCAAACAATACGAGAATTCTCATAAAGCCGCACCAATGCGCAGAGGCCCTACTTTCAGACTTACCCTCCAATGCTATTAGCAATCTGGCGTGAAAAGGTTGTGATTGGTGACCTGTAATGCCACACCAACCTGCAAGGATAATCACAAACATTTTCTTTAGCCCTCATAATATGTGCAAGTCACCTCTTTTCCAAACAGTCAGCTGACAATGATAAAATGACAGGCAACAATTTGAACCACTATCCTTTCTCGACCAAAGAGGGGCATCTGTAGACACCCCACCCAAGCTAATATCTTTAAAAGACAAAGACAATCCAGACCATGATCAATAACCCAAACCCTAAAACCTTAACCCAAATCCCCACACCCTAATCTGTACCCCGAAACCCTAATCCGAACCCCTAAATCCCAACTTAACCTTACTCCAAACCTTAAACATAGCCTAACTCGTATTCCAATCAGAACCTAAACCTTGTCAGAATCAGAATATACGTATAATTCAGCATGAAAATCCACCTATTCGAACCTAAAAATCCGAAGGAAGACTATCAGACGAACCAGTGCACCAAACGAGGCCCACACGCTCAAGCCCAGCCCGAGCCCATACTCAAATTACCTCCACTCACGGGGCACGTGTGTCCTCCAAGCAACAGCTATCACAATGTCTGAAAGTCAACTTTCTTTCATAATTACTCCTCCAACTGACCCTATTTACCCTTTTACCAACACCAATAGCCAATGAGAGTGTGCCACGTGGTGTCCCTCTCCCTTCAACTAATCCTAAACTGTTATGTCAGCATTTACCTCCTTCAAACCCAACAACTACCACATTACTATTGGAGAAGGCTATAAATAGCCCTCTCCTCCCCACATTTTCACAACAACAACTTTCACTTTCCAAGTGAGAGAGAGAGAGAGAGAGAGAGAGAGAGAGAGAGAGAGAGCGAAGAAGAAGAGAGTGAGAGTGAGGGTGAGGGGGAGCTTCCAAGCCTTAAATTTTAAATTTTTCTAGCCACCTCCTAGCCTCACCTCAACTATCTCAATACCTAGGTATAACCCGGATTGATCATGGTGTAACTCATGTCTTAACCCATTCAAGTTCAAGCTAAAGATTTCTTCATATACAAACATTGATCATGACATTTATTCCCTTCTCAACCCTCGTGTTTCTTTAGATTTTTAGTAAACGTATGCTTTGTGATTTACTATACATTGGATCCTGTCACATCAGAAATTTCTAGTGATCTAGTCCACTTTTCTTTACCTTTTTACATAAGTATCATCACATCCGCCTTCTAGACACGTTGTTGGGCGTACGCTCTGTGGCTTGCCGAAATCTCGGATATTTTCGCATTAGAAACCCACATGTGCCTAGTCCTACCTCAACTACATTATTCATTTCTTGAGATTTTCGTACCGCACTAACTAGAAACTGTACATTTGTACGGGCAGAGAGGGTGCCTAACACCTTCCCTCTTTATAACCGAGATCCCTTACCCAGAATTCTGGATGATAGACTCATGAGATTCTCAATATTTCTATAAATAGAAAAAAAAAAAAAAAAAGATACTTTGACAGAGTGTGATGGTTGATACGCAGGCACGTATAAATTCCTTAGAAAGTATTACTACACAATTAAGTTAAATTTAACTATACAAATTATGTTTCCCACCTTAGATATATCATAAACAAAAAAAAAAATAATAATAATAATAAATACACTTTAAATGCATCTGACCATCGAATTGGTGGCCATTTATTGAATGGTTCAAAATGAATTATGTCCAATGGTCTTATTTGAACAAGCATGTATGGTTCAGATGTTAAGATTGTGCAATCAATTTGATTTTGGAAACTGGAATTAATCTATGCCACGGCTACAAGTTTTGAGTGCCTGCATATCAAATTCCATCCACAGCTTGAGTATTATAAAAAATATGGGGACTGTACTATTTATTATTGTGTCGTAGTTTAGTAAATGGCATGTGGGATGTACCTAACACGAACGTTGGAATCGTTTTCAAACTGCAGAATTTTCGAATTTGCAATCCAACGCGTGAGCGTTTGATACTCTTAACCTCAGAAGAGAAATGCTGAAGTAATCTTCGGTGCACTCACCTACGTGGCACGGGTGTAATATCCGATCCACTCATCTGGTTGTTTTCAAAAAAAAAAAAAAAAAAAACAGCAAGAATATTTCATGTTCAAGGTACATCTTCGATGGGCCCACATAAGTCTGAATTTGCTGGACAGTTCTGACTAATGGCTTAGATCTTACACATGAAACACATTGGCATGTATACGTAAGGTTTTCTCGTAGCTTATCTCATATAACGTCTTTAATTTTCTGTTTATGCGTCACAATTTAGTGGAACATCAGAGCCACGGTGGACCATTAGATGAGGATCATGTAGGGTGAAGATTGGAACAGTCTGTTCATTAGGTGGGCCACACATGCGGCAAAATGTCACAGAGATCTTAATAACCTTCGAACCAATGGCTAAGATATAATGGAAAATAATTCACATTCGTGGGGCCGAATTTCGTACAGCTAGAGTTGTCCAAGTGGTGCCCCTGATGGACCATCCCTGGTGGGGTCCACTTCTTAAACTATTCCTGCCACTGAAGGGGTGTGGCACAGTTGAAATTTTCACAAGGCACCGATTCAGGTGGTCCTATGTAATTTTTTACTATAGATGCGGCTGGTCATCCACGTTTTTTTTATTGGGCTAAAACAAAACCTATTTACCAATCGGGACCTCTACTGGTAGGAACGGACTCAAAAAGACGGGTATTTTCAATCAAAATTCTCTTTTCGTGCCTTAAAAATTTACTTTCGTAACCTATGTTTTCGGCCGGGCAAAAAAAAAAAGCATCATACAGAAGCGTCTGCAGTGATAATTTTTACGAATAAAATACCTGCAGAACACCTGCTCAGGTTCGCTAATCCCACGTAACACATGCATGAGATTTCAAGCTGTCCATCAGGTAGGTCCCACATTGTAGATATTCTGTCCCCAAGTACGACCGCATTTCATGTAGGCCGTCCATTTGTTTCTAGTGTACCTAACGGACGGCCGGGATATCACATTCATGCATCAATTGCGGGTGCCTGACACTGCGTTGTACACGCGGTGGTTACCTTATGCCCACCGTGCATACGCGGGCTGAATCCTGTAACAATGATAGTTCACCACCATTTCATAAATGATGGTGACTCTTTTGGAATTCATATATGATATTTTTTCCATTAATCTAGACCATCCAAATCAATGACTAATAGTCGATGGAGCATACACCAAACTGTACACTGCATATCGAGCATCATACACAGCATGAGTGTCATGTAAAATAGGAGGGACTGTCTTCCATTATTGTGTCCTAGTTTAGTAAATGGCACGTGGGATGTACCTAACACAAATGCTACAAACGTTTTCAGACTCGAGAATTTTCGTGTTTGCAATCCAACGTGTACGCTTTTTATATTATAGCCATGGGAAAAGATATACTCAGGTAATCCTCGGCACACTCACGACCCGATCCACTCAACTGGTGGGGCCTGCCATGAATACGTCTCTTCCCCACAAATGAAGTAGGACTGCTAATCAAGTTGTCCGGTCATGATTAAGGAAAATGGACAGTTTGAAAAAAGAGAGGAATAGCTCCATGTTCTAGCTACATCTTCGGCCCACCTCACCGGAAAGCCAGTCTGATTTTGACAGACACGTTCTCTTTAAGGGGTGGTAATGGTCCACAGACTATCATCTCTAAGACACATGATCAAAGGCTTAGGATATGCCCATAGATAATACCAATCAGTTATGTTTGAAGTTAAAATAATAAAAAAGCAACTTTCAATAAATTTACAGTTCTCTAGCTATCTTATAACAGAATATATATCACCCAATTCTGACTAGGGTTTCCAAAAAGCACTATATAAAATTATGAAATTGCTCTCTAAAGCAAGGTGGTGTAGCTCCCGACCCAAGCAAGCACCATGTTGCCCTCCTATGACCTCAGCAAGTAGCTTGACCTGTGACAGTACTTGTTTTTTAATGATTAGGCTTCATAGAGCCTAACATATAATGTAAACTCATCCTTAGAAAGAGTTAAATAATCAAAGGTTAGAGATGATCCAATTTAAAAATAATTTTTAGTTATCCGCCATCCAGGATGGTTTCTAGCATACATCCCACCTAATAAACCGTTTGAATCACCGGAACATCAGGCCGAGCTGCATTATTTTTTTTAACTACAAATGTAAAGATTGAATGGAAATTATTAATAAGTTCCATTAATTAAACTAGCCATTCTTTTTATATGAAAGTGAGCCGCATAAGAATTGGATTGCGCCAATGGGTCAGGCCTTGTTTAAATGATAAAGTCCCTTAATATATAACACTCTGGCAACTTAAGCTTTTAGAATAAATAATTATTTGACATGATATCAGAGTAGAAAATCTTATGTTTAAAACTCATTAAATCAAATCTGAATAAATAAATTGATTATCACTTTTTTTAAATCAACTAAGGTTTACCAATGAATAGGTCACCTCTTCAATTAGCTATAGCCTAATCCAAACCATCCATCCGATGACTTGCTTTCTTCCATCAGAAAACTTTTATGTTCAAGGGTAGTAAGAAATTCAATTGATCACCCTATTAGAATCATTTAACACGTGGGGGTTTTTGGGCCATGACCATCTAATACATGACCCATGTAGGTGAAAACTTTGTTAGAAAAAGTCTGTTCTCTATTTTGAAAATAAAATAAAATAATAATAATGATAGATTCTTGTATAATTGATTAAGCGTTGAAAACTCTATATATTTTGAAAGAAAGGTAGAAAAAGTCATAAGTTTGGGACAAACCAAGTTTGATTATTCCAGTAGAATCGTTTGACATGTAAGGTTTTTGGACCATGACCATCTAATAGACTACCCATGATTAATTGCATGACCCATGTGGATGAGAACTCTGTTAGCAAAACAACTCTATTTTCCATATTTTGAAGAAAAAAACAAAAAAAAACTTGTGTAATTAATATTAGACATTGAACTTAAAAATTTAAAAATAAAAATAAAAAAGGAAAAAGAGTCGCATTTTTTGCACAAATCATATTAAACACATTTTATTTTATTTTTTTTTAAAAAAAACCGTTTTATTTTTATTTTTTTTAAAAATAAGGGTTAAAATGTCAGAGAGATCTTAATGGCCTTGGAAGCAATGACTAAGATATAATGAACGATAATTCACATTCATGGGCCAGAATTTCAGACAGCTAGAATTGTATGAGAGGTGTCCCGAATGGGCCATCCCCGGTATGGTCCACCTCTTAAACTATTCCTACCACTGGAGAGGTGTGACAAAGTGGAGATTTCCCCGAGGCACCCGTTCAGGTGGTGCTGCGGGCACCATCCTTTTTGAGGATTTATAATAAAATATCTACAGAACAACGGTTCAGGTTCGCTAATCCCACGTGAGCTCAGGGAGACATGTGACGATCGACGTAACACATGTATGTAATACGCATGTGCCGTCCATCAGGTAGTTCCCACACTGTAGATATCCAAGCCGACAGTAGGCCATATTCCATGTACGCCTTGCCTTTGCTTCAAGTATTACTAGGCTGAATCCATGGAGCCTAACTACTCCGGGTGTATCTCTACAAACTTTTTAAAAGGAATACTAAGACTTGGAATAAGTTTTGGAATTAAGCTATAACTAAAACTTTCTAAAATTTATATATTTTATAGTAATTTATTTTATTTATAATAAGTGTACTACCTGATTTAACCATGTTGTTCTTTTAATTTTTCTAAACACTTTTCTTGTTAGGGTGTACCTAAAGTCCAACTAATAAAGAGTTATAATCAAAATAAAATTTATTAAAAATAGTAAAAACTGAAATAATCATAAAATTCAACTGTGGATCCAGTGAATATTGAAAATCGGCATGGGAACTCGTCCTACCCAAAAATAATATATATTACTCGAGCAATTCATTCCCGTTTACAAGATATGCCTATTTCAAGGTTTTGATGGTCTTGGTGACATCCACCTCCAATCGGGCCTTCTCTGGTCCATCTTGGACATGAAAGTGTCTGCCACCGGCTCTACATCATTTCTAGTGGGCCCAACGGACGGCTGACATATCACACTCATGGGATCATCACACCGTGGTTGTATTACGCCCACTATACGCACGCGGCCTAAATTGTAAGTGTGATAGTTCACCACCATTTTATAAATTATGGTGACTCTTCTACCTCCCATGTGGCATATTCATCCGTAATCCAGACCGTTCAAATCAATGCCTGATTGTCGATGGAACATACACCAAGCTTTACATTGCCAATTCGTTAGTAACCAGCTGATTTGGCTTTTGGAATTTGGACCATCCACCATTTTAGTTTAAACCATCAGGAATTGAACATCCATTTCACCGTGTCATTCACCACCAAAACTGGGTCGTATCCCTGTATCGTCCCGTTTCCTGCTCGTATAGCCGAAATCAGTTGTACTGGGCCACACCTACTGGATTTTGATGGTGTAAGCCCTGCTAGCCATCCATTTGATAGAAATCCATTAAATAGTTTAGAATTGCTTGATATGTGACGTTAGAGACAAGCTCACTCTATCCACAATCAAGTGTTGAAACGAGCTCTCTCCGCTCAGTCTTCCAGTTGAGCTATAGATCTGGGTGTTTTTTGTTTTTGTTATTTTTTTTTTTCATTTAACCAATTAATTAATTGACTAAAATTTTGTTACATCGGTAGTGTGTGTTTAAAAAAAGAAAAAAGAAAGAAAGAAGAAAAAAAAGGAAAAAGAATACGTGGCGCATACACAGACATTCTCAGTACTCGTATACAGAGAAAAGCATAGATACTCTGACAAAGTGTGATGGGTGATACGAAGGGCTTAGAAATTGCATAAATAGTACACAATTAAGTTAAATTTATCTATAGACATGATGCCCCACTTGAGATACATCATGAACCAAAACTACCGTTTAGATACATCTGATATTGGATCGGTGGACATTGAACCGTTAAGAATGAATAATATCCAATGGTCATAAGGATCAGAGGTTAGGATTGTGCAATCAATGTGATTTTGGAATTGTGACGTAGTGAAGTATACGAGTTGTGAGTGGCTGCGTATCAAGTATCATGCACAACATGAGTATCATATAAAAGATGGATTGTCGTTCTTCTTCATTGGTGTTTAGATTAGTAAATGGCACGTTGTTCGTACCTTATACAATTATTAGAACCATTTTCATGCTTGGGAATTTTCCGATTTGCAATCTAACGCGTATGCGTTTTATATTAATTCTTGCCATCACAGGATAAATGCTGAGGTAATCCTCACCGTACTCACCAACGCAGCACAGATGTGTATGATCCGGTCCACCCATCTGGTGGGGCTCACCATCAACTGTCACTTCCCCACAAATGAGGCAGGTCACTAATCAGGTTGCCAGATATGATTAAGGAAAATCGATGGTTAAGGAAAACAAAAAAAACCCTGTTCAAGCTACATCATCGGCCTACTGTTATATATATATATATATATATATATATATATATATATATATATATATATATATTGTGTGTGTGTGTTTTTTTTGTGTGTTTTGGTAAATATATAAGTAGAGTTTAGTCATATCTTGATACCTGGCAAGTCACTAATCATACGTCTTATATAAATCTATTATATTGTATGGCCAGTTGATAGGGGCGATAACATGTGTAGGCTGAAATCCAAATTCTACCTAAATCTAGTG
The DNA here is from genome assembly GCA_037074715.1 of Magnolia kwangsiensis. Classification (NCBI taxonomy): domain Eukaryota; kingdom Viridiplantae; phylum Streptophyta; class Magnoliopsida; order Magnoliales; family Magnoliaceae; genus Magnolia; species Magnolia kwangsiensis. The sequence continues at coordinate 32,488,571 of CM073575.1, read as the reverse complement.
AAATTTATAAGTACGATCTTTATACTCAAACCTTGCGGAGAGATTGAGAAGAAAGGTTATGTTTTTTTAGGTGTCTAGTTGATACAAGCATTAACATGTGAAGGCTCAAATCCAAAGGCCGACGATTATCTATGACTTTCAAATCCAGTGAAAACCATAGCTAAGACCTCTATACTCAAACTTTGCGAAGGAGTTGAGAATAGAAGTTATGATTTTTAAGTGCTTAGTTAATACGGGCATTAATATGTGAAGGCTTAGATCCGAAGTTTATCCAGATCCAATAAAACCCATGGCTATGATCTCTATACCCGAACATTGTGAAGGGGTTGAGAAGAGAAGCTTAATAATTATATGTTTACAATTTGTAAATCTCATGCAACGTAGGCATGTTCATGTATTAATTAGAGTTGCTACTAATGAAAATGAAGGCTATAGAATTCACGGTTGGTTAGAATTCGTTGAATCGCCTCAAGATCATGTAAACTGTTGATGGTCAAATATTGCATACCAGACCCCATTTATTTCCTGAATTTACGAACATAATGCCGTTGAACGCCCGATTTAATCGTGTTTGTGATGCAGGGTATCTTTATGAGCACGGACTGAGAAAGGATGCTAAATGCATGGATTTGATGCTTAGAATTCACCAAAGCATGAGACGGACTCTAGGGAATCAAGATCGACGAAATATACATGACAAAGATCCGAGAAAATTAGGAAACAGAAGTTCAAATGGCCCGAAACCAGTGCAGAATGTAAGATCATAGAGTTTCCATCATCCGTTCAGCTCGAAACTTCATACATACTCCGAGGATCATAAATTAACCGTACACATCGAATTTCAGCCGATGGATCTCCCTAAAAGTGGCTCAACATACAGATCAGCCCCGAAAATCTTGATTTCGAGTCCGCCTGGTACCTGTAAATGCTTCAAAATTGGACTCAATGGCTTAAATGATATGGCAGGATGGATGGACGGAGCAGATCTTGTGTACACATCATAGTGGACCCCACGTGTACACTATGCGTGCACATTGTGCACGTGCATTGGATGTGCACGAGAAATCCCAAGGTCGTTCAGTGCCGCTGACCGACACTTTCTTAAAAGATTTTTTTATTCTTCTTTTCTTCCCCAGCGTCTCTGCGCACGCCACCGGTTTTGTTCAGTGGGGCCCACCCATCATCCGTATCGATGATCTGGACCGCCCAAGGTGTCTAGAGGGGAGATATCAACCTCGCCTAGGTGGCCGTTTGGTCTCATGTACACACACAGAGGCAGATTACATGTAACCGCAGGAATAGACGGCAGGAACAAAGATCGCATGGCTCACATCGAAATCAAACGGGGATTGTCCTGCCTAGACGATTTTTTGCCAAAAATACAATGGACGGGGTGGATTTTCCAACCAACGAGGAGCATGGGCCGCACCATCATCACAGCATCCTACGCAAGCTCTGTTTCGCAACAGAGCTTGCGAAAAATTGTTGTGGGCCACCATCAGGAATCAACGGTTGAATCTGGACCGTCTGTTAGACTCCCACGGTCTAGCTTACTAAGGCCTAGCTGACAGAATTTGAAGAATTCAAGATTATGAGATCTCATCCATTCAAAAATCGGATTGACGGTGCAACGAAAACATCCGTGGACCACACCGAAGTTGATTTGAAAACAGTGATTCCCACCTGGTTTTTTGAGGTTAATGTCGTGGACGGAGTGGATTTCATCAGCAGTGTAAGGAGTGGAGCCCATCAAGAAACCAGCACAGTTTTTTTGTTGTTGTGCGTAAAAGCTACGCACCGCCACTTGTGCAGAAGACCCAGCCGACCTCCTTGTGCACTGACCGACTCTAGCTGATATAAAAGAAAGAGATCTTCAGCGGGAAGGGGGATCATTCAGCCTGGGAGCAGCTTTGGACGTGGAGCAAAGGGAGAGAGAGAGGAGCTTTGTTTTCTTTTTTTTCCTTTTCTTTTTCTCTTTATTTATTTGGATTTAGCCTAACCATGTTATCAGGCTAATCCTCTTACCTAGGGCTAAGAGGTGAAGCTTGTAGCATGATGGGGGACTCTTTCAGCTTATGCCTTTTTAGACTGTATTAACATTAATTTTAGTTTAGTAATTGGAATGCTTTTAGTTTTATTAATGGTCTGTTGTGACTAAAATTACAATGGGTCTGCAATGACTTTGAGCATGTTCTTCTTCCTTTATGTTTATGACGTCAGGAAGCCCTGTTGTTCACCATAGTCTCCTGGGCATGGTCGGATGATGGTACCCTTCCTAACCTTCATGGCATATTGAATAGTTTGGTGATGGAATCCATTCTAATTCATATACCTTTCATCTCTTTGAAACTATATCAACGGAAGTTCAATTAAACTCCATGATTCTTTAAGCTGGCATAAGATCTCCCTGATCTCTACAAGTGGATCCTCTGAATCCCTAGTTTCATATCTCCGATTCCTCTTAAGTTTTAGATAATAATCTCACAATTCTTCATTAAAGTTTATTTGATTTAGATTTCATCTCATTCTAGTTCTAGTTCTAGTTAGTTTTAGATAACGTACAGTTTGTCCCTTAGGATTCGACCTCGGTCTTACCGAGTTATTACTACATCACAACCCTGCACTTGAGGAGTGAACAAGTTTTTGGCGCCGTTGCCGGGGACTGTTGGATAGGTTTTTCTGAAATTAATTAGTTTTAGGATTAGTTTAGGATTAGATTTTCTTTTTAAAAATTTTTAATTCTAGGTTTAGAAGCTTAGTTATTTTCCTTATTAGAAATTTTTCCTAACTTTAGAAACTTGCTATTCTTCCTTCTATCTGATTTTTAGAACTAACTCAATTTTTCTGTTTTGTAGGAAGCTTCTAATTTAGTAAGTTCTTTTTAATTCTTCTTTCTTTGAAAATTCTTCTTTTCTCTAGAAATTAATTTACTTTTAATTAGGACTTTCTATTCTTAGAAACTAACTTATTTTGTTTTGTTTTGCAGATTCTTAACCTAGGACTCCAAATTTGGTAACTTCTTTCCATCTTTTCCTTTTATTTTCTAGATTTCTACTTCTTTTCTCTTAGGTCTAGGCAGAATTTAAATCGAGGGATGAGTGTGTTTTATGCCCCAGTGGGCACGCGACAACACTCGACGTCTCGTGACTGAAGGAGGATTAGTTGAGGGGTTGACTGTCCATCGCAGGACTAGACACCACTTAAATTCTCCTGAGACAGAGGAGGTTATGGCTGAAAATCAACCTCAAGCACTACCCCAACCTAGGGTTGAGGAAGTACATGATGAGAATGAGGTGCACCACGCACCCCCGCCTCGTACTTTACGAGATTATTTACAACCGGCGGGGGTGAGTACGCCCTCATGCATGATTTTTCCTGCGAATACAGGACATATGGACATCAAGCCATGGGTTATCCAACTCCTTCCCAAGTTCCATAGGTTTGAATCTGAAGAACCATACTTGCATCTGAAAGAGTTCGACGAAATCATAGGCACCTTATATTTCCCTAATGTATCTGAAGATACAATTAGGCTGAAACTCTTCCCATTTTCCTTGAAAGAAAAAGCCAAGACGTGATTACATTCACTGCGTTCTAGGTCCATTGGCACATGGAATGATATGTAGAGGGAATTTATAAATAAATTTTTCCCACATCATAAGACAATTACCCTCAGGAGAGCAATCATGAACTTTGCCCAAAAGGAAGATGAAACATTCTTCTAATGTTGGGAAAGGTTCAAGGATCTGGTTAATGCATGCCCACAACATGGCTTTGAAATATGGCGCATTACGAATTTTTTCTATGATGGGCTAACATCTTCCATTCGCCAAATGGTCGAGACAATGTGTAACGGAGATTTCATCAATAAAAATGTCGACGAGGTATGGGATTACCTCGATAGTCTCGCTGAAAAAACACAATCATGGGACTATTACCCAAGGACGAACGCTACGTCCAGGCCAACTCATTCAAGGGAAAAAGGTGGAATATATCTCCTGAAAGAGGATGATAATCTTAACGCTAAGGTGGCTAATCTTACCAGAAAATTTGAGGCCATGGAAGGAAAAAAGGAAAAGGTTAATGAAAGTGTTTGCGGCATCTGTGATTGTAACATTCAGACTACTGAAAATTGTCCTTCAATACTTGCCTTTCGAGAAGTATTGAATGAACAAACTAATACCGTAAATAACTATCAAAGACCTTTCAATGGACCACCCTCTAATACATACAATCCTGATTGGAAAAATCATCCAAAATTTAGTTAGAGGAATGGACCAACGGCTACACCTCAAGGTTTCCTAAACCAAAATTCAACTCAAGAGAAACCTCAAGAGGATTTGGTTCTAAAATATTTTCAAAAGCAAGAGCTTTTCAATCAGGGTATGATGCAAGCCTTTCAAGACCTTACAAAAGTAATACATGAACTTAAGGCTGAAAATACGATTGGAAACAAGGGGAGCTTCCCAGCTCAACCTCTTCCCAATCCTAAACCGCATTATGGAGTTAGTGATCCCAGCTCTTCAAATCAAATGGGGCACGCTAAATCCATCACCACTCTTAGGAGTGAGAAGGTTATTGATAAAACCCTTCCGGTTAGGTCCGAAAAACCTCAAGAACCAGAAGAGGATAACAATAATGGATCTAGTGACGCCCCACAAAAATTTGAACCGGAACCTCTAGAGAAGCCAGTTGCTCCGTTTTCCCAACGGTTGGTTGAATCAAAACATCTATCTAACTCTCAGGATATCCTAGAGGTGTTGAAACAAGTGAAAGTCAATATTACTCTGCTTGATGTTGTAAAACAGATACCTTTATATGCTAAATTCCTAAAAGACTTATGCACGACCAAACGACGAAAAAGTGTTCAAAAGAAAATTTTCTTAACTGAAAAAGTGAGTGCCATCCTGAAACAAGACGTGCCGCAAAAATTCAAAGATCTCGGTTGCCCAACCATATCATGTGTAATCGGGAACAATCGAATTGATCACGCACTTCTTGACTTAGGAGCGAGCGTCAATCTAATTCCCTACTCGGTATACCAACAGTTAGGCTTGGGTGAATTAAAACCCACTCGAACCACACTACAACTTGCTGATCGTTCTGTTCGTGTACCAAGAGGGATCATCGAGGATGTGTTGGTCCAGGTTGATAGATTCTACTACCCTGTTGATTTTATCATCTTGGACACCGAACCCATCAATGACACGAGCACTCAGATTCCTGTCATCCTTGGTCGCCCATTCCTGTCCACTTCAAATGCAATTATCAATTGCAGGAATGGTGTTATGACTATGTCTTTTTGAAATTTGACATTGGAATCCAATATCTTTTTCAATAACGACAGCAACTCAGAGGATGATGACGATTTTCACGATGTTAACATGATTGATTCTTTTGTGGAAGATAGAACACCTCTCACCTTATCCTCTGATCTTCTAGAGATGTGCCTGGCCCACTCTCATGATCTTAATGATGATATAATTAGGGAGACGTGTTCCATACTTGATACTGCACCGGTACTTGAAGTTAACCGGTGGAGGCCACAAATTGAAGAGTTGCCCCAAACTGATGTGGTGCCTCTACCATCTAACCTCAAGCCACCGAAGCTTGACCTAAAACCTTTTCCCTCTGATTTAAAATATGCCTATTTAGGTCAAGATGAGATATATCCGGTGGTGATCTCTGCCCACCTGGAGAAAGAACAAGAGAGTATGCTCATATCTACTCTCATTGAGCATAAGGGAGCTTTTGGATGGACGATATCGGACTTCAAGGGAATTAACCCATCGATTTGTACTCACCGCATATATCTCGAGGATAATGCGAAAGCCGTTTGGCAATCACAACGTAGACTAAATCCAAACATGAAGGAAGTGGTTAAGGCCGAGGTTCTCAAACTATTGGAAGTGGGGATCATATACCCCATATCCGATAGTCAATGGGTGAGTCCAACTCAGGTGGTTCCTAAGAAGTTCGGAATCACCATCGTAGCCAATGTCAATAATAAACTCGTGCCGACCAGAGTTACTACTAGTTGGAGAATGTGCATTGACTACAGGAAGCTGAATACCGTCACTAGGAAGGACCACTTTCCTTTGCCCTTTACAGATCAGATCTTAGAAAGGTTAGCTGGTCATTCCTATTACTGTTTCCTTGACGGGTATTCAGGTTATAATCAGATTGAAATCGCCCCTGAAGATCAGGAAAAGACTACATTTACATGTCCCTATGGCACCTTTGCTTACAGAAGGATGCCATTCGGGCTATGTAATGCCCCTGCCACCTTTCAGCGATGCATGATGAGTATATTTTCTGACATGGTAGGAAAATATCTAGAGGTCTTCATGGACGATTTCTCTGTTTTCGGCTCATCTTTCAGCGAGTGCTTAGCAAGTCTTAAATATGTGCTGAAAAGATGTGAAGAAAAAAATTTGGTACTTAACTGGGAGAAGTGTCATTTTATGGTTCAAACGGGAATAGTCCTTAGGCATATCATCTCGTCCAAAGGAATCGAGGTAGATAAGGCAAAAATCGATCTTATCTCTAACCTACCTCCACCCAAGAACATCAGAGACGTACGATCCTTCTTGGGACACGCAGGATTTTACCAACGATTCATAAAGGACTTTAGTATCCTCTCTCGTCCTTTATGTAATCTTCTTTAAAAGGATACACCATACGAGTGGACTAAGCAATGCCAAGAAGCTTTCACTAAACTTAAGGGCATGTTAACCACTGCACTTATCATGCAGCCACCTGACTGGAGTCTTCCTTTTGAACTTATGTGCCATGCCTCTAATTATGCTCTTGGAGCGGTTCTAGGCTACAGAAAAGATAAGCGGCCTTACGTCATTCACTACGCAAATAGGACTCTAAATCCTGCCCAAGTGAACTATTCGACTACGGAAAAGGAACTCTTAGCCGTAGTGTTCTCTTTGGATAAATTTAGGTCTTACCTGATCGGATCCAAGATCATCATCTATACAGATCATGCGGCACTTAAGTATCTTCTTTCCAAGAATGATTCTAAGCCCCGCCTAATACGATGGATCCTTCTACTCCAAGAATTTGATTTAGAAATTAAAGACAAAAAGGGAGTAGAGAACGTAGTGGTTGATCACCTTTCTTGCCTTAATACCTCTGATTCCCTTGAGGCGACCCATATCAATGACATGTTCCCTGATGAACAACTGTTTAGAGTCTCTCATTCACCTTAGTTTGCTGATATTGCTAATTATCTTGCTACAGGTGTCATCCCAATACACTAGATGTCACAAGATAAGAAGAAATTCTTTACCAAGGTGCGTAACTTTTTCTGGGATGATCCATATTTGTTAAAATATTTCCCAGACCAAATCTTAAGGAGATGTGTGTCAGACGATGAGCATCAGAGTGTCATCTCCTTCTGTCACTCACAGGCCTGTGGTGGTCACTTTTCTGCTAAAAAGACCACGGCCAAGATTCTACAGTCTGGATTTTACTGGCCCACTATGTTAAGGGACACTCATGAGTTTTGTAAAGCTTGTGAGCGTTGTTAAAAATTGGGAGCATTATCCCGTCGAAATATGATGCCTTTGAATCCCATCCTTATCATTGAAGCATTTGATTGCTGGGGCATTGATTTCATGGGACCATTCCCCCAATCATTTGAAAATCTGTATATTTTGCTCGCCGTAGACTATGTCACTAAATGGGTCGAAGCAATTCCGTGCCGCAAAAATGACCATCGTACGGTCATTAAATTTTTGAAAGAAAATATCCTGTCGCGGTTCGGAACGCCTCGAGCCATCATTAGTGACGGGGGCTCACACTTTTGTAATAGACCATTTGAGAGTTTAATGAAGAAATACGGTATCTCTCATAAGGTGAGTACCCCATACCATCCACTGACAAGTGGACAAGCTGAGATTTTCAATAGAAAGATCAAACATATCTTGGAAAAAATGGTTAACCATAACCGTAAGGATTGGTCAATCCGATTGACCGATGCCTTATGGGCGTACCGTACTGCTTTTAAAACTCCTATTGGAACATCTCCCTTTAGACTTGTCTATGGAAAAGCCTGTCACTTGCCTGTGGAATTGGAACATAAAGCATACTGGGCGATCAAAAATCTAAATTTCAATCTGGACAACGTTGGCTCGTTACGCAAACTTCAATTAAATGAACTTGAAGAAATCCGGAACGATGCATGTGAGAACTCGAGAATTTACAAGGACAGGATGAAGGCGTTTCATGATCAACATATTCTACGAAAATCATTCACGCCAGGTCAGAAAGTCCTTTTGTACGATTTTTGACTACATCTCTTTCCGAGTAAGCTTCGATCTCGTTGGACCGGCCCTTACATTGTTGTCACTGCTTATCCTCATGGGGCCGTCGAGATAAAAGATCTTGAAAATGGCAAGGAGTTTAAAGTCAATGGACATCGATTAAAGCCATTTGTCGAGGCATTTGATTCAGATGACATGTCCATGCCTCTGATTGCTCCTGTTTACCAGGACTGATCTCCTAGTCTGATGGAGGTATAGGTAGGTTTATCGCTTTCATAGGACTAGGGTAGTTGCTTTATTTGTCTGGCTGAAGATGGTAAATTTAACGCTCCTGGGAGGCAACCCAGTCTTTTTATTCCATTTCATTTCATTTTTGTTTAGTTAGATAGTCAATGTTTGTGAGTAACATTACTGCAAACCTTCACGAGACTACAACTCGTCCACTAGGGGTAACCTAGGGGTTTAAAGGCTTGTTGCATACGGTAAATGCAATCGAGAGCACCTGTGAAAGTGGTATAGGTAGGATTTTATTTTTGTTATTTTTGTTCTGCTTTCTCTCTCATGCTGACAAGTTTCCATGCCGTGATTTATTGAAAACTCTCTTGATTCGTTATTCAGGTACTATCTTCCCATCACTTCTCATTTACTTTCGTTGTCCCATGTGCATTGCATGTTTATATCTTTTACATTGAGGACAATGTACATTTTAGGTTGGGGGTGGGGGATTAGGTAACCTAATCAGTATTTTCTTAGTCTTGAGCAAAAATTGTGAAAAAAAAAATTGTGAAAATTTTTAAATTTTTCTAGGAATTCTTATGAATTCGAAGTGATTTTGATGGATATCCTAGATTTAGAAGTTCAAGCTACGTGATGTTGGTAATTTTACGACTCTTGAATTTAGTTATCTGTTAAATTTCACAATTAAGATCAAAACATTAATCCATGATTGGAAGTTATAAACATTGATTGAGTCATGCTTTCACATGTCACATCTCGCTTCCACATTAAGTGTTCAGTTTGATATTGAAGGGTTAATTTGGTAATCACTAAGCATGTAAGGAACCCGTTTGAAAATTACCCATCATGATCAATTAAAGAAAAAAAGAAACCTTTGGAAAGATTTGGGCGAATAATCCTCACCATAGGATTGCTCCCTATAGGTATGGAGTTAATTCTCCATGAATGATATGTGAAAAAGGTCTGGGTGTACAGTCCTCACCATAGGTTTGCTCCCTATAGGTGAGGCTTTAATTCCCCTTCTTAATGTACTTCTAATGAAAAAAATCAAAAGTTGAAAGAATGACAAGAAGATCTGTAAGGCAAATTTTTATTTTCATAAATTCTCTTGTTGGTTACCAATGACATCCTGAAATAGAGAAGTGAATGTTAATGATGGTAAATTGAGATTAGATTATACAACCATGGACCTCAATGTTTAAGATTTTTCTGATTGGTGGATTAATATTTTGAGCTTGACTAAGAAATTTATTGTGCGCTTGAGTCCATGAGAAAGTAAAACCCAGCAGTAATGAATATCAGAATTCTAGTACCTGGATTATTTCTCAAAAATCATTCGGCTTTACAGATATTTTTATAAAAGTCTTAACTTATTTTTCGCATACTTTGCTCGGGACTAGCAAAATGCTGGTTGGGGGTTGTGTTGAGGGTCAAATATTGCATACCAGACCCCATTTATTACCTGAATTTACGAACATAATGCCATTGAATGCCCGATTTAATCGTGTTTGTGATGCAGGGTATCTTTACGAGCACGGACTGAGAAAGGATGCTAAATGCATGGATTTGATGCTTAGAATTCACCAAAGCATGAGACGGACTCTAGGGAATCAAGATCGACGAAATGTACATGGCAAAGATCCAAGAAAATTAGGAAACAGAAGTTCAAATGGCCCGAAACCAGTGCAGAATGCAAGATCATAGGGTTTCCATCATCCGTTCAGCTTGAAACTTCATACATACTCCGAGGATCATAAATTAACCGTACACGTCGAATTTCAGCCGATGGATCTCTCTAAAAGTGGCTCAACATACAGATCAGCCCTGAAAATCTTGATTTCGGGTCCGCCTGGTACTTGTAAATGCTTCAAAATTGGACTCAATGGCTTAAATGATATGGCAGGATGGATGGACGGAGCGGATCTTGTGTACACATCATAGCGGACCCCACGTGTACACTATGCGTGCACATTGTGCACGTGCATTGGATGTGCACGAGAAATCCCAAGGTCGGTCAGTGCCGCTGACCGACACTTTCTTAAAAGATTTTTTTTTTTTCTTCTTTTCTTCCCCAGCGTCTTTGCGCACGCCACCGATTTTGTTCAGTGGGGCCCACCCATCATCCGTATAAATGATCTGGACCGCCCAAGGCGTCCAGAGGGAAGATATCAACCTCGCCTAGGTGGCCGTTTGGTCTCATGCACACACACAGAGGCAGATTACATGTAACCGCAGGAATGGACAGCAGGAACAAAGATCGCATGGCTCACATCGAAATCAAACGAGGATTGTCCTGCCTAGACGATTTTTCGCCAAAAATACAATGGATGGGGTAGATTTTCCAACCAACGAGGAGCATGGGCCGCACCATCATCACAGCGTCCTGCGCAAGCTCTGTTTCGCAATAGAGCTTGCTAAAAATTGTTGTGGGCCACCATCAGGAATCAATGGTTGAATTTGGACCGTCTGTTAGGCTCCCACGGTCTAGCTTACTAAGGCCTAGCTGACAGAATTTGAAGAATTCAAGATTATAAGATCTCATTCATTTAAAAATCGGATTGACAGTGCAACGAAAACATCCATGGACCACACTGAAGTTAATCTGAAAATAGTGATTCCCACCTGATTTTTTGAGGTTAATGTCATGGACGGAGTGGATTTCATCAACAGTGGAAGGAGTGGAGCCCATCAAGAAACCAGCGCAGTTTTTTTGTTGTTGTGCGAAAAAGCTACGCACCGCCGCTTTTGCGGAAGACCCAACCGACCTCCTTGTGCACTGACCGACTCTAGCTGATATAAAAGAAAGAGATCTTCAGCGGGAAGGGGGATCATTCAGCCTGGGAGCAGCTTTGGACGTGGAGCAAAGGGAGAGAGAGAGGAGCTTTGTTTTCTTTTTTTTTCTTTTCTTTTTCTCTTTGTTTATTTGGATTTAGCCTAACCATGTTATCAGGCTAATCCTCTTAGCTAGGGCTAAGAGGTGAAGCTTGTAGCGTGATGGGGGACTCTTTCAGCTTATGCCTTTTTAGACTGTATTAACATTGATTTTAGTTTAGTAATTGGAATGCTTTTAGTTTTATTAATGGTCTGTTGTGACTAAAATTACAATGGGTCTGCAATGACTTTGAGCATGTTCTTCTTCCTTTATGTTTATGACGTCAGGAAGCCCTGTTGTTCACCATAGTCTCCTGGGCATGGTCGGATGATGGTACCCTTCCTAACATTCATGGCATATTGAATGGTTTGGTGATGGAATCCATTCTAATTCATATACCTTTCATCTCTTTGAAACTATATCAACGGAAGTTCAGTTAAACTCCATGATTCTTTAAGCTGGCATAAGATCTCCCTGATCTCTACAAGTGGATCCTCTGAATCCCTAGTTTCCTATCTCTGATTCCTCTTAAGTTTTAGATAATAATATCACAATTCTTCATTAAAGTTTATTTGATTTAGATTTCATCTCATTCTAGTTCTAGTTCTAGTTCTAGTTAGTTTTAGATAACGTACAGTTTCAGTCCCTTGGGATTCGACCTCGGTCTTACCGAGTTATTACTACATCACAACCCTACACTTGGGGAGTGAACATAAACCAAAGAAATCCTGACTCAGATGACTCTTCAATAGGTCTGTGACATGAATTCTAGGTAAAGGTCATGGTTACAAAAAATGAAGAGATTATGCACCCCTATATGCCTGTATGAAACATGGTCTTTACTAGGGGTGTACATGAACCGAGCTAGCTTGGTTAGCTCACTCGACTTGACTTGAAAAAGCTTGATTCGACTCGGTTCAAAGTTGAGTTTGAGCTGAGTCGAGCTGATTTTTTTTAGCTCAAAAATGAGTTCGAGCTGAGTTTGAGCAGCCCCAGCTTGAATCAAACTAGTTTAGTGACTCAGTTACTTTGCCATTGATGTTGCTCACCAACTGTTTGATAAAATGACTCAACGAGATGTGGCTGGTGGCAATGAAGGTTTGGCCGGTGGCAACAGTATGTACATTAAACAAATACCTTCTCTCTCTCTCTCTCTCTCTCTCTCTCTCTCGCTCTCTCCCTCCCTCCCTCCCTCCCTCCCTCCCTCCCTCTCTCTCTCTCTCTCTCTCTCTCTCTCTCTCTCTCTCTTTGGTTTTTATGTTATTTAAAAAGTGTTTGATAAAACACCTGTAAAACCACTGCCTCTGTTTGTAAAATAGTAGGTTTTTGAAATTGTAGTTTAGGTGTTTGTGGAAATGCCTCAATGGCGAATTCAGCTTGAGCTGTTGACTAAACCGAGCCAAGCTAGCCCGTCAGGCTCGAAGACCGAGTTGAGCCGAGTTCGAGTTGATGTCAATCAGTGTTCAAGCCTAGTTGAGCTAAGGCCAGCTCAACTTGATGTACACCCCTAGTCTTTACTTTGCCAAGTTATGCGCTTTCAAAGAGGATTAAGTAACTTTCAGTGAAAATGTTTAAACTACAAAAGATAAATGAAAAATAATGGTATAACGGGTTTTTCAATGGAAATATGAAATATATATATATATATATATATATATATATATATATATATATATATATATATATATAGAGTTTTTTGTTACTCCTTTAAGTCACCTTTTCATATGCAAAAGTTCCTCAAGAGAGGTGACCGTGGAGGATACTTTCTGTGATGTTAGAGTAGAATCTAGTACCTTGGGTGTTCAAAGCACGAGAATTGGAATATACATACCGGAAAAAAATAGATCAAGAATACGATGTTGGTTTTAAAGTTGAAATAGGATGAAAAGAATGAAAGACTAGAAGAGATCATAGAACAGAGAGTTGAAATCTCCGTCTCTATCTCTCCCTAGTTTTTGGACTTTGGCCTCTTTGGATTCTCTCTTACCCTCTGGATGAAAGCCTCCTAACTCTCTGGACTCTCAATTCTCTCGAGTCTCGACTCGCTACCTTTGAAGGCCCCTTTGTTCTGAAGGCAAGAACCTCCTTTTATAAGGATTTTGGGAAGGATATGTTCGGACCTCATGAACCACATAGATTTGGTTTTAGAAATAAGTTCGGGTGAATTAGACCATCCCATGGGTAATGGATGGGCATAGCTCAACATCCGTATAGGGCTCATGTGGACTGTGCCATTGTATAATTAATGGGGTTGGTACAGTGTTGACGTCTAAACGGTTAAGCCAGGGCCCTTTTTGCACAAAAACAATTGAGCCACAATCGGCACTTTTTTCTTTCTTTTTTCTGTTTTCTTTTTTTTTTTTCAAAATTGGCTCTAAATGGGTGTTCTATCAAAACTGGCCTTGACGGGTCATTTCTACCATGTTTGCCTTAATCTGATCCGTTAGTTGCCATCTTACATGTTTTGAGCCGAATGCTTGATCTGATAAGGGGCCCACCCAAACAACAAAGTCAAATAGTCATATTTTGATAGTAGAGTGTCAACACACTTGATAGAAAGTCTTAGCACAAATGCAGGCTCCCTTGGAAAAGATTTAAATGGTCAAACTTTAAAACGGTCCAATCTTAAAATAATTTTAGGCTATCTGTCATCCACCGCAAGTCCCATCACATAAGCCGTTGAATCTTTAGAACATCTCATCAACTTTAGAACTAATATTTTAAAACTATATATGCAACGTCGGATGGGAATAATCATTGATTTTCAAAGACGATATAAATTAGGAAAAAAATAACTACACATGTATGTTATTTTAAGATGGTCCACTTGAGCTTAGATCCGCCACATCTTTCTGCTCATGCCCCAAAATAATCTGAAAAAACAATGGATGGCATGAATATAGCACATACCCTCATGGTGGGGCCCACCTGTTACGAGGTTTAGTTTTATCCAATTTTTAAAGTAAAATTTCCACTTTAAACCAAATGTCATTATTTATCATGATTATTTATTTACCATCATTTATTGGCATTTACAGTTAACCAAATGATGTGGAGATGAACGTGATAAGGTCGATCATTGTCTTCTTCAAGGATAACTACTCTGAAGTAACACAGCTTCTCTAGACTCCTGGCAGATACTTCTCAAATTCAAAAGGAAAAAATTAAGAAAAATATAAATAAATTCTATAAAATTCATAATTTGATTGATTATTATCTCATATTTATGTACTTTACACCATTAATATAGAAAAAATAAAAATAAAAATAAACTTTTGCTAGAAGAATCCTAGCATAATTATAAGTTATTTTTAAAAAGGAAGAAAATTTAAAACTCTAAAAATAAAAAAATATTAAAATTTTGAAATTACTAAAAATAATAAAATTTTTCTAAAAATTCATTTTTGAGCTGAAAGCATGCGTTTTCTGACGAAGGAGACAGATGCGACCCAACGCGTGGGTCAGTTCACCTTGTATAGCCCGTTTTAGTAAAGATTGATAGGTTATGCGTCCTGTAACGATACTCGGATCAAAAGTCACAGTCAATTTATGGTCCACCTTCTTTTGGCCCAACCATGCTAGGAACGTATCTACGACACATTCCACATCACCAAACAAGCCCTAAAATATTCGTTCTCCTTCTATGACATTGAGCTATGGGCCAACAGGCTAGGCCAGGCTGTTCATCATTGGCCCAAGCTTTGCCTGGCTGGGATACCGTTCAATCAAACCTGGGCCCAGTCCTAAATTATTCCCTGGGCCATCCCCAACCCGATTTTAAGGCCAGGCCTAGGCCCTAGCTGGCTGGCTTTCCTGGGCCACCCGGGCCATGGTTACCCCTATTAGCTGGACAGCTCCAAATGATGGCCCAGATGTTACAAATGAAATGCATTCGTATGTGTTGTGAATCTCTTAGAGCTGATCTTCTGGTAGCTTGATCTAATAAAAAGTTGTAAGTTAGCTTAGATACAACGTCTTTGATTTTCTGCTTATGTGACACTTGAGTGAAACATCCAAACCGAGATGGATCATACCATAAGGATCATTTGGAGTGAAAATTGGAACAGTCCACTCAACAGATGGGCCACACACATAGGTTGAGTCAACCATTGCCTGATGAAAGGCCCACCATGGTTTCAGTACAAGATGATTTTCATGATGCAGATCACCTACTACACTGCTTGGATGTTATACACAAATGATGCATTACAGAAAATTAAAAAAATTGTATGTTAACATACAATAGTTGTATATGATCATTTCCCATTAATGTTTTTAGCAAAGAAGAAGATATCTCAAATCCATTCCAAGTCAACATATCATCTCTGCTTTTGAATCAAATATAGCCGTACAATAAATAGGCCAACTCTTCAATTAGCTATAGCCTAAAATCTACATAGATGAAATCCAAACCATCCAATCTGATAGCTTGCTTTGTTCTATCAGGATACTTTTGTTCAAAGGGCATTCAAAGGGCAGCAAGAATGTAAATTGATCACTCTATATTAGGATCGTATGACACGTGGGGATTTCAGGCCATGCCCATCCAATAAACGACCCATGATTGCTTGGCCCACTAGATGAGAATTCTGTCATCAAAATTCTGTTTTAGAGTCTCTATTTTGGAAAAAAAAAAAAAAAAAAAGCTTATATAATTGACTAAACATTTAGAACTCTTAATATTTCCAAAGATAGACAGAAAAGAATGATATTGTTGGGAAAACGAGTTAAACATGTTTACTCGATATAAAAACTTTTGGGGCCAATTTAGAAAATAGAGATTGGAAAATTGAGTAGAAGGTGTTAAAAAGTAAAATAGAGACGGACTAATTTAGATTCGGACTACTTAAAAAGGAAACATTTGAGAGAGAGAGAGAGAGAGAGAGAACACCATTCAACTATCTATATTCATTATTGTTCCTAAATATTAAAATTTTAATTAAAGTATTCTATTTTAACCTTATATATATATATATATATATATATATATATATATATATATATATATATATATATATATATATATATATCCATTTTCTTCATTTTAATGTTTGTTTTAGTCCCAATTGTATTAAACTTGAACTTTTCATTCTTTGATTTTCTGGCAATTTTTCTTTTTACCATATTTTTAACAGTCGAGATCATAAGAGATATTGGTCTCCGAACAACTAAAAAGAGTGGCTCAAGTGCTCTAAATTTACATATCAAAAATTCAAACAGGCATAATCATGGAGTAATTGTACTGAGGGCCATATCTATATCCAATGTATTCCTTTTGGCATCTGTTCTGTGTAGAAGAAGAGTAGCCAAGGTCAAACATTTCCACTTAAAATAAGGTTTTTTTTTTTTTTTTTAGTGACTAAACCATGGTATTATATATATATATATATATATATATATATATATATATATATATATATATATATATATATATATATATATCTATTTTTTTCATTTTAACGTTTGTTTTAGTCCCAATTGTATTAAACTTGAACTTTTCATTCTTTGATTTTCTGACAATTTTTCTTTTTACCATATTTTTAACAGTCGAGATCATAAGAGATATTGATTGCCGAACAACTAAAAAGAGTGGCTCAAGTGCTCTAAATTTACATATCAAAAATTCAAACAAGCATAATCATGGAGTAATTGTACTGAGGGCCGCATCTATATCCAATGTATTCCTTTTGGCATCTGTTGTGTAGAAGAAGAGTAGCCAATGTCAAACATTTCCACTTAAAATAAGGTTTTTTCTTTTTTTTAATGACTAAACCATGGTATTATATATATATATATATATATATATATATATATATATATATATATATATATATATATATATATGAAAGCATTTTAAAGTAATAATAGGAACATTTAGGTAATTAGGTAAAACGATATGTTGTTGGACAAGCATTATCTTGCTTTTCAAAACTAGAAAACTTTGATACGGTATAGAAGTTGATATACAGGTACTAAGAAATTGTATACGTGGAATATAATGAAATCAAACAAAACCATTCAACTTGTGGCCCCTATTTATAATGGCTCTCAACTAAAAATAACATTGATTTGTTTTCCCAGCCGGCTGATTGGTTGGATATTTAACAAATGTGAAAATACAAATGTCAATGGTTCAAATTTGACAAACAAATGCTAATTAATCGGATATTAAGCTGTTTAAATCAATTTCCGTTATCTAAGGTGTGTCCCATGACTTGGATGATTTAACTGAGCTAATGCATTCATGCCACATGAAGTAGCCGAATATCAACCACCTAACAATGTCAGAGTATCAAATAACTCCCCTTTTTAAAGGTTACCTTTCCATTTTTTATTGAGAGACCATCCGTTAGAATGAGTCGAGAATGGAATGTAGGTACTGCTAGCTAAATGACCTTGGCTCCTAACCATTCCATCATTATTAGGACCATCCGGCCACCAATGCACTTGAAGTAAAATCCACGCCGTCCACTGTATAACATGTCGAGGGCAATGGGGCCACTTTCACAAAATCTAAACTGTTAATAAAAGGGCCCACACAATACTATTTCGACATTAAACATCTAATGGTTGCATACTTTAATAGCATTCACACATTGGAATAGGAAATGGTTTTGCCCAATTTATTCAACAGGTCCAGAAATGAATGGGGGAGGGGCCAAAGATCACACTCTGTGGATATTTAACCCTTTAATCAACAGCGAGTACAAGTGCAAACTAAAAGCCATAAAGTAGGAATGGATGAGATTTGATGAGAAACAGTCATTTATTAGTTGATTGGGATGGTCTGATGGTTTGGATCATCATACACGTAGCATTGTATGGTAAAAGATAGGTTGGGTGCATTCCCATGTCAATATCAGCAGGCCTTTACATGGGCAGTGTTTGATCGACCCATATTATCAATATTGCACCTCACGGATACGGAACTCCACCAAGGTAGCTGGGATTTTTTGGTTTCAACACGATATGTCACATTATATTGACGGTATATATATAGAATGCGATATAAGGCGACATATAAAGATGCATCGATGATAATATTGTCGATGCTCGATGCATTGATCCTGACAATGTATTGTGAGGTGACTCGAAATATTCTGAAAAAAAAAACTTAACAATTCAATTTTTGTGTCAAATCTTCTACTTGTAATTCATTATTTTTGTAAATTCAACCCACTGTCTTATTATTTGGATAAAAATATTTTTCTTCTGGAAATCAGGATAGGATAGCTGATGGGCTAACTTTCAAATGGTGAGTTTTTATTTTGATTTTTTTTTTCTTTTGTAAATCACACAGAATTAATAGAACTAAGAGAAAAATCCATGATGTTGCATGTTTTGCATAAATCAGTTATGGATTTCAACTGTCAATTTGGAGATTTTGGATAAATTGAAAAAATTGAAAATATTTAAATTTTTATTGGAGAAAAGTATGACAAGTCGATAAAGTTGGCTCGAGTCATGGACCAACCCTGTTGACATGGCCCAGACTCACTAGGCACCGAGCCTAACCGCAACCTGCATGTCCAAATCGCCTGAAAGAGAGACATGGCATGGACTCATAAGGCACCGAGCCTAACCATGACATGCATGTCCAGAGCCACAAGGCGAGACCTCCAATGAGATTGATGCACCTCTTAGTCCCCCTAGGGACCTCACAGAGGCGACTGACTATATGTTGATCCACGCTATAGGTCAGGCACCGATCTGGTAAAAATTGACCAGGCCTCGGCCGAATCTCAGTCTGCCCTACCTCCTAGGTCGGTCAATAAGACAGTTATCAACCCATGATGAGTCGGCCATGGATTAACTGTATCCAAATTTATAGCTGATTAAGGATCAATCAATCGATAGAAAGATGTTTGGTCAGCTTCAACATAAGCCATCTGAGAATACTAATGCTCCAAATATGATCATCGGTCAGCCGAGCCCTGACATTTGTTCTCATTTGGATGCTGGTTGACAAACTTCG
This sequence comes from Magnolia kwangsiensis, assembly GCA_037074715.1. Lineage (NCBI taxonomy): Eukaryota > Viridiplantae > Streptophyta > Magnoliopsida > Magnoliales > Magnoliaceae > Magnolia > Magnolia kwangsiensis. Next base: position 32,469,211 of record CM073575.1, on the reverse strand, counting down.
CCCTAAGCTGAGCCAAGAAATCAACTTTATATCTCCATTCGAAGATAATCTCTGATCTCGAGAATCCAAGGAATCGGAGATCTCGGGATCATTCAAAGATCACGATGGAAGATCCCTAAAAGGACTGAGTGAGTTCTCCTCTATAAATAGGGTTGCCAAAAGGTGAAAGGTACACACACATTCACACCCCTAAATCATTATTCTTAGATCCAAATTTTGACTTTAGCATCGGAGGGTCCCCCGGTCAAGCCAGGGTCTCCTTTGTCCTCTTCCTGTGCAGGTGTTCAAGTAGCAAAAAGGGGGTGAGCCAGAAACTGCATCAGTAGTTTAGCTTCATCTGTGGGAATGACATTACAAGTCGTTTTCGCTCTACCAAAGCACTGCACAACTTTCCATGTCAAGAGGAAAAAAGAAAGTACCATCTCCTTCAGAGGTGACTCCAATAGCGACCCTTCCAGCGGCCGGTCAGGCCTCACAATCGGCGAACTAGCCGACGCAACAAGAGGCTTGCCAGGGTTCTCCAGCCCGCCAAGCGACCTCCAATTCGACTAGGCGCACTCAGTGGAATCGCGGTAACAACCGACGAGAACCTTGAGAAAGGGACATCAGGTTCGAGCTAGACTATATGAGGCAAATGCTGGAATAAATACAGTCCCAACAAGCGAAGGAGCATAGCCCCAGGGAAGGGCGATCGAGTGACGTCCGCCAAGTCTCGGACCCGTGGCCTTGTGCCCTGCAAGCAGTTGCTCAGCTGAGTCAGCCCCAAAAACCCAGTTGAATCGGCTCTAACTCATGTTTCGGGGTCTGCCCCTTTGCCCGCATCCAACCTTCAACATGAAATAAATCGAAGAAGGCACAATCGGCCTCCGGTCGAAGGAACCTTGGATAGCGAGGAACCATGGAAGGTGGAGATTCAAAATCTGCAGAAACCGATTGCGATATGAAGCAAATTCACTCGGTTAACCCTGCTGGAAGGGAGGAGACCAAATCCCCCTTCACAGTTGACATAATCGCGCTCGACTACTAGACAGTTTCTGCCTACCGCAGATCGTCCTCTTCACCGGAGAGGCCAACCCAACTGAGCATGTAGAATCCTTTAGGACCTATATGGAGTTGCACAATGCCTCAGACGAGATTCTGTGTCGAGCCTTCTCGCTCACCTTGACCGACGCTACTCAGCTCTGGTTCAAACAATGTCTATTATTTTGTTTACCAAACTTAGCGAGGCTTTTTTTGTGAATATCATTGGAGGAAAAAAGAAGTTGAAAGCATCAGCACATCTGAACAACATAGTTCAGAAAGAAGGAGAACTCCTTAAGGACTACATCAGACGCTTCAACCTTGAAGCCCTATAGGTACGGAAACATTCAGACGAGACAACTTTAAATGTCATCATGCAGGGGGTTAAGAGACAAGGCTTTTCTCTTTTCCCTGTATAAGAATCCTCCCATGACGTTAGCTGAGTTCATGAACTGGTCCCAGAAGTACGCCAACGCTATGGAATCTAAAATCCTACGTGAGGCAGACCAAAACAGAAATACTTCAGCAAAAGGATCGGAAAAAAAGAAGAAGTCGATTCAACTAGTTCCAGCAAGAAATGAAAGGATGAACGACCTCGGGAGAAGCGTAGGTCAGGCAAGCAACCCAACAACAAGTTTGCGACATACACCCTACTCAATAAACCACAGGAGCAAGTCCTGATGGAAATCAAGGGTGAAGGTTTTGTCAAATGGTTGAACAAGCTCCGAAGCAACCCCAACCAATGAAGCAAGAATAAGTATTATCATTTTCATCATGATCATGGGCAAATACGAGTGACTGCTACGATCTGAAGGAGGAGATTGAAATGCTCATCCAGGAAGGACATCTCGGGGAACATGTTGGTTCGGGGATTGAAAGAACCACAACTACAGAAGAACGCCTGAGTGACAACCGACCGACTGAAGAAATCTGAACCATTGTCGGTGGTCACAAAAGCGGGGTGACTTAAATAATGCTCACAAAACTCATGCGAGGAACATTAGTCAGCCTGAAGCTGAGGTCATGGTCCTAGCCCGACCCCCTAAGGAAAGGAAATTGGAGAAGTACATCATAATGTTCATAGAGGAAGACGCGCGGGGCATCCATCACCCGCATGATGATACTCTGGTCGTCACGGTCACCATAACGAACCGCAAAGTATTCAGGGTCCTTGTAGACACAAGATCGTCTGTTGATGTGCTATTCACCCAGGCATTCGATAAGATGAGCATCGAACGATCCATGCTGCGATCAGTATGAACTCCCTTGATCGGGTTCTCAGGCGGACAAATCCTTCCAGAAGGAACCATTAAACTCCCCCTCATAGCCGAGGACGTGCCGAACCAAGCAATTATCATAGTCGACTTTCTTATAGTCAACCAACCTTCAGTCTACAATGCTATCATTGACCAACCCTCGTTGTGTCTTCTCTGAGCCATAATTTCGACATACCATCTCTCCATGAAGTTTCCAACCGAGTCAGGAGTCAAGACTATCAAAGGAGATCAACATGATGCTCGGCGATGTTATGCTATAGATCTGAAGGTGTCATCCGAAGTAGCGACGATCAAGTCCATGGATCCGCACGACGAATCTCCCAAACATGATGTAGAAGATCTCATCCAGGTTCCACTGGACGAGTCCGACGTTTCCAAGACCGTCTGAATTGACTCGTCCCTAACATCGCCGTTGAAAGACAAGATGATAATATTGATGTGCCGATATGCCGATGTCTTCGCATGGTTTCATGAGAATATGTTAGGAATTAACCCTTTGATCATCACTCACCGCCTCAACATCGACCCGACTTACAAACCGATCCGACAGAAGCAGCGCGCCCTCAGCCCCAAGAGGTATGCCATGATCAAGGAAGAGGTTGGAAAGCTCCTCAAGGCCAAGTTTATCAAGGAAGTGTACTACCCCAAATGGGTAGCCAATGTTATATTAGTGAAAATTTTCAGTGGGAAGTGATGGGTCTGTATATATTATACTGACCTAAACAATGCCTGCCCGAAGGACAACTTCCATCTTCCCAAGATTGACCAGTTAGTCGATAACATTGTGGGGCATGAGTTACTTAGTTTCATGGATACTTATTCAAGTTACAATCAAATTGTAATGCATCATTCTCATAAATCAAAAACCACTTTTGCCACCGAAAAAGGTCTTTATTATTACCGAGTAATGTCATTTGGATTAAAGAATGCTGGAGCGACCTACCAAACGTTGGTCAACAAGATGTTCATCTAGTAGATAGGGCGAACAATGAAAGTATACATCGACGATATGCTCGTCAAGAGCGTTGAAGTGATGGATCACATTACCCACCTTGAAGAGATGTTCTTTGTCCTTCGAAAATATCAGATGAAACTGAACCCGAGAAAATGCGCATTCGGTGTGAGCTCGGGCAAGTTTCTCGGTTTCTTGGTTAGCTAGCGAGGGATTAAGGCAAACCCTGAGAAGATTTAAGCTTTGCTCGACATGGAATCGTCGAAGACGATTAAGGACATCTAGAGATTGACTCGAAAAGTTGCTGCACTCAACCATTTTGTGTCCCGAGCCACAGATAGATGCCTCCCCTTCTTCAAGCAGTTGAAAGGTCGACAAATGGTAAATTGGACCGAGGATTGCGAGATAGACTTCCAGTAGTTGAAGCAATACTTGGGATCGCCACCTTTACCTTCCAAACCCAAGCCATACGAGACACTGCTGATCTACTTAGCAGTGTCCAACACGGCAATGAGCTCAGCCCTAATTCGTGAACACGAGGGAAAGTAATTTCCAATTTACTACATCAACAAAGCTCTTGTCCCGACAGAAACGAGGTATCCAACTTTGGAAAAGGTGGCATTAGTATTGGTTACCTCTTCTCAACGCTTGCGACCGTACTTTCAAGCTCATTCGATCATCATTCTGACTGACCATCCATTGGGGAAAATATTCAGGAACTGAAAGCCTTGGGCTGACTCACGAAGTGGGCAATTGAGCTGAGCGAGTTCGACATCTAATACAAGCTTAGAGTTGCAATCAAAGGCCAAGCCGTGGCTAATTTCATCATTAAGGTTACACCACAATCAGAACCACCCTTTATCGAACCTGACCAACCTGTTTCTCGTCCACTCCTCAAAATCATGAACAGTCTGATCTCGCTTCACTCCCTGCCCAACTCCATTGGTGCCTGCTTGTTGATGGCTCTTCCAATTCTAAGACAAGCAGGGCAGGGGTTGTCTTAGAAACTCTCAATCATACCTACATGCAGTATACCTTGAGATTTGAATTTCAAGCCTCCAACAACATGGCATAGTACAAAGCTCTACTACTCGAACTTCGCTTAGCAGCTAGTTTGGGAGTCACTCATCTCGACGTGTACAATGATTCATAACTGGTTGTCAACCAGATAGCAGACGTTTACCAGGCCAGGAAAGAATGATTGAAATCTTATCTACTAAAAGCTAAGGAATTGATCGGCGGATTTCAACATTGCTCTGTCGTCCAGATCCCACGGGCAGAAAACTCCAAGGCCGACATATTAGCGAAGCTCGCCACAGCCGACGAAGATGAGATCCCTCGATCAATACCGATCGAGTTCATAACAAAGCCGAGCGTTTAGGAAATCGATTCCTCGATTTTGCTTCCGATCGAATCCAAAGCCACTTGGGCCGACCCAATCATTTGTTATCTCGAGACTGGCGAGCTACCCGAAGATCAAGCTGAGGCTCTGCGATTGAAGATCCGAGTCACTCATTATACCATGCTCGACAAGATATTGTACAAGAAGGGCTTCTCCATGCCGCCCCTAAGATGCTTGCAACCCGACGAAGCCAATTACATCCTAAGGGAGATTCATGAAGGCATTTATGCAAATCACTTTGGAGGACGAGTGTTAGCCTATAAGGTCGTGTGACAAGGTTACTACTAGCCGACCATCCAACATGATGCGTGGAAGCTCGTCTAGTGTTACGACAAATGCTAGAGGTTCGCCTCGGTCCCCCGACAGCCACTAGAAGGAGCTTGCCCCTATAGCTTGGTCGTGGCCCTTCACTTAATGGAGAATTGACATTATCAGACCTTTCCCTATGGGGAATGGTCAGACCAAGTTCACTGTCGTTGCTGTGAATTACTTCAGCAAATGGGCAGAGGCCGAGCCATTGGCCAAGATAACCGAATAAAAAATCACGAATATTATTTGAAAAAATATTATCTGCTGGTTTGAGATACCTCAGACCATTATATTGGGCAATGGAAAACAGTTTGACAATAAACAATATCAAGAGATGTGCAAAAACCTTGAAATCTGAAGTGTATACTCGTCTCCGCGCCATCCGCAGGCAAGTTGAGACTGTCAACAAGATCATCAAGCAACACCTCCGGACCAAGCTTGACTGAGCAAAATGAGCTTGGGCCGAGGAACTCCTCAAGGTTCTGTGGGCCTATCGAACCACAGCCCGAATCGCGACAAGAGAGACTCCATTTTCCTTGGCATATGAGTTGGAGGTAGTTACCCCCGTGGAGATTGGCTTACCGACCGCCCGAGTAAGCTTATTCGACGAAAAAGATAATGAGGAGCTACTGGCGCCCGACCTTGACCTTCTAGAAGAACGGAAAGAACAAGCTCGTCTCCGAACAATCGTCTACTAGCAGCAAGTGTCTCAATTTTACAATGCCCGAGTTAAGATAAGAAGGTTCCGAGTAGGAAACTTGGTCCTTCAGAAAACATTCCAAAATACTAAGGAGGTCGGTGCAAGTACGTTGGGACCCAACCGGGAAGGGCCTTATGTAATCGCAAGCACCATCCAACCCGACACATACCGCTTGGAGGATCTGACCAGTCAGTTGTTACCTCATCCTTGGAATGCCGAGCATCTCAAGATCTACTATCCTTAACTTGGCCGACAGACAGTCATCACTCAGCCTTTGTAGAATGCATGTATTCATTGATCGGATTAAATGTTACATCGATAGTACAACAGCATTTGCACTGGTGTTACATACATGGGCAAAAAGAAAAACAACACAAGTACAAAAATGTTGAGGGTCGACGACGCTCGCTGCTGCAGATGCTCTCGAGCTCGGCTCTTGGCGTGCTTGAAGTGCTTAAAGCAGATGTGGGGAGCAGAAAGAAATTTTTCTCCCCAGGCTAACTTCAAGGCTCGGCCATCCCATTAGGAGCTAGATCAGGTGTAGCCGAAGGAGCTTCCTTAGGAGCAGTATCAGGAGCTGCCTCAGTGTATTCCTCGGGATCAACTGCAACTCCCTCGACTGAGCTATCGGACCCCGACTCACCCTTGTCAAAACCAGAGAGGTCTAGCTTGGCGAAGGTCTCCTTCATCCCCTTCACGCATTTAACGTAGCTCTAAAGGAAGAGAGTATTCCTCTCGTCATCAAAGGCCTGGGATGACAGATATTTATCTACAGCTTCCCTCTACGTGACGACAAGAGTGGCCTTGGTCTCCACTCTGATCCGATTGGCCGCGTTACGGGCCTCAGCACACTCCTTACAGGACTAGTCATACGCCCTTCTAATCTCTTCCAATCGCGAGGCTAGACAGTCCCTCTTTGTTGTGGATGATTCAAAGGCGATCCTCGTCTCCTCTAGCACGACCTCTGCAGAAATAGCTCAAGCCTCAACATACGACAGCCTAGCCTTTGCTTCTCTAGCCCACTTATTAGCCTGGGCTAGCTCGTTATGAGCCTTCAACGCACATGGCATGAACTGCAAAACAAAAATGGGGTATGAGAAGTTCAAAACAGTAAAGCCGAATAAGCGAACCACAACAATCACACCCGTACCTCCAGGAGTATCGTCGTCATCCGGGTGAGCTCTGCTCCATGGAAGGCGACTCAAAGATGCCGACAAACTCTTTCGGGAGAACGTGCCTACTCGCCCAGGGGAGTATCTCTCTCCAACCTGCCGATGGAAGTTCCCCCTCTCTTCCTCAGCGACCTCCTCTCTCGGAGGCTCCTCCTCCTCCCTCCTCAGGGGGACCTGCTCTGCAACAAGTCCTGGCTCAGGAACATCCCGAGGGTCTAAAAAATTCACCTCCGCCACCTCCGTACCTTCATCAACCTATATAACAGCCGGAGGAAGACAAGGGGCAACCCTTCCCGGGCTTGTAGAGACAGCCTTTTGTCTCTTCGACGCCTGAGGATCGACCCGAGGTGGGGCCTTAACTTCGGAAGCAGGAAGGAGGGGAGGTCGAGCTTCAGACATCTCTGCATCAAAAGCAAGAACTGTGTAAGCGGAATCGTCATCAAAAAATAGAAAAGAAAAAAGAAAAAGCTAAGTCCAGGACCTTGGCTCCGAGATTTACCTGTCAAAGTCGCGTCGAGACCCGATTCAAGAAGACACTTTGGTTGGAGAAGCCTTCTACAAGATCTCCTCTCCAGACTTAAGGCTCGTAAGTCCTATATCTGAGTTAAGGAACCAGGATCGAGTCCTGGTGGACGCTTGAGGACAACTGAAAAACAAAAGGACGAGTAGGTCAGAAACTGTTGGAAGGAGACTCAACCAGTTCAAGCGATAAGCACGATATCATGCGAATTACCTAAGGCCCAAAAAGCGAATGGATTGAAGGGCCTTGACTCGGCCATCTCCCAACGACCCAAGGCCCAGAACCACCGGTCTCTCTAGTGTTTATTGGAAGAGGGAGGATCGGTTATTAGAGCCCTGCCGGTATTCTGCCAGGAGCAGAAATAGTACCAGTTGAGCTGCTAACAGTTCGGTCGTACTTGATATAGATGAAGGAATTCATCCATTCTTAGCTCGTGTTGCTTCATCTTGGCCCAAATAATCGCACAACCAAAGAGTTCCCTCCACCCATTTGGTGTAACCTGCCCCGAAGCCATGCAGAGGTAGCCAAGAGACACCGAGCAACTTCCTGAAGTGGTAAACGAAGGCCACACTGCAGTGTGACCTAGAAGATTGCGACCGCCCCAAGAGGGGGTCAGTCGGGTAGGGAGAGCTAGAATGATTGAGTCGGGAATATGATACCTGAACCGAATTCAAACCAGATCATCCTGGGTCAAAACGGAGGGCACGGACCCTTTGGTTCCCTCCTCTACTTCGGCCTCTTCAGCTTCGTCCTCAACCGAAGGATCAGATCGACCAGTGGAACAACCTACAATCTCCTGCCTAGGAGATGGTTCTGACGCCATCACAGACGCCACCAACCTTTGCGCAGGAGAATCTGACACCCTCTGCGAATGGCGGAACAAGGCATCTGCCTCTACCGCTACCTCCGCCAGCAATGAAGGTGATTCTGAAGCTGCTCAAAAGCCACTCGCTTCACCTTCGTCACCGAAAACTCCTTCCTAGGGGCTTACAAAGCCTGACATTTCTAAAATTAAAAGAAAGGGAGGGAGAAGGAGCTCACCGGAGAGTTGCGGAGATGACGAAAAATGCAGAGGGAACGGAAAACAAAATGCAGAAAACAGAGAAAACGAAAGAGGGAATGGGCACGAAAATGAATGAGGGCACACGCTAGGTCACCCCTTTTTATAGCCGTGCCACATGGCTCTGGCAATAAATGGGGAGCCAAATTGGCGCCTCCTTGGATGCCCCAGCCTGACACATGACAATACCCCGTGCGTCGTTTGGGACTACTATCAAGCATCCTGTCACGTGTCTCCCTCCTAGTCATTCCGCCGCTGAAATGATGGTCACCCCGCTTGTGCGGCCTCGAGAAATGAACCGGCAGGTGGCAAAATGAGGTGACGTGCCCCAGTATCCATACTAGCAATAAATGTTTCATCATGAGCTCGGTCCAAGTGTAACCTAACCCAGTTCCGATCTACTCCTCGACCACCAAAGGTCAGCACAAGGAGTAGGGGGGCTCACTGTTGGGGAAAAGTATGACAAGTCGATAAAGTCAGCTTGAGTCATGAACCGACCCTGTTGACATGGGTCGGACTCACTAGGCACTGAGCCTAACCGCAGCCTACATGTCCCAATCACCCGAAGGAGAGACATGGCCTGGACTCACAAGGCACCGAGCTTGACCACGGCCTACATGTTCAGAGCCACGAGGCGAGACCTCCAATGAGGTCGATGCACCTCTTAGTCCCCCTAGGGACCTCACAGAGGCAAATGACTATATGTCAATCCACCTTATAGGTCGAGCACCAATCTGGTAAAAACCAACCATGCCTCGGCCGAACCTCAGTCCGACCTACCTCCTAGGTCGATCAATAAGACAGTTATCAACCTATGATAGGTCGGCCATGGATTAACTATATCCAAATTTATAGTTGATCAAGGGTCAACCAATCAACAGGAAGAGGTTCGGTCAGCTTCAACATAAGCCATCTAAGAATACTAATGCTCTAGAGATGATCAGCGGTCAGCCGAGCCCCGACACTTGTTCTCATTTAGATGCTGGTCGACGAACTTTGCCCTAAGCTGAGCGAAGAAATCGGCTCTATATCTCCATCCGAGATCCTCAGAAGATAATCTCTGATCCCAAGAATCCAAGGAATCCGAGATCTCAGGATCATTCAAAGATTATGATCAATTCCTTTTAAGGAAGATTCCTAAAAGGACCAAATGACTTCTCCTCTATAAATAGGGACGCCAAAAGGTGAAAGGTACACACACACATTCTCACCCCTAAACCATTATTGCTAGACCCAAATTCTAACTTTAGCATCGGAGGGTCCCCTGGTCAAGCCAGGGTCTCCTTTGTCCTCTTTCTATGCAGGTGTTCAAGTAGCAAAAAGGGGGTGAGCCAGAAACTGCATCAACAATTATTTTTTTTTCCTTCTATTTCAATCATTTAAATTGTAATTAAACTATGAAAAAGTAACGTTGAACATGTTGGAGGTTTGTAGATATTATATATATATATATATATATATATATATATATATATATATATATATATATATATATATATATATATATGAAAAATCGTGGTCATCACCTGATGCTCCTACATTTTTCAAACCGAATAGCATTATCTTAAGAAATTTTTTTTCCAAAAAATCTAATTTGATTGGTTGTTATTTAGCTTCAATTCACAGTATTTGGGAGTGTTTGTTGATATTAACATTAATTACACTCTAATAAAGTTACACTTTGATATTAATATCCTATATCTAGCTTTAGATCCGTATTAGTTGTAAATGGTGATAATTACGCGATACCAACGGATGAGCATACTAATCTACTTCAAAGAAGATGAGTACCGATGTTATGTTAGAGAATATCTTTATTGGTATCATTCTACTATGACTTGGGCACAATATTGTCAGTTTGTGGATAAGCAATACTATGGCTAGCCCCGTTAAGATGGAGATGATGACTTTAAACCACTTAATAACCTTATAAAGGTTTGAGGCAAAGCCACAGGTATTACAGATCATTTCTACGTCTTCTTCTGCTTTAACGATATGAATTGATTTTGAATATAATTGCATCACTTCTATTAGATAAGGCATATTTTAGAACCTTAAAAAAAGAAAACATATTATATGTACTTTTTTGTGATCTTTTGATTTTTTATGTATTGGCACCTTTTTTAATATGTAACCCTTGAAATTTTATTGAAAATTTTAATTAACTTCCCAATGTTAAAAATAAAAATGAAAAAATAAAAAAAGGCGAAACAATAAGCCTTACATCTGACATTTCCTATGTGATAACCAATATGTTTCCGTATTCCAAGGGTGCGACACATCCATCAATGCCGATATGGACAATATTGTCCATGGTTACCAAACTAGTTCGGTGTTCTGGGTGGGGGCAGAAGACAGACTTGTTTTTATCTTAACCAAGATTCGGATGCAAGCAATCAATACGCGTGGGGAACAAAAACAACACCCAAACAAACCCAAAATGTGATGACAGAAGCTTGCTTTGCATGAACCTCGCAAAGGTTATTAGAATTTGAATTGTTTAAGTCAAGTGAACTTAAAGACTTTTGGAATAGATTCTGAGCTAATTTGACTTTCAAGCAATTTTCTTGCTTTGCAACTTAACTTTTTTAAGTTCCCACTGCATAAATAAGGGCAATTAACAACCGCCAAGGAGGGAGTAGGTCAAAGTCCCAACTCCAAACTATTTCATTCAGTTGATATATTAAGGCCCATTTGGACACAACTTCCACAAAATGCCCTTTCCCACTATAGCAACATTTTCAGTTGACTGGCTGAAAACCAACCATCTTTTTAGCGATATTTCATTGAGTGCTGGATACAGCAAAGGCTGCGAAAGTGCATCCAAATGCACAGCTAGAAAAGGGTTTTGTCTGAAAACAGTGGTTAGGTGTGAAAACCCACTTTTGAGGGTGTCCAAATGGGCCATAAGGTTCTTTAAACTTCGATTTGGACAATACCAAACACGACTCACAGGCCTACAAACTATAAATTTCCAATATACGAAGTAACACACCAACACCCTATAAATTGGAAATTATCATCAATGCTTAACAGTAGAATCTTCACTTTCTTGTTTTTGTTTTTGTTTTTGTTTTTATTTTTTTATTTTTAAGAACAATGAAATACATGTAAACAGTAGCATTCAAGAGTAGAGGGTTTGTTAGGATGTTTCCATTCTCGCAGCGGATGGGTTGCACCCTTAATCCAAACGTTAGTGAGATAACAAAAGAGACAAGATTTGGAAGGGAAAACAATTAGAAAGACAGAATCAAGGCGGATGAATTCTGCTGAAAGTACCAAACAAATCCATATTTGGCAGTATATCTAAACAGCCTGGAAAGTATAGCATGCAGAACATAAGACGGTGTGTTTGGTTGCACCAAATTTCATGAAATATGATGGAAAGATGCACCAGATTAGACTGCTTAATCATTAAATTTCATGATATTTGGTGCAGCCAAACGGACCTGAAACAAAATTAAATGTATTGGACATTAGTTTTCTCAACTACATTTACATTTTAATAGATAAAACAGCTACAAGCCTACAAGGCTACGATCCTGTTATACTACATATAAAGCATGCATACATGTTCTAATATGCACAACAGTACATTAATTCATCTAAATACATCAAGCAGCTAGGCTAAAAAGCATGAAAATGATACCCATGATGAAAATAACTATAGCCTACAGAGAAACCAACACAAAATACTACCAATATATAGAATGTCTCACACCTAACCAGTTGTAGGACGCGGATTAGATACTGACAGGTTGAGCAGGGAGACTCGCTACTGAAGTGACGTCACCAAGTTCTGTGGACCCCACTGTGATGTATGTGTTGTATCACAAAGTCCATTCATTTGGAGATATTATTTGACGGCATGAACCAGAGAACGAGGCAGATCCAGAGCTTTAGTGGACCCCACCACAGAAAATAGCAGAAAATTGATGCCTACAGTTGAAACCTTCCTAAGGCCCACCATGATGCTTTTTCGAAATCCAACCTGTTCAAAAGTTAACAAAGACATTAAAGAAGGAAAACACAAATATCAGCTTGACCGAAAACTTTTGTGGCCTATACAAGTTTTTAATGGTGGTGTCACTCTTCCCACTATTTTCTGTGGTGGGGTCCACTGGAGCTTTGGATGTGACTCATTCTTTAGATATTACCCTAAAATGATCTCTCCAAATGGATGGACGGCGTGGATACAAAACATACAACATGGTGGAGCCCACATAACTTGGTGACGTAACTTCAGTAGCAGTCTCGCTACTCAACCTGTCAGTAGCCAATCCGCGCCCCTAGTTGTAGATGAGAAAATCATGCAACTAGTTGGGTGTGGGGCCCACCATCATGCATGCATGACCTCCAACCCATCGGCCACAGTTGCCCCATCTTGAAAATGGGATGCCCCAAGAATCAGGTTGTTCAAATAATCAGGTGGGGCCCACGTGAATTTTTGGTTGGTTATACCTGAGACGTAGCTGATACATATGATAGGCAGGTTGTCTGAGCTTGATACCGTCAAGAATTTCTAAATAATGCATGGGAACATATTCATCTTCCAAGCATTTTTCCTTTCCAATATTTTCTGCTGTAGATCCCCTCATTCCTTTTATCAAGCATAATGATGCGAATGGCCCTATTTTTTGTTATGTGGGCCACCTGATTGGATCAACCTGACTTTTGTGGCTTCCCATTTTCATAGTGAGGCAAGTTTGCAGGATGTGTTGGATGCAATACAAATACCACGGTTGGCCCCAAAACCAACTAGTTGCATGATTTTGTCATCTACAACTAGTGTGATGTGTGTGAGACATTCTGATTAATATTTACCAGATGTGTTTTCTCCGGCTGCGATTATATAAGGTTCGGCATCTAGAAGCATCTTCACCACCTCTCTCATGGAAGGGCGCAGAGATGGCAGCTTAGTAATGCATAGAACAGCAACCTTCAAGACCTTGATCATGTCTTCCCTGGCGGGCCCCGACAACCTGCGGTCAAGAACTTCAACAACATCTTTACGGCCATCCAGATGAGTCGAAACCCAATAGACCAAGTCCTTTCCTTCTCCATATTCAGGTTCAACCGGACTCCTTCCCGTCACTAGCTCTAACAGGACGACCCCAAAACCATAGACATCGATCTTTTCAGTCACCTTGAGGGAATAGGCAAGTTCTGACAAGAAAATAAAACCACATCACAATGACCATTGGCACTTGCCCAACTTCAAAACAAAAACATAAACTTATGAGATGTTTGGAGTAATTCACATGAACTGTTGTTGGAATATGCATGCACACGATGCATGTAGAACAGTCAATAGGCTCGGGCCAAGCAAAATCAATGTTTTGAATAAGCCCAATCCACAAGCCTGGTCTGAACAGTTCAAAATCCAAGTTGAAGACAAACCCTGGTCCAGCCCATTGACAGCCCGAGAGCATGCTCATGGACAAAGTTCAATAAGCAGAAAACCCCACAAGATTTGGAGTGCATAAACCATATCATCAACGATAGCAGAATGCAGATCAGTGGTATTGAGTAGCAAACCTGCATTCATGAGATACAAATCCCTGTGGCTTTGGTAATAATGCTTTAAAGGGGAAAATCTAGACACTAAAAACAACTGTCTGAAAATCAGACTGCTAATCACACTGTAGATCAAGATACCATTTATTAGGGGCCTCGGTCACAGGACAATATCATTTTGCATAATCACCAAGCCATTTATTCTCCCCGTGATTCCATTGCTCAAGCACAGGTTTGAGCAATTATCTGTAGAACTTTCATCAGTTGAAAGCAAAAACAGACATGCTACAGGATGAGATGAACAAGTTAAAAGTAAGTAGTGTTATTTCTGATTCAGTTATTCAAAGTTTACCTATTTATAAATAGAATTAGAAACATGTGAGCCACTAAACCAAGCAACCAAAAATCAGCATACCAAATCAAGCAGCTCAAAATCAGAAACAATGCAAATCAAATGGTGCAGATCAGACAATGGATGGACCCAAAAGGACTAAATCAATTGCTCAGACAGAATTAGCAATAACAAGTATACACCAGAACATTTTTTAAATTCTTATTAGAAGAAAACTGTTGGTGTATGATTTCCTAAATATTTCTAGAAATTCCAAAGACATAATTCCAGAGTACAAAGCAGTTTGAAACTCACCAGGAGCAATGTAACCATGAGTGCCGGCAAAACAGCTAGACTCCAACCCCCCTGATGCAATCTTCGCAATCCCGAAATCTGCAATCTTCGCTTCATAGTCCTCATCAAGTAAAATGTTGGTAGACTTTATATCTCTGTGAACAATGGCAGGTGAACAATCATGGTGAAGATAAGCGATCCCCTTTGCAGCTCCCACAGCAATGGCATACCGTCGTGCCCAGTCCAATTCCGGCCGCCCACCATCAATTTCCCGACGAAGGGCTTCAGACAAATTCCCATTTTCCATGTATTCTAAAACCAGAAAATTCAAATCCCCCCTAGTCAAGCACGCATAAAGCTTCACTATATTCCGATGCCTGATCTTCCCCAAAATGTCCATTTCTGCAGTCAAAACTTTCACTTCATTTCCTTTCCACACCTGCTTCACAGCAACTATTCCCCTGCTCTTCTTCAGATCCAACCGATAGACTTTCCCTGTACTTCCACTTCCAATAAGTTTCTCCTCCTCCAAATTACATATTTCTTCTGCATCGAATTCCCTGTGATGGAAAGATTCAAGTTTCCAATTTACGCCTTTTCTGAGGCTTGCTTCTGGATCATCTTCTTCATAATAGTCATTGATCTTGAAACTCCTGTAACTCAAAAGCGCCAGACCTGCTAAAATGATAATTGCAGCTGATGATATGATGCAGATCAAAACCAGTTCTTTTTCAACAGTTCCTTTGTGGGCATTTCCAGGACTGCAAATACCCATTGCAGAATTTCTCTGGTTTCCAATTTTTTGGTTAATACAGAGGCCAGGGTTGCCAGAAAACGCCCGGTCTCCTCCCATCATCAGAAGCTCAGAAGGAATGCTTCCTGATAACCGATTTTCAGAGAAATCAATGGAACTTAGCTTCAATGTCTGTAAATTCTCAGGAATCAAACCCGAGAACATGTTCCCCGATAGATTCAGGCAGTTCAGAGAGCTCAATAGGGACAGTGTTTTGGGAATGCTGCCTGTAAGAGAATTTTCCGCAAGATCCAACTCAACCAATCTCGTACATTTACTGAGTTCTGATGGTATCAATCCAGTCAGTGAGTTTTCTTCCAGATGCAAAGAAGATAACTGCTTCAAGTTTCCAATTTGAGAAGGAATTTTACCATAAAAAGAATTGTTAGAAGCAGAAAGTTTCTGTAACTGAGCGAGATTTCCGAGTTCCAAAGGGAGCTCACCTGAAAACTTGTTGTTCTGTAAAAGCAGCTGAGTCAAGACAACTGAATTACCTATGTCTGGAGATATTCCTCCAACAAAACCATTATCTGAGAAATCTATCATATCTGCATTAGGTAGTCCCCAAATCCCACCTGAAATCTGCCCAAATAAGCGATTCTGGTTGATCCTTAACCTCTCTAAAGACTTGCATTCCGCATAAGTGTCTGGAAATTCACCCCAGAAGCTGTTATCCAAAGCTAGCAACTTCCGTAACTTCTTGTTTTGGCATAAGAATCTTGGAAACTCACCAGAAAACTTGTTCTCCGATATGTCGATACTGTCAAGCGGTGAGAACCGACCAAAATTCGCTGGGAATTCCCCTGAAAAACTGTTCCTGTAAATCGAAAAGCCTTCAAGATGCTGCAAATCCCCAAACCCTTTTGGGATTTCTCCTGAAAAGTAGTTTTCATATACTTGAAAAACCGACAATTGTGTCAGGTTACCGATACCAGCAGGCAATTTCCCTGAAATCTGATTTTTCGAAATGTCAAGTTCGTGTAAAAGTGTAAGGTTTGCAAACTCTGGTGTGATTTCTCCGGTGAAATTGTTCTGAAAGAGCTCAATCTTACTGAGCTTCAATAAATTTGAAATTGCTCTTGGGAAATTCCCAGTGAGCTTATTGCAGGAGAAATCTAACGTTTCGAGCAACTTCAATTCAAATATTGAGTTTGGGATCTCCCCTCGAAAATTACAGCTAGCCAAATAAATCAATGTCAGGTTCTTCAAATTTCCAAGGCTATCTGGAATCTCTCCCTCTTCAAAGTCATTCCAAGCAAGGCCTAGCGAAGTCAAGGCAGATAATTTCGAAATCCAGGTCGGAAACTCGCCAGAGAAGGCATTTTTCGATAAGTCAAGTACTTGTAAGCTTCTCAATACCGAAAGATCCGGCAAATGGCCTGTAAGATTGTTATCAGAGAGATCTAAAACTCGCAGATTACTGCAATTAACCAACGGGAGAGGAAAATTGCCGGAAATGGAATTCGACAAGAGGACGAGGGACTTTAGGCTCCGGAGGTCAGAGAGGGAAGGGGATATCTCGCCTGAAAGGGATCGGTTCGCAAGGGAGATTCCGGTGACTTCACCAGAAACCGGATCGCAAGAGATGCCTGAGAAACTGCAGGGGGATTCTGAGGCTTTCCAGTTTTGCATGAAATTCAAAGGATCCTTTAACTGATTTTTGAATTGGAGTAACGCTTGGGTTTCGACCGTTAAGGCATCTGAGGGCGGGAAAAGGAGGAATGAGAAGAGAGTGGTTAGGAAAAGGAGGGAAAGATGGCTTTTCGCAATTGACAGAGGAAACAAGGGTAAAAATGCCATTTCACAAGCACGGAATCTTTTCAAAAGCAACGCCATCAGTAGACTGTCCCCTGAAAAAGACACACGATAGCAATAAGTGCCTCTTTTTATCGCCGGCTACAGATGAGAATAAAAAGGACAACGCATCTACAATCGGAAATACCCTCATGGTTTCCGATAACCACGATAACACCAGGAAAAGTTCGTGGCCGCTCATTGGGCCCCACACGCTGAGTGGAATGACGATCGGAACCGTCCATGTGGTGGAATTTATGGGATACGGGCCACCCCTAGCATACAAAACCACCGAGAAACTTCATGAGCCGCACTTCCACATGGAGGTGAGTTAGTGGGTGTTACCTGACCATGGCGCATACCTTGATGTTGTGTTGTATATCCACACGGTCCATCCGTTTTTTGAGTTTATTTTAGGACGTTGTTCTAAAACTTAAGAAAATCGAAATCTCAGGTGGACCACACCACAAGAAACAGCGGTGATTGAACGGCACCGTAATGATAAATTCAAACAAACCTAGATGAAGGGAAAATACAAAGATCAGTTAGATCCAAAACTTTTGTGGCCTACCTGAGAATGGATCTGCTTAAGTTTTGGGATCAAGTTCTAAACTGAGCTGGAAAAACCGATGGACGGCATGGATATAAAACAGATTCATCAAGGTGTGCCCCACATGGCCAAGGTAACGCCACTAACGAGTTTTCCGGGTAACACCTAATCCGCTCCCCTTCCAAATGAAAGCGACTTACAGCTGAAAGCTACTTTAACGTTAAAGATAGAACTTAAAAAGTTAAACATTTAAATATCACCACTGAAGTATGGTAACGGTACAGTAGCCCATATATGGTTGTAAGGGGAGTATAGAGAATATGGACGGTTCAAATCATTGGACCATCCCAAAACGTGGCCTGGTTGTTGGGGCAACGCACACTGAATTCTAAGTCGCGACAGACACAAAACGAGCTCCGCCAAATGGACGCGGATAAGGTGGTGTCGTTTTGTGTTGAGCACCGTGGCCATACGATGATTGTGTTTTATATCCACCGTACATCTGTTTTCCCTTCTCCTTTTAAGGAAACGGATTGGCTACTCCCCCTGCCACAAGCCCGTTGGCTGGTGGTCGGTGCTCTGTGGGCCCCACCATGATGTATGTGGTTCATCCATTCCGTTAATACATTTTTACAGATCATTTTAATGATTAATTCCAAAAATGAGAAGGATATATATCTCAGGTAGACCACACCACAGGAAAACAATATTGATTGGATATCCACTATTAAAATCCTCCTAAGGCCCATTGTATTGTTTATTTGATATCCAATCTGTTGATTAGGTCATACAGGCCCAGATGAAGGGAAAAAACAAATATCAGCTTGATCCAAAACCTTATGGGCCTCCAAAAGTTTTTTAATGGTCGACGCTCATTCAACACTGTTTCCTGTAATGTGGTCCACTTGAGATTGGTATATACCTCGTTTTCGGCATTGTATTATAAAATGATCCGAAAAAATATATGGACGGCATGGATGAAACACATATATCATGGTGGGGCCCACAGAGCACCGACCACCAGCCACTGGATGGTGGAGGGGGGAGTCGCCAATCCCTTTCCCTCGTTTTAGTCATGAATCTTAAATGAAGCAGATCCGAAGCTCCGCAGAAAACAGTGGTAATTGAATGCCCACCGATAAAAACTTCTTGAGAGCTACAGAAGTTCTTAATCAGGCTGATATTTATGTTTTCCCATCATCCAGATGTTAGTGACCTTATCAAGAGGTTAGATGAGAAATAAACATTAATGTGGCCCTATAAAGGTTTTAAATGTGAGTTTTATAATCACCACTGTTTCCTGTGGTGTTATCCACTAGAGCTACGGATCTACTTCATCTTCTCCGACATGCCTGAACCGAGTTGGAAAAGCGGATGGACGGAATAGATATAAAACATATATACATCACGTTGGACTACACAGCGTCCAGCACATCAACACACCACCGCGGGGGGTGGTGTAGGCAACAGCACCTTATCCGTGTCCTACCAAAAGAGTACAACGAGGCAGGTTTTATCGGGACGCGGCTCCGGTGGATTTCCGGATCCACCGAGGTCGGTGGATACCTGACCGTGGGGCTACTATGACGTATGTGCCTTGCATCCACGCAGACCATCCCTTTTGATAGTTCATGTGTAACATGATCCAAAAACAAAGCTTATCCAAATCTCAGGTGGGCCATAAAACAGTGGTAAGTGAATATCTACCATTAAAAATTTTTTGCGAGCCACCGGGATATTTATTTTCCATCTAACCTACTGATAATGTAACAAAGACGTGGATAAAGGGACCACACAAATACCAACTTGATATAATAATTTTGTGCCCATGATACGTTTTTAATGGTCAATTACAACTGTTTTCTATAGTGTGGTCCACGTGAGGTTTGGATATCCTTTATTTTTTTTCGTAACATGCCCTAAGTTAAGTACATCACGGTGGGCCCTACAGTCAGGGATCCACCGACCTTGGCAAAAGCCGCCTCCGTTGGATCGCTGACAGCCTGGACTACGGAAAATGCGTAGGTTATTGCGTGCTGGCGTTTCGGAAACCAACAAACACCGACACAAGGTCACAGATGCCAACCTAGCACGTGTGGAACATTCGATCCATCGAACGGGTGAGTCACAACATGTCAAATGGGCAGTAAGAAACAACGGTTAAGGTCGACAATCGAGCGAGGAAATCTGGGAAAAGCGGTAAGATCGCCTCAAAGCAGTGGATTTTCAGCCACCCATGGTATAGCCAGCTAGATGGACGGTCCAGATCCAGCTCCCTTGTATATACATCCTCGCAACTGGTCTGGGTCGAAGGATGTCCAGACCCAGCCCATGAGCTAAGGACCACTGAACCTAACTTCCAGCAAGGCACAGCATATGAGCAATAAGCGGTCTCGCTGCAAACCAGAGCAAACCATGCAAGAAGCTGATAAGCTGGACCGGGCCCACTTGTGGGTCAGAATGTCAGGCCGAACCAAGCCACGTGTACGTCTACAGACGGACGCGGATTGCGTATTGAACCAACACGGAGCTACGTGGTGCAAGGACTCTATGAAGCCCACCGTGATGTATGTGCATTATCCACGCCGTCCATTCGTTTTTCCAGCTCATCTTAGGGCATCAGACCAAAAGCTCAAGTGGACCACACAACAGGATGCAGTGCGGATCAAACGCCTACAGTTGAAAACTTCTCAGTGACCACAGAAGTTTTCGATCGAGCTGATACTCGTGTTTTCACTTCTGTATGACCTTATTAACAGATTGGATGACAAATAAACATCACGGTGGGTCCCTGAGAAGATTTCAACGGTGGATCTCATTTCCCCGTTGCTCATGCCTACAGGCAAAACAGATGGACGGCGTCGATAAAACACATACATCACGGCCAGCCCCCGCAGTCGTTGCACCACGTAGCCGTGCTGTTGGGTTCAACACGCAACCCGCGTACTCCTCAAACGTGTCTGATAGGGTTCGAAGAAATTTTTTTAAAAAAAATCAAAATCACTACGCATCCGAGAAACAGAAGGAAATCGATTTACCCGGATAAATGGTCCGATACAGCAGCAGTATCATAAGTTATTATACAGCCACCTTTTCCCGCCAACATATCATATATGTAGAATATCCAATCTGACCAAAAGACGGGCCACACAGTGATTATCACTTGGCATGGAAATCACGACGATTCACTAATAAACTGGGCCACATGAGGACAATGAGTCCAACCGTTAGCTACCGTTGATTTTGATGTTATGTCCTGATCGATGAATGGTTGGGCTGATCTTCACACCAAGTAAAGTCATGGTGCTCTACAAACGTTGGAGGGAAAGAAATAGCTGTATCATGACGCATGGTACAGCCGCTGCATCGGATCATCCCTCTTTATTCTGTTCGCGGATCGCGTCCTACCCCAGCCCGTTCCGTCTCCAACTGGGAACGGGCAGTAGCTTTGAGTGGCCACCGTGATGTATGGGTATTATCCACAC
This sequence comes from Magnolia kwangsiensis, assembly GCA_037074715.1. Taxonomy (NCBI): domain Eukaryota; kingdom Viridiplantae; phylum Streptophyta; class Magnoliopsida; order Magnoliales; family Magnoliaceae; genus Magnolia; species Magnolia kwangsiensis. The sequence goes on along the minus strand of CM073575.1, from coordinate 32,448,035 downwards.
CGTCCATCCAATTTTTTTCCTATCATTTTAGGGTATAAGCCCAAAAACGAGGCAGATCCAAGGATCAAGTAGCCCAGAACTTCTGTAACCCGCAAGTAGTTTTCAACGGTAAGATTTTAATCCCCATTGTGTAGTCCACATATGTCTTGGATCTACCTCGATTTTGGGTTTATAATATAAAATAATACGAAAAATTGGATGGACGGTGTGGATAGGACCCATACATCACGGTGGTCACTGAAAGCTCCTGCCCGTTTCCAGCTGGAGACAGGCGGGGGCATCCGCGTTCCTTTATTCTCGACACGAAGACGCTGCCAAGAAATTACTTGCAGCAGGGAAATCGAAGCTTCAGCAGCTTCCGTGTCGAAGAAGCTTCCCGCGGAAAGAGAGGAAACGAGTCTCCCTACTTTCAACAGTAGGTCAAAAAGTAGTTGATCTTTCTCTTCCTTTTCTTTCGTCATTTGCAAATTACAAATTTCGCGCTTTTAAAAAATTCCAATTTTCGGTTTTTCGATTAAGGTTGCGCAACCAAACGCAGCCCAAGAAAAAATCTCCGTAGAAATTTACAAAAGCTGCGAAAACTTGAAGTTGAAAAGAAACTGCAATCCCTATACCAATTTCTAGCTTTTTTTTCTTTTAATTGAGGTAAAATCCGTAAAGAAGTACTGTAAAATTCGAATTTTCATATCAGATAGGGGATTTTTACCAGCGAAGCGTGAAATCTCGGATTCTGATCGGATTTTTCTCTAGAACAGAGCAAGAGCTTGAATCTCTAATGAAACCTTCTTATTTCCGAAATCAAATCTCTACATCCGACGGATCTGAGAATTCTCAAAGAAAGCGAGCATTTCCTCAGGAACGGAGATCATGCATCTTCTGAAGATCCTGCGGCGGAAATCCCCGTGAACTACTTGAGAACTCAAGTCGCCTTAGCTGCATAGTTCGAATTTCGCGCCAAAATGCTCGGAAATTCAAAGAAAGAGCTGAAATGTAGAAGGAATGAAGAAAACTCTCTCTCTCTCTCTCTCGTTGACAATAGACAGACCGAGTAGACAAAACTCTCTCTCTCTCTCTCAAAGCGAGAAAATAACCACCGTAGAAGGAACGAAGAAAACTCTCTCCCTCTCTCTCTCTCTCTCAAAGCGAGAAAATGACCACTGTAGACAAAACCTTTTGTCCAGCGGTTTTTATGAAGGAATACAAACGTAAGGTACCAACTTAGACTAGCACGTACGGACAGCGACTTTGAGGACGAAACTACCCCTCCTTTTCACTGCGAAGACGAGCGCTGACGCTCCTCCAACTGAGAGTTGCAGGAAAGGCTTAAAAGAGATCAAAGTTACATGGCCCACAGCTATGTATTTATTATATCCACAACGTTCATCCATAATTCGAGATCATTTCGGAGCATTATCCAAAAAAAAATATCATATCCAAGGATCAACTGGACCACATCACAAAGAGCAGCGGTGAAACCGTTGAAAATTTTGTAGGGCCCACCACAACATTTATTTTCCATCCAATCTATTCGTAAGGTCACAAAGGCCCGGATAAAGTGGAAAAAAAATAATTCATAATGATCCAAAACTTCTATAATCCCTAAAAGGGTTTCAATGGTAGACGTTCAATTTCCCACTACCTTTTATAGTGTGGTCCACTTGATAGATAGATGTCTTATTTTTCATCTCAAGCCTTAATATGAGCTCGCCAAATAGATGGACTGTTTGGATATAACACAGACCTCATGACGGGACCCACAAATCGGTGGGGATTACATCAGGAAAAACAAAAAAGAAGAAGAAAAAGCCAGCGTGCGTTGGGGTTGACCGGGCCTATGGCTATGGATTATAACCGTAGCATAACTGTAGTGCTATCCATTTTTTTTCTCTTTTTATTTTTTACATGGAGAACTTTATCTTACCTACATTTTTCTCTAATACATATTTATATAAATGTGTGTGTGTGTGTGTATAATTCTCTTTTTTTTTTTCATTTCTTTCTTTATTCATTTAATAAGAACATCTTCTAAACTAAAATTAGTTAAATGACATACCACATAATTTTGAGGTAGGAGAAGCTAATTTAGCCAACCAACCTAATTATTTTCCAAGATTCCATCAAGTCGATGGTTGAAAATATATTTCATTCACTTCGTGGTCAATTTCAATCACTTCTCAGTCAAAATAGAAATTGAGCGGGGCAAACATGAAATTGAGTGGGAAAATTGAAAATTGAGCGGGGGCAAGGTAGGAATTGAGCTAGGAAACCTAGAAATTGAGCGAGGGAATATAGAAATTGAGCAAGGGAAGCTATAAATTGAGCGAGACAACCTAGAAATTAAGCAAGACAACCTATAAATTAAGCGAAGGAACCTACAATTTGATCTAGGCAACCTAGGAATTGAGCGAGAGAAGTTAGAAATTGAGCGAGAGAACCTAGGAATTGAGCGAGGGAAGCTAGAATTTGAGCGAGGGAACGTATAAATTCAGCGAAGCAACCTAGGATTTGAGCGAGGGAAGCTACAAATTATGCGAGATAACCTAGAAATTGAGCAAGGCAACCTACGATTTGAGCGAAGCAACATATGAATTGAGCGAGGGAACCTAGGAAATGAGCGAAGCAACGTAGAAATTCAGTAAAGAATCCTAGGAATTGAGCGAGGGAAGCTAGAAATTAAGCGAGGGAACCTAGAAATTCAGCGAGGCAACTTAGAAATTGAGCGAGGGAACCTAGAAATTGAGCGAGGTAAGGTAGAAATTCAGCGAAGAAACCTAGGATTTAAGCGAGGCAACCTAGGAATTGCGCGAGGGAAGTTAGAAATTGAGCGAGGGAAGCTAGAATTTGATCGAGGGAACTTAGAAATTCAGTGAGGCAACCTAGGATTTGAGCGAGGGAAGCTACAAATTGTGCGAGGGAACCTACAAATTGAGCGATGCAACCTAGGATTTGAGCGAGGCAACATATGAATTGAGCGAGGGAACCTAGAAAATGAGCGAGGTAATTTAGAAATTCAGCGAGGAATCCTAGGAATTGAGTGAGGGAAGCTAGAAATTAAACGAGAGAATCTAGAAATTCAGTGAGGCAACCTAGGATTTGAGCGAGGGAAGTTAAAAATTGACCGAGGGAACTTAGAAATTGAGCGAAGCAAGGTAGAAATTCAGTGAAGAAACCTAAGATTTAAGCGAGGCAACCTAGGAATTGAGCGAAAGAAGTTAGAAATTGAGCGAGGGAAGCTAGAATTTGAGCGAGGGAACCTAGAAATTCAGCAAGACAACCTAGGATTTGAGCGAAGAAAGCTACAAATTAATTTTTATTTTTTTACAAGGAGAACTTTTTTTCCCTTAGATTTTTCTCTAATATATAATTATGTAAATATGTATATATAAGTATATAAAAATATTTTTCTATCTTTTAATTCATTTCTTTATCTATTTATTTAACAAGCATATCTCCTAAACTAAAATTAATTACTTAACGTACAACATATGAGTTTCGGGTAGGAGAAGCTAATTTAGTCAACCTAGGAATTGAGCGAGGAACACTACAAATTAAGTGAGGGAACCCAGAAATTGAACGAGACAACCTATCAATTGAACGAGGCAACCTAGGAATTGAGCTAGGGAAGCTAGAAATTGAGCTAGGGAACCTATGAATTGAGCAAGGCAACATAGAAATTGAGCGAGGGAACCTAGAAATGCAACGAGGAAACCTAGGATTTAAGCGAGGCAAGCTAGGAATTGAGCGAGGGAAGTTAGAAATTGAGTGAGGGAAGCTAGAATTTGAGCTAAAGAACCTAGAAATTCAGCAAGGCAACCTATAAATTGAGTGAGGCAACCTAGGAATTGAGCGAGACAACGTGAAAATTCAGCGAAGAATTCTAGGAATTGAGCTAGGAAAGCTAGAGGAAGCTAGAACTTAAGCAAGGAAAGCTAGAAATTAAGAGAGGGAACCTAGAAATTCAGTGAGGTAACCTAGAAATTGAACGAGGAAAGCTAGAAATTCAGCGAGGCAACCTAGAAATTGAGCAAGAGAACTTAGGAATTGAGCGAGGGAACGTAGAAATTCAGTGAGGCAACCTAAGAATTGAGCTAAGGAAGCTAGAAATTAAGTGAGAGAACCTTGAAATTCAGCAAGGCAATGTAGAAATTCAGTGAGGCAACCAATAGATTGAGTGCTCGTTAAATCATCAATAAAGATGAGAACGACTTTTTTGGAGAGACTATCTATCCTCTCATTAGATAGAGAAATAGATAGAACAGAGAAGATCTGTATATCTTTCCTCATAGATATAATATAGAAGAGAGATCCCTCTCATTTTTATCAGGAGAGAGATCTTTCTTCTCTGAGGGCTTTGGATTCAACGATTTTTAAGAGCAAGATAGAGAAAAGAAGCGTTGAGATAATACCTTTCATCCTAATCTCATCTATTGAAAAAGGAGGCCCTCTTGATCACCTGAAGAGATTTGTATGCAGAATTAACATAATTATGACTGCAAGGATTGAGCTGCCAAATGAGATTATCCTCATTCCTCGGCTGGGTTCTGGAAGATGAGATTTATACAATAAAAAAAAGTCTTCTAAATTAAGCCAGGAAAGCTAGAAATTGAGCGAGGCAACCTAGATATTGAGCAAGGGAACCTAGGAATTGAGTAAGGCAACGTAGAAATTCAGCAAGGGAAACATGAATTTAAGCGAGGCAAGCTTGAAATTGGGTGAGGCTAACATGAATTGGAATGAACTTTAAATGTAATTGACATAGCCTAACAATTTACTCTTTGGTGAATTTGACCGAGCAGTTAATGAAATTGACTGAGCTTTACATGAAATTCTCTTCGGTGAATTTGACCGAGTAATTAATAAAATTGACCAAGCGGTTCATAAAATTTTCCATTACATTACATGAATCCGTGGAAGTTCCCCATCATGTTTTTATGATATCCCCATCAAATTTATGAATTGCTCCGTTACAATTCCTGCATTGCCTCGCTCAATTCCTAGCTTTCCTCGCCGAATTTATACGTTGCCTCGGTGAATTTCTAGCTTCCCTCGCTCAATTCCTAGGTCTTGCCTCACTCTATTCCTAGGTTGTCTTGCTAAATATTTATGTTGTCTCGCTCAATTGTTAGGTTCCCTCACTCAATTTATATGTTGCCTTGCTCAATTTCTAGTTTCTCTCACTCAATTCCTAGGTTGTCTCACTCAATTCATAGGTTGCCTCGCCAAATTTCTACATTGTCTCGCTCAATTGCTAGGTTGCCTCACTTAATTTCTAGGTTCCTTTGTTAAATTTCTGCTTCCCTCGCTTAATTCCTAAGTTGCCTCGCTCAATTTTTAGCTTCCCTTGCTCAATTCCTAGGTTCCCTTGCTCAATTCTTAGTTTTTCTCGCTCAATTTTTGGTTGTCTCGCTCAATTTCTAGCTTCTCTCGCTCAATTCCTAGGCTATCTCGCTCAATCCATAGGTTCCCTCCCTGAATTTCTTGCTTCCCTCGCTCAATTCATAGGTTGTCTCACTGAATTTCTACGTTGCCTCGCTCAATTTCTAGGTTGCCTTGCTCAATTCCTAGGTTCATTCGTTCAATTTATATATTGCCTCACTGAATTTCTAGCTTCCCTCGTACAATTTGTAGCTTCCCTTGCTCAATTCTAGGTTGCCTCGCTGAATTTTGAGGTTTCCTCACTCAAATTTTAGCTTCCCTCGCTCAATTTCTAGGTTTCCTCACTCAAATCCTAGGTTTCCTCGCTAAATTTATACATTGCCTTGCTCAATTTCTAGGTTCTCTCGCTCAATTTCTAGTTTCCCTCGCTCAAATCCCTTGTTGCCTCGCTGAATTTCTAGGTTCCCTCGCTTAATTTCTAGCTTCCCTCGCTCAATTCCTAGGATCCTTGCTGAATTTCTACATTGCCTCACTCATTTCCTAGGTTCCCTCGCTTAATTCCTATGTTTCCTCGCTCAAATCTTAGGTTGCCTTGCTCAATTTCTAGGTTCCCTCGCACAATTTGTAGCTTCCCTCACTCAAATCCTAGGTTGCTTCACTAAATTTCTAGGTTCCCTTGCTTAAATTCTAGCTTCTCTAGCTCAATTTCTAACTTCCCTCGCTCAATTCGTAGGTTGCCTCGCTCAAATCGTATGTTTCCTCGCTGAATTTTTAGGTTACCTCGCTCAATTTCTATGTTGCCTAGCTCAATTCCTAGGTTGCCTTGCTAAATTTCTAGGTTGCTTCGCTAAATTTTTAGCTTCCCTCGCTCAATTTCTAGCTTCCCTCATTGAATTCCTACCTTGACTCGCTCAATTTCTAGGTTCCCTTGCTCAATTCTTACCTTGCCCCACTCAATTTTCAGTTTGCCCACTCAATTTCATATTTGCCCCACTCAATTTTTAGTTTGATCGCGAAGTGAATAAAATGGATTTTCGACCATCGAGCCGATGAAATCTTGGAAAATAACTAGGTTGGTTAACTAAATTATGTTGTACGTTGAGTAATTAATTTTAGTTTAGGAGATATGCTTGTTAAATAAATAGATAAAGAAATGAATTAAAAGATAGAAAATTATGTTAATATACTTATATATACATATTTACATAATTATATATTGGAGAAAAATGTAAGGGAAAAAAAGTTCTCCTTGTAAAAAAAATAATAATAAATAAAATTAATTTGTAGCTTTCCTCGCTTAATTTCTAACTTCCCTCGTTCAATTCCTAGGTTGCCTCGCCCAAATTCTAGGTTTCCTCACTGAATTTCTACCTTGCCTCGCTCAATTTCTAGGTTCCCTTGCTCAAATCGTAAGTTACCTCACTGAATTTCTAGGTTCCCTCGCTTAATTTCTAGCTTTCCTTACTCAATTCCTAGGATTAATCCTCGCTAAATTTCTACGTTACCTCGTTCAATTCCTAGGTTCCCTCGCTCAATTCTTATCTTGCCTCGCTCAAATCCTATGTTGCCTCGCTCAATTTCTAGGTTCCCTCGCACAATTTGTAGCTTTTCTCGCTCAAATCCTAAGTTGCCTCGCTGAATTTCTAAGTTCCCTCGCTCAAATTCTAACTTCCCTCGCTCAATTCCTAGGTTGCCTAGATCAAATCGTAGGTTCCCTCACTCAATTTCTAGGTTGCCTCGCTCAATTTATAGCTTCCCTCGCTCAATTTCTAGATTCTTTCATTGAACTCCTACCTTGCCTCACTCAATTTTTAGGTTCCCTCACTCAATTCCTACCTTGCCCCCGCTCAATTTTCAATTTTCCAGCTCAGTTTCATGTTTGCCCTGCTCAATTTCTAGTTTGACCGCGAAATGAATGAAATGTATTTTCGATAATCTCAGATTATCAATGAAATTTTTTTCACTTTGTTGTTGTACCATGTGTAGTAGTGTATGGATGTTCTCATATTCACCAGATGCTATTGTGGGGTTCCATGAATCTTTGCTATTCACATATGTTGGGAATTTGGTACATGCACCTTATTCTTCTAGTTATTGGATATCATCTAGTGTTGCATGTGAAGGATCCACCGTAGGTTCCTAAACTGAACCCTTTGTTGCAAAGCATTGCTAGTGATTAATATCTCCTTATATGCCATCTTACCAAACTTGCACCTGGGGTTGATTAGTACTAAATAAACCTCATCTAAGTGGTAATATCAAACTGTCTTTAACAAGGAATTTTAAATTAGGAATAACTTCGAAAATGGCCCTTTATGGGATATCTGAATTTTGTCAAAGTGAAATAAGATGTGATGGTGCAGATGATGCATGCTGGAATATTACAAGAAAAGAATCGAGGAAGAATCACCTTACACTTATAAAGAATAGAAGAATCACCTGTTTAGTTATGTGTTGAATTGGTACTATCCCAATGATTTATAGGAGTTAGCCACTCAGTGACAATGCTTTGAAATTTGGCAAGGCTTATTGGGAGAAATTTCAATTCATTTCATGGAAGCTGCTAGTAAGGCAAGCCAGAATCGACCCACAATTACCTAAAGTCGTGAGTCCAGAATTTTAGGATTCACCGATAACAAGCATTTCATTGTCCACTTAGTCACTATAATAGTTTCAAAGTTTCTTGTAGGCAAGGATCAACTCAAACAATAAGGATGAATCTGGACAAATCTTCACATGGAAATGATGCCCAGATACACTTCAAGGACCTTTATCTGGTCTATATTCCTGAGGAAGCCAAGTTGGGAACTTGATGTGATTTACATCAGTAATATGGACAGTTGAACAGTTAAGAACATCAAACTTTGATTAACGTCCAGATCTTCAATATAGACATTTGGATCTACCAGATCTTTGATTTGGCTGATAGGCTAATCAAATCATTGAACCAGGTACAGCTGGACAGGATGATTAGAAATTCGAAGAATCAAAATCCAAGCTCCCTCCTAGAATTTCTGAAATCCAAGAAACACATTTGAAAATCCAAGATGATTAGAAATCCTCTGAAATAAGTTCTAGTTGTCTAAGTGGAGGTAGATTTCACTGGCTGTTGAGACTATACTCATACTTCTTAGATCATCATCTTGAAACAGAATGTCTCATGAGTGCTTCACAAATGTCCAACAATGGATTGCCTACCTAAAATCAACCCTCCTTTACTTAGGCTGGGGCTTGCTTGTATCTTCTAAAATCCTAGGTTATTTGACATGGAAATCATTTTTTTAAATGGCATAAAATTTTAAGGATTTATGGATTTCATGCACCAAGCAATTTCTTTCATGAAGGATTACAGTGAAGCACTAATTAGAGATAGCTAAGAAGGTCTACAATCCCTTGATGCCTTCAATCCAAGTAATCACAAGAAAAGACAAATATATATATATATATATATATATATATCACATCTCTCCCTATCATTGCAATTCTCATACATAATACATCAACCAAGAACAAACAATTCATGTCCACAAAACCCTGCGTTCGATAAAGGACTGATAATAAGTCTAGATAATCACTATACCACATCTTTCCCTATCCCTATGACTCCCATACAAGATTAATCAACCAAGAACAAACAATTCCTGTTCAGTAAAAGACTACTAATAAGTCTAGATATTGCTTATTCTGTTCTCAGCTACATTACCTACGTATGGCACCCTACGCAGCTCAAATATGACATTTACACCTAAAAATGAAGTGTTGTAAATGGGTACAACACCCACTTTTGAGTATCAAGGTAAGTAAGGTTCATGAAACCAAGTACCTCTTCACCAAACCAACTACGCCCCAACTACCTGAAAATTCATCTCCCAAACTTCCATATAATGCAGTGCTACATATAGGAAGATCATTGCCAACTTTCCAAAACTTAAACAATAACATTCCTTTAGCTTCAATTACCATAATAGATTGAACAGAAAAAATTATCATCAACACAAAGCCTGTCTTCAACATTAAACTACCAATTACCAACAACTTCAAATCATAACATGAACACTTCTTGCTATTTCAGTTTCTCATTGTGTGTCCAAGCAAGGAGATACTCATACCACGGTTTGGCCTCCTCCGCAACAGAGGGCTTTCTCAAAGGAAGAATTAGAAGATCAACAACTCTTTCGGCAATTACAGCATTATCATCTTTCCTTGGGAGAGGAAGACTCGACCATGTGGAAATATGGTCCCTCAGGTCGGTTCTTGATCTAATCATTCTATAAGCTGATTCAAATTCCAGAATCCTTCTATAAGTTGGTTCTTATGGCTTCACTTTAGGTTATTTGGGAAAAGGAACAATTCTTGCTTTCGCAACCTCCATAGTTTAATTAGTATAGTTGTAAGGAGAATCAAGATTAATTTAGAAGGTTGGACGTCCAGCTTTAAGCCGGTCGACGCTTGTAAAGTTTTTGCAACAAAGGGTTTTTACACACAAATGACACACCAATGCCAATAAGAACCATCTCCCAAAACTTACAAATAGTTACAAGTTTAAATCTTTGAAAGTGCAATGGCCAAACCCACCCCCCCACCCCCCATGACCACTACTAGCAACAACTTTTCCACTCCCAAATTCAACACTTTCACAAATAACAAGAAGCAATCAATTTCGTAGAGAAGAAAATGAAAAATGATCCAAGAAATTCATATGGATTGACAGCACATGTAATTCCAATCTCTAATTTTAGAACCTGCTCAACATTGGACTCACTGTGAACGGAATATAACTGAATCAAACTAATGGATCAAAAGGGCCAATAACTTCAGAGGATTTAGACTCTTCTAGGATTGTGTGATTGGTTAACTTCTAACAAAACTCATATATCATCCTAGAGTCTAATGCAATTAAGTTTAGGTTTGTTTTTGGATATTCACTCCTGTGTTGATTGGTTTTCAAATCTCATATCATCGACTTAAGTGAACTTACATCATGAAACTACAATAAAAGAGATCCATAAATACATAAAAATGCAAAGAAAATATCGCAGGGCCAAGCGAACGCATCAAGCCTGACCCGGTCGACCCCGACACACTGGAAACGGAGCTGATACGCTTGCACCCGGTCGGCCTAGTCGATCACCCTATTTATCCTCTCCCATCTCTTTTATGAAGAGCCAAACCCATCTCTTCTTCCACAGTCCTAAAACCCCAAAACCCATCCCTACTTTAATCAATTTTCTCAAATACTTCTCTACAAATCCTCCACAACTCCAAAAACCCATCCCTATTTTATTCTATATTCTTAAATCCTTCTTTACTTCTACCCACACCTAAAAACCCATCCCCATTTACTTCCATTTTCTCAATTCCATCTCTACTTCCACACAAATCCCATAACCCAACTTCATTTGCTTCCATTCCCTCATTTTAAACTCTTATTCCACCAAAATTGACAAAAATGAAAACCTAACCCAGGAATTAAGTGAGGGATTTGAGCGAGGCAACGTAGGAATTGTGCGAGGGAACCTAGGAATTGACTGAGGTAACGTAGAAATTGAGCGAGGGAAGCTAGAAATTGAGGAAACCTAAGATTTGAGCGAGGAAAGATAGAAATTAAGTGAGGGAACCTAGAAATTCAGCGAGGCAACCAAGGATTTGAGCGAGGGAAGCTAGAAATTAAGCAAGGGTACCTAGAAATTCAGCGAGGCAACTAAGGATTTGAGCGAGGGAAGCTAGAAATTAAGCAAGGGTATCTAGAAATTGAGAGAGCCAAGGTAGGAATTCGTCGAGGCAACCTAGGAATTGAGCGAGAGAAGATAGAAATTGAACAAGGAAACCTAGGATTTGAGTGAGGCAACATAGGAATTGAGCGAGAGAACCTAGGAATTGAGCGAGACAACGTAGAAATTGAGCGAGGGAAGCTAGAAATTGAGCGAGGAAACCTACGATTTGAGCGAGGGAACCTAGAAATTTAGCAAGGCAATCAAGGATTTGAGCGAGTGAAACTAGAAATTCAGCGAGGGTACCTAGAAATTTAGCGAGGCAACCAAGGATTTGAGCGAGGGAAGCTAGAAATTAAGCGAGGGTATCTAGAAATTGAGTGAGCCAAGGTAGGAATTCATCGAGGCAATCTAGGAATTGAGCGAGAGAAGCTAGAAATTGAGCAAGAAAACTTAAGATTTGAGTGAGACAATGTAGGAATTGAGTGAGGGAACCTAGGAATTGAGCGAGGCAACGTAGAAATTAAGCAAGGGAAGCTAGAAATTGAGCAAGAAAACTTAGGATTTAAGCGAGGGAACTTAAAAATTCAGCGAGGCAAACTAGGATTTGAGAGAGGGAAGCTACAAATTGTGCGAGGGAACCTTAAAATTGAGCGAGGCAACCTAGGATTTGAGCGAGGCAACGTAGGAATTGAACGAGGGAACCTAAGAAATAAGCGAGGCAGCGTAGAAATTCAGCGAGGAATCCTAGGAATTGAGTGATGAAAGCTATAAATTAAGCTAGGGAACTTAGAAATCCAGCAAGGCAACCTAAGATTTGAGCGAGGTAATGTAGGAATTAAGCGAGGGAACCTAGAAAATGAGCGAGGCAACATAGAAATTCAGCGAAGGAAGCTAGAAATTAAATGAGACAACCTATAAATTGAGCGAGAGAACCTAAAAATTTAGCAAGGCAACCTATAAATTGAGCGAGACAACATAAAATTTCAATGAGAAAACCTAAGAATTGAGCTAGGGAAGCTAGAGGAATCTAGAAATTCAGCGAGGCAACCTATAAATTGAACGAGGCAACCTATAAATTGCTCTTTGGTGAATTTGACCGAGCAGTTAATGAAATTCATAGGTTGCCTCGTTCAATTTATAGGTTGCCTCGCTAAATTTCTAAGTTTTCTCTCTTAATTTCTAGCTTCCCTCGCTTAATTTCTAGGTTCCTTTAGCTTCCTTGACTCAATTTTTAGGTTTTCTCGTTGAATTTGTACGTTACCTCACTCAATTCCTAAGTTTCCTCGCTCAATTTATAAGTTGTCTTGCTGAATTTCTAGGTTCTCTCGCTCAAATTTTAGCTTCCCTTGCTCAATTTCTAACTTCTCTCACTCAAATCCTAGGTTGCGTCGCTCAAATCCTAGGTTTTCTCGTTGCATTTCTGGGTTCCCTCGCTCAATTTATAAGTTGTCTCGATCAATTTCTAGGTTCCCTCGCTCAATTCATAGGTTGCCTCGCTCAATTTCAAGGTTGTCTCGCTCAATTTGTAGCTTTCCTCGCTTAATTCCTAAGTTCCCTTGGTTGTCTCGCTCAAATCCTACATTGCCTCGATGAATTCCTACGTTGCCTCGCTCAAATCCTAGGTTATCATGCTCAATTCCTGGGTTTCCTCACCCAATTTTTAGGTTGCCTCGCTCAATTCCTAGGTTACCTCGCTCAATTTCTACCTTCCCTCGCTCAATTCCTAGCTTGCCTTGCTGAATTCCTACCTTGCCTCACTCAATTTTTAGGTTCCCTCGCTCAATTTCTAGCTTCCCTCGCTTAAATCGTAGGTTGTCTCATTGAATTTCTAGGTTCCCTTGCTTAATTTCTACCTTCCCTCGCTCAATTCTTAAGATTTCTCGCTGAATTTGTATGTTGCCTCGCTCATTTCATAGGTTCCCTCGCTTAATTCCTACGTTTCCTCGCTTACATCCTAGGTTGCCTCGCTCAATTTCAAGGTTCCCTTGCACAATTTGTAGCTTCCCTCGCTCAAATCTTAGGTTGCGTCGCTAAATTTTTAGGTTCCCTCGCTCAAATTCTAGCTTCCCTCGCTGAATTTCTAACTTCCCTTGCTCAAATCCTAGGTTGTCTCGCTGAATTTCTAGGTTCTCTCGCTTAATTCTTAGGATTCCTTACTGAATTTCTACGTTGCCTTGCTCATTTCATACGTTCCCTCGCTCAATTTCTACATTGCCTCGCTCAAATCCTAGGTTGTCTCGCTCAATTTCAAGGTTCCCTAGCACAATTTGTTGCTACTCTCGCTCAAATTCTAGGTTTTCTCGTTGAATTTCAAGGTTCCCTCACTCAAATTCTAGTTTTCCTCGTTGAATTTCTAACTTCCCTCGCTCAATTCCTAAGCTGCCTCGCTCAAATCCTAGGTTTCCTCACTTAATTTCTACCTTGCCTCGCTCAATTTCTAGGTTCCCTTGCTCAATTTCTAGCTTCCCTCACTCAAATCCTAGGTTGTCTCGCTGAATTTTTAGGTTATCTCACTTAATTTTTAGCTTCCCTTGCTGAATTTCTACGTTACCTCGCTCATTTCCTAGGTTCCCTCGCTTAATTCCTACGTTGCCTCGCTCAAACCTTAGGTTGCCTCGCTCAATTTCAAGGTTCCCTCGCACAATTAGTAGCTTCCCTCGCTCAAATCCTAGGTTTTCTCGCTGAATTTCTAGGTTCCCTAGCTCAAATTCTAACTTCCCTCGCTGAATTTTTACCTTCCCTCGCTCAATTCCTAGGTTGTCTCGCTTAAATCTTAGGTTTTCTCACTGAATTTCTACCTTACCTTGCTAAATTTCTAGGTTCCCTGGCTCAATTTCTAGCTTCCCTTGTTCAAATCCTAGGTTGCCTCGCTAAATTTCTAGGTTCTCTCGCTTAATTTCTAGCTTTCCTCACTGAATTTCTACATTGCCTCGCTCATTTCCTAGGTTCCCTCGCTCAATTCCTATGTTACCTTGCTCAAATCCTATGTTGCCTTGCTCAATTTCTAGGTTCTCTCGCATAATTTGTAGCTTCCCTCGCTCAAATCATAAGTTGCCTCGCTAAATTTCTAGGTTCCCTCGCTCAAATTCTAGCTTCCCTCACTCAATTTCTAACTTCTCTCGCTTAATTTCTAGGTTGCCTCGCTCAAATCTTAGGTTGCCTCGCTGAATTTATAAGTTCTCTCGCTTAATTTCTAGCTTCCCTCACTCAATTCATAGGATTCCTCACTGAATTTCTTCATTGCCTCGCTCATTTCCTAGGTTCTCTCTCTCATTTTCTATGTTGCCTCGCTCAAATCCTAGGTTGCCTTGCTGAATTTCTATGTTCCCTCGTACAATTTGTAGCTTCCCTCGCTCAAATCCTAAGTTTTCTCGCTGAATTTTTAGGTTCTCTCGCTTAATTTCTAACTTCCCTCTCTCAATTCCTAAGTTGCTTAGATCAAATCGTAAGTTCCCTCGCTCAATTTCTAGGTTCCCTCGCTCATTATTTACGTTGCTTCGCTCAATTTCTATCTTCCCTCGCTCAATTTCTAGATTCCCTCACTGAACTCCTACATTGCCTCCCTCAATTTCTAGGTTGTTTCGCTCAATTCATACCTTAGCCTGCTCAATTTTCAATTTGCCCACTCAATTTCATGTTTGCCTAGTCAATTTCTAGTTTGACCGCGAAGTGATTGAAATTGACCGCGAAGTGAATGAAATTTATTTTCGACCATCGACCTGATGGAATCTTAGAAAATAACTATGTTGGTTAACTAAAGTAGTTTCTCCTACCCCAAAATCATATTTGGTACGTCAAGTCACTAATTTTAGTTTAGAAGATATTCTTGTTAAATGAATAAAGAAAGAAATGAAAAAAAAAAAATGAGAAATATTTATATTTTTATATATATATACACACACATATTTATACAAACATGTATTAGAGAAAAATTTAGGTACAATAAAGTTCTCCATGTAAAAAATAAAATAAAATAAAAAGTACATAGCATTATAGTTATGGCTATGGTTATAATCCGTAGCCATAGGCAAAGCTCTGACCCCGTCGACCGACAAACCCGGTCGACCCCAACACGCTGGGTACTTCTTTTTTCTCCCCCCTTTTCCCTGTTGTAAACTTCACCGATTTTTGTGGGTCCCATTATGAGGTATATGTTATATCCAAACCGTCCATCTATTCAGCGAACTCATATTAAGGCTTGAGATGAAAATAAGACAAATCTAGCTATCAAGTGGACCACACAGCAAAAGGTAATGGGGAATTGAACGTCTACCATTAAAAACCTTTTAGGGGTTACAGAAGTTTTGGATCATTATGAAATTTGTTTTTCCTTTTCATTCAAACCTTTGTGACCTTATGAATAGATTGGATAAAAAATAAATGTTATGATGGGCCTTACAAAATTTTTAACAGTGAAAATCTGCTCTTTGTGGTGTGGTCCATTGATCTATGGATATGATTTATTTTTTTTTGGATAATGCTCCGAAATGATTTCGAAATATGGATGAACGTTGTGGATATAATAAATACATAGTTGTGGGGCCATGTAACTTTGATCTCTCCTAAGCCGTTCGTACAACTCTCAGTTGGAGGAGCGTCAGCGCTCGTCTTCGCAGTGAAAAGGAGGGGTAGTTTCGTCCTCAAAGTCGCTGTCCACACGTGCTAGTATAAGTTGGTAACCTAAGTTTGTAATCCTTCATAAAAACCGCTGGATAAAAGGTTTTGCCTACAGTGGTCATTTTCTCAAAGCCGACCGAGCAGCAAACAGGAACTATACAATACAGGGCCAGCATCTCTGCACAGTACACACGTGTTTTTAATTTTAGAAACTGGGCCCAATGGATTGTTGATCCTGACCGTTGATCTCTTATATCCCACCGTGGATGGAAGGGTATTAAATAATTTCTGATATTGGAAAATTCATTAACCAATGTTAGTTTACTTTCCATTTAAATATGAACCGTTGGGTTGTCAGGCTTCTCAACCGTCTATCTGTGGGCCAAAAATCTAAAACATTTAAGATAGTCTTGTTGATATGTAGTCCATCCCCGATATGACATGACAGATGAATGGTCTACCCGGTCATCGGATGTGAAAGCGGGTGTATAGTATGCAAAGATGCGGATAATGTAGCGTATATTTACCTCCAGAGGAAAGGTCCAAGTGCTCCATGATAGGCATTCCAGTCCACTTCTTCTAGAAGTGTTTTTTACTTAGTGACGACGGTGCCCGTTAAAGTGTTCACACCTTGCCCTACTTTCAACCGGATTCCGGATTTCAAAATAATTATCTAAATTATATATATATATATATATATATATATATATATATATATATATATATATATATAAAAGAAATAGGACAAGTCTAAAGACTCGACTATAAAATAGACCAACTCAAATGATACTGCTCATGATCCTGAGACAATAATCTCAATCGAGGCAAACATATCAAAAGTTTAAAGGAGAGACTTGACTCGGATCACAAGGAACTAATCCAGACTGATACTATTAAGTTGAGAGCCATAAAGCAGAATTTATGAGATACACGAAGTTAGCTCGATAAACGAGGCAGCAACATCCAAAGAGACCAACAAAGCCCCGAAGCTCAGAAGTCACACGACCAACCATAAAACTGACCCACTTTGAGGTCGGTTATAGAGTCGGTAATCGAAGTAAGAAAGTTTACTGATTATGGATCAGTCTCATCTCATCCGATGGAGGGCAAGTAGCACAACCTGTTATAGCCAGCCGAGACTCACTCATCAGTAAAGTTAGCCAGGCCCGAGAAATGGGAGAAACGGTGTATAAAGAAACACATTCCCAAAAATTCGGTAAAAAGATCCCTGATCCCGAGGATCTCGGGATCTCGGGATCGACTGGAGTACAACATTGGATTGACACCGAATCTCCAAGATATCAGGAAAATAATCCCAGTACGATGGGATCCTCCTCTTCTTATAAATATAGGAGACTTCAAAGGTGAAAGGTACGTAAAAACTCTCTCCGAGAACCTCTCAACACAATCATAGTCCTAACTTTAACATCGGAGGGTCCCCGGCCCAGGCCAGGGTCTCCATTGTCTTCTTCCTATACAGGTGAAGGATCGGAGGAGGGCGCACCAGTTTCTTGCATCAACAATTTGGCGCCGTCTGTGGGAAGCAATATGAAAGTCATCTTCTTAGCTCTATCAAAAAACTTCAATGAAATCTCTAATGGCAAAAACAAGTAGAACAAGCCCAATGAGGTCGCTATCACTGGACCACCGATGACAAAAGGTCCGCCGGGTACGAATGGAGCCCAAGGGGCCCAGAACCGACCCGATAATCGACAAGGTTCCGCGGCCCATCCAGCGACCTCCGTTTCGACCAGGAACACTCAACAGAATCGAGGAAACGGACGGTTAGACAGAGAGGTTCAGAAACTTAGGACCGACATGAACTACATGAAGCAAATGTTGGAACAGATCCATCGCCAGCAAGTTCCACCCCAGCATGATGGCAGTCAGGCAAATGCCCCACAACAATTCGCCAACCCTCAGCCCATTACTACATGATCTGTTCCTCAGCAAAGCCAACACCAACGTCCGGCCGAGCCTGAGCCCTCTTATTCCGTGACCGTCCCGCTGCCTGCCACTGATCTTCGACATAAAAAAAATCGGAGAAGGCGCAGCCGGCCCCCAGTCAAGGGTACGGCTAATAGCGACGAACCATGGAAAGTTGACCTTCAGAATTTTCGAAGGGAAATGCAGGAAGAGATCGCAGACATGAGGTAAAACCGTAATCTTTGTCAGACAAGACCCGAGGCGAAGGCATTCTCGTTTACAGAAGAAGTTATGAAAGCTCGGCTCCGCCTACCTCAGATCACTCCCTTCACCAAAAAATTCGATCCAACCGAGCACATCGGTCCTTTCGGACGTATATGGAATTGCATAATGCCTCAGACGCCATGATGTGTTGAGCCTTCTCCGTCACTTTTGCTGACGTGGCTCGGCTTTGGTTCAAACAGTTAAAACCAAAGTCCATTAGCTCGTTTACATAGCTCAGCGACGCTTTCCTCACCAATTTCATTGGGGGGAAGAAAAAGTTGAAGTCATCTGCGCACTTGAACAATATAATTCAAAAAGAGGGAAAGCTACTGAAGGATTATATCAAGCATTTTAACTTCAAGTCGCTTTAGTTCCGGAAACATTCAAACAAGACAGCACTTAACTCGATCATGTAAGGTGTCAGAGATAAACCGTTTCTTGCATCCTTAGATAAGAACCCGCCTACTACTCTGGCTGTATTCATATCCCGGTCGAATAAATATGCGGATGCCGAAGAAATTCGGATCATGCGTGAGGCCGCCCAAAACGTAAAAATTTCGGCCAAAGAGTCCGCAAAAAAGGAAGTTGACTCGGTTAGTGGTAAGAAGCATAAGGATGATTGGTCCTGCGACGAACGTAGATCGGGTAAGCGACCTGACCATAAATTCTCAATGTATAACCCGCTCAATAAGCCGCAAGAGCAGATATTGATGGAAATCAAGGGCAAAGGATTCGTCAACTAGGCAGATAGACTTCAAAGCAATTCGAATCGGTGGAACAAAAATAAGTACTGCCACTATCATTATGACCATGGGCACAATACGAGTGATTGCTATCACTAGAAAAAAGAAATCGAGAGACTTATCTGAGCAGGCCGTCTCAGAGAACACGTCGAAAGAACCGGGACGACGGAAGAACGTTCGGGTGGCAACTGACCCACGGAAGAAATCCGAACTATTATTGGTGGTCCCCGAGGCGAGGGCGACTCAAACAATGCCCAGAAAAATCATGCAAGGAGCATCAGTCAACCTAAGTCCCATATCTTGATTTTAGCTCGGCCTTTAAAAGAGAAAAAAAAGAAGAAGAAGTACTGCATATCTTTTACCGATGAAGATGCTCAAGGCATTCATCAACCTCATGATGACGCCTTAGTCGTTACCCTCACTATAGCAAACCGCAAGGTGTTCCGTATTCTCATTGATAAAGGATCATCCGCGGATGTACTGTTTACTTAAGCATTCGACAAAATGGGCATTGAACAGTCGGCAGTACGATCAGTTGACACTCCATTGATCGAATTCTCGGGTGGAGAAACCCTTCCTAAAGGAGTCATCTCACTGCCACTCACTATCGAAAATTCTCCGCATCAGGCGACGTGATGGTCGACTTTTTGATAGTCGACCAACTATCAGTCTATAACGCCATCATCGGTCAACCCTCTCTATGTCTTCTCCAAGTTGTAGTGTCGACGTAGCATCTCTCCATGAAATTCCCAACCGAGTCAGGAATAGGAGTCATCAAAGTTGACCAACGGGATGCAAGACGTTGCTATGCGATGGCCGTAAAAGCTCCGGCCGAGGTAACCACGATCGAATCATTAGACTATCAGGCTGAGGCCCATGAACGAGGCCAACTGGTAGAGGACCTGATTCCAATACCTTTGGTCGGGACAGACGGGTCCAAAACGGTTCAGATTGGCTCGTCTCTGTAGTCGCCTCTGAAGGATAAGCTGGTATCCCTACTTCGACGATATGCCGACGTGTTTACATGGAGCCCTGAAGATATACCCAGGATCGATCCCTCGATGATGACTCATCGCCTCAATATCGACCCGACTTACCTACCGATCCGATAGAAGCGACGACCACTCGGCCCCAAAAGGTACGCCATCATTGAAGAAGAGGTCAGCAAGCTCCTCAATGCTAAATTCATCGAGGAGATATACTATCTAGAGTGGGTAGCTAATATTGTACTTGTTAAAAAAGCCAACAGGAAGTGGTGAGTCTATATTGACTATACTAACTTAAACAAAGCCTGCCTAAAGGACGGCTTTCCTCTTTCGAGGATCGATCAATTGGTGGACAATACGGCAAGATATGAATTTCTTAGTTTTATAGATGCTTATTCTGGATACAATCAAATTGTAATGCACCAATCAGATAAATCTAAGACTACCTTTATCACTAACAAAGGTCTTTACTATTACCGTGTGATGTCATTTGGTCTGAAGAATAAAGGAGCAACCTACTAACGATTAGTGAATAAAATGTTTGCTCGGCAGATCGGCTAGACCCTGGAAGTATACATCGACGATATGCTTGTCAAAAGTATACATGCGGATGATCACATTTTCGACTTAGAAGAAATGTTCACTATCCTTTGCAAGTATCAGATGAAGTTCAACCCGAGCAAATGTGCTTTCGAAGTAAGATTAGGTAAATTTCTCGAATTCTTAGTCAACTAATAAGGAATCGAAGCGAATACAGAAAAAATCAAGGCGTTACTTGACATGGAATCCCCGAAAACGATCAAGGATATACAAAGACTAACTGGATGAGTAGCCGCACTCAGCCACTTCCTTTCCCGAGCTACCGATAAATGTCTTTCATTCTTCAAACTACTGAAAGGATGGTAAATGGTAGATTGGACAGAAGAGTGTGAAGCAGCATTCCAGCAGTTGAAGTCATATCTCAGATCTCCTCATCTCCTATTAAAGTCCGAGCTTGGGGAAGCCTTACTGTTATACCTAGCGGTATTCGACGGAGCCGTGAGCTTAGCCTTGATACGTGAGCATGAAGGGAAGCAACTACTAATGTATTATGTTAGCAAAACACTGCTCCCTGTAGAAACCCAATATCCACCGCTGGAGAAAGTGGCCCTAGTATTAGTTATGTTTTCATGACAACTTCGGCCATACTTTCAAGCGCACAACATCATTATCGTGACTAATCTCCCGCTCCTTCAGATTCTCCAGAAACTATAAGCTTCCGGCCGACTAACGAAGTGGGCAATTAAGCTCAATGAATTCAACATTCAATACAAGTCAAAGGTAGCAATTAAAGGATAAGATGTGACCGACTTCATAACTGAAGTTACCTCACAAACTGATTCACCTACCAAGCTTGCAGATGAACCTGCCAATCAGTCGACGACTGCAACTCCCTAGTCATCTCCCGACCCTTCTTACTGGCAGCTTTTCGTCGATGGCTCATCTAATTCTAAGGCAAGCATGGGAGGAGTCGTCCTGGAAACTCCCGATCAAAGTTACATGCAATATGCCTTAAGACTTGAATTTCAAGCCTCGAATAATACAGTAGAATACGAAGCCCTATTGCTCGGCCTTCGACTAGTAGTCGGTTTGGGTGTTACTCATCTCAATGTATTCAGTGACTCTCAGTTGGTCGTCAACCAGGTTACTAGCGTGTATCAAACATGAAATGAGAAGTTGAAAGCGTACATGAAGAAAGCCAAAGAACTAATCAACAGTTTTCAACAATGTACTGTTATTCAGATCCCTCGAACAGAAAATGCTAAAGCCGACCTATTGGCAAAACTTGCCTCTGCTGACGAGGATCATATACCCAGGTCCATTCCAATCGAGTACGTCGCTAAGCCAAGCATCGACGACCCGCCTAGTTCGACTGTACACTCGATCGATTTTGAACCTACTTGGCTTGACCCAATCTTCTAATATCTCGATAATGGGAAGTTGCTTGAGGATCTCACCGAGGTTCGACAGTTGAAAATCCGAGCCTCCTGGTATACCATACTCAATGGGGTACTATATAAGAAAGGGTTTTTCGCTCCTTTATTACGTTGCCTAAGACATAATGAGGCTAACTATGTACTGCGAGAAATTCATGAATGAATTTGTGAAAATCACTCGGGAGGATGATCGCTCGCACATAAGGTCCTGCGGCAAGGTTATTACTGGTAGACCATTCAACACGACGCTCGTAAGCTCGTCCAAAGTTGCAACAGATGCCAATGATTAGCGGCCATTCTGAGACAGCCACCCGAAGAGCTGACCCCTATGGCCGATCCTTAGCCCTTCGTGCAGTGGGGAATCTACATCATCGGACCATTTCTTTTGGGGCAAGGCCAGACCAAGTTTGTCGTTGTTGCGGTGGATTACTTCACAAAGTAAGCCGAAGCCAAGCCATTAACCAGGATAACCGAAAAAAAGATCACAGATTTTGTCTGAAAAAATATCATCTGCCGATTAGCGATACCTCGGACCATTGTTATCGACAACGAAAAGTAGTTCGATAACAGGCAGTATCGAGAGATGTGCGACAATCTCAGAATCAGAAATGTCTACTTGTCCCCCCATCATCCTCAAACGAATGGACAGGTCAAGGCATTCAACAAGATCATCAAACAGCACCTCCGAACCAAACTCGACCGAGCTAAGGGAGCGTGGGCCGAAGAACTTCCTAAAATATTATGGGCTTACCGAACTTCCACTCGAGCGGCCATGGGAGAGACTCCTTTCTCCCTTGCATACGGATAGGAAGCCATCACTCCGGTCGAGATCGGACTACCTTCTTATAATACCCGCATACCAATGGTACGCGGGTGTTACCCTTAAAACCTACGTCGACTTAAATCAGGGTGGATTAAATCAACTGACTTGAACACAATGCATATAGGATAAAAATTTCAGTCAGAAGTAAAGTCATC
Organism: Magnolia kwangsiensis; assembly: GCA_037074715.1. Taxonomy (NCBI): domain Eukaryota; kingdom Viridiplantae; phylum Streptophyta; class Magnoliopsida; order Magnoliales; family Magnoliaceae; genus Magnolia; species Magnolia kwangsiensis. The sequence continues at coordinate 32,425,455 of CM073575.1, read as the reverse complement.
CACCCAGGTCCTCCAGGAGCCAGAACGCGCCCTACATCATGCGAAGGGTAAGATTACCTGAACACCTTAAATTGAAGCACTTATGTTAGTAGTAACTGCTTTCACACACTTAACACCAACATCCGAGGGATTGTTAGTGGCAAATCGAACCTTCATCATAACTAGTGCATTGTATTAGCCGTTGAAAATGAGTATCAGGCCCATCCATTCAATAGATCACGTCGTATGGGCCGAAAATAGCCCATAAAGGGGTGTAACGGCCCACCTGGGTCTCACCATCAACCCAAAATGGGTTGGGACCCCTGTTAAGGGTCCCCTAGTGTGAATGGACGGTGTGGATTGGAGCACAAGCGCCTCAGTGGGCCCCTACACGTTGCGTGTACATGTAGAGTGCGCGTACATGACGTGCGCTGGATCCACGTGGTCGGTCAAACACCCTTTGACCGACCCTCTCTCGAAAAATCGCAAAAACGGCATTTTTTCTGCCATTTCTTCGTTTGAACGGTGGATCTTTGGACCTCTAAGTGACCCACCGTAGCCACTTTCCGAACCATTTGAGCCGTTCATTTGCTCCACAGAGCCCGGCTTAACAAAACCGTATAGCCTTTTGGGCCGTTGTAAACAGACGAAATAAATGAGTCGCCACCGTCCATTGTACTACACGTGGCAGAAATTCACTGTGTGGAACCCATCTAGAATGGTTTGGACGGTTCACGATCGGCCCGATGGCACCATCCCAACCATCCAACTTCTAAGAAACGGCATGCTCTCTCTATTCCAGAAAAAGATGGGCAAGGCTTGTTTAAGAAAAAGCAAAGGGGAACATTCCCACTTCAGGAAACAGTTTCTGGTGCGATTCCAACCGTCCGCGTGGCCATGTGGCCTCATCCTTGCCCTTGGTTCTGGGCGTGGCGAGTTAAAGGTGAAAACAAGCGCTTTCTCACGAGAATAGGATATTCTCGTGAGATATATTGGAACTGATGCTTGGGTCCCAAGAAGTGGACCCCACGCTGATCCTGAGTCCCATCTGGACCAATCAGGCTAACCAGATCGTGCCCATGCACGTTAGATGGCAATCCTCCATTATAGATCGGGTCATCTTCCCCATTAAAAACCCGTATGAAACGACGAGATGGGCCCCACCAGATCAGAAATAATGCTTTTCTGGTGGACCTTAAGGCCAGCTTTTCATCCAAATGGATGGATGGTCCCCATGCGCAACTGATCTTCAATCCCAACTGTGCACAGCTAGGGCATTTCTAGCCGTTGATGCCTTCCCTCTCCCTCTATATAAAGGATCCTGTAACATTGGGATTCACACCTTCGAGAAAGAGAAAGAGAGGAGGAAAGAGAGGGTTAGGCTGAGGGGAAAAAACAGAGAGTAGAGAGTGTGAAAGATTTGAGGAAGGCAAGCCTTGGTGTCGTACTGTGTCGACCCGGCCCGAGCAGGGTGAGTCGAGTCAGTGCAGTCCGGTCGAGTCTAGTTGAGAAAGAGAGATAGGAGAGAGAGAGAGAGAGAGAGAGAGAGGGTGTGGCCGTGAGCAGGGGACCAGCCAGGTGAACACAGTGCACCCTGCACCGCCTCAGCCGTGGGAAACTAGGCTGAGTTGGGTCAGTGTGGACTCGTAGTAGCACCACAAGCAAGGGAATGAGTGAGGAGAGTAACTAAAGAACCCACCCTGGTGAGTTCGACTGTAACCGATTCGGGAAAAAAACACTCCCTGATAGTTTCTTTTAGTTGTTTATCATTTCTCTGTTTCTTCTTCCTTTGTAGCAGTTGTTTTTCATTTCTTTGTATCAGTAATCTTTTCATCTCTCTATTTCTTTTCTCTATAGCATTAGCTAGTGGAAGGTAATGTTCACCGGGAAACAAATGATGGTTGTAACTTGGTCTGAGATCATCCAAATAATGGCTGAAATCAGACCGAGAGAGTGAGTGGAAGACGACCCAGTCTCAGACCAAGATCGAGCCAATCAATGGCCGTGGGCTGGTCTGAGGAAGTGGGGTTGGTAGGTCCTTGTTTTGGATGGAAACTGAGCCAATCCATGACTCTATTTTGATGTGAAATCTGACCCCGTTACAGCGTCTACCTCGAGCTGAGATATAGCCAAACAACGGTTGGGATCTAAGCGAAATCGGAGTTCTGTTTTGGGATAGGAAACGTGCTTCAAATGGGCCCATTTAGAGCTCTATTTTGAGCTCTCCATAGAGCTTCGAAACTAGCTTGGGTCCGGGTTGGAGACCAGTTAATCAATGGCTGTGAAGCAGCTAAGAAAAAATAATGGGATTAGTCTCTGCTTTGGGATGAAGACAGGCCTCACGACGACCCTGTTTGGGGGCTGGAAACGGCCAAACAGTGGTTGGGTTTCAGACAGACTGCGGGCCCCAATGGCAGCTGAGAATGAAGCCTAGCAAAAGCCATGGTTGTGTGAAGACAAACCAAGCAATGGTTGTCTTCCCAACCGAGCTATCGAGCTTGTTAATGGTGGTGAAGGTGGACTGAAACCAGCTTTTTCAGCTACTGCCGAGTGGCACTCTAGATAAGGTTTTCATCAAGCCCTGCTTGGGGCCGATCCACGACCCAAATGATCCTAGCTTGGGCTGAAAAATAGCCAAGTTCAGACTATTTTCAAGCTAAAAACCGCAGCCCCAGCAGCGTGCAGCAGGAAGGCCGTTTCCACGTTGGTGGTTAGTGGGCTGTGGTAGCTCTGGGCTCCACCAAATTGTAGGTGGGCCTCACTCAAATGCAAGTGGGCCTCACCAAATTACAGGTGCATTGGACTGAGGGCATGCCTCACCAAACGTAGGAGGGCTGACCTTGGACCCCACCAACTAATGGTGGGCCACCCCGAGTAGCAGTGATCTGGACCATCCATCAGGTGACGGCAAACCCAGACCGTCCCTCAGTAACCATCCAGTGCTGGATGTTTTCTCTTCCTTCCTTTCCTTTTAATTTAATTATATATATATATATATGCCCGTATGGGTATAAACAAGTGCATAGAGATGTATGGTGGGACCCACCTGCAACGTGGAGGGCTTGTATGCACTAGTCATACAGTCGCAGTGCTGTAAATAGTATTTAAATCTAGTCCGTCCACCTCTATTGCCAGCAGGGTGGGGCCCACCAGGTGCTCATATTATGTATATACAACATGCACGGTGTGTACCAATGTGCTGTGAGATGCATATACAATATACATGATGTACACACTTATGTCATGTAGTGCAAACGTAATATATAATGTGTACATATAATGAGTGATGTATATTCAATGTGTACAGTATATACATATGTGTTGTGTGATGATTGAATGAAGCAAAAGTGGGTACTGATGGGGCCAGTTCACACTAACATAGGTGGCACATGTTTGGCAGGCTTGATTGCCCTTGGTCATAGCCCAAGTAACCTTGGCTTAAGGCCTACAGGCCTTCCAACTCTTCACCTACCCTCACATATCTAACCTTATGACTCATTGACTATTGTGAATAAACTTGTTTAGGGAATTACGTGAGTAGTAAAAATTTTTCGTGTCCTCAAGGGAACTTGCCTCTGGGAGCATCCTACAACGTGTCTGGTGATGATTTTCCTCCCCTTAAGCTTTCCATCCCTAACTAGACTAGGAATAGTAGTCTCAATAGTGTAAATGGCTAACTAGACTAATGATGAATTGTGTATGGGAGTAAATTGCATTTACCTGATTCATCTGTTTAACATGATAATCCTCATGCTTATTATTGAATGTTTATTTCTTTGAACTGCCTAGGTGATCAATAATCCGGTCATTTATGTCATGTATTTTATGCGATTTCAGTCGTTGTTCCTTATTTCCTTTCAAAATTGTGATACATGTTGCTGTGACACACATACTGCTAAATCTCTCCATGAGAATTTCTATTAAAAGAGAGTCCGTACTTGGGGTGTAACTAGACTAGTTGTGATTTAAGTAGGCCCTTGACATAGAGGCTTTGGTTGTAGTATTTGACCCTGGGGTTTACCATCCATGTGGGATTTCACCTATTTAACTTGGGATGAACTTCATAACTTTTTTAAATACCGTTGTTTACTCGCCTTTGCACCATTCATGCCGTCATATTTAGTCACCACATTTGGTAATTTCAACATTCATTCCCAGTTGGCATTGGTGGTGGCCCCTTTGTGATGAATTGATTGGCCACATGTTAGTGGGTACTACACACCCTAAGACGGCAATCTCATGAGTCGGGGATGGTGGTAATGGGACACTATGCCCAAGCCGTCAGCCTACGCTGGGCCCTGTGCTCCCCATAGTGACCGTGAGCTTATCTAAATTGGCTGATTACAATTGGTTTAATAATGGGCTGAAAAATCATGCATGCATATCATACTACGACGACTTGGATCATCATGCTCATATGGTTACGCCGCGTGTTGCGCTAATGACCAGTCGATCGATTTATGATGATGACTTGGATCCTCATACTCATGCGATTACGTCGAGTGTTGCGCTGACCTCAATATCCGTCTGTGATGTTTTTCCCGGGACATAGGCCGTCTGGATGTTTTTCTCGGGCCGACGTTGCATTCATGCATCTACGCATTTAAATAAGACTGCATGTTCTGTGTTTTGGATTACTTGCGTGTTTTATACTATTCCTTATTTAGGGTGGCGGTGTGTAACCTTGAGGGGAGATCACACTGAGCTGGCCACTCATTCATCAATGTTCAACTGTACAGATGACACAGGTACGGGAGATGTAGAGGACGTGGCAGGTTTGGAGGCGATGATGGCTGAGAAGGAGGCATATGATGAGGAATTGCAGCAAGAAGTGACAGCCTACTACGGGCTGAATCAGTAGTTTAGCCATTTCTTTTATTTCAGTACATTCAGGTTTTAAGGTTTTGTAAGTGGCCCCCAGCTGAGTGGGCCCGAATATTGCTCCTATTTTGAGGCCATATCTATGACATATTTTTCATTCCCGCTATATCGCACTTTGATTTTTTGGTTTATCATCATTATCAATAGCTAACTCCTTGGTTTTTGGAATTCGAGTCGCGTACTCGGGTTTTGAAAAGTAGGGTGTTACACTTCTGCTCGAGTGAGTTCGCTTAACGAACAAGACAATGAAGAATTGCTGGCTCTCGGACTCGACCTCTTAGAAGAACAAAGGGAAATGGCTCGGCTACGGATGGTAGCTCGGCAACAAGTAGGTTGGTTCTACAATACCCGAGTCAAGGTTAGACGATTCCGAGGTGGGGACATGGTCCTCTGAATAATGTTCCTGAACACAAAGGAAGTTGGTGCGGGCACACTAAGACCCAATTGGGAAGGACCCTATGTTGTCTCGAGCACCATCCAACCTGTAACATATCGGTTGGAAGATCTGACTAGGTAATTACTCCCCCATCCTTAGAATGTCGAGCATCTAAAAATCTATTATCCCTAGGTCGGTTGTTAAGCAATTGGTTAAGTTCAACTATCAAACGAAGCAAACAATGGAAAATATGTAAACTAAGTCAAATGAATGTGAAAATTAAGTATATTCATTCATTCATTCGTATAAGTTTTACATTGGATTACATTACTTCCTACTTTGGAATTACGCTAACAAAGTGACAAGGGCAAATGGGGAAAAGAGTCGGCAGAGGCAAGCGATGTCCCCTCTCGACTGCAGATGCTCTCGAACCCAGCTTGAAGCTGGGTATGCTTGAAGTGCCTGAAGTTTGGTGTGCTTGAAGTGCCTGACACGCTTTACAATTCAAAATTATCTTCAATGCCCAACACGCTTTACAATCCAAAATTAGCTTCAGGATTCACCAGGATCTAACTTAGGAGGTGGATCGGATTAAGCTGCAGCCGCCACTCAGAGCAACCTCTGGCGCTGCCTTGGAAGTAACCCCAAGATCAGTCACTGCCACATCAGCAGATCCTATTACCTCAGCAACCGAACCATTGGACCCAGAGCCACTCTCGTCGAATCACGAGAGATCAAGGTCAGGGAAGGACTGCTTCATAAAGTCCATGCACTTGATGTAGCCATCCTGATACAAGCGATCCCGCTCCTCCAAGTACTCCCAAGATTCAAGAAAGGCCTCTATAGCCTGGACCTTGGCATGCTCGAGTGTAGCCTTGGTCTTGGTCTTGAGCCAAGCCAACTTCTCTTTGGAGGACGCATGAGCCTGTCAATTCCATCGACTCTCCTCCTGGGCCTCTTTCAATTGCGAGGACAAACGGGCACTCTCGGCCTTGGCCTCCTCGACGGCCTTCTTGGCAATCCCCAAGTCACCAGTCATTATGTTGAGCTGAGTGTTGAGGGTCAAATAGTGCATATTAGACCCCATTTATTACTTGGATTTACGAGCATAATATTGTTTAATGCCCAGTTTTAATAGTGTTTTGTTGCAGGGTGTGATTAGGAGAGTTGACTGAAAAAGGATGCCAAAAGCTTAGATTTAACGTTCTGATGATCACTAGGGCAAAGGACGGACTTCAGAGGACCAAGATTGACGGATATACACGGTCAGAAATCTGAGAAAATTAAGAAAGTGAAGCTCAAGTGGCTTGAAACGCATCCAGAATGCAAGATCACATGGTTCCCGACATCTGATCGGTCTGAAACTTTATACATGAGATAAGGGCCATAAATTAACCGTACATTTCAAATTTTAGCTCTTGAATCACTATAAAAGTGCTCCAACTGACCTATCAGCTTATAAACCGTCGATTTTGGGCCCACCTGATATTTGGAATTACCTCGAATTTGGAGTCAACGCCTTAAATGAGGAGTCAAAACAGATGGACGGTGCAGATTTCTCCAAAATAGTGCAATGGACCCCATATGAGATGGGTGTGTAGAGTATATAAATACACTAGCCGTGCATGGCAAGTGTCACGAAAGAAAGGAAAAAAAAAAAAAAATTTCTTACGCACCACGTCAGTGCACGGACGGCCTGCATCCGTTTTGTGAACGGTTGTGGGCCCCACACGTGCCCCGTAAGCTCAATCCAAACCATCCACCGTGTAGACAGGCGCGAGCACTACAAAACCATGTTTATACTTTTCATCTATGCGTGCACACGCGTGATATACAGAGGCCACAAAAGGGCTGCCCTGCAACTTTTAAAACTGATTCTTTTGTGATTTCTTCTCTAGGCCACGTCAATGGACGTTCAAAACCACCCATTCTTAACTGAAATTTCGTTCTGAATCCAATGGATGGGGTGGATTTTCTAGAAAATGCTTCTGTGGGGCCCACCGATCACAACAGCGAAGTGGTGCGAAAGGTTTCGCACATCCGTGAAAACTGACTTTTTCGGGCAATTTTGGCCCATCATCTTTGATCATATGGCAGATCTGAACCGTCTATCATGTAGAGGACCCAAGAAAGTACTAAGGGACGGTGTTTCTTTAGAATTTGAGCGAGGAAAGTGGCGTGTTTTGAGGTACCGAACTTGTATGTAAAAATTGCACTCCGTGTCCTACTACAACTCTTTCACTGACTCCAGCCTTCCAGCAGCTATAAAAAGAGGTTTTGGACGTGGGAAGCATTCATTCAGGTCTAGGAAGGAAGAAAAAGAGAGACGTGGAGGCTTGGGTTTGGACATGGATTAGAGAGAAGAGAGAGAAACAGAGGTTTTTGGTTTTCTTTCTTATTTATTATTTTTTCTTTTTCTTCTTCTTTCTTTTGTTTTCATTTAGGAGATCCAGCCATCCATGTCTAGCTAAACCTCCTAGCTAAAGCTAGGAGGTGAAGCTTGTAGTGAGATGGGAGATTTAATTTTATTTTAATTTTAATTCATGAATTGATGTTGATTTTAGTTAATTATTATGGGAATGTTTTAGGTTTTTAATGGTCTATTGTGACTGAAATTACAATGGGTCTGTAATGGCTTTTAATATTTCCGTTCTTTTTAATGTTTATGATGTCAAGAAGCCCTGTTGTTCACCATAGTCTCCTGGGCATGGTTGGATGTCGGTACCCTTCCTAACTTTCATACATGTGATTGGGTGGTAATTAGTTTAATTCTGTTGTTTGCCATAGTCTTTTGGGCATGGTTTGGTGATGGAATCCATTCTAATTCATACACCTTTCATCTCTTTCAAAACTAGATCAATGTCAGTTCAGTTAATTTCCATGAAACATGTATAAGATCTCCCTGATCTCTACAAGTGGATCCTCTGAATCCCTAGTTCCCTTTTCCTGATTTCTCTCAAGTGTAGATAATTATTTCACCAGTATTCCTTCAAATTCAATCAGATTAGATTTCATCTTAGCCTAGTTCTAGTTCTAGTTAGTCTTAGATCACGTATAAGTTTCAGTCCCTTGGGATTCGACCTCGGTCTTACCGAGTTATTACTACATCACAACCCTACACTTGGGGAGTGAACACTGAGTCACAGCAGCATCCAGTTATGCTTCCACCTCCCCAGCTTATTTCTGAGTGTCGGCCAGAACCGAGCAAGCCCTGAGCGCACAAGGGGCAAACTGCGAAGGAAAATAAAAGGTCATCCAAACCTAAGGAAGTCGATAAAGTAAGCACAAAGTTCAGTTCTTATCTTGAGAAGCATCTTCGCCATATGGGAGAGGGTTCGCCTCAAGGGAGCTTTGAAGAGGGCAGTGAAGTCATTTTCGCTCTCGTGAGAAATCGTCCAAGGGAGCATGTCCAGAATGACCCGTTGGAAGGCCGACGTCTCCTGTTGAGTCGTATCCCTTCTTGAGGGCTTCTCCCTTCTCTGCTCCGGAATCGGCTCGGCAACAAGTCCTGGCTCAGCAGCCCCTCGAGACCCAGGAGCCACCGCATCCACCACTCCCACCCCTTCCTCCTAGTCAGGAACAATCATGATCGGGACAACCTGGGCAGTATGCCCTTTAGTCTTCGAGACCGTTTTCAGCCTCTTTGGAGGCTGAGGCTCTAACGTTAGAGGGGCCTTCATCTTTAAAGGCGGACGGAGGAAGGGTCAAGCCTCAGCCATCTCTGCATCAACTACAAGACGAGTCAAATAAAAATTAAAAGAAATGTAGAAGGGCAGCCAGAAAGTACCTATCAAGGCTGAGTCTAAACCCGAGTAAAAAAGATGCTCCGGTTGCCTCTTCCAAGACTGTTGTTCCAGACTCAGTGTCTTCAGATCTTTAATCCTAGTTAAAGCGCCGACTTCAAGATTCGGCCTCCGCTCGGGAATATCTGTGACGCACAGACAGTCAGATTCAAAGACTTAAAAACATGAGAAGATAGAAAAAAGAGTCCACGCCAAGTCACCTACTTGGGAAAACACCCGAGGAATGCGAGAGTCGATGGGCCCAAGCTCAGTAGTCTCCTAGCAACCACATGCCTAGAACTATCTACCTCTCTAATGCTTGTTGGAGGTAGGAGAGTCAGTTATCAAAAGACCGTCCTTATTCTGCCAAGCACACAAAAAGTATCAGTCAAGCTGCTACAGGTTTGGCCGTACTTGAAACAGATAGAGAAACTCGTTGACAATCAGTGGGGGCTGCTCCATCTCAGCCCGTAACACAACACATCCGAACAAGTTCCTCCACCCATTTAGAACTATCTGCCCAAGCGCTATCTGGAGTGGAGAAAATAAATCTTGAGCTATCCCTTGAAGGGACAAATGCAAGCCGCACTGTGAAGTGAACTGAAAAATCGTGACCATCCCAGTAGGAAGACGGTCGGGTAATTCACTCGGGAGAGGAAGGCGAAGAATGAATGAGTCTGGGACATAGTACCCAACCCTAATCTTATCTTGTTCTGCCTCGGCTAGTACCGAGGGAACAGGACCCTTCTGCTCATCCTCAGCCTCTTCTCCCTCAGCCGCTGACTCAGCAGCCTTCTCCGATTTCTGGGCAGCGACCGACTCATCAACTCCTTCGGCCGACTCACCCTCTTCCTCTGCTTCCTCCTCAGGAGGATTCAAACTGCCAGGGGCAGTCGCCAATGTTACCCCTCTATGAGAAGAGTCCACTAAAAATGGGCACTCCGCGGAAGATCCAGTCATCCTTTCAGAGTACTGGAAAGTAACATTGGCATCCACAACCATCTCCGCCAGCAGCGAAGGTGATTCCGAAACGTCCCAAAAATGTCTCACTTCACCTTCATCACCGGAAGCTCCCTCCCGGGGGCTCAGAGGTTCTTGCATTGCCACTACAATTGAAAGCAAAATGGAGGGAGAGTTAAAAAACTCACCAGAGGTAGTGAGAATGGCTAAGAAAAAGGCAGAACGTGGAAGTAGAAGTCGAAAGACAAAAATGGCAAAAAACTTTGAAAATGAAAAATGAGAGGAAAATGTGCACGCGAAAATGGGAGAAGTGCATCCCGCTCCTCCTTTTATAGTAGTGCCACATGGCATGGGCATTAAAGGAGGAGTCGAATTAACGCCTGTTCTAACTCCCCCGCCCGACACATGGCGCACTTCGGACAATGCGAGCATCGTTCCCGCCACTTATCTGGCTCTTATAAGCTGAAAAGACATCCTAGCGGCTTCCCGCTCGTGTGGCCTCGATCAATGAACCTGCGCATGTTCTGGACAATACATGACGCCTGTGAGTAATAAATGCTTCATCATAAAGTCGGTCCCAACTCGAGCCAACTCATCAACTTTCCACTCCTAAGCGTCAACAAAGTTGATGCAAGGAGTAGGGGGCTTACTGTTGGGAAAAAATAAGACAAGTCTAGAGACTCGGCTATGGAATGGACCAACTCTACTGATACCGCCCAGGATCCCGAGGCAATAAGCCCAACTACGGAAAACATATTAAAAGTTTAAAAGAGAGACTTGACTCGGATCACAAGAAACTAATCTAAACCGAGACTATAAAGTCCAAAGCCATAAAGCAGAATCTATGAGATGTATGAAGTTAGCTCGATAAATGAGGCAGCAACATCCAAAGAGGTCGAATAAGGCCCGAAGCTCAGAAGCCACATGACTGACCATAAAATCGACCCACCTTAAGGTCGGTTATAGAGTCGGCAATTGGAGTACGAAAGCGTACTAATTATGGATCAATCTCGTCTCATCCGATAGAGGGCAAGTAGCACAACCTGTTATACCCAGTCGAGACTCACTCATCAGTAGAGTCGGCCAGGCCCGATATAATCGGTAAAATTTACTGAGAAAGGGGAGAAACAGTGTATAAAGAAACACGTTCCCAAAAATTCAGTAAAAATATCCCCGATCTCGAGGATCTCAGGATCGGCTAGAGTACAACATTGGATTGACACCAAATCTTCAAGATATCAGGAAAAGAATCGGATCCTCCTCTTTCAATAAATACAGGAGACTTTAAAGGTGAAATGTACGCAAAAAATCCAAGAACCCCTCAACACAATCCTAGTCCTAACTTTGGTATCGGAGGGTCCCTGGCCCCGGCCAGGGTCTCCATTGTCTTCTTCCTGTGTAGGTGAAGGATCGAAGGAGGGTGCACCAATTTTTTTTTGCATCAACAATATATATATATATATATATATATATATATATATATATATATATATATATATATATATATATATATATATATATATATATATATATATATATATATATATATATATGCTAAGTTGCGCACAAGTTCGTATGGAACTCGTGCAAACTTTTAAGAACTATCACACTGGGGTGAGTCCAAAATCTGAATGGTTCATGCAGCACCCCGTTAAAACATAGGGCACAACTTTTACTTTGATCTAAAATTTTGGTGGATTATGAAAAAAAAAAAAAAAAAGAGTTTTCTCCCTTAATTTGCATCTCTCTTTACTATGGCCCACCAGATTTTTAGATCAGGTGGAAATTGGTTGCTAGAGGTTTCACGGGATGCCACATCACATGGACCATTTGGATTAGACACCCATGACACATGTGCAAACATGTGCATGTGCACATGTGGGCATGTCTCTCTCTCTCTCTCTCTCTCTCTCTCTCTCTCTCTCTATATATATATATATATATATATATATATATATATATATATATATATATATATATATATATATATATATATATATATATATATATAATATTGGGAAATGATACTATGAGGTCCACCTCATGGGAACTTCCCATGAGGTCTAGTTGTGTGGGCCCACCGTGATGTGTGTCAAACATCTACCCCATCATTTAGATGCACCATTTCATGGTGGCCTACGGGCTTAAAAATCAAGTAAATCCTTGACTTGGGTGGGCCACACCACATACAATAGTTGAGAAGGGTTACCCTTTCATTAAAACATTCATAATCATTTAGCGCCCACTAAGATGTGGTTCACAAATCCAGCCCATCCATTATGTGTGTCCCACTTGGATGATGGGTCAGACCAAGTTTCAACCGCATTCAAAACTTAAGTGGGCCCCACTAAGTGCTTTTATATGTTTTAGGCATATCTTCACACGGTTTTAAATGGTATGGCCCACCTGAGTTCCATATATGACTAATTTTTAAGATATCCCATAACCTAAAGGGGACACATAAAATGTAAAGTGTTTCAACATGCATCACGATGGGGCCCACACAGCTCTTCCCATGCGGTCAACCTTATAGTACCATTTACCATATACATGTGTGTGTGTGTGTTTGCTAATATGCATCCATTGTTTCACTAATATACACACATTGTACTGTGTGAGTACTTGAATAGCATTGCTTTTCAAAACATTATTTTTTTACGCGTACATGCATGACTCTTTTTTTTTTTAGACGGAATTGACTTTAAGCACTTTTTTTATATATTTATATAATAGTACTTTCTCTTGTCATTAGTTTTTGACAAACTCTTCTATCTAAGCATATTTATTTATTTTTTATTAACTTTTTTTAATTTCTTATTCATTTCAAAACAGATAACGGAATAAGGTGCAACCCCAGCCTCAACTAATTAGATGGTCCAACCCTTATTGTGGGGCCCACTTTGATGTATGGATTCTGTATCCATGTTGTCCATCTATTTTTCCATATCATTTTAGGGCAAGAACCTAAAAAAGAAGCATATCCAGGTCTAAGGTGGACCATGCCATAGGAAACAATAGTGATTGGCCATTAACAACTTATAATGGGCTACAAAAGTTTTGGATGTAGCTGATATTTATTTTTTGCCTTCATCCAAGTTCATGTGACCTTATAAACATGTTAGATGGCAAATAAACATTACAAAAATATTACAGTGGGTCATAAGAAGCTTTTAATGGTGGGATGTTCAATCACCATTGTTTCCTATAGTATGGTCCACATAAGATTTAGATGTACTCATTTTTACACACATATCCTAAAATGATATGGTAAAACGGATGGATGGCGTGGATTTAAACAACTACATCAAAGTGGGCCCTATGATAAGAGGGGCATCGCCTTAGGTGAAGTTGGGGTTGCATCTAATCCACTCCCTTAAGAAAATGAGTTTTTCATTTTTCTTCAAAAACACCTATATAAATGAGTCTTTTGTCAAGAAACAAATAAAATGAAAGAAAAGAGATAGCGAAAAATGAGAGAGTTATGACCGTTTTTATGGGTTGCTTGATGCTAGAAACAAAAGCGAATACAACCTGGCCTCATTATAAACTTTAGGCTGATTTTTGAACAATTAAATGGTGTCCAAATGAGATTATTCTAAATTCATTTGAAAATTTATCAAATTATATTTTCAAAGAGCACAAGATCACCTCGATCTGACTTATAATGAGGGAGTTAAGACCATTTTCGTCGGATCGCACACAGCTAAAAATGAGAGCAAACATAACAAATTTGGACTCATTCTTTAATAGACGATTAATGTCCAAATACGATGATTCGAAAACATTTAAAATTCATTGAATTATCTTTCCAACAAGCACAAGATCACCTCGATCGGAGCTATAACAAGGGAGGTTAACCTTTTAAAGTTAGGTCAAAATCAGTATCGTGAGATATTTCTTTTGAATAATGTCCAAATAAGATAATTCGAAAACTATTTGAAAGCTTGTTGAATTATCTTTCCTACAAGCATAAGATCACCCTAAACCATCCTGATCCATAGATCAAGTGGTAGAGTGAGTGAAGATACACTCGTTTCAACATTGAGGTTTTGGTATCGATTCCCTAGTAGGGGTGGCTAACGGTGGAGTGTGGGTTGACAGAGGGGTGTATACTAATAAACTAACCGAAAAAAAAAAACATGATCGTGACTAACGTCACCAGAAACTTTGCACTTACTTTTGGGTAGTCAAATGGTGTCTAAGACGATTCTAAATTTATTTGATGGATCATTGAATTATCTTTTCAAAAAGTATGAGTTCACATTGATCGGAGCTATAACGAGGGTGTTATGACTTTTCAACATTTAGTCTCAATACTTTCACACAATCGCAATTAATGTTACAAAAAAGTTTAGGCCTACTTTTGGACAATCAAATTATGTCCAAATGAGATGTTTCTAAATCCATTTGAAATTTTATTGAATTATCTATTTAACAAGTATAAGATCACCCCGGTCGGAGATGTAACGGGAGAGTTATGACCTTTCAAATATCAATCAAAATCTAATACTCTCGCGCGAACTTGATTTAACATCGTAATGGACTTTGGACCAAATTTTGGATATTCAAATGGTGTCTAAATGAGATGATTTTAAAATCATTTCAAATTTTAACAAATTATCTTTTCAACCAATATAAGATCACCCCGATCGGAATTGTAATGAGAGAGTTATAACCTTTCAAAATTGAGTCAAAATTCAATACCTTCGCACGATTGCACAAGCTCGATCTAACTTCATGAAGTACTTTGGGGCTACTTTTAGACAGTCAATAGTGTCAAAATGATATGATCCGAAGTCCATTTAAAATTTCATCAAATTATCTTTCCAATGAGATTCACCCCAATCGAAACTATAACAAGAGAGTTGTGACCATTTTCGTGTGATCGCTTGATGTTGGAAATGAAAGCGAGCTCGCGTGATCGTTGAGAGTGCAATCTCGGATTGCATGATTCGAGAGTGTACTCTCATGTGATCAGGTGATCTCTCTCTCATTTCCAACATCGAGCGATTGCGTGAAAATAGTCATAACTCTCTCATTAAAGTTACAATTGGGGTGATCTTATACTCATTGGAAAGGTAATTTGATGAAATTTCAAATGAATTTGAAATCACCTCATTTGGACACCATTTGACTATCCAAAAGTGACCCCAATTTTAATTATAAAGTTAGAGTGGGCTCATGAGATCGTGCGAGAATACTGGATTTTAATCCAACTTTGAAAGGTCATAACTTCCTCATTATAGTTTTGATCGAGATAATCTTATACTTATTGAAAAGATAATTTAATGAACTTTCAAATAGTCTTGGAATAATATTTTTTAAACATCATTTAACTATCTAAAAGTAGGCCCAAAGTCCATCACTTTTTTAATTTTCGATTTACTTTTTTATAAGATACCAATGCACTTTTTTTTTTCTATAATCTTTTTTCAATTTCTTGTTCATCTTATAAAATGGAATGGATTAGACGTGGCCCCGACCTCACCTAAGATGGTCTGACCCATAGTGTGGGACCCAGTTTGATGCATGGATTCTATATGCATGCTATCCATCCATTTTTTTAATCTCATTTTAGGGTATGAGCCCTTAGAAAGAAGCATATCCAAGTCTCAGGCCGACCATGCCATAGGAAATAGTAGAGATTAATTGTAACATCCAAAAAATCGGAGATCGGATAGAAACCCAACTCCCAAGTTTCAAAATGTCACTTATGCAACATAGATAATGATGAATGTATGTTGTCTGTAGAATGGCATTAAACAAGATTGGGACTAAGCCAAAACAGCATATCATACTCCAGAGACAGTTAAATTAGCAAGCGGAAGACTATGATAAATATATAAAATATATAAATGATTGTAAGTCTCCAGATTGTGAACATGTTACCAGGTTAACTAATTACATGTATACTTCAAAATAGAAAGAAAAGAATATACATGGGTGTGTAAATAAAAGGCAAACCGACAAGTGTATTGGCATCTAATCAGTAACCCTGTAAACCCGTCGATCAGAACCAGCATATAGGAGAAATCTTCCTCATCATCAAACAAGTTCGGCTCCGCTTCACAAGCAGTGCCATCACCTAAAACTAAAATAGGGACTAGTTGGTGTGCGCGACACCGTCCCGTAACGTGGGAGTGAGTAGCTAACTCAGTGGAATCATATAGTAAAAGTTAACATGTTATCAAATCAATCAAGCGATAATGATAAAGTAAACAATTCAAACATTTTTAAATACTGTGATTAATGTAAGAATGAAATGACATGATGGATGCCCTCACCGACATACTCCCTCATGCGACACCGTCTTACGTCCGTGGCATGCTTTCTTTTCTCAGTGCTCCACATCTTCCAGGCACATGCAGTGTGATATGAATATGATTACCGAGTTGTTATTAGTCCTTTTCATACAGCAGGATTGGGAAACTAGGGTACCTCCCTTATATCAATACTTAAACACTGATCCATTCTAGGGTCGTCAGTCCTAGCATATCTCATACAAAGTATGGTTCTAGGTCGCTGCAAGGGCTGTCAGGGCTGTTGCATGCACTCGTTGCACCGCTCCCCCATCACCTTATCAATACAGGCCTAGTTTATATCCTTAAGACTGCATCAGGACTCGTCGCCCCCATGCGGAGTCAGGATAAACTCAAGGTCACTACAATGGGCAGTCAGGGCTGTTGCTCACACTTGTTGCTCCACTCCCCCATCACCTTATCAATGTAGGCCGACAGCAAGAATATAGTGTCCCATACCACCATAATCTGCTCAGAGTAGGGTGCTCACTGGTCACTACGGGGAGGTTTGTGGCCCCATCATAGGCTGACAGCTCGACCACGGTGTCCCATACCACCATGCCTGGTTCATGAGTCTTTATGGATCAAGGTACCATGGTTGATAGAGTTTTCAATGGTAAGTTCAGTACGCTAGGTTCAAGCAGTTATGACTCATACATGATGAACATACAATGGCCAGTCGGGTTACTTGACGGGATCGACTAGTACGAGCGCATCTCAAGCTAAATGACATGAAGTGCATAAAATACTTCGCGTGGCCTAACCACTGCCGCCTACCCAAAATACGACTCGCGTTCATCGACGCGTCTTTCGTGGTAAATAGAAGCTAACCACGAATTCAATCCATTACCGACTGCCTGGACTAGGTCATAGCCCCAAACATTTATAAATCTACATCAATAATCATATGAGAGTAATAGAAATGAAATACAACAATACAAGCATGTTAACACATGTTATAGCATATAAAGTAAGCAAATCAATCCAACACATGTATTCCATACATATAAGGAAATCAATTTATATGGAAAACATGATGAAAATCATATACATCCGCATATTAATTAAGAATTGAATCTCAAAACTAATTCACAACACCATTTATTCAATATATACTAATACAAACATTTATACATACACTTAGTCTACACACTTTAGTCTACATAGCGTATGTCGACACAAAGTGCACATTAGGGTAAATCTCTTCGCCAAACCAATCATACACACATTCCTAATATCATAACATGACAAATAGCCATGGCAATCACTTCAGCAAAATATGAACGTAAACAGTATTTCCTATAAATATCTAAAATACCCTAAATCTCATATTTCCCGTACACAGTCGAAACAGAAAACGGACAGCATGTTCTACATGTCAAACGGCGTTCTCATCAATAATCTACTATTAAACAACATTGAAAGCTTTGAAATCAGTCAATCAAAGCGTCTAGAATCCTCACCTTTTTCCCTAGACGCGTATCAGTTCGAATAGGATGTATACGCTTCGTCACCGGCGTAAATGCAACCTAATGCACAAGATACATAAGCTATTTCGATAATGAATCGAAGAAATTCCTAAAACAGTAAGTGGTTAGGGATTTCTTACCTAAGAGTACGTTGAAAATCACCGAAAAAGTGATTGGGATGCAGTGCTTCGATATGAGCGAAAGCTGGTGCAAGTGGAGGGAAATCTCTCCCATAAGTCTCTCACTTTCTCTCACTTTCTCTCTCTCTCTATCTAGGGTTTGTTGCAAATTCGTATGGGAGGGTTGTGAGAGGGTTTAAAGCCTTATATAGGCTAAAACATAACCTAAATAGACTTGGGAACAAAGTATACTTGGGTTATAGCCAAATCGGGGTTGTTTCGATCCAAAAGAGTGTTTCGGGAGGTCCCCTGACCGAAAGCAGTCGGCCTTAAGCTCATGCATATCGGATCCTACTCACATCAAGTTTTTATACCAGTAGAGTTCCCAGATCGCACGTGGCAGACCAGTTTCAGTTCAACGGTCACGGAGACTCGATCGAGGATTCCAAGTACACTGACTTGAGTGAAAAAATTCCCTGATCCAAGGGTGTATTTGAGTCAAATTTCGATGGTCTGAATACTTATATTGATCCCGCAAGCGAAACGTGCCAGATTTATTTAAATCCCATTTAATTTTAAATGAATTTCACTCTTTCTCACACTCCTCGCTCCAGGCTCAATGAAATAGCCTCAGAACATCGGTTGGGCTTAATTTTCGAAACGATTGTCAAGCCCAGCCAAACGGTCATAACGCTTTAAGATTATAGATATCGAACTTCCGACGCGCGGTCTAGATCCAATACAAGGTTTCAAAGGGTTCCTGGGAACAAACCGATTTAGAGTTTGATCCTGGATTTCAGGGTAAGATAGCGTCATTGGTTCTACAAGTTTTAGGTCTTGCAGAACGTATTTAAAGCAATCAGGGACAATTTCACAGGTAATATAACGTAGCGCTAGTTAACTTACGCTTATTTTTTAAAGGAATTAGGTTGTACATGATTTCTTTGGCTTTGGAATTGGGTTCTGAGAGGTTACCAAGGTGCTATGGGTGACCCATTACCTAAGGACGTCTAACCCCAGGTTGGCAAAAATCCAAAGTGTTACAATTTAAGGCCCTTTTATAAGTCCAAACATAACCAAAACAGACTCCAAGTCAAGGTATACTTGGGTTACAGCCAAATCGGGTCTTTCCGAATCCAAAAGAATATTTCTGGAGGTCCCTTGACTAAATGCGGTCGGACTTAAGCTCATGAATGTTGGATCCTGATCACATTAAGTTTTCAGCCCGATAGTGTTCCTAGATTGCACGTGGTGGACCAGTTTCAGTTCAGCGGTCACTGAGACTCGATCGAGGATTCCAAGTACACTGACCTAAGTGGAAAATGTTCCCTGATCCGAGGGTGCATTTGGGTCAGATTCTGACGGTCTGAATGCTTATAAAATGTCACGCAAGCGACATGTGCTAGATTTATTTAAATTGAATTAATTTTTTAAATATTTTCCTTTTCTCACTCTCTTCACTCCGGACTCAGTAAAATGGTCTCAAGATATCGGTTAGGCTTGATTTTCGAAATGATTGTCAAGTCCAACTAGGTGGTCATAATTGTCTAAGATAATCGCTATCGGACTTTCGACGCGCGGTCTAGATCCAATACAAAAGTTTCAAAGGGTTCCAGAGAACAAACAGGTTTAGAGTTTGATCCTGGATTTCAAGGTAAGGTAGCGTCAATGATTCTATAGGTTTTGGGTCTTACAGATTGTATTTAAAGTGGTTGGTGCTAATTTTGCAGGAAATCTAATGCAGCGCTAGCTAATTCACGTTAAATTTCTAAAGAATTAGGTTCTAAATGATTTCTCTGGCTTTGGAATCGAATTTTGAAAAGCTACCAAGGTGCTATGGTTGACCCATTACCTAAGGACGTCTAACCCCAGGTTGGCAAAAATCCAGGGTGTTACAATCTACCCCCCTTAAAACACAATTTTGTCCCTAAAATTAGCTAAGGGTAATGAGTCCCTCTAGAGGCTTTCGTATTGACATCCTAAGGAAAGTTTAAATCCTACTTAATGACCTACCCTTACGTATAACCTAAATCAACTTCTTCGATCTTAGGCCAATAGAGAAAGGGCCAACCACGCTTCCGCTACGCAGTTCTAATCCAACGGTTGTATTAGCTAATCCTAATTAGATTGGGCTCAATACGTTCTACCCCCCTTAAAACTTAGTCATACTTAAGGCTCAAGAATCTATGTCTCGATCCGTGTATCGGAACGAGGTGTAACTTAGGGCCTATCCTTGACATGAAATAGAAAATAACCTCTCAATACATTAGTCTTTCTTTGCTAATGATGCGTTCTATGGCATTAGTACCTATGGTGTAGAAAGAAGCCTAATCTCTATTGTGATTGAGTTCAGGGGCAGGTGTGAGCTAGCGACAAGATGTCTAATCTCTATTGGCTATATGTCCTCAATATTTTTCAAAGGCAAAGCAATAACTTTTGGCTGTAGGTGGTCGGGCCAACCCGGAAGAAAGTTGTGTAGTGGGTCTGAGCCGGATACATAGACTTTCTGCCTATGACAAAAAATTTACCGTACCAGTTCTTAATCCTAGACGATGTCGATCTTCTACTTGATCAGAGCATTGGATTTATTGGCAACTACCAGGATTAAGAAGTCAATTCTGTAAGACCCATATCTTGGTCCGTACCATTCCGTAGACTTCCGCGATCTTACCGGTCAAATTTCGGCAACCTTCGACCCTTAACCGATATCGACGCGCGACCCTAATTCATATGCCGTCAACCTATATCGACTCAACCCAAGATTAATACCATAGCAACCATGTCATCGCTGTGGTTCGGATGCCGTGACTTGCGCGCCAAGGAGATACCCTGGTTAAGAGATGTGGGTCAACGTTCAGTGTGAGGAAAACGTCACGCGTTGCAAAATCCAAGAGAATCTCTACGATGTGTCACATCAATCCCATCAATCCCATCAATCAATCAATCCATCAATCCATCACATGTCAAGTACATGTCAAGTACACATCACTTTCACCTTCTTCCAAGCAAGCCACAAAAGTCTTCTATGCCCATACCTTTCTTACACAAATACCTCAAAAGTCTTCCAATGCCATGCCTTTCTTACACAAAAGGCCACCAAAGTCAAGGTTTTCTTACACACCCATTATTCACTACATCCATCCATCACCCATCTCTCTCTACAACACTCTCTCTCTTTCTCATTTCTCATCTCATTCTCCCAAGCAAAGCTCCATACGTATGAGAGCTCTCCAAGCACTCCTAAAACTCTAAGTGTGGCCCACCTTTCCTACCCCATGATCTCCTCATCCTAACCATCTATTCCCCATCTCCTCCATTGAAATCCAAGCTAAGGTGCTAAGGGACCCTTAGGAGCAAGAAGATCGGACAGTGGGTGTTTAATCATACTAGTTTTTCCTGTTTTTGAGATGGGTCAAGTGAGGCCAACCGATCAATGGTTTGGATCTCACTTGGGACCCTAAGATGTAGCTGATGGCCCACTAGAATCATCATGATCATTCCATGATGGGGCCATTCTCCATGGACCCCATCATGATGTTTATTTCTTAGAAAGGTCATCTAGACTGTCCATATTGGTGGGGAAAGGATCCCCACCGTTGATTTTAAATTTTGATGGTCCCATGTGTTAAAGGACCCATTTGATTGTATGACTCATTACAAGGGAGGGCCCATAGTATCGGGGTCCCTCCATCTCAAGCGGGTCCCACTCTCTATCTCTCTCTCTCTCTACTTCATTTTCTTTTTTTTATCTTGATCATATTGTGTTTGTGTGGCCCACTTGAATGGACCCCACCTTGAAATATTTATTTTGTTCAAGCTTCCTTCAAGTGGGGCCCACCTGATATGTCGTACCCACATTATCTATCAGTGGTGGCCCACCTAATCAGGGCCCATCACAATGTATTTTTTTTAAAAGGAACCAACCGTCCAGCGTCTGGGACGTTGGACGTCCCTGTACAAAAAAAAAAAAGAGAGAAGCTTTTGGGGTGAGTCACATGCATAGGCCCCACCTTGGTGTATGTATTAAATCTACGCCGTCCACCTCATTCCCTGGGTCATTTTAGGCATTGAGCCAAAGAATGAGGTCAATCCAATGATCAGGCGGGCCATACTATTCAAAATGGTGGTTTTCACCGTTTATAAAACATTTTAAATTTTTTTCATCCTAAAAATATTCAACATTGGACTCATTGGATTTGTCATAGCCTGTAGAAACCAATGGACGGGGTAGATCTGCTAGATGTGGGCCCCAAATGCGAAAAATCCCAAAAATAAGGGTTTTTTTTTATTTTTGTTAAAATTTCAAAGAGGCAGAGCCTCTCTCTGACGTGCTGCAGCAGCAGCCCGCTGCCACGTGCAGCGAGCGGGCGGGCGTCCAGTCCCGCGGCTGCTGTCGTGGGCTCCACCATGATGTATATTTTGTGTCCACGCCGTTCATGAGGTGGGCCACTCCCAGCAGTGGGCCCCCTCTAATTTTTGACCCTGTCCACAGATCAGGTGACCCACACCATAGGAAACAGTGGAATTGAACATCTACCATTAAAAATCCTTTGTGGGCCCCAGAAGTTTTTGGATCGAGATGAAATTTGTGTTTTACCTTCACCCAGGTCAAGTGACCGTATCAACGGTTTTGATGGCATCTAAACATTTCAGTGGGCCCCACATGGGACCCACAATGATGTATGTGCTTCATATCCACCGTCCAGGCGGACGGTGGAAGTCCACCATGATGTTTGTATTTAATCCGTCCGCTGGACAGTGGTTCTGGGGCTCACGGTGATGCTTGTGCACCGCCCAAACTCAGTGGACCCCGCCATGATGCATGAGATGCATCCAGACCGTCCACCCACTTGGAAATATCATTTAAGGCATGAGTTAAAGTTTGGGTGGGCCGCCTATGTTTGGGTTAGGCCCATTTGATTTACAAAGGCCCATGGGATTAGGCCCATTTGACTTATAAGAAGGCCTATGGGTTAGGCCCATTTGATTTGAATAAGGCCTATGGGTTTAGGCCCATTTTGATGTGTATAAAGTCCATGGAATTAGACCCATTTAATGTATTTAAGGCCCATGGGATTGGACCAGATCGATGTATTCTAAGGCCCATGGGATTAGGTTCATTTGACATTTGGGGGCCCATGGATCAAGGCCCATTGAGATATACTAGGGCTTATGGATTGAGGCCCATTGGATGTACATATGGGGCCCAATTGGTGTGGCCCATTTGTTACCTTTGAGACCCATGAGTTTAAGCTCATTTAATGCAATCCAAGCCCCACGGGTTTTGACCCATTACAATGCACTTAAGGCCTATTGGTGTGGCCCATTGATGTGACCCATTGATGAATAAAAGGTCCATATGATATGGCCCATTTGATATATTTAAGGCCCATTGGGATGTACCTAAGGTCCATTGCAATGTGTGATCCCGACACGGATTATGTAACGATGTTTACGACGATCGTGCCTTGGGAGCAATGATGGTTTGACGTCCACATTGCGAGTGTAATGCTGGTTGGATGTCCGCATTATGACTCTCCCTAGGACCTTTGATAGGCGGTACTTGCTGTGTATAGGCCGTCTAGGCCCATCTGCGTTATAAGAATGGTTCATCACTTATTTACATGTTTAGTATAGTTTCATGACTCATGATCATACGCATCATATGTATGCTTGATATGAGAATTGTCTGATCATAGCATATGCCTTCGGGCAGGTTGTTTATGGGCTCCCGGTTAGGCGGTGTTTCCCTACATGAGCGCACGATATGCGCAGTATTTGATGCATGACTGGATAGCGTGAATCATGCATATCGCATTTGTATGACATGGATATTGTACGCCCTAGCGACATCGGGGTCGTAGCTTCCATAGACGTATCGTGGTTGGCAGGATTGGATACCGAAAATCTTATTCTACATGGGGTGCTATAGATATCCCTGGGTGAAAGTCCATAAACCCTTATGGTACCAAGAGGTTGCTCTAACGTCTAGACCGAGTGGGTAGATGAGCGTTGTGTGCCCAATACCAGATGGTTACGCTCTCCACTGTGTCGTGGTCGGTTGAAAGGGGGTGCGACCTTACCCGCTCGAGTGTAGGGGGCAATGCTAGGCTGAGTTTGACTAGCTCAAGGAATGGGTCCGCTATCGACGAGTCGAGCCCAATACTGGCAGACGGATAGTGAGGTCTCTTTCACTTACCTTATTGCGCGCGATGAGGCGGCGATTTGGTTTAGAGTGTACTAGACCCTGGTGATATCCCAAAGTTGAGCTGTATTGACATGTGGACTTATATGAGGATTGTATGCTTAACTTGCATCTTACATCACATAGCCTTGGTACGGCTCATGATATTTATGGATCCATCTACATATTCTACATTACTCTGATATTGCATGATCATATTACTACCTTGCGCACACACTTTCACCACCCTCTAAGCTTTCTATAAGCTTATGCACGACCGTTGCGTGCAGGTGACATTGGATCGCAGCAGCGCTAAGGCTTGAGCACGTGGCAGATTACTCTGGAGTTTTTGGTCTATCATCATTGTATTTCCCTTTATGCTCATTGTACTTGTAAAGTTTTTTATCATAGTGAAAATGTAATGGAGTTTTTGATTGTTGTTTGTGGGTTATGCTTATTACGAATCAAACTGACATTGAAAATCCTCCTCGTAGCATCCCAGGATCAGAACCTGGCGAATGGGCACTAGGAGCCGAGAATGGGGTTCTACGGAGGCTGTCGATGCCGGATTTGGCGATCGAAAATTTTGCGAGCCCGATTTCTGAGTTTGGGGCGTGACAAATTCAAACCGTGAATATTTCGCTTATATATACAGTTCCTTTACTCCGCATTCCTGAATGCAATAAGCCTTTGGGGAAGGCAATTCTAAGAGGCGTGCTGGTTTATTCTAAGTTCAATCTTAGGGATGTATAAGTTTTCCCTGAGAATGAATGATTCTAAGTGAAAATAACCTTCCTAAGGGTTATAACAGAAGTCTATAAGTATTAAGGGGATCTATCGAAGGAATGAGGTTCTACTCCAACCAAATCTAACCTATTATTCCTTAGCATGTACAGGCTTTACACTACTTAATATAACTAGTAGACTAGTTTGTAACTCATAGCTATAATCTAAAGCCTATGTTTATACGCTAGATGGTTTCATACCCTTTTCTACTACAGGGGATTGTTCTATCACTTAGGGTCAAGATTGTCTAATTGAAATTGAATTTCCTATATCGTCAGGTCTTTCGAAATCTAGAAGCACCGCTCTAAGTCCAAAACGCCAAGGGCCTATATGGCTTGTGGTATTAGGTTGTATTAAATGGGACCGCATTGCTAATCCCACGCCGAGATTGAGAGTGGCATGCTTGGTAGGAGGGTGGGGTGGGATAAAAAAAAATCAATTCTTAGGCTTTGGAAAGTGGGCCTTGTATTGGAAAGCGTGAGATGTAGCATAGTAATATACAATCCCTTAAGCATTCCACACACTTCATAGCAAAAGGGACTGCAGGCATTTCAGTTACCAAAATTTGTCACACTACTTGGAATATAGTGTTACATGAATCAGGACAAAGGATGCGTGTGAGCTAATACGACCAAGACTCCCAACATTTAAAACCTTCTACCAACTACTACACTACTAAGCTCATCGACACAAAATCACAAGGATCCTAACATAGCAACAACCAAGCCACAAGGCGGCAGCACCTCTCGGCATTCTTGAATGGGCGGGGCGACTAGGCCGGACTTCATCAACGGGGGCTCTCTTCTTGCCCATAAGAGAGAGAATGGTGGAAAGCGAGGAAACGGCCGTAACAAGTGCGAATAAGGCCATGGAAACGTAAAGGAAAAGTGAAGGAAAGGAGAGAAACGATTGGGTTCTTTGGTTCTCCACGGATTTGGGCCTTTTCAAGGGTTGTAAAGGCCCCAACCATAGAGATTGAAGAAGGAAAAAGGAAGAGATGGGTTGGGTTGGAAGCTTACACGAATTTGGAGCTTCAACGGAGGATGTAAGAGCTCAAACCCAAGAAAATGAGAAGGTAGAGAAGTGAGGATAGCTGAGCACGATGAAGGGATGTGGGTTGTGGCTGAAAGTGATGAAATAAGTGATCGGAGGGGGGTTTGAGAGAGAAAACAGTAAGTTGGAGAGAAAGGGAGAGCTTGGGGGTATGTTTTGTGAAGGAGGTACTAGTTTGGAGGGGTTTTAAGGTGCGACCCACATACCAGGGGGTTACCCTAACCCCCAAAGGTGATCGGCCCAACGGCCCGCCCGAATGGGGCCCACTGTACGGCGAGGCCTCACCGACCGTTTGGGTTTTCGACGATGCCTCGCCCTTTGGACGAGGTGCCCCTGCCCTAAGGGCCCCAAATGTATGTGGTTCCCACCTTGGATCATTCTGGAAGTTGATCGTTTGGCCCCCCCTCCATTTGAGGCGTGTTCGGGGCTAATTTGCAAATCGAAATGAGTTCATGCATCATATAGCATATGATTTTAGGGTAGGAGACGCTAATCTATCCAACTAACCCATTTATTCCATGAAATTCCATAATTAGAATGGACAAAAGTCCAATTCATACATATATTTGCTATTTATAGTATATTTTTATTTAAGTATTATCCTCCGTCATTTATACGTTAGGATTTATGTCTAGTATGAAAGTACTTAGAAAAAGTTAAAGAATGAGGTGGTGAAAGGAGAGGTTTTGAAGGAAATGGGTAAAAAAGGAGTTTTAGGCCTTGAGATTGAGTGTAAAGTGTTGTGGTCGACCCACAACCTAAGGACATTCATTTCTAGTTTTGAATTTCTTCAGGGAACGACTCAAACCCGTCGAATGACGGCCTAGAGTCGACTTAGGTCGCTTCACGCGACCAAAGATACGTTATGGCCTAAATTACCGTATAGTCTCACCTGTCGGTGAAACTTGGGATTCTAATGTGGTTTCTAAGTTCCATCGCCCCCTTCCTAAGTCAGAGTGCGTCAGTGTGCGTCGTGTTACCATAACTCAGGTCTAGTTTAATCCAAATCATGCTCTGATACCACCTGTAACATCCCAAAAATTGGGGGTCGGGTAGAAACCCAACTCCCGAGTTCCAAAACGTCACTTATGCAACATAGATAATGATGAATGCATGTTGTCGGTAGAATGGCATTAAACAAGATTGGAACTAAGCCAAAACAACATATCATACTCCAGATATAGTTAAATTAGCAAGCGGAAGGTTGTGATAAATATATAAAATATATAAATGATTGTAAGTCTCTAAAGTGTGAACATGTTGCCAGGTGAACTAATTACATGTATACTCCAAAATAGAAAGAAAAGAATATACATGGGTGTGTAAATAAAAGGCAAACCGCTAAGTGTATTGGCATCTAATCAGTAACCCTGTAAATCTATCGATCAGAACCAGCATATAGGAGAAATCCTCCTCATCATCAAACAAGTCCGGCTCCGCTTCACAAGCAGCACCATCACCTGAAACTAAAATAGGGACTAGTTGGTGTGCGCAACACCTTCCCGTAACGTGGGAGTGAGTAGCTAACTCAGTGAAATCATAAAATAAAGGTTAACATGTTATTAAATCAATCAAGCGATAATGATAAAGCAAGCAATTCAAACATTCCTAAATACTGAGATTAATGCAAGAATGAAATGACGTGATGGATGCCCTCACCGACATACTCCCTCATGCGACACTGTCTTACGTCCGTGGCATGCTTTCTTCCCTCAGTGCTCCACATCTTCCAGGCACATGCAGTGCGATATGAATATGATTACCGAGTTGTTATTAGTCTTTTTCATACAGCAGGATTGGGAAACTAGGGTACCTCCCTTATATCAATATCCAAATAATGATCCATTCTAGGGTCGTCAGTCCTAACATATCTCATACGAAGTACGGTTCTAGGTCACTGCAAGGGCTGTCAGGGCTGTTGCACACACTCGTTGCACCTCTCCCCCATCACCTTATCAATACAGGCCTAGTTTATATCCTTAAGACTGCATCAGGACTCGTCGCCCCCATGCGGTATCAGGATAAACTCAAGGTCACTACAAAGGGCTGTCAGGGCTATTGCTCACACTCGTTGCTCCACTCTCCCATCACCTTATCAATGTAGGCCGACAGCAAGAATATAGTGTCTCATACCACCATAATCTGCTCAGAGTAGGGTGCTCACTGGTCACTACGGAGAGGTTTGTGGCCCCAGCGTAGGCTAACAGCTCAACCACGGTGTCCCATACCACCATGTCTGGCTCATGAGTCTTAAGAGATCGAGGTACCAAGGTTAGAGGGGCTTTCCAATGGTAACTTTAGTACCCTAGGTTCAAGCAGTTATGACGAATATAAGGTGAACATACAATGGTCAGTTGGGTTACTTGATGAGTCCGACTAGCACGAGCGCACGTTGAATCGACCGATATGAAGTGCACAAGCACTTCGTGTGGCCTAACCACTGCCGACGACTCTAGTACGACTCGGGTTCGTCATACACATCCTTCGTGACGAATAGAATCCAACCACGAATTCTAAACTGTTACCGACTGCCTGGACTAGAGTATAGCCCCAAGCACATGTAATATGAATCAGTAATCATATGAGAGAGACAGAATTGAAATACAAGTAATTCCAGCATGTTATCAGCATATTATAACGTACATCATAAGCAGTTAACCATACACGAGTATTTCACGCCCAAGGTAATCAATTCAAATACAATAAGTATGGAGGAAATCATGTGCATCATCAAAGTAGTTGAGAATCTAGTCTCAACGCAAATCTACAACACCATTTACTCAATACTTACTAATATATACATTTATACAAACACTTAGGCTACTCAACTCTAACATACTTGACGTATGTTGATTCTAACATATAATATGACAGATCCTTATATCAAGGAGTTGTCTACTACACAACAATCATGTTCTTACATTCAAAACATATAGCAGGCATAAATCATATTGATTTAGGCATTTCAACAAACACTTAGTCTACACACATTAGTCTACATAGCATATGTCGACCAATATGTGCATTAGGGTGAATCTCTTTGCCAAAAAAATCATATATGCATAACTAACATAGGTACACGACAAATACTCATGGCAATCATATCAGTAAAATACGTACGTATACAGTATTTCCTACAAATACCTAAAATACCCTAAATCTCATATTCTTCGTACGTATTCGAAATAAAAAACAGTCAGCATGTTCTATATGTCAAATAGCATCCTTGTCAACAATCTACCATTAAACAGCATTGAAAGCTTTGAAAAATGACAACCTAAGCGTCTAAAATTCGCACCTTACGCCGTAGGAGCGTAATGAATCGACTAGGAACTCTACGTCGTTGTCAACGACTGATTGGCAACCTACAACACAAGGTAAGTCAACTACTTCGCTACTTGGATCGATAGAATCCCTAAAACAGGTTAGGGTTAGGGATTTCTTACCTAAAATGGAGTTGGAATTGACAGAATAGCGATGCAGGTGGATGGATTTGTCACGTGGAGCAACAGGAAAGAATCCTATGAGAAAGCTTCAACTTCTCGCTCACTTTCTCTCTCTTTTCTCTCCTCTCTCCTAGGATTTTTTCAAAATTCGTATGGGTTAGAAGGCTAATGGGTTAGAAGGCTAAGGGTTTAAGGCCCTTTTATAAGCCCAAACATAACCAAAACAGACTCCAAGTCAAGATATACTTAGGTTACAACCAAATCGGGTATTTTTCGATCCAAAAGAATATTTCTGGAGGTCCCCTGACTAAATGCGGTCGGACTTAAGCTCATGAATGTTGGATCCTGATTATATTAAGTTTTCAGCCCGATAGTGCTCCCAAATCGCACGTGGCGGACCAGTTTCAGTTCAACGGTCACTGAGACTCGATCGAGGATTCCAAGTACACTGACCTGAGTGGGAAATGTTTCCTGATCCGAGGGTGTATTTGGGTCAAATTCTGACGATCTGAATGCTTATAAAATGTCGCGCAAGCGACATGTGCCAGATTTATTTAAATTGAATTAATTTTCTAAATATTTTTTTTTTCTCACTCTTTTCACTCCAGACTTAGTAAAATGGTCTCAGAATATCGGTTGGGCTTGATTTTTGAAATGATTGTCAAGTCCAACTAGGCGGTCATAATTGACTAAGATTATCGCTATCGGACTTTCGACGCGCGGTGTAGATCCAATACAAAGTTTCAAAGGGTTCCTGAGAACAAACAGGTTTAGAGTTTGATCCTGAATTTCAGGGTAAGGTAGCGCCAATGATTCTATAGGTTTTGGGTCTTACAGATCGTATTTAAAGTGGTTGGTGCTAATTTTGTAGGAAATCTAATGTAGCGTGGCTAATTCACGTTAAATTCTAAAGAATTAGGTTCTAAATGATTTCTTTGGCTTTGAAATCGAATTTTGAAAAGCTACCAAGGTGCTATGGTTAACCCATTGCCTAAGGACGTTTAACCCCAGGTTGACAAAAATTCGGAGTGTTACATTAATAATTAACAACTTATAATAGCTACAAAAGTTTTGGATGAAGCCAATATTTGTGTTTTCCCTTCATCCAGGTTCATGTGACCTTATAAACAAGTTAGATGACAAATAATAAACATTACAATGTGCCATAAGAAGTTTTAATGATGGGATGTTCAAATCACCATTATTTTTTATAGTATGGTCCACATGAGATTTGGATATTCTTTATTTTTAAGTACGTAGCCTAAAATGAAGTGGCAAAATGGATGCATGGCATAGATATAAAATAACTACACCAAAGTGGGCCCCATTATAAGAGTTGCATCACCTTGGGTGAAGTTAGGGTTGCATCTAGTTCACTCCCCTCAAAAAATGGGTTCTCCTTCTTATTTTTCAAAAAATTCTACATAGATGAATCCTTTGTCAACAAATAAAATAAAATAAATAGCAAAACATGAGAGAGTTAAGACCATTTCTATAGATCACTCAATGTTAGAAACAAGTGCAAACACAACCTGAAGACATCATAAACTCTAAGCCCACTTTTGAAGAGGAAAATAATATTTAAATGAGATGATTCCAACTCTATCAAAAAATATATCAAATTATCTTTCCAAAAATCACAAGATCACCCTAATCCAACCTAAAATGGGAGAGTTATGACCTTTTTTGGGATTGCGCGTAGCTAAAAATGTGAGTGAATGTGACAAATTTGGGCCCACTTTTGGACATTTAAATGATGTTCAAATAATATATTTTTAAATTCATTTAAAAGTTCATTGAATTACCTTTCCAACGAGCACAAGATCACTCCAATCAGAGTTGTAACGACTGAGTTATGAAATTTTATAGTTGTGTCAAAATTCAAAACTCACAGGCGACTGCACGAGCACAACTAACGTCACCATACACTTTAGGCACACTTTTGGATATTCAGATGGTATTTAAATGAGATAATTCTAAATTCATTTAAAAGTTCATTGAATTAGGTTTCCAACGAGAATAAGATAACTTTAATCGAAGCTATAACAAGAGACATGTGACCATTTTCGCGTGAGTGCTTAGTGTTGGAAATTGAACGAGTAAAGATTGTCTAATTCTTTAGAATTAAGCAATTGTAAAGATTGAGCTATCTTTTAGATGGTCAATTGACCTCCAACTGAGATGAATTCAAATCAATTTGAAATATCATTGAATTATCTTTTCAACGATCGTAAGATCACTCCGATCGGAGTTGTAATAAGGGAGTTATGATATTTCAAATTTAGGTCAAAACCTAGAACTCTCATGTGATTGCGCCAGTGCGACTAACATCACCATGGACTTTAAGGCCACTTTTGGACATTCAAATGGTATCTAAATTAAATGATTCCAAATTCATTTGAAACTTTATTGAATTACCTTTGTTTATTAAGTGAGTTATCCTTTGTTTGGACGGAGGTCCAAAAATCAAGCTAATTTAACACTCGAGTGTGATGCACCATGGAAAACCATTAAGATGGAATGTCCCACCATTAAAATCTTCCAAATCGTGTGTGGGTCCATCGTGGTGTGCATATGTCATCCAATTGACTCGTCTAATGCATCATAAATGGATTCCCCACAAATCAAGTCATTTTAAAACTCATGTGGCCACACCACCTGAATTTAGGTTTTAGAATCCCTATTTGTGGCCCATGTATTTCTTGGATTTGACTTTAGGACCCATGGTGAAAATTTGACTGTGGACCTAATGGACATGATGAATCTAATTCGTGTTTGCCCCACATTGCACTTAGTCAAAGCAAGTCATGCTGCCTATATGCCTATGCAAGTTACACTAGTGTGGTTCACTTGCATAGTTCATTCAAGATAGCATTTGCTAAGCTCAGATGGCTTGCCTTACTTGAGTCTAATGCTACTCATCTTGAGCTAACTTGATTCGGTCGAGTCCAATATAGTTCAACACTGAGTCAATATTGAAATTATGCCCAACTCATGGATCAGAGACTCGATGATTCATAGAAGTAATATGAGTCTTAAATCCATGTAAGCGATACAACTTGTGTGGAGCACAACTTTGCTTGCATTTACATGGCTCCCAATTGACAAGTATTCTAGATTCTCATGTAAAACAATAAATTGATTAAAGCAATTGCATATGGTGGATGATGGAAGTGAAATAAATTAAATCAAATCTACTTTCAGGAATGCATGAATTAACATTCACTTAATAAACATATTTTTTTAATGGAAAATGGAAGACAATTGCCTCTCTCTCTCTCTCTCTCTCTCAAACAGTCTAGTTCTACTCTGTGCTAAAAAAAACTTTCTTGCAGCATAAAACTGTGGAGCTTCGTACGCTACTTTTGTGCATTTATAGACTTGTAAGCTTTTATCATGAAGCTTTTCTTCTTATACAGAGATCTCCCTAGAACAATTATTGTAATTGTCTAAACTTCAAGCAAAACCTAAAATATACTTGACTAACTACACAAAAACTTTGACTGAGTCAAATCAGTTCAAGTTTGGACGTTTCCACATGTACACCACATGAATGTACATGATCACATTGTCTCATGCTAGCATACATATCCTTCTACATACCACCTTATGACGCAGTACTGCCCTAAGCTCACCATATCTCACAATCATGATTAACATCCAAAAAAAAAAAAAACAACCATTGATCTTATAAACAATGCATACAATGATTTTGAAATCAATTGTTTTTTACAAAGCTAGTTTGGTCAGCCATGTTGATCAACCATTTTTATTCATAACATGAATTTAAATATATAAGATTTGTATATCATTTATTGAGAATCCTAATTCTCATAAGAAATGATTGACTGCCCAACTCACCACGATCCACTTAAGAGGCTCACATATTGATAAATCAAAACAATCAATTAAATTCCTACTATGACCCTAAGTTATCTCAAGTCTAAAGATAAAACAAACATAAAAAATGCAAGCTAATACCAAAAGTTAAATTCAACTTGAGTTCTTAGGTCTAGCCAACTTATACATATACACACATCTACACATATATGAGGACAATGTCCCTTAATAGAGACTCTCTACATGTACAACAATCACTTATCCATGACAATACTCTATATTTATGAAGAACCAAACAAGTCAAGTATCATAATATATTTTATGTCAAGTTAAGCACGCCAATTCGATAATAAGAGGTCATACTCAGCAATAGAGCTAGACTGTGGCAAAGTGTGATGAATGATAGACAGGCACTTAAAAATTGTAGGCTTGGAATACAAAGTTATAACTACTGTCCAAATTATTAGACTCAGTTTAGATGTACCCATGGACCAAAAGTTAAGTTTATTTGGTTATCCGATTAATGGAAAGTATCAAGTGGTCCAAGTGTCCACTAATTATATGTTAGAATGTCAACAAATATGATTTTGGGACTGTGACTTAACCATAGTGGGTTTCACAATTTGGTCAGTTTAATGTTCACTACTTTTGCTATTTTTGAGAGCCTGTGTATCAAGCATCACACACTAGCAGCATATCTGATAACTACCCTTTATGCAAGAGGAAAAACTTTGATAATCTTACATAGGGTGACGGATGATATCAAAGGATAGAGAAATGGTAAACTTAAGCATACAAGTAGTTCAAATTGGACTTTTCAAATGATGAACTCTAATTAAGATGTATTATAAGCAAACAATTGTACTTATTTGATCTAGTTATAATGCAGGATATGAAATTTAAATATGATATGCAAGATTTCGGGCTTAGATCATACTAATTCAGAAATAATAACATAAAAATTAAACATCCCACACAAAAGTTCAAATATTCAAGTAATGGGAATCTATACGGGTCTAGGCGTATATAGGCTAGGATTGGATCAGTAAAAATTATGGACCAAACGATACTCAAAGAGAAATAGAAATCATCCACACATGTACGTTAATCAACCCCTAATATAAGAGATTCATCAATTTCAATTCAAAGAACCCTATGGTAAAAGAAAAATGATAAATAAATTAAGGATAATGCCAGCTAAGGTTAGGGTTTATGAAAATAGGGATACAAAGAGAGAAAATAAGAAGAAAAACCTGAACTGATGAAAGTTCACGCGTGCGGACAGCGGCAGGGCCTGGCGCACGTGCACACAAACCTGGCCGCACATGCGAACGGGGTCCGATTCCCCAAACAGCCTCCTTGGCCCTGGTCGACCAAGAGAGGTCTTCAAAACCTCCAAGTTTTGTGGCGATCCGATGTACGGTCTGTGCGCAGTGCTTTGCCCAAGTTTCAGCCTTCCTGTAGGGCCAGATTCTAAAAACTGGTTGTATGAATAAAAATGACTAAAAAAATAATGGATTCAAAGTAAGAATGATTGTAAAATGTGAGAAATACGGATGGAAGAAGGTAGGGGCGGATTACGATAGGCGTGGCTTCGCACCACAGTAGTTAGTGCTTCGAAAATGGAAGGCTTCGTACTCACTTCAATTTTTTCACAACTTAGAAACTCAGAGAGAAGACGCAGAAATTTTTATTCAACTTCAATGAATCAAAAAACTACAAGGGGTGTCTATTTATAAGAAAACTCTATACTTCAAAACTCGCAACATGTGCGCAACATATTACTTGGCGATGAAGTAAACTAAAATAAAAATCAATCAAAGAAATCTAAAGCGTTCATAATGTTCTAAATAATAGAAATAAGCAAAACTTAAAATATGAACTTAATCCGACTTGTGAACCATAATTATGAGATCTCATTATGGGCTTTATTTGACTATTGGACACATTCTTTTGAACCAAAATTCCGTCTTCTAACCAGGAGGCCCTCCCTCGACATCATCATCGAGCCAGATCAACAGTGAGGCCCTCCTTATCCGTGCGTATGTCTGTATGAGGGGGCGGCGTGCATATACGTGTGCGCATGATGTCTCCATCAAGTTATAGGATTGGTACGCATTTAGAGTATGACTAAAATGAAAAATATCTCGTGATCCTATTTCATCAAATGTGTCCATGAATCAGAGTTAGGCATCATTTGGAATGTAGGAATTCGAATGCTTGGTACTATAATGCCCACTACTGTCACGATTCTGACATTTGGAAAATGTCGGCCATAAAATATTCTAACAAAATAAATGCCCATTGACTATTGCAATGTACTCAAAATTGATATTTTTTATTTTTAAAAAGATGGTGGAATTTCACTCCAATACTCACCGGGATTCTCTGTCATGCATCGGTATCATTGGACCGGGATGATTATTTTGAGAGGGATGGACAATGAAAAGAGTGCGACATACATTACGGAATGTCTGTATCAATTATGGTACCATTTGTATTATGGTCAAATATGAACCAACCATTTTCCAATTTGATTTATTAGAAGGCTAAGATGAGTCATCCTAGTGATTTTAAGAGAGGAATGGGTAATCAAAGATGGAATCTTAATTTTTAGCATGATCAACATGAATTGTTCATTTTCATAGGTGTTGATTGTAGTTTAGGATCATCCGTCCAATGTGAGTTTTGAAAGGGACAGGCAATCAAGGGTGGAACTCACATGGTCAATGTCATTGATCATGTGAGCATCATTAATATGGACCGCCAATTTTCCTGGACATTGATTAGAAAATTCGGATCATTTAACCAAAGTATTTATTTATTTATTACAAGAGGTGAACAATCAAGAGTGGGACCCTTGATGGATGGTCTAGATTAATAATTGGACCACTTTTTAGTATGATCAAAATGGACCATTCATTTTCCTAGACATGATTGGGGGTTATGATCATCCAACCAAAGTGATTTTTGAGAAGAATAGACAATCAAGAGTGGGGCCCACATGATGGATGTCATAAATCAATGGCTTGCCCATCTCTTACATGATCAATATGGACCATCAATTTTCTTAGTTATTATTAGAAGATAGGATAATAAGAATGATCCAAACAATTGTAACATCATCAATATGGACTATCAATTTCCCTAGAAGTTGATCCAAAGATTGGGATCATTTGCCTAAAGTGATTTTCTAATAAGGGTGGACGATAAGGGTGGGACCAAAATAATGGTTGGTCTAGAAATGATTGGACCATTTGTAATATTAGTAATATAGACCATTCATTTCCTTAGGCATTGAATGGACTATTAGGATCATCCAACAAAAGTGAATTTTGAGTAGAGGTGCACATTTAACCGGTAGAACCGTGGAACCGGACCGGAACCGACCAAACGGTCCGGTTTGGTCCGGTTCTAGAGTGCACCAGTTCTGGTTCCGGTTCCAAAAATCAAAGAACCGTTAACATCGGTTCGGTTCTTGGTTTGGGGGTATGTAGAACCGAACCGAACCGTGAACCGATCCGTAGAACCGAACCGTGGATTCGATCCGTAAAACCAAACCGTGGAACCGAACCGTGTAACCGAACCTGGAACCGAACTTGGAACCGAACCAAGAATCCTTTGATTGTTTCCATATTTAACTCATGATTTATGGTTTATAACGCACCATTTAATTATTTTCATAAATATATTTTTGCACACCTTATACAATATCTAAACCATTCATCAAATGGACCACAACATGAATCGACATGGGCTAGATAATAAAATTAAACATGTAATTGGGCTGGATTATAAAAAGCTCAGAACCGTGGAACCGATCCAGAACCGAACCGGTTTTAACGGTTCGGTTCCGGATCGGTTCTAGGGTGCCAACGATCCAGTTCCGGTTCCAAATTTCCCAGAACCATTAGGAACGGTTCGGTTCCGATTTCACCCCAGAACCGGTCCAAATCGAACCGTGTGCACCCCTAATTTTGAGAGAGAGATAGGTGATTAAGAGTGGGACCCATATGATCGGTAGTCTAAGTCAACAGTCAAATTATATGTGATATGATCAATGTGGACCTTCCATTTCCATAACCATTAAATGAATGGTTAAGATAATCTAATAAATTTTTTGATTGGCAATAAAAGGTAGGACCATACGGTGGATGGTTTAGATCAATGATTGAACCATATGTAATATGATAAACATAAGTGTTCATTTTAGTAACCATTGAATGGGTGGTTAGTATTTTCCAATAAAAAAGTGTTCTTTTTTACAGGATGTGTGATTGAGGGTGAGAACGACACAATAGACAGTCTAGATGGAAGATCAGAAGTATAAAGTCTGTGGGCCATTCATTTCTCTAGCTATAATAAATCACACTTGCAAATTTTGCTCACATGAGCAACATCCAATCCACTCATCAATTTGGTCACATGATATACCATTAAAATTAAGAGTTGTAGTTGATGAAGAGATAGAGTAATCCCTACTTATTCATTTAACCTGGACACTTCTTAGATGAATGGACAGTACACCACACGTGATTCCAAACTTGCAAGCCTAACAAGCACGGGCATTATAATTTCTAAAAAGTACAATGCCTACTAAAAGTTGCCCAAACAAAGAAATTGTAATGGTCGGTACTTGAAGAAATCCAAATGACTCACTGGCTTTGTTCAGTGAATTGGGTTTTGAGATTTTGAATCAGTTACAGTGAGTTCATCTTGGATGGTTTGATCCAGTCACTGTATGTCGTGTGAATAATTTTTCAGATATTTACAAGCATCATATGCAGCCAAAGTATCAAATCATTTCTTTTTTTCAAATGGGCCCCACATTACAAATGGAATTCATGCATCTCACTGTAAATAGTCGGAACTTTCGCTGGTGGAACATTTGGAAAAAGATAAAGAAAAAAATCTACAGGATCGCGAGCCATTTTTGCATATGGACTCGCCTGTATGTTTCGTTGGCTTTGTTTCCTAAATGGATTGCGTCACTAAGTTCTGTGGGCCCACCATAATGTATGTGTCATATCTACACCGTCCATCCATTTCACGAGATCATTTTTGAGGATGGGCTCAAGCATGACTCATATCCAAAGCTCATGCAAACCACACCACAGGAAGCGGTAGGAACAATGACCCTTATGGTTGAAACTTTTCCATGTACTACCGTGATGTTTATTTGCCATCTAACATGTTCACGAAGTCACACGGACCTGGAAGAAAAGAAAAAAAACAAATATCAGCTTAATCCAAAGCATATGTGGCTTCCAAGAAGTTTTCAACGGTGGGTGGGTATCACTATCCCCACTGCCTTCTGTGCTGTGGTCCACTAGAGTTTTGGAAAATGAATAGACAGTGTGCACGTATATCGTGGTGGGTCCACGGAGCTCGCTGACATCAACACACCAGGGAGGTTGGCACACCACGCAACCTGCTTTCGTTTCTTGGTCAGATGCTTTAAAGGTCATCACCTAAAGAAATGACAAAAACAGATACGGACAGTGATCAGAAGATCCTCGCCATCAAATTGGAGGCCATCAAATGGACGGTTGAAATGGAAATGATCAATAGTTCAAATTCAATGAGCAAAATCAGGTAGCTAAGGCCATCCCATCAATCTACTTTTGAGTTATGACTGATCCCCAAATGGGCACACGATTGGACGGTCAGCAGTAAGGTGCACGCTACTCTGTCATATATGGTAGCAAACTTGCACGATAGCGACGTCATTTTATTATGAAGGGAATCTAGGGCCATTCAAAATTATGAAAGTGATACCATTTCATAATAATGGAGGTAGCTTTCTAATGCAACTATTTCAAATAAGTGTCCCGCAGCTAGCTTCTTGTGATGCGTCAGATCATCAGATGGCCTGGTGTATTGGCGTCACCAAATTCTGTGGTGTGTCGAAAACCTCCCAACCCAGTGGTGCGTCGTACCACTGATGTGGCTGGTGTATTGACGTCACCAAATTCTGTGGGTCCCATTATGAGGTAAGAGTTATATCCAAACCGTCTATCCACCTGGTGAGCTCCTCTTAATGCTTTATCCGAAAAATAAGACAGATTCAAAAATCAAGTGGAACACACTTTAAAAAGCAGCGAGGGATTGAGAGTCTGCAATTGAAACCCTTCCGGGGGTCACAGAAACTTGAATCAATTTGATATTTGTTTTTTCTTTTCATCAATGTCTGTATGACCTTATGAACAGATCTGATGGAAAGTAAACGTTAATGTGGGCCCTACGAATATTTTAACGGTGAGAATCATTGTCCCACTGCTATTTGTGGTGTGGTCTACTTGAGACTTACAAATCATTCATTTTTAGGATCAAGATCTAAAATGATCTCTTCAAATGAATGAACGGTTTAGATATGATAAATACATCATTGTGGGGCCCATGTAACTTCGATCTCCTTTGAACCGTTCGTATAACTCGGAGGTCGTGGAGCGTCAGCGCTCGTCTTCGCACGACACGTACCCACATCAGCTAGGTTCGTGGTGTGTGGTACACCAGCCAATCTGTTTCTCCGAATTAGGATGGTGGCAGACCGGATGATTTGATTGGCCTGATCTTTAGGAGACCCATTTTCATGGTGGAGCAGGTGTGTTGGGTGGTTCGGATGCCATCCGCCACATCACAGTAGGCGCCACATACAGTTAGTTGCACGAAATTCTCTCCTACAACTGTAGAGGAACGGGCTCTTAGGAGCGATAGAGACTACCTAAATATACATATGGTTAGAAATTTGCTAATGCATGCTTGTCTGTTTATGGTTGATTTTTATTTTTTGCAATATCGTATAAAAACTTCCTGTTAGACAAATATATCTGTCTGTTGAACAAATGGACAAGATCAAGGCCGTTGACCTGCTGGGTGTTACCGTGTACGTATACGACCCAAATCTGTGCTTAAGATTGTCAGATCGTTGTGACTTTTGGAGTTTGGGCCATCAAAGGCAAAGTTTGGATGATGATGGGTTCGGATCCACTACATGCATGCTATGTAGTTGTTGCTGGCTATTCAATCAACACGTATGGGCAAGGCTTTGGATGGTTGTTTGTGTGCGAGTAATATGTACAGTGTGTTTTAGTCTACTCAGACTCAAAAGTTTTGGTTGTATCATCTGGGTGACACCGTTTTGAGGTGAACAGATTGGAGAATGGACACTAGATACCGTTATCCTCTCAATCAGTGATTTGTAATCTATTTAGGTAATTTGTAAAATGATAAGTGTTAGCCCTTTTTAGTTCTTTTTTCCTTATTTCAATAGGCGTGAGTCTACTCTTCCCTATCATTGATTTGCACTCCTTTTAAATTATTTATAAAATGGTAGGGATTAGCTCTTTCGAATAAGTTCTTTTTTCTCTATGACAATAGACATAAGTTTATAGATTTAAATGCTTATTTTTTCCACCAGTCTTTAAGTTTGTATGTCATGTATAGATAAATAAAATAAGGCGTGAGTATAGATTTAAATGCATGGTCCATTACAATCGACGTAGGTTTATAGATTTAAGGCTTATTCTTTCACCGGGATTAATATTCAAATGGATGGTCTATTACAATCGACGGAGTAACAATCTACCAAAAGAATAAATAATAAGAAGGATAAATATCTAATGTGCCTATCAGAACAAACAATCGAGGCGAGTAGCCAGCAAGATGTAACTAGATTAGTATGATCAGTACTTAATTGATCATGATCACACAAATTAAAGTTGGGGATATTTACTTTAATCTTAAGAGACCGTAATAGGAATCTCTATGTAGTAATTATTTATGTCAGAATTGGACTAAGGTAAACTAAGGAAAGATAAATGAAAAGTATATACATGTGTTTGGTATGGGCCTCAAGCTCTTCTTCTTGTACTCCTTTTTTATATCTTGGTGAGGCAGTGAAACCCCTCGCTAGGTTTCCTTGTTGCTTCTAGATTCTTTGTGCTCACGTCGCAGTTCTGAATATGGGAATCTCCTTAATTGACCTGGAACTGCCAACTTTCTTTGGAAATAAAAGACTTTAGCTAGATCTAAACTTGCTAACTTCTCGGATCTTCTTCTCGTAACTAATCATTCGCAAATATGTTCATGACCTACTAAAAATCAGGCTCTAGACCACCAAAGTTTCTCTGATGAAGACAAACATGCCAAAATATGGAAACCTCAAGGGCTAGACGTGGACTGATCATGGCTAGTTAATATCTTTGTTGATGGCCCATCTTGTCAATTTTGAGGTGTTAGAAGGTATGGATCAAACCACCTCCTACATTTAACCATCTGTAAAGCGATGGTTCGGAGTGAGATGGGATTTAACACCTGATACCGATCTGTCATCGTACCAGGTCAGATCTAGTTCTCACATTTTCTTTATTCCGATTGATATATTGAATGTTGAACCTGATCTAGTCAATGTGTCTCTTTCTCCCGACTTGGGTTCAAACCAAAGTTAGATTAGCGTGAGCATTGGTCCAATCTCTTGATATTTAGAACCGTCTCTAGTGTTGATGGCTCTTCAAATGTATCTAGGAATATCTACCATTTTGGTAGAATGTGAGAGACGACCTCATCAAGAATATCTTATCCAGATACTTAATTAAATCCATTCTCTCAGTGGGTATTTTTATAGTCGTGCCACGTATGCAACCTTATTAATGGGCATGTTGATCACAACCACATAGCATGCGACGATTCATTCCCTTAGAGGCATGCGTAGGGGTTTGTTCTATCGCATTAATAACGAAATGTATAATGCCGAAAGAAAATCAATCGAAGATCTCTTCATACACAAGTATAACTTTTGCCTATGCCAAACACATGGTGTCTCCATGTGGCAGTTTTCTATTAAACCACATCAAGGCATTAAAATTGGGTGTAAACAATAGTCACTGATGATTTAAGCCAAAAGTTACCCATGGGGTAACCTTGCCATTTTGATGGGAGTAAATGGAGATAAATGGGAGAATTGGTTTCGATCTGCTTTGATCCGAGTTAGGACTTGCCGAGTCGAAAGTAATTCAATGAAAATCACCTAAATCATGGCGAATTGGGGGATAATTCATGGTACTAATCCAACTGTTTCACCTCCAAAATCAAGACAACTTTAAGAGTTAAGTACAACTCGAACCAATCATCAAACCATGATTACATTGAAAATTTAAAGTCATTTGGTAAACCATCTATAAAATCGATGCATATTGAAGAAAAAAAGGAGAAGGACGAGTTTTTTAAAAAATTCAATTGATGGTAACGTGAACACATAGGCGATTGTAGCACTGAAAATTGGCGCCCACGATAATTTTGGATTTATGAGGGTTGGTTAGGGGGGGTGATAGGCTGATTATAGATGTTAAAGTCGTCACTAGCCGAAAAATCTTGAAATCCCGCGGTTGGCTAGAACCACGAAATACTTAAGGTGAAGGAAATTCAAAGACTTCCCCACCTTAAATTGACTCTTGGTCTACGATCTGGGATTCCGAGTAAGGGACCTCGGTTACAGAGATGGAAGGTATTAGGCACCCTCTCTGCCCGTACAAACGTACGGTCTTTACTTTGTGTGGCAAAAAAATCTCAAGGGATAGATGATGTGGTCGAGATAGGACTAGGCAATATGACAAGATCTGAGATTTTGACAAGTCATAGAGCATATGTTCTACGGCGTGCCTAGAAGACGAATGTAATGATGCTTATGCAAAGACTAAAAGAATGGACTAGATCACTAGGAATTTCTGATGTGATAGGATCCGATGT
This sequence comes from Magnolia kwangsiensis, assembly GCA_037074715.1. Lineage (NCBI taxonomy): Eukaryota > Viridiplantae > Streptophyta > Magnoliopsida > Magnoliales > Magnoliaceae > Magnolia > Magnolia kwangsiensis. The sequence continues at coordinate 32,382,534 of CM073575.1, read as the reverse complement.
ACGACAAATCACAGAGCATACATTCACTAGAGATGTAGAGAAGCAGAGGGGTTGAGAATGGAGTAAATGTCATGAAAGATGCTTGTAGAATGAATGGGTCTTTGGCTTGATCTTGAGCAGGCTAGGATGAGGTTTGAACCATGATCAACTGGGCTATGTTGGGAGGTTAGGATGGTTAGGAAGGCAAGGAGTGGGCTAAGAAGGTGGCTAAAAAATCTGGACTTTGAGGCTTGGGAACACCCCTTCACCCTCACTCTCTTCCTCTCTCCCTCCCTCTCACTCTCCTTTCTCACTTAAGCTTAGAAGTGAGGAGTTGTTCCCCTCAAATGTGAAGAGGAGAGGGCTATTTATAGCCTTCTCCAATGGCATTACTGTAATTGCTGGGTTTGAGAGGAACAAAGGGTGAGGTGGTAAGTTATGATTGGTTGTGGAGAGAGGAATTCCACATGGTACTCTCTCATTGTCCATAGGGAGCGGTAAAATGGAAAATAATGAAGGTGGAGGGTAAATTCTGGAGAAAGTTGCCTTTTAGACGCTGGAACAGCTATCCACAAGCGGGCCGCAAGGGGTGGCACTCGAAGTACCTTAGGCGGCAGTCAGACTGCCACCCGGGCCTCGTTCGGGCCAGGCTCGCGCATGCGGGCTTTGTATGTTGTGCGGGTCTGCCTGAAAGTTTTTTTTTGGAGTTTTCAGCTCAGAAAAGTGGGTTTCGGCTTGGGTGAAGGGGGTCTTGGTTAGGATGTAGGGTATAGGCAAAATTGTGTGTGTGCTGAATGGTTTGGATCATGATTTTGGGTTACAAATTGGAGACTTTTTTGTCAGGATTCGGTTTGTACTGCGATTAAGGTTTGGTTCAGGGTATGATCATGGTTCCCGGATAGTCTTAGCCTTCTCAAGATATAGCCTGAGTGGGATGCTTACAGCGATACAGAGGCAAGTATTTAAACATGAATACATTCGATAAAGTTGTAAAACAAAAACCATTAAAAAATCCCATAAAATCTACTGCTGATAGATATGCTCCTCATAATTCTAGTTGATAGCTCATGTGCATTCCGTTTATATTGCAAAAATTTCCTTATCAGTTGGATCATCATCTTGGTTTGAATTTGTTGTCGTTAGAGTTCCAATTTCTCTCAACATCTCTCCACTGATTGAGGCAAGATTGTAAGAGTATCCAACCTTATCGCTCCAAGAATCTTGTGTAACCTTATCTCTCCATTAACTCTCATAATTGCCAAGCTTGCCAAGCTGTGACATGCTAATACCCTCCCGCAAACTATGCCAGGGTTGGAGGCAAAGTTTGGGTCAGAAATAATGAAGGGTTGCCTTTGACATTGGCTTGGTGAAGAGGTCTACAACTTGTTTATCAGTGGACATATGTCGAGTGATGAGTAGTCCAAGTGCAACACGTTCGCACACAAAATGGTAATCCAACTCGACGTGTTTACTTCGTGCATGGAACACAGGATTAACTATAATATGAAGAGCATTAAGGTTGTCGCAGTAGAGTATGGGAGGAGATGCCATTGGAATGCGGAGATCTTTAAGAATGAAGGTCATCCATGTAAGTTCAGCTGTTGTGTTAGCCATGGCTCAGTACTCTGCTTTTGTGCTTGATGGAGAAATTGTATGTTGCTTATTTGCACACCAAGAGATGAGGTTTCCTCCAAGGTAGGTACAGTAGCCTGTAGTGGAACGTCTCGTAGTAGGACATCCTACCCAATTTGCATCTGAAAAAGCAAACAAATCAAGTGTAGCATTTGAAGAAAAAATGTAATCCTATGTCAATAGTTCCTTTGACATATCGTACGATACGCAAAACCATTTTCAAATGTGTCATGGTGGGAGCATGCATGAATTGAGATATATAGTTAACACTAAATGAAAGGTCAGGGCATGTGAGTGTGAGGTACTATAAAACTCCAACAAGTCCTCGATAGTAACTAGAGTCTTTCATAAGAGTTTCATTTGATAAGGTTTTTGTTTTAGGTTCGAGAGGTGTATTCATGGGCTTGCAATCTACCATGTTAAATCATTCAAGTATGGTAAGAGCGTAGTGTGACTGGGACAGATGAAGACCAATAGATGTTGGGGATATTTCTATGCCAAAAAAGTGATGAATTGGTCTCAAGTCTTTCATTGCGAATTCACTACTCAGCAATTGAATGAATGTGTAACAAGCATTGGAGCGGATCCTGTGAGTAGTATATCATCTACGTAAAGAAGCAAAATTAATGTTCTATAATTAGAATGAAAAATAAACAAGGAAGGATCTGCTATACTGCAGAAGAACCTGAAAGGTACTGAATCGATCAAACCAAGCATGAGGTGCTTGTTTTAAACCATAGAGAGCTCTTTGAAGTTTGCAAACATATGTCGGGTGTTGAGAATCTGTCATTCCTGGAGGTTGTTGCATATATATATATATATATATATATATATATATATATATATATATATATATATATATATATATATATATATATATATATATATATATATATCTTCAGAGATTAGACCATGCAGGAATGCATTTTTTACGTCTAGCTGACGAATAGGTCACCGCTGAACAAGTGCTACAGTAATGATCATGCGAATGACTCCCAGTTTGATAATTGGAGAAAATATTTCAGTGTAGTCTACACCATCAATTTGATGATAGCCTTTTGCAACAAGACGTGCCTTAAGTCGATCTAGAGAACCGTCGGGTTTGAGTTTTGATTTGAATACCCATTTAGATCCAATAACATACATGTTAGATATGCGAGGAACAAGTTTCCAGGTCTGGTTTTGATGTAATGCCGCAAGTTATTTATCCATGGCAACTTTCCACTCAGGATGTGCCAAGGCAGATTTAATATTGTATGGCTCACGAGGTACATTGACAGATGTGGTTGTAATCAAATCATACTTTGGATTGGGTTTTACCACACCCAATTTAGATCGAGTGACCATAGAATGGGATATTGGTGTTGAAGAAACTGGAGTAGGGTGAGATAACTTTGATGGTTCAAACACGAGTTGTGGAAGTGGCGCTGGTTAAGACAGTTCCAAATTCTTAGACTTGTGCAGTGGAAGTATTTCAGGTAGTGTCGAGCTGTGATTGTGGCTAAGCATATCGGAAGTCTCAAATAGGGAGGATGGAAAATCTGGTAGGTCAGTGGAACTGGGATGGTGGGATGGTGAGGTTGGATGATGGATGTCTGTTGCCGGTAAGGGACTCAAACAAGGTGGTGTTGAAGATGCCAAAGAAAGTCTTGCAAGGAAACGCATGTCAGTGTGTGGTAACCAAAAATCAAAGATGTTAATGACCTGTGGCTTAGTAGATGTGATACGGGAAGTGTTAACAGTCTTATAAGGAAAGACTAACTCATCAAAAACCACATGCTAAGAGATTATAAATAAAATTTTTAAAAAAAAAAAAATTTGCTTGAAGGATGAAAGAACTCGTATCCCTTATGTTTATCACTGTAGCCTACAAAAATACAGAGAAATATTTTCGGATCAAATTTGTCATGTCGTGTGTCCCAAGTGTAAGGAAAACATTTAGAGCCAAAGGCACGAAGTGAAGAGTAAACAGGATGAGCTCCATGCAGCACAAAATATGGAGTTTCAAAATTAACGGCAGATGTAAGCAGTTGATTCATAAGGTAGACATCTATAGTGAAAGCTTCTACCCATAGAAATAAAGGAGCACCACAATGAAATAACACAGTCATACCTAGCTCTCTTATGCTCCTATGATGTCTTTCAACCATACCAGTTTGCTCAGGAGTATACGGGGAAGATAATTGATGAATAATGCATGTGGAAAGAAAGTGAGTTGAAAGTTTGGAGTTGATGAACTCACCGCCTCCATCTGAATGGAAAATTTTAATTTATTTGTTGAATTGTTTGGTAACGTATTTTTCAAAGGCCAAGTATGCATTAAAAAATCAGATTTATGATGTAAGAGAATAATCCACGTATATTTAGAGAAGTCATCAACCAAACAAGCATAAAATCTGAATTTTGCAATAAATAAAACAGGAGCGGGTCTCAACAAATCACAATGATTTTTTCAAAAATACTAGAACTTGAATGTTCAGAACAAGAGAAAAGTAAACAACTAAGCTTCCCTAATTGACAATATCATAAATATGTTGAGATTTTGTTGCCCCTAAGAGATCATTAGCCCCTTATTTTTTAATAACCGTAAAGCCGAATACTGAGGATGGCCTAAGCATTGGTGTCAAACTTCTGCAGTGCCGGATTTGAAGTGATGAGAAAAATATAGTTTTGGTGAAGTGCATAAAGATCACCCCTACGTCTCCCTGTTATCACTAGTTGTCCTGTTTCTCGTTCCTTAATACAAAAATCAACATTAGAAAATTCACAATTGACAGGAAATTGATTAGTTAACTGGCTTACAGAAAGTAAATTTTTTTTTTTAAGTCTGGAACTAGCAAGACAATATGTAAAGGTAAAGAAGATTTTTTTTTCTTTATACACGAGTCACTAATTGCAAGAATTGGCAAGGAAGATTCATCACCAATTAAAACTGTGTCAGTACTAAAATATTGACGAATATTGACTAACATACCTGGCTTACCTGTCATATGATTGGAAGCTCTAGTGTCTGTTGTCCATTCTGTATCTGCGATGGTGTTGTCCAAGTTAAGTGCTGCAACTGCTTATGGAATTTCATTATGATGAGTAGATTTTTTAGGTACCCACCAGCAAATCTTTGCGACATGACCCATCATCCCATAGTATTGACATTGTTGGCACAGTATTTGTCTCTCTCTGCAGGAGTCATGCGATGCTCACTTGGTGGTAGAGGACGGCACTGTGAATTGGTAAAATGAGGGTTGTTTGTGTAGCTCCAATTGGAGTCCCTATGTTGTTGTTGTTGTGCCTGGAATCCACGCCCATTGGATGTGAACTTCTGTAAGGTTCCACGATAGCCTGAGGAAGTTTGTTGAGATTGTTACTGCTGCCGGTCATAGAATGTCATTTGATGAGTGAGTAATGAAGCTGGTACATCTGTATGACTAAAAAAATGGTTGCGCCATTGATTAAAATTTTAGAGTTGAGGAACCAACTCAGAGTATGATGGTCGTGGGGGCTTCAACATGGTTGTTGTGAAAGTTTCATATTGAGGACTAAGACTGGTGAGAAAATAGAAGACTTTTTCTTAGTCTGGAATAGGTTTTCCAATGGCTGCTAAATTGTTGCATAGACCTTTGAAGGTACGAATATGGTTTGTAATGGTTTTGTCATCTTCTTTTCAAAGATAAGTTACTTGTTGTCGTAGTGCAAATTCACGTTCTTTCAAGTCTTGGGCATATGCATTCTTAAGTGTTTCCTATACGGCATGAGCTGTGTCAAGGCCAACGACAAGTCCGAGAGTTTCTTCTGAGAGTGTTCCAATGATCCACCCACGAAGAAGACGATCTGACTTTCACCAAGCTATGAAAGCATCTGTTAACCGTGGAATAAAATTTTCTACATTTGTGGAAATATTTGGATTTGGTGTAGTGTATTTAATAGGAGTAGGATCTTCATTTATGAGATGGCCAACCAATTCTTGACTCTCTGTAAGAGTCAAGGCTTGTTCACGCCACAAAGGATAATTATTTGGGGTGAGTCTGAGTGTAATGAAGTTGCCAACGTTGAGAGATAGAGTAGCCATGGCAGAAGGAAGATAAGAGAAATGAAAGAAATTAGAGCTGTGACGTGCTAATAATGCCAAGTATTTACAATGGCTCTGATACCATGAAGGAAAAAAGGAGAAGTTAAAAAATACTTTTTTATTTCAATTGATGGCAACATGAACACATAGGCGATACAAAGGCAAGTATTTAAACATGAATACATTTGATAAAGTTGTAAAACAAGAACAATAAAAAAAATCCCATAAAATTTGTTGTTGATAGATATGCTCCTCATAATTCTAGTTGACAGCTCATGTGCATTCCGTTTATATTGCAGAAATTTCCTTATTAGTTGGATCATCATCTTAGTTTGAATTTGTTGTTGTTAGAGCTCCAATATCGTTCAACGTCTCTTCATTGATTGAGGCAAGATTGCGAGAGTTTCCAACCTTATTGCTCCAAGAATCTTGTGTATCCTTATCTTTCCATTAACTCTCACAATTGCCAAGCGTGTTGAGCTGTGACGTGCTAATACATATTTTGATCTATTCCTAGGTATCATCATGGGCTAAAAATCATGCCGTGATCCCCGCTCATTCAAGAGTTGGCCCACTAGTTGGAAAATCAGTATAGATGAGACTTCACAACGTATGCAAGATCTAACTTTTCCTTTTTTCTCTCTCACTCTCTTTTTTTTTTTTTTCAATTTTCTTGCATTGAGTCTTTAGCTTCTTTCTTTATATTTCTCTTAATTAGTTGATAATGACAAAAGAGGTTTTTTTTTTTTGGTGGGCAAGAAAGTAAAGCCAAGCTTGGCACATGTAAAGTCCCATTACGTGCAATTGGTCGTTCTTTTCTAAGCAGCCATTTTCTCCTTGAAGTGCGGCTCACAAGGTGAGTGGGACGAATGTGATCATTGCTAGTGACTACCATTAAGTTGGATAGCCGTAACATTTTCCAATTAGCCTAGCATGTTCACACATTATAGATCATTTTCATCAAGTGGACCCCACTTCCTAGTTTCTTGATACGAGAAATAAACCCATGCAGCAAAGAAATCCAATAAAGAAAACACAGCGGATTACGTGGTAGACTGGATTAATGGTTATCTTGAATTCCAATGGACCCGTTGGAGTTGATTGATTATAAACCGGAATAGTCTAGTTTATATATAGGCACTGAAGGAGTGGACTGTTGCTCGGTAATCATCAATGGTTCAAAATATTTATAAAATTCTTTTGACCGTTGATACTTAATTTGAGGCGTTTTGGTCCAACAATCTAACCGTTTAATCATTAGAGTCCGTCCATTTCCCGATGACTGTGAGACTAAAGCACACAATCACTTTTAAAGCATAAAATTTATTTCATCCTTTTCAACACGGAGTTTTTCATTTAAAAATTTTAACATAAAATAAATAAATAAATAAAATTTAATACTTTAATGTTTAAAATCAAAATTTCAACCATTAAACCCGAACCCATGCAAGCTTCCGCTAGAGCTTTGTATATTACCTCCGCTGCTTTGTTCTCCAAAGCCCAAGACATCTGCCACAACATTAAAACCATAGGGCTTCTTCTGTCCATATGAGATGTACTTCGCAGGTCATTACATTGTCATTATTTGATGTGGCAGCATTTCCACAATATCTAACACGTGGCAGGTGGGAAACATAGATAAGGACCGTCCATCTAGTTCGTCCAATCTATAGATGGACTCGAGTTAAGAATCACACCAAAGGGACAATCCTAGCCTGGATCTCTTTTCATTTTCACCCACCAAAGGGACAATCCTAAGACTGGATCTCTTTTCATTTTCACCGTCCATTCAATGACCACTGTCGGACGAGACTATGATTGTGGGTTCGATGTAATTTTCAATTGCAAGCCATTTGAGGACATGGACTCCAAGATGGAAAGCTGGATCTACCGCACACCTGATCCAGTGGCTATAAGACAAACTACTGCGGAGTTATTTTGATACATACTCTGGCGGAGTATCATATTTAATACTCAGGCACTAGGAAATTGTGCACTATCGCTGTCGCTGCCGACACGTCACAGTCCAAATTTCGGATTAGTCCAACAATCTAACCTCTGATTCGTGGACACTTGCTGGCAAAGGATCATTTGTATTATTAATTTTTAACCGTCCAATTAATATCCATAAATCCTTTCGTCAGCTAATCAAATAAGCTGACTTTTTGTTCATCATAAATGTAAAATGGGACCAATAATTTTATGGACCATCGTTTAGATGCATCATGAACTAAAGATTTCTCTTTATTCGATTATCTGACTTTCTAATATTGGTGGACATTTATTGGACGGTTAAAAATGAAACAGGTGTTTTTGATTCATGGGTTAAGATTGCTGAACCAATCTGAATTTGGGATTGCGGTCTAAGGTTTTTGGATTACACAATTTACTGGGTTTAATTTGATTTGAAGTGTGCCGCGTGCTTAATACCTGCGTACCAACTGTAACTAGAGTTGTATATTAACCGAGTTAACCTGGTTAACCAGCTCGACTCAACTTGAAAAAGCCCAATTCAACTCATCTAGAAGCTGAATTCAAGCCGAGTCGAGCTGATTTTTTAAGCTCGAAGTTCGAATCTCGACTCAACTCAAATTGAACCTCAACTCGAACCGGCTTAGATCAAATCTGCATGGTGACTTGATTATTTTGATATTCATGTTGCTCGCCAAATGTTCGATGAAATGACTCAATGAATTGTTATTTCGGTTGTATAAAGTCTGGGCGAGATCGGCCAATGGTGAAAGGGAAATGGATACGAAATAAATCACTACAAAGTAAAATAAAAATTAACTTCACATTTTAAAACACCCTCAAATCATGATTTAAATGTTACCATACAGTGTTTGATAAAATACTTGTATATTGTTGTTACTATTTTGCATTTTGTGAAAAATCAAAAGCGTACTTCATGTGTTCGAGAAAAATGTTGCATAGGCTCGAACTTGTCTTAAACTGGCCCGAGCTACTAATCGAATCGAGTCGAGCTGAGCTGGCCAGTCATGCTCAAGGACCGAACAGAGCTAAGTTCGAGCTGAGGTTAGTTACTAGAGCTGGGCAATCCTAACCCAATCTAGTGGATCCGACCCGATCTAACCCAATCCAACGGCCTACCCGAACCGATCCGACCCGATCCGGAGCAGATAAACCACATGCATTTTCACGATGGGCCCTAACAGAGTTTACTCAGTACCAGAAGTGGATTTTGCTGGTGTACCACACACCAGCTATATAGTTGTTGTAGGTACGTATCGTGTGCAAAGACGAGAACTGGCAGAGACGAATTGGCTACTCCCCCAGACACCAACCCCGCGGTTGGTGGTCAATGCTCTGTGGGCCCCACCATGATGTATGTGTTTCATCCATTCTGTTCATCTATTTTACAGATCATTTTAGGTCTTTATACAAAAATAAATAAATAAATGATAGGGATATAAATCTCAAGTGGACCACACCACAGGAAAACAATAATGATTCGATGTCCACCATTATAATCCTCCTAAGGCCCACTGTACTATTTAATTGACATTTAATCTGTGGATCAGGTCATAAAGACCCAGATGAAGGGAAACAATAAATATAAGCTTGATCAAAAACTTTTATGGCCTTCAAAACATTTTTAATGATCAACATTCATTCAACACCGTTTCCTATAATGTGGTCCACTTGAGATTTTGATATACCTTATTTTAGTTCACATAGCATAAAATGATCTATAAAAATAGATGGAGGGCATAAATGAAACACATACCTCATGTTGGGGCTCATAGAGCATCGACCACCAGCCATTGGCTGGTACCAGGGGGAGTAGCCAATCCGTTTCCAATACTAGCGTCTGGCGCTCCTCGAGCTATAAGTTGTACGAATGGTTCAAAGGAAATCAAAGTTATATAGGCCCCACAATAATGTATTTATTATATCTACAATATTCATATATTTTTAGAGGTCATTATAGAGCGTTATCCAAAAAATGAATAATATTTAAAGATCATCTTGACTACACTACAAATAGAAGGAGAGAATGATTTTCACCGTTAAACAATTCATGTGGTCCACTTGATAATTAGATCTGTCTTCTTTTTTATCTCAAGCCTTAAGACGAGCTCGTCAAATGGATGAATAGTTTGAATATAACACATACCCCATAAGCAAATCCACAAAACTCGCTAACGTCAATATAGAAGTCACACTGTGCAAGCTATGCTTGCGTGAAAAGTAAGTCACTGCGATTTCGAGTAGTGCACATCAACAGTCCGATCAAGATGTGGACACAGTAGATGGAAAGTTCTTTCAGAGCCATGTGGGGTCCACCTTAATGTATATATTTTATCTAAGTTGTTTATCCATTTTGACATATCATTTTAGGCCTTGAGCAAATAAAGGCGGTATATTAAAAGCTGAAGTGGACCACACCACATAAAACAGTTGGATTAAATTCATAAGATCTGAATCGTACCCAATCTGATTCGACTCGATTTTCCTGATCGAGTTGGACTCAGTTCGGATCAAGCCAACCATACATTGAATCGGTCTGAGTCAGGTGAGCTGGAGTCAATACCGGATCGGATCGAGTTCAGGTCAAGCCATTGAGATTTCGAATCAAATCGAGTTGGAACCAATCTGATACGATCCGGATCGATGCCTAGTTACTAACTGAGTCGAACCGAGTTATGTCAAGCTCGACTCGGTTCAACTCCTATAGAGCGTTAACCGTGACACTACGTTATTGAATCTCATCACCATCTGATTGCGGGTCCCACACTTTCTAACTTTCATGCTGGCAACCAAATTCAGTGGGTCTGGCATTAAATCGGATGGTGTAGGGAGTGAGTGTGTGGGGGGGTGTGTGCGTGTGTTTGTGGGGGTGTGTGTGTATGCGTGCGTGTGTTATAATAAAAAAATTAATAAATAAATCGAATGGTGATCCTAATCTCCCACAGCGAGTGAACGCATGTTTCACACGTGCTATTGAGTGCATGCTATGTCGGCTGAACTTACACGCTAATATGTGCGTTTTGCACTTCTATAAATTGTGGCACCTCATCAACATACACGTGGCAAAAGTTTACATCAATCTAAACCAATCACATTACAGATACCACTGAGGATGGAGTATAGCTCGTAAATCACGATGACCTGTTGGTCTCAACATCTGAGATAGACTTCTAAATTCAGACCATTGACCATTTTTATTTTCACCGTCCATTTGACGGCCAGCAATTGGGCGATCAAGATAGTTCTTAGTTTAATCTTAGGTTTACTCTACATAATCAATGGGCCCGATATTTGATTGGTCCGCGTGTATTTCAATGTGTGCTAAATCTACGGTGGATGACCTGTCGACATTAAAATGGTCCAGAACGCACATGGGAATCTTAAATGGTGCCCATGCATCGGTACGGTACGGGCCCGCTTTCAGCCGCAAGAGTACATCTGAAAAGTTGATCTGAACTGTTCATGTTCTGCATCATGTGGTAGCTGGGCGGCCATCGCAAGGAACATTTGGGTGATTTTATATGATGAATGATGATGAGTGCTTTAATGGCTTGTATTCAAATACAAAATTCAAAGGTCAGGATCATCAATGAAGTATGATTATAAGGACATAGCTTGGAACATGAATGGTTAAGATCAACCTAAGAATGCAATCAGCGTGTGGAAACTGGCCACCGTACGGTTCTTCTGTGGGGCGCACTGTACCCTATCAATACCCTGTTAATACCTAATGGGAATCCGTAATTCGATCTTGCCGGCCGTACGGTTAAACTCAATAGAAACACAGTTATACTGGAAACGGATTGGCTAGCTGGTGGTCGGTACTCTGTGGGCCTACCATAATATATGTGTTTCATCCATTTTTAAATATCATTTCATGTTTTTATTCCAAAAATGAGAAGAATATAAATCTCAAGTTGATCACACCACAGGAAAACAATAGTGATTGAATATCCATCATTTAAATCCTTCTAAGCTCCGTTATACTGTTTATTTGACATCCAATGATTAGGTCATAAAGACTCAGATGAAGGGAGAAAACAAATATCAACTTGATCCAATACTTCTATGGCCCCCAAAAAGTTTTTAACGGTCGAAGTTCATTAAACACTGTTTCATGTAATGTGGTCCACTTGAGATTAGGATATACCTCATTTTTTGTGTATTACCTTAAATTGATTTAGAAAAATAGATTGACAGAATGGATGAAACACATACATCATGGTGGGCTCACATAGCACCGACCATTAGCTCCGAGGATGGTGTCCGGGGAGTAGCCAATCCGTTTCCGCTATACTGTGGTTGAGCCTTATGGACGATGCACATGCACTTAAAAATTACTTAAAGAGTTCATATGGCATAAAAATAATTTAAATTAACAGGCCAAAAGGATCCTGATTTAGCTGTATGATTGACAAAAGAATAAGAATATTTGTATTGGCTTTCGCTTGTTTTTTATCACTCGGTGTTTGCGAGTGTGTTAGAATTGATTGTGTGGCTTGATTCAAGCCCAACAACTTTGACTTCAAGTGCCAAAATAAATTATATTATCGAGATTTGAGAAGATTGATAGCTAATTCATCTACTTACACAAGATTATTACAAGAAGATCAGTGAATTGTCAGAAGATAAGATTGTTTCTATGACGATGGGTTGCACTTTGACTTCCATAAACTTTTGTTATACCATGCAATCACACATAAAATACGCTCAACCATAGGGTGAAATTACAATGAGACTTTCTGAATTAAGAATTATTTATATTAGAACAAAATAGTTCAACATAAGGGCCTATTTGGATTCGCGTATAAGAGGGCGGTGTATCGTATTATAAATGAATATTCCCGAATATTCCAATTAAACAGCATTTGGATTGGAGCTTATAACAGACGGTATCCCATGCGGGCCATTTCAGTCCATTTCCAAAAATTCGAAAATGCGGTATTGTGTAGTCAGAGTACAGGCCTGCCGTCATTACAGCTGAATGACTGCACTGCATTGTATTGTGTAGTCAAAGATATCTGGTACCTATGCAGCGTAAGATCGGGACCGTTCATTTGGTACATTTCAATGTGAAAATCATCTGGGCTATAAATCAAAAAGTTTCATATGTCAAACAGGCGACCTGACCCAATTAAGATTGTACAATACGCAGACATAATACATCCTATCCAAACATTGATCTGTATAACATATTGTATTCTATGCCAAACAATACCTCCTATCCAAACATTGATTACCATCTAATTGATTTAGATGTATTCTGAAAACTGTCTATACATAACAGTACCCAAATACAATACAATACAATACTATACACAAATCCAAACAGGCCCTAAGAGTATATACTTGAATTACAATTAAAGACCATATATAAAGATTATCACTACTTATATGATAAAGTTAAAATTATGATAAGAAAAGGTAAATTGAATGATTTGTTTGGTTGATATGATATAATTTGTTCTATTAAATTTTCTTTTTATTTATAAGTTTTTTTTATTCCTACTGTTGGGAAAAAATATGCCAAGTCCGGAGACTCGGATAGGTAGTAAGTCGGCTCCGTTGACACTGCCCAAGGAGTCCGAGACATTGGTTGGAGCCGAGGGACTAATAAATGAGGCCAAGAGGCATAAGCATAAGACGACTTAAGTTATTCGATCGGAAAGATAACTGCGTCTGCATAAGCCTACAAAGGCCGAGTAAGTTATAATCCACCCGACTGAGAGAACTAAACCAACCTAATGATTTGGTTCCGTCAACCACGAAATGAGGAAGGACGATGGATACACAACGAGACTATTCCATCCGTGAGGAGGCAGAAAACTTATTCTTTTAAGCCAACTGAGACTCTCTCAGAGTCGGTAACAGTCGAGCCGAGACAAGGAAAAGGCAGTGTGGATGTAAATACCGTCTTAAAAATCTGAAAATACGGGTGTCCGATCCCGAGGATCTCGGGATCGGGCGAAATTAGTTGAAATGATCAAATCTCTGAATAATCAGGAGAAGAATCCTCGTACGATGCGAATTCTTAAGTTCTATAAATACCCAAGTCCTTTACGGAAAAAAGGTACGGAACACGAAAACTCAAAAAAAAACCTTTGCCATTGATCAAAACACTGACTTAATCATCGGAGATTCCCCGGCTCTTGTCAGGGTCCCCTTTTGTGTTTGACATTGTGCAGGCAAAGAACGAGTTGAGCGGGTAAAGCGATCCGCCCATAAAAAGCGACATCAACAGTTTGGTGTCGTCTATGGAAATCGAGCAAAAAGCTGTTTCATACGCTTATTGAATGGCAAGAACTAGAAGAGTGGATCAAGATGAAGTGGGAGAAGCCTCTGCTAGTATAACTCAAGGAGCTCCCCCAGCGGTCCCACCGGCAGCATCGCCTGCGGCGTCTGCTGCGACTACCAGCCAGCAAAACCGAGGAAACGCACAATTGGATCAACAAGTACAAGAGATGCGTTCCGAGATGGCTGTTATGAAACACATGTTGGAATAACTGTGTAATCAGCAGATGCAGCAGCGTCATCAACCAGCGTAAGTTCTCCAGCCAACGTCTGTAGCATAGCCCGCTGCTCCGCAGTCACCTCAAAAGCCGAGTCAACATCAAGTCCGAGTCAACCAGCACCAGCTCATTCGGCAACGGCCGTCTTACTCCCCTCTGATTTGCGGCATAAAATAGATCAGAGGAGACGAAGTCAGCTTCCTATAGAAGAAACAACAGAAAGCGTGGAACCTTGGAGAGCCGATATCCAGGACTTCAAAAAAGAAGTTCGGAAAGAGATGGTAAGAGAGATGGCAGACATGAAGCATGGTCGGAACACTTACTCAACCAAGTCCGAGGCAAAAGTCTCTCCATTTGTGAACGAAGTAATGAAGGCTCGGTTACCGGAGAGGTTTCGTCTACCTCAGATAACTCCTTTTTTTTTAAAGATCGATCCGACAGAGCATCTTGAATGCTTCAGAACCTATATAGAGTTGCATAATGCCTCGGACGCTGTTATGTGCTGCGCCTTCTCTCTCACGCTAACCGATGTAGCTCGACTTTGGTTTAAACAATTGAAGCCGAAGTCAATCATTTCATTTGCTGAACTAAGTGACGCCTTACTCAATAACTTCATCGGCGGAAAGAAAAAGCTAAAGTCGCCCGCACACCTAAACAACATAGTTCGGAAGGAAAGAGAGCTACCGAAAGATTACATCAAGCGTTTCAACTTCGAATCTCTACAGGTTCGAAAACACTCGGAGGAGACAGCCCTTAACGCACTCATGCAAGGGGTGAGAGATAAGCCCTTTTTGGCATCTTTAGACAAAAATCCGCCCGAGACTCTGGACGAGTATATGCCTCGCTCGGACAAATACACAAACGCCGAGAAAACGCGGCTCCTCCGTGAGAAAGTTCAAAACTCAAAACCTTCGGGTAAAGAGTCGGCCAAGAAAGAAGCCGACTCAGCTGGAGGGAAGAAACGAAAAGATGATCAGGCGAGAGATGATGGCAGGTCGCGCAAACGACCCGAAGAAGGTTTTCTACATACACCCCTCTAAACAAATCTCAAGAGCAGGTGTTGATGGAAATCAAGAATGAGGGCTTTGTCAACTGGCCCGAAAAACTCCGAGGGAACCCGAATTGACGGAATAAAAATAAGTACTGTCATTATCATCATGACCATGGTCACAACACAAGTGATTGTTATCACTTAAAGGATGAAATTGAGAGGCTCATTAAAGAAGGCCGACTCAATGAACATATGGAAGGATCTGGCACTGCAGCAGGACCGAGCGAAGATCGGCCCATGGAAGAAATCCGGACGATTATTAGAGGGCATCAAGGCGGTGGAGATTCCAACAATGCTCGGAAGAATCATGCCAGAAGCATCAATCGTCTAGAATCCGAGATTTTTTTACTATTCCAACCTTCCAAAGAGAAGAAAAGAGAAAAATATTGCATCTCATTCACTGAGGATGACGCCCGAGGCATTCATCACCCTCATGATGGTGCACTGGTCGTTGCTCTCATCATCACCAACAAAAAAGTGTTCCGAGTATTGGTGGACACTGGGTCGTCAGCGGATGTGTTGTTCACCTAAGCATTCGACAAAATGGGCATTGGACTGTCGGCTTTACGTCCAGTCCAAACCCCGCTCATAGGATTCTCAGGCGGACAGGTACTTCCTGAGGAAATTGCTTCACTACTACTTACTGCTAGAAGTCCACCCCACTAGACAACTACAATGGTTGACTTCCTGATCGTCGAACAACCGTCTGTTTACAATGCCATACTCGGCCGACCATCCTTAAGCCTTCTTCAAGCTGTGGTATCTACGTACCACTTATCCATGAAATTTTCGACTGAATCGGGAGTAGGAATTGTGAAAGGAGATCAGCAAGATGCTCGACGATGCTATGCGACAGCAGTGAAAGTGCCGACGGAAATATCGATGATCGAGTAGCTGGACCCTTGAGTCGGATCTCATGAACGGGGACAACCAATAGAAGAACTTGTCTCGAAACCCTTAACCGAGACAAATGAGTTGAAAGTAGTGCAAATCGGCTCATCTCTGACGTCACTTCTTAAGAAAAATTTGATTGCCTTGCTTCGACGATATGCTGATGTATTCGCATGGAGCCACGAAGATATGCCCAGGATCAATCCCTCGCTCATAACGCACCGACTCAACATCGACCCGACCTACAGGCCAATCCAACAGAAGAGATGTCCTCTCAGCCCAGAAAGGTACGCTATCATTGAAGAGGAAGTCAGAAAGCTTCTTAAGGCCAAATTTATGGAAGAGATATACTATCCAGAGTGGCGTGAGAAAGGCCAATAGGAAGTGGCGTCTCTGTATTAACTATACAGATTTAAACAAAGCCTGCCCCAAGGATAACTTCCCTCTTCCCCACATTGATCAGTTGGTGGATAGTACTGCAGGACATGAATTGCTTAGTTTTATGGATGCCTATTCAGGCTACAATCAAATTGTAATGCGTGAAACTGATAAATCAAAAATCACCTTTGTCCCCAACAAAGGCCTTTATTATTACCGAGTGATGCCATTTGGTTTGAAAAATGTCGAAGCAACGTATCAAAGGTTAGTGAACAAAATGTTCGCTCGGCAGATTGGCTGAACCATGGAAGTGTATATAGATGATATGCTCGTCAAAAGTGTACACGCAGCCGACCATGTAGCGGACTTAGAAGAAATGTTCCTGACCATGCGTAAGTACAAAATGAAGTTGAATCCGAACAAGTGTGGTTTTGGTGTAAGCTCAAAAAAATTCTTCGGTTTCCTCGTTAGTCAGCGAGGAATCGAAGCTTTGCTTGACATGGAGTCTCCGAAAATAATTAAAGACATACAAAGGCTGACAGGGAGAGTAGCTCCGCTCAACCGCTTCCTGTCCCGAGCCACAAATAAATGTCTCCCGTTCTACAAGCAATTGAAGGGGCGGCAGTCAATGGAATGGACGGAAGAGTGTGAAAAAGCATTTCAGGAACTGAAGTCTTATCTCGGGTCTCCACCACTGTTGTTTAAACCCGAGCTAAGAGAAGCTTTGTTGCTATATCTGGCTGTATCTGACGCAGCAGTCAGCTCGGCCCTCATACGAGAGAGCGAAGGGAGACAATTATCGGTGTATTATGTCAGCAAAGTCTTACTACCGGCAGAAACGAGGTATCCTCCGCTTGAAAAGGTAACCTTAATCCTGGTAGTATCCTCGCGAAGACTCCGGCCATACTTTCAAACTCACACCATCATTGTTATGACCGACTTTCCTTTGAGTCAGATTCTCCAGAAGCCAGAAGCTTTCGGTCGACTTACAAAGTGGGCTATAGAGTTGAGCGAGTTCGACATACAGTATAAGCCGAGAACAGCTATAAAGGGACAAGCCATAGCCGACTTTCTTGTCGAAGTAACTTCCCCAAACTCTGACGGGATTATCGGAACAGCGGTGTCCTCTTCCTTTGGCCCGTCACCCGACTCCGCAACATGGCAATTATTCATCGACGGCTCATCCAACTCTAAGGCAAGTGGGGCCGGGGTAGTATTGGAGACTCCTGATCAAACCTGTATGCAATATGCCTTACGACTTGAATTCCAAGTATCGACAACACAGCAGAATACGAGGCCTTGTTACTTGGCCTTCGACTCACCGCAAGTTTAAGTGTAACTCATCTCAATGTCTTCAGTGACTCGCAGCTGGTCGTCAACCAGGTTACCGACATTTATCAGACATGGAAAGAACAACTGAAGGCATACATGGAGAAGGCCAAGGAGTTACTCAGCGGATTTCAAAAATGTGAAGTGATTCGGATACCCACGGCCGAAAATGTCAAAACTAATTTGTTAGTAAAGCTCGCCTCAGCCGAAGAAGATGATATTCCTCGATCGGTCCCAATCGAACACGTAACCAAGCCGAGTATAAACAAGTCGACGGACTCGGATATACATACCATTGACTCGGAACCTACTTGGTTCGATCCTATCGTTCGTTATCTCAACGATGGAGAACTACCAGAAGATCATACCGAGGCTCGGTGGCTAAAGGTTCGAGCGTCGCGTTACACCATCTTTAATGGGATACTATACAAGAAAGGGTTCTACGCTCCCTTACTACGATGTTTGAATTCTCATGAAGCTTACTATGTCTTACGAGAAGTAAACGAAGAGATATGCGGGAATCACTCGAGAGGACGTTCGCTCGCCAACAAAGTGTTACGGCAGGGATATTATTGGCTGACCATACAACATGATGCTAAGAAGTTCGTTCAAAGATGCGACAAGTGTTAGCGATTTGCGGCTATCCCGAGACAGCCCCCCGAGTAACTGACTCCGATGACTAGACCGTGGCCCTTTGCACAGTGGGGGATCGACATCATCGGACCACTCCCTCTGGGAAAGGGTCAAACCAAGTTTGTTGTGGTTGCGGTGGATTATTTCACGAAGTGGGCCAAAGTCGAGCCATTAGCAAAGATAACCGAACAGAAGATTACAGGTTTTGTTTGGAAAAACATCATCTGTCGGTTCGGGATACTTCAGACTATTATCACTGATAATGGAAGGCAATTCGATAACAGACAGTTCTGTGAGATGTGTAGTAACTTCGGGATTCGAAACGTGTACACTTCGCCTCATCATCCTCAGACGAATGGACAGGTCGAGGCTGTTAACAAGATTATAAAGCAGCATCTCAGAACGAAGCTCGATGGAGCAAAAGGAGCGTGGGCTGAAGAACTTCCAAGTATATTGTGGACCTATCGAACTACAGCTCGGACTGCCACAGGAGAAACTCCCTTCTCCCTTTACTATGGCACGGAAGCAGTTGCCCCGGTTGAGATCGGTATAAGCTCAGCCGAGTCAATACATTTAGTGAACAGGAGAATGACAAACTCCTGTTACTCGAACTCGACTTGCTGGAAGAGAAAAGAAAAAAAACTCAACTACGAACGATGGCTCGGCAGAGGCAAGTGTCTCGATTTTACAACAACCAAGTCAAAGTAAGACGATTTCGAGCCGGGGATATGGTCCTCTGAAAAATTGTCCCAAATACAAAGGAAACTGGTGCAGGCACATTGGGACCCAATTGGGAAGGACCCTATGTCGTTTCAAGTACCATCCGCCCTAGGACGTATCGGCTGGAAGACCTAAATGGGCAACCGTTGCCCCACCCTTGGAATGTCGAGCATCTCAAGATTTATTACCCTTAAGGCAGAGCTGAAGATGCGAAATGAGAATGGGAAAGAAATGTAAACGAAGTCGATTCAATAAAACTAAAAGTTTTCCATTTTTTCTAAGTATTTTGCATCGGATTACATCAGATTCTGTTAACACTATATAAGCGAAGTACAACACTACTTCCGACAGAGAGAGTGATCTCCCTCGGTTGCAGACCACTTCCTAAGCAGTCCCAGAGGGACCGGCCTCATCCACAGCAGCAACCGGAGCAGGGGCTTCTCCGTCGACAGCATCAGCACCAGTAGCCTCGGCCTCTGGACTATCAGCCTCAAACGCGAAGAGGTCGAGGTCGGGAAAAGTAACCCTCATCTCCAGGATGCAGACCCTGTAACCACCTTGATAAAGGCGGTCCATCTCTTCTTTAAACTCTGAAGACTCAAGGAATGCGTCTACGGCTCGGTCCTGTGCCTCCTTGGCTCAGCGGGCCTCCTCTCGAGCCTCTTGGATGAGAGCCGCAGTGTCAGCCCTAGCCCGAGCAAGAGTGCCCTTGTAAGCGTTGTGGACCTGAAGAAGATGTTGATGCTCTTCCTCAGCCGTCTTCAGAAGCGAGGTTAAAAGAGCATTGTCAGCCTTAGCGCCTTTAAGAACCATCTTCGCATCCTCGGTTGCCTTCCTGGGGATTGACAAGTCGCCGGTCATAGTGCCGATGTGGCTTTCGGCGATCTCTCGGTGTCCCTCAGCCTCGGCCGTAATTCTCTTAGCTGTCTCTGCCTCAGCTGCGAGTTTCTGAGAAGCAGACAACTCCGAGCAAGCCTTGACAATGCAGGGGGCCAGCTGCAAACGGGAGATAATAAGTTGTGACAAGAACCCTAATCAAAAGTAACAGAGAAAGAAAAGGAAGGAATTTTACCTCAAAAAGTAGCATCGCCGTATGCCCCAGAGTCTGCAGAGTCGGAGCGTTGTAGAAGCTGGCGAAGCCCTTCTCGCTCCCGTGAGCGATGGCCCAAGGGATCATCCCCGAGATGATTTTGTAGAAGGGTGACAACTCCTGTTGAGTCGTCTCCCCTCTCGAGGATTCTCCACATGATCCCTCTCTTTGTCTCGGGACCTCCTCTACAACGGGTCCTGGATGGGAAGCCGACTGAGACACTTGAAGAACCGTCTCCACCTCTTTCGCTCTCTCATCTGAGTCACAGAGCACGACTACCTGTGGGGCAGCTAGAACAGGAGCAGATGGGGCAGTTGGCTCCTTTGCCTTTGTAACAGTCTTCTGTTGCTTCGAAGGCCGATACCCCGACAAGAGAGCTAACCTAGGAGGAGCTTTTACCTTGGAGATCGGCTTTAGGGAAGGACGAGATTCGGCCATGCTAGCGGAAGCCGACTTAAGATATGGCCGAGCCTCGGGAAGATCTGAAAAGAAGAACGAAAGCGGGTCAAACAAGGAGCTGAGAGAATGAAGTAGTACGGGATGAATTACACGATACAAATGAATCTAAGCCCGCAAGATGAAGACGCTCGGGTTGCAGCAGTAGCTTCCAGGATCGGTCCTCCGCCTTTAGTTTTTTTAGCTCCTTGATCCGAGCAAGGTCGTTGGGTCTGAGCTTCCCCCTCTCTTTCAAGATATCTGCAAAGCGTCATGAGGCCAGGATCAATGCAAGACAATGAAGAGGAACAAAGGGTATCAAGCAGAGTCACCAAGTCACTTGTTTTTCGAAATGAGCGAGAGACTCGAGATTCATAAGGCCACGGATCGGCCGACTCCCATCGTCCGCACGCCCAAAACCACCTCTCCTTCCAGTGTTTGTTAGAAGTAGGCGGGTCAGTTATGAGAGACCCACCTTTGCCTCTCCATGCACTCAGGAAGTATAAGCCAGAAAAATTTGGGTTTGGCCTTACTTGATATAAGTAGAGGAATTCATTGACCGACAGTGGGGGCTGCTCAAGCTCGGCCCATAGCACTGCACACTCGAATAAGTTCCTCCACCCGTTCGGGACAATCTGACCGGGAGCGAGTTTGACGCGGGACAAAAAATCTCGAGCAATGGGCTGGAGTGGCAAGCGCAAGCCACGTTGCATCTCGACCTGAAAAATCGTAACCATCCCCTCAGGGGGATGGTCAGGCAAGTCATCTGGACGAGGAAGACGAAGTACGACCGAGTCTGGGATATGGAACCCAGCTCGGATTCGGTTTAGGTCGGACTCAGTTAAAATCAAGGCAATAAGACCGCTCGGATCATCCTCGACTCCTTCTCCCTTGGAAGAGGATTCAGAAGCCTCTACAGGCTGGTTTACAGGATCTGGGACAGTGGTCTCCCCAGCAATGATCACATCTTCTTTTCCAGAAAATCCACTGCTGGATTGGATCTCCCTGGACGGGTTATTAGAGAAGACCCATCACGAGAAGGGCCTGCTGGAGCAGGACGCTCAGCCGATGTTTCAGCGGCCCCCCTATCATGGCAAAAGGCGGCATTCACATCAACGGCGATTTCTGTCAATAGAGAGGGTGGTTCCGCAACATTATAGAAACGTTGGGACACACCCTCATCTCCGGAAGTTCCCTCCCGGGGGCTCTGGGAGCCACGCGTAGCCATTAACGTCTATAGAAATAGAGGAAAAGAACTCACCGGAGAAGACAGCGATAGATGCAAAAGAAGTTGACGAAGAGGGAAACGACAGCGGAGGAAAGGAAGAAGAAGAAGCAGGAAAAATCGGAAGAAGATACAGGAGCGGGAGCGAGGGAAGCGAAAATAAAATTTACACGCTCCTCCCGCCCAGTCATTTTATAACAGTGCTACGTGGCAGATACATTTAATGAAAAAGGGAAACGACGCTCGCCTCAACTCCCCCGCTCGACACGTGGCGCACGTCGACTGATAGTGGTAACGCCTTCGCAACACGTCCAACTCAAATAAGCGGACGAAACAACCTGACGGCTGGCCGCTCGTGCGACCTCGAGGAACGCACCGTCAACGTTAAGGATGACACAAAAGGCATTAAATGTCCCATTATGACCTCAGGCTCTGATGTTGACCGACATAAAAACTTATTACTCCTTGGTGCCGACAACAATGGAAGGAGTAAGGGGGCTCACTGTTGGGAAAAAATATGCCAAGTCAGGAGACTCGGATAGGTAGTAGGTCGGCTCCGTTGACACTGCGTAAGGAGTCCGAGACATTAGTTAGAGCCGAGGGACTAGTAAATGAGGTTAAGAGGCATAAGCATAAGATGACTTAAGTTACTCGGTTGGAAAGATAACTGTGTCTGCATAAGCCTACAAAGGCCGAGTAAGTTATAAGCCACCCGACTGAGAGAACTAAACCAACCTAATGAGTTGGTTCCGTCGGCCACGGAATGAGAAAGGACGACGGGTACACATCGAGACTATTCCATCCGTGATGAGGCAGGAAACTTATTCTTTTAAGCCGACTGAGACTCTCTCATAGTTAGTAACGGTCGAGCCGAGACAAGGAAAAGACGGTGTGGATGTAAATACTGTTCTGAAAATCTGAAAATATAGGTGTCCGATCCCGAAGATCTCGGGATCGGACGAAATCAGTTGAAAGGATCAAATCTCTGAATAATCAGGAGAAGAATCCTCATACGATGAGAATTCTTAAGATCTATAAATACCCAGGTCTTTTACAAAAAAAAATACGAAACACAAAAATTCAAAAAAATCTATTGTCATTGATCAGAATACTGGCTTAAATATCAAAAATTCTCCTACGCTGATAGCAAAGAACGAGCTGAGCGGGCAAAGCAATCCACCCGTAAAAAGCGACATCAACACCTAATGTACAATCTTCTTATTCGTACTATACAGATACTCTACGTTCATTTATTTTCTGTACTACAGTTGTTATATCAATTCAGCCGTTGTCAGGTTAGCCTTTTATATCATTGTACTTCTTTCTATCTTTATAATTATTCACCTTTTCTTAACCGCTTTTCTGTTGTAAAATATTGATTTTAATAAAAATATTTTAATAATAAAAAAGTTGTTTTTTGAAAAACTTTTGGGGCTTTGGGAATAGTCCCACATGGGAAAGAGAAGAGAAAGAAAAGTGGTTTAAATGATAATAGTGGAGTACCATAATATTTGCCTACCTAGTCCGTGGACCATGGGACTTGCGTGTTCCAGTGCGAAGCACTGGAACACCGCGCACGCGCACGCGCACGCGCTCGCGCTCGGGCTCGGGCTCGGGCTCGGTCTCGGTCTCGGTCACGGTCACGGTCTCGGGCTCGGTGCGAGGGCGTGGGCATGTGAGGCAGTGTGGCTGTAGAGGCGCTAGTGGCGCACTTTGCACTTCGCACGTGCGCATCGTGTCGCAGAGGGTCGCTCCCTTCGCGAACCGCAGCGAGACGTGTGCGAGTCGCGGTGCGACTAGTGGCTAAGGCAGATGGTTGGTTGGACGAAAATCTAAAGGACTGAATGAGAGTCCCTTAGAATATATAGAGGGCTGAAAAAGAGCTGTTGCAGAAATTCTGTAACAGCTGTGCAATAAGTGCAGGGTCCAGCTGAAACTGCTGCATGGCTAGCCCCAACAGCTATAAAACGGCTAGCTGCTGTCTCACAACGGTCAGCATGCAGCAGCTTAATGGCCCATGCACAACGGTCAGAAAACGGCCATAAAACGGCTAGTTTTCTCAACAGCCAGAAAACGGTCATGGAATTTATTTCCCTGGACCATAACCCCCAGCCACCATAGCCTATAAAAGGAGGGCCTGGATAGGTTCCAAATTCATCTCAACTCACTCCATACGAATTCTAGAAAATAGCCTCTCCACTCATATATTCTAAGTGTTATCCAGCAATACAGCAAGGTGTCAACCTTAGCTAGAAGAACAGACCAGCGGTGTGGTCTAGGACAGTTCAACCGAACCAGCAGGCTGAAGATTAGAACTTAATCGAGCAAACCACTTTTCTATTTTCTTCTTTTCTTATTTTTGGGATTTTCCTTTATATTGTAATACTGCCAGAAATAGTGAAATTGAGTTCCATTTGGTGGGCCTTCGTGTTTGCTGAACGCAGACCCACACCAGGCTCGTCGTATCCTAGAAGCAATTTGCCTGTAACCTATCAGCATACTCAATTTACTTGAGTTGGGGCAAATAACGCTTTAAGGACAGCGTTTTCAGACGTGCTTCAGCCTGTCCATATTATTTTCGGTTTCCATATTATACAGAAACTACATTAATCTGTATAAATTTAACAACATTTTCATCCTTTAAATTTCTTCGGTACCTCTGGTCATTAAATGATATGTACTATCTAATCCAATGCTAATTATACTTTCATAAAAATGCATTTTAAACATCTTTAAAAATCTTTCACATAAACCACTTTTCATGATATGAAACAATTTAACAATGAGATTATCAGGTTGGTGAACATTGACCAGGACGACCAACAATTGACCACGGATGAGAGGTTAGGATTATTCTAAAAATACCATTTTTGGACCGTAGTTTAGCAGAAGTGTCGTTCAGCAATTTAGCCAATTTACTTTTTAGTTAATGCACGCCAGTGCTACTGAGGGTGCTGCATATCAGGCGCCGTACGCTGCCATGTACAATAACTTCTATAAACGCAGGTTCTATTATCACTTATTTAAGATGCGGTGACTCGTTCATCAGATACATCCCATAAATGCATGCCAAATCTTGGCCGTCTAAATTGGAGCCTGGAAATGACACCCGATGAGATGCTTTACCATTCCAATTGCTGACTATCAAATGGACGGATGAAAAGAAAATGGTAAGTGATCTAAATGCAGTGGGATCCTCCAATCGGTTTGTTTTTTGTGCTACAGCCCATACACAAGTGGCCTCGCGAGTTTACGGTTTGAATCGGCGGTCATGCATGTCATGCGTAAGTGTATGAGTTCTTGTGAGTCTTGGGCATATGCATTCTTGAGTGCTTCTCATACAGCATGAGTCCGAGAGTTTTCTCTGAGAGTGTTTCCATGATTCATCCATGAAGGAGACGATCTGACTTTCGTCAGGCTATAAAAGTATCTGTTAACTATGAAATAAAATTTTCAGCATTTGAAAACTATTTAAATTTAGTGTGGTGTACTTAATGTGAATAAAATCTTTATTTGTGAGATGGCCGACCAATTCTTGACTCTCTGCAAAAGTCAAGACTTGTTCATGCAACAAGAAATAATTATTAGTGTAATGAAGTTATCAACGTTGAGAGATAGAGTAGCTATGGCGGAAAGAAGATAAGAGAAAGGAAAGAAATTAAAGGAGCTCTGACGTACTAATGATGCCAAGTATTCACAATAGCTCTGATACCATGAAGAAAAAATGAGAAGTTCAAAAATTATTTTTTTATTTCAATTGATGGCGACGTGAACACATAGGCGATACAAATGCAAGTATTTAAATATGAATATATTCGATAAAGTTGTAAAACAAGAACCATAAAAAAAATTCCATAAAATCTGCTGCTGATAGATATGCTCCTCATAATTCTAGTTGACAGCTCATGTGCATTCAGTTTATATTGTAGAAATTTCCTTATCAATTGGATTATCATCTTGGTTTGAATTTATTGTCGTTAGAGCTCAATATCCCTCAACGTCTCTCCACTGATCGAGGAAAGATTGCGAGAGTATCTAACCTTATCACTCGATCCAAGAATCTTGTGTATCCTTATCTCTCCATTAACTCTCACAATTGCCAAGCTTGTTGAGCCGTAACGTGCTAATACATATTTTGATCCATCCCTAGGTATCATCATGGATTAAAAATCATGCCGTGATCCCCGCTCATTCAAGAGTTGGCCCACTAGTTGAAAAATCAATATGGATGAGACTTCACAATGTATGCAAGATCTAACCTTTCCTTTTTTTCTCTCTCTCTCTCTATCTTTTTTCAATTTTCTTGCATTGAGTCTTTAGCTTCTTTCTTTATATTTTTAAACTCATGCTCTTAATTGGTTGGTAATGACAAAAGAGGTTTTTTTTTTTTTTAGCCAAGAAAGTAAAGCCAAGCTTGGCACATGTAAAGTCCCACTACATGTAATTGGTCGTTCTTTTCTAAGCAGCCATTTTCTCCCTGAAGTGCAGTTCACAAGGTGAATGGGACGAATGTGATCATTGCCAATGACTACCATTAAGTTGGATAGCTGTAACATTTTCCAATTAGCCTAACATCTTCACACAGTATAGTTCATTTTCATCAAGTGGGCCCCACTTCCTAGTTTCTTAATACAAGAAATAAACCCATGCAGCAAAGAAATCCAAAATAGAAAACACAGCCGATTATGTGGTGGATTGGATTAGTGGTTATCTTGAATTCCAACGGCCCTGTTGGAGTTAGATTGATTATAGACCGGAATAGTCCGTTTATATAGGAACTGAAGGAGTGGACTTTTGCTCCATGGCCATCAATAGTTCAAAACGTTTGTAAAATACTTTTGACCATTGATACTTAATTTGAGGCGTTTTGATCCAACAATCTAACCATTTAATCATTAAAGTCCGTCCATTTCCGGATCATTGTGAGACTAAAGAACACAATCACTTATAAAGCATAAAATTTATTTCATCCCTTCTAAGACGGAGCTTTTCATTTAAAAATTTTAACATAAAATAAATAAATAAATAAAATAAAATATTTTAATTTTTAAAATCAAAATTTCAACCATTAAACCCGAACCCATGCAAGCGGGCAAGCTTCCGTTAGAGCTTTATTTATTACCACCCATCCTTTGTTCTCCAAAACTCAAGACATCTGCCACAACATTTTAAACCATCCATCTGGATGCCCATCTGTTAGAATATGTAGTTCTTTGTACACAACAGAGGATAGAAGAAAATGATAACGAAACGATCAGATTTATCAGGTTCAAAGCTTGACTTGAATAGTCAATTTCTCAAGACAGATTTGCTGCCCTTTTTCTGAAATTTTCAGCAAGTGCAAATGAAGGAAATCTGCAAATTGTCTTCAGGATATAATGAACTCTCAATCCGATTTTCAACACGAAAATTTGCACATTTAAGTGTTGAACAGATCTCTAGTTTAAACACTGATATGCCGTAAGACGTTTAGAAAAAATTCAGTAAGAGATTAGATTGAGAGTAATTGCTCAGAAGATGATATAATCTTAAGGATAAAAAATTACTTCATTTGGATTATAGCATCCATGATTTATATCAATTGAAGGGTTATGGATTTCTTTCTGAAGAGGTGCTAAAGAGACTCTTGAAGAAATCCACACCCATTCACAACAAATAATTGCCTTCCATGAAAGGACATGACTTTTTGTCTTATGGCAGTTATTTCTATACCCATTCAGACAGAAGCAGTTATCCAACAAGAAAAACTGTATCCACATAAGCGACACATGGCATAGGTTCATCGTTGCGACGATGCGAAGTGCTAAGTGCGCCAAAAAGCGCCCAAGTAGCCCTACAGCCCACGCCACGAGCGCGCAAACGGTGCTTCGCACCGTCCTCAAGGAGATTTGAACCAAAAACCCCCCTCTCTTACCGACAGGCTACTCATACTATTTATGAAAAATTTTAAATAATTAATATATTTATTTACTTTCTAAAAATAACTTTATTTTTGAAATTTATTTTTATTCTAAAAAAACACAACACCATCACTAGGCAGGACTTCTTCTGTCCATATGAGATGTTCTTCGCAGATCATTACATTGTCATTATTTGATGGGGCAGCATTTCCACATTATCTAACACGTGGCAGGTGGGAAAAATAGATAAGGACCGTCCATCTAGTTGGGTCCAATCCATAGATGGACTCGAGTTAAGAATCACACCAAAGGGACAATCCTAGCCTGGATCTGGATCTCTTTTCATTTTCACCGTCCATTCAATGACCACTGTCGGATGAGACTACGATTGTGGGTTCGATGTAATTTTCAATTACAAGCCATTTGAGGACATGGACTCCAAGATGGAAAGCTGGATCTGCCGCACACCTGATCCAGTGGCTACAAGACAAACTACTGCGGAGTTATTTTGATATATACTCTGGCTGAGTATCATATTTGATACTCAGGCACTAGGAAATTGTGCACTATCGCTGTCGCTGTCGCCACGTCACAGTCTAAAATTCAGATTAGTCTAACAATCTAACCTCTGATTCGTGGACACTTGCTGGGAAAGGATCATTTGTATTATTATTTTTTAACCGTCCAATTAATATCCATAAATCCTTTCGTCAGCTAATCGAATGAGCTGACTTTTTGTTTATCATAAATGTAAAATGGGACCAATAATTTTATGGACCATGGTTTAGATGCATCATGGACTAAATTTCCTCTTTATTCGATTATCCGACTATCTAATATTGGTGGGCATTTATTGGACGGTTAAAAATGAAACATGCGTTTTTGAATCATGGGTCAAGATTGTTGAACCAATCTGAATTTGGGATTGCGGTCTAGGGTTTTTGGATTACACAATTTATTGGGTTTAATTTGATTTGAAGTGTGCCACGTGCTTAATACCTGCGTGTCAACTGTAACTAGAGTTGTATATGAATCGAGTTAACCTAGTTAACCCGCTCGACTCAACTTGAGAAAGCTCAATTCTTTCGGGCTCAATTCGACTCAGTTAGAAGCTGAAGTCAAGCTTAGTCGAGCTGATTTTTTTAAGCTCGAAGTTTGAATTTGCCTAAGCTCGACTCAACTCAAATTGAACCTCAACCAAAACCAACTTAGATTGAATCTGCATGGTGACTTGGTTATTTTGATATTTGTGTTGCAAGCCAAGTGTTCAATGAAATGATACATTGAAATGGTATTTCAGTTGCATAAAGTCTTGGTGAGATCAGTCAATGGTGAGGGAGGAATGGATACGAAATAAATCACTATAAAATAAAATAAAAAATAACTTTACTTTTTAAAACACCCTCAAATTATGATTTTAATGTTACCGTATAGTGTTTGATAAAATACTTGTATATTGTTGTTACTATTTTGCATTTTGTGAAAAATCGAAAGTGTACTTCATGTGTTTGAGAAAAATGTCTCATAGGCTCGAACTTGTCTCAAACTGGCCCGAGCTACTGATTGAACCGAGCCGAGCTAGCCAATCATGCTCGAGGAATGAACAGATCTAAGTTCGAGCTGAGGTTAGTTACTAGAGTTGGGCAATCCTAACCCGATCCGGTGGATTCTACCCGATCTGACCCAATACGACAGCCTACCCAGACCGATCCGATCTGATCCGAAGCGGATAAACCACATGCATTTTCACGGTAGGCCCCAGTAGAGTTTACTCAGTACCAGAAGTGAATTTGCTGGTGTACCACACACTGGCTATATATCTGTTATAGGTAAGTGTCGTGTGCAAAGACGAGAACTGACGGAGACAGATTGGCTACTCCCCCTGACACCAGCCCCGCAGTTGGTTGTCAATCCTCTGTAGGCCCCACCATGATGTATGTGTTTCATCCATTTTACATATCATTTTAAGGCTTTATACAAAAATAATAATAATAATAAATGATAGGGATATAAATCTTAGGTGGACCACACCACAGGAAAACAATAATGATTGGATATCAACCATTATAATCCTCCTACGGCCCACTGTACTATTTATTTGACATCTAATCTATTGATTAAGTCATAAGGAAACAGATGAAGGGAAACAATAAATATCACCTTAATCAAAAACTTTTATGTCCTCCAGAATGTTTTTAATGGTCAATGTTCATTCAACACTGTTTCCTATAAAGTAGTCCACTTGAGATTTCGATATACCTCATTTTTTTTCTCATAACATAAAATGATCTATAAAAATAGATGGAGAGCATGGATGAAACACATACATCATGGTGGGGCCCATAGAGCACTGACCACTAGTCGTTGGCTGGTAGTAGGGGGAGTAGTCCATCCATTTTCAGTACTGGCATCTAGCGCTCCTCGAGCTCTGAGTTGTACGAATGGTTCAAAGGAAATCAAAGTTATATGGGCACCACAGTGATGTATTTATTATATCTACACCGTTCATATATTTTTAGAGGTCATTATAGAACATTATTCAAAAAATGAATAATATCCAAAGATCATCTAGACTACACCACAAATAGCAGTAGATAATGATTTTCACCGTTAAACAATTCATGTGGTTCACTTGATAGTTAGATCTGTCTTATTTTTTGTCTCAAGCCTTAAGACGAGCTCGCCAAATGGATGGACAGTTTGAATATAACACACACTCCATGATCAGACCCATAAAACTCACTAACGTCAATATAAAAGTCACACTGTGCAAGTTGTGTTTGCGTGAAAAGCAAGTCACTGCGATTTCTTGCAGTGCACGTCAATAGTCCGATAAAGACGTGGATACGATAGACGGAAAGTTCTTTCAAAGCCATGTGGGGCCCACCTTGATGTATATGTTTTATCTAAGTCGTTCATCCATTTTTGACATATCATTTTAAGCCTTGAGCACAAAAATGCGGTATATTAAAGGCTAAAGTGGACCACACCACATTAAACAATTGGATTAAATTCATACGATCCGAATTGTATCCAATCCAATTCGACTCGGTTTCCCTGATCGAGTCGGACTTGTTCAGGTCAGGCCAGCCATGCATCGAATCGGTCTAAGTCAGGTGACCTAGACTCAATCCCGGATCGGATCGAGTTCGGATCAAGCCATTGAGATTTTGAATCAGATCGAGTTGGAACCAATCTAATTCGATCGGGACCGATGCCAAGTTATTGACCGAGTCGAGCCGAGTTATGCCAAGCTCGACTCAGTTCAACTACTATACAGCATTAACCGTGACACTATGTAATTGAATCTCATCGCCATCTGATTGCGGGTCCCACACTTTCTAACTTTCATGTTGGCAACCAAATTCAGTGGGTCCGGCGTTAAATCGGACAGTGATCCTAGTTTCCCACAGCGAGTGAATGCATGTTTCACACGTGCTATAGAGTGCATGCTATGTCGGCTGAACTCACACACTAATATGTGCGTTTTGCACTTTTATAAATTGTGGCAACTCATCAACATACACTTGGCATATGTTTACATCAATCTAAACCAATCACATTACAGATACCACTGAGGATGGTCTCAACATCTGAGAAAGACTTCTAAATTCAGACCATTGACCATTTTTGTTTTCACCGTCCATTTAACGGCCAGCAATTGGTTGATCAAGATAGTTCTTAGTTTAATCTTAGGTTTACTCTACATAATCAATGAGACCCAGTATTTGATTGGTCCACGTGTATTTCAATGTGGGTTAAATCTACGGTTAATGAGCTGTCGACATTAAAATGGTCCAGAACGCACATGGGAATCTTAAATGGTGCCCATACGTCGGTACGGTACGGGGCGCTTTCAACCGCAAGAGTACATCTGAAAAGTTGATCTGAACTGTTCAGGTTCTGCATTATGTGGTAG
This sequence comes from Magnolia kwangsiensis, assembly GCA_037074715.1. NCBI lineage: Eukaryota > Viridiplantae > Streptophyta > Magnoliopsida > Magnoliales > Magnoliaceae > Magnolia > Magnolia kwangsiensis. Next base: position 32,350,785 of record CM073575.1, on the reverse strand, counting down.
CTGGGCGGCCATCGTAAGGCACATTTGGGTGATTTTATATGATGAATGATGATGAGTGCTTTAATAGCTTGTAATCAAATACAAAATTCAAAGGTCAGGATCATCAATGATGATTATAAGGACATAGCTTGGAACATGAATGGTTAAGATCAACCTAAGAATGCAATCAGCGTGTGGAAACTGGCCACCGTACGGTACTGTTGTGGGGCGCACTGTACCCTATCAGTACCCTGTTAAAATCCTAATGGGAATCTGTACTTTGGTCTTATCGGCCGTACGGATAATCTCAATATAAACACAGCCAGACTATGGCTGAGCCTGATGGACAATATGCGGGCACTTATAAATTTCTTAAGTGTTCCATATGGCATACAAATAATTTAAATTAATCGTCCAAAAGGGTCCGGGTTTAGCCGTATGATTGACAAAAGAATAAGAATGTTTGTATTTGCTCAGCTTATTTTTGATCGCTCATTGTGTGGCTCGATTCAAGCCGAACAACTTTGACCTCAAGCACACCCAGATCCATATCTCAATTGGCAGACTGAGTGGAGATACCTCGTTTCAACACTTGAGGTCATGGCATCAATCCCTAGTAGGGGTGGCTAACATTGAGTGTGTGCATGACATGCATAAGTGTGTACTAAAAAGCTAACCCAAAAGAAAAAATAAAAATAAAAACTTTGACCTCAAGTGTTAGGATAAATTATATAATTGAGATTGATAAAATTGATCGCTAATTCATCTACTCACACAAAATCCTTACATGAAGATCAATGAAGAGTCAAAAGATAAGATTCTTTCTAAAATAATGGGTTGCACTTTAACTCCTATAAACTTTTGCTATACCATGCAATCGCACATAAAATAATACTCATGCTCAACCACAGGGTCAAATTACAATAAGACTTTCTGTATAAGTATCGTTTGTATTGGAATAAAAATAGTCTAACATAAGATTATATACTTAAATCACAATTTCATACCACATATAAAAATTACTACTTATATCATCGAGTTAAAGTTATAATAAAAAAAGATAAATTGAATGATTTGTTTGGTTGGCATGATGTAATTTATTTTATTAATTTTTTATTCCTGCTGTATAATTATCTTATTTGTACTATATGGATACTTTACATTCATTTATATTCTTTACTACAATTGTTATGTCAATTGAACCCTTGTCCTTGTCCTGTCAGTCTTTCAAATAATTATACTTTTTTGTATTTTCATAACTGTCCGTCTTTTTCATCTGCTATTTATCTTTTAAATTTTTTATAATAGGTTTCAATCATTAAATGATATATATTATTCAATTAAGTGCCAATTATACTTCCAAAAAAAAAATAAAAAATAAAAATATATCTCTAAAAATCACCCACATGCTGCTTCTTTTCATGCAATGAAGCAATTTAACTATGAGATTATCGGATTGGTGGACATTGACCAGGATAAATTAAAAAATAGCCCACAGTGCCTTTTCAACCAACCATTGACCACGGATGAGAGGGCAGGATTAGTTAAAAAATTCCTTCGGACTGCAGTTTAACAGTAGTGGCGTTCAGCAATTTAGTCAATTTACTTTGAGTTAATGCACGCCAGTGTTACTGACACAATTCAGGGTGCCGCGTATCAAGCGCCGTACGCTGCCATGTACAATAACTTCCATAAACACCAGGTTCTATACTTCTATTATCACTTATTTAAGTTGTGGTGACTCGTTCATCATATGCGTCCCCATAAATGCGCGCCAAATCTTGGCCGTGTAAATTGGAGCCTGAAAATGACACCCGATAAGATGCTTTGCCAGTCCAATTGCTGGCTATCAAATGGACGGCTGAAAAGAAAATGGTAAGTGATCTAAATGCAGTGGTATCCTCCAATCGGTTTGTTTTTGGGGCTACGGCCCATCCGCAAGTGGGCCCGCGATTTGACGGTCTGAATTGGCGGTCATGCATGCCGGTCGTAAGTGTACGAGTTGCCACAACTTAAGAATGTATACCCGAGGATGCATACAGCATTCACACGACTCGGATTCTGCAGCGATCCCTCCACTGCCGACATCAGTGCTGGAAAAGCTACGTGGGCCCCACCATGATGTATTGATTTTATCTAAACCGTCCATACATTTTTCCAGACCATTTTACGCATGAATCGAAAAACGAGACAGATCCAAAGATCAAATGGACCACAAAGTGGGGAACAGTTTGGATGAAAAATAAACATCACCGTGGGCCCTAGGAAGCTTTCAACGGTGGGCATCATTATCGGACTGCTAAAATGATTTGGAAAATGGATGGACGGTGTGGATAAAAACACATACATCATGGTGGGGCCCACAGCTTTTCAAGCCCCCACCTCGGTAGTGGAGGGATCACAATCGAATCCGAGTCGGTGTTCAGACAAGTGAGCTCATTTTCCACTGATCCAAATCTGGTGGACCACAAGGTGGATGGAACATTCCGTAGAAAAATCTTCAGAAGTGTAAGAGCCAACCCTTCAATGGTTGGATTGAAACGTAAACGGATAACGAAAAATAATGCAATGGCCCACCTTCATCGCAATAGGATAAACACGAGAAGGCTGTGATCTTTCATTTTTTTTTTCAAAAATGGGGAAAACAACGGTATTCTCACCTTACTTATATCTCCTTACACGAGGCACCCATGTGTGAGATCCTGGCCCTCCATCTGTAGAGTCTACCCCAAGAGTCACGCTCCTTCAGGTAATAAGCCTACCAATCGACAGTTGGATCATCAGACGGCTATGAATTTCGGGGATGAGGCATCCATCACCGCACCCTTCAGATGAATGGTCGGGATCTTGTACGCTTGTGTAGCATGTATAGAAATTTTAGCAAGTGAGACCTTTTGGCCCTGCCTCTAACACGTGATAGCCTGGCACGCGTGTTAGATATCCAAGCCACTCATCAGTCGGGTTCCACTGTGTGATACCTAAAATCAGACAGATCTGATTAATGTATGGCTTTTTTTATAAAGAATATAAGGATACGTGTATGTTGAATGTGGAGTATGGTTCACCTTATCTCAGCCGTCAATTTATTCGGCAGACGTGGGCCTACCCGACAATCTGATTGATATGACGTTCTAAGCAAGAAATCTCCAACGTGGACCCGCTGAGATCTCAAATGACCGCCAAAAGGAACGCGGATTGTGTGGACATGGTCACATGGATGAAGAGAATAAAACAAATATCAGCTCCTTCCAAAACTTCTGTGACCCGTAAGAAGTTTTCAACTGTAAGAGTTTAATCCCTATGGTGTGGTCCACTTTATCTTTGGATCTGTATCATTTTTGGAACTGTTTCTAAAAATGACAGGAAAAAAATTGATAGACCGTGTGGATAAGACCCATACATCACGGTGGCCACTTAAAGCTCTTGCTCGCTCCCAGCTAGAGATGAGCGGGGGCAGGACGCAATCCGCGTCGCAAATGAAGGTGCAATTGTGGAACGCTGGTCAATGGAGGGACGCAGATTGCGTCCTACCCCCGCCTCCAACGGTAATCCATTCTGGTAGGGTTTTGTGGAGCCCACTACGATGTAATTGTCTTATCAATGCCGTTCATCATCGATTTTATCATATCATTTTAATATATAATGTTAAAAATGAATTAGGTCAACAGCTCCAGTAGACCACAACAAAGGAAGCTGCGGTGATGATGACACCCAGGGTTGAAACCTTTCTAAGGGCCACCTTGATGGTTTTTTACCCTCCAACCTATTCATAAGGTCGCGTAGACTTGGATGAAGTGAAAAAACAAATATCAGTTTGATGTGAAACTTCTCCAACTCCCAAGAAGCTTTTAATGGCGGCAATTCAATCCCCACTTTGTGGTCCACTTAAGCAGTATATCTATATCTCTCTCATTTTTAGCATATTATCTTAAAATGATATAAGAAAAATGATGAACAGCGTGGATAAAATACTTACATCACATTCGGCCCCACGGAGCCCTGCCCGGACGAATTACCATCCTGGCTGGGGTAGGACGCAATCTATGTCCCCTTGACGTATGTGTTTTACATCCAAGCTATCCATCTAATTTACTCATCTCATTCTAACGTATGAGCCAAAAAATGAGGTAGGTTTAAAACCTCAAGTGGATTACACCACAAGAAACAGCAGTGCCATTAAAAACCTCTTCCACCCAAGATTTGGACATGATACATCTTTTGAACTCACACCTTAACATGATCAGGTGAAAATGATGGAGTGGATATAAAATACATACATCATGTTGGGCCCCACAGGAATCCATCGAAGCCGCGCATGGTACCAGGCCCCTATGGTGGGCCCCACATGCTGAGTTGTGCTTAAAGATTTTTAAGGGAGGGGTCATTAGTGATGTTAGGGCCCACCATAATGTTTATTTACTACATATCTAACATGCTTATAAGGTCGTGTTGGTATTGACGCAAGGAAGGATATGAGGTTGAGCACCGTCTTTCTCAAGAGGATAATTATTTCAAATTCATGGAACTTCTTTGGACTCCTTATAGGGACTTATCGCGAATCCACGAGGAAAAAAAAGTAGAAAAATAGAAATAAATTTCAGTAAATTTGAAATTAATTAATGAATAAATAAAAACAAGTTCACACCCCTTCAAATAAGGATACCAAGCAATAGGAAAGAAATCAGAATCAAACTACAACTAAAATTCCTAGAATCCATGACTTACTATAAATAGTAAACTTACTATTTATAGACGGTCATCATGTCTACTAGTGCGCAAGGTTTTCGGCCAAAAATAGTAAGTGCCCTATTTGGCTTCACCAAACCGTTCTCCTAATTATTCTAAGTACTTTTTATGTTGGACACAACTCCTAAAGCCTAACGGATGAAGAGTTATAATAAAACTAAAACTTATAGTAAAAACTAGTGCGCAAGGTTTTCGGCCAAAAATAATAAATGCATTATTTGGCTTCACCAAATCGTTTTCCTAATTATTCTAGGCACTTTTCATGTTGGACACAACTCCTAAAGCCCAACAGATGAAGAGTTATAATGAAACTAAAACTTATAGTAAAAATAAAAATAAAATAAGAAAACGAACATCGATCAGGGGGTACTTTGCAAATCCGAGCTAAGCAACCCAGCATAGCGAGGTTGGTTGGCTAAAGTATCTCTTTGTACTCCAAAATCATATATTTTACATAAGATAACTCATTTCGAATTGCGAAATACGCCCGAACTAAGGTTAGATGGATCAGAAAAGGCCCGGTCAATGATAGAAGTGACTCAGACCAAATATATGAGAAGCTTTTAATGGTTGACGTACAATCATTACTGTTTCCTATGGCCTTCTATAGCCTCAAAAAAGTTTTTAATGGTCTACGTTCAATCACCACTGTTTCCTATGGTTCGATGCATCTGAGATTTGAATATGCTTCATTTTTAGGTTCATGCCTAAAATGAGCTGGCAAAATGGTGGACGGCATGGATAATACACATGCATCATGGTTGGCCCACAGAGCATCGAGCAGGAGCGACCTGGTAGTGGCAGGTTCAGTATGCAATCCACCTCCAATATCAAGGTGGGCACAATCAGGGATCCACGGAAGTCGCCTCGCATGGTGCCAGCAAATTGAGCTGTGGGGTCTACTTGTTCATTGCACGGTTGCTTGCATGAGTAGAAGACTCTGGGTTTGAGGTGGGCCATCCCATCTTAAAGATGATGAAGAGGTTGAAAGTGACAAGGCTTTGGCCATTCTTGTTCTTATGTGAGTCAAAAGACCCATGAGTCTTGGAAAGAGAATAGGTGGCTCAAAACGTTTTATTTTATTTGAATCCTTCAATAATTTGACCGTTGAACAGCCAAAGGCAGTGTCACTGCCCATGTGTTATTGAGTATTGACTAACCTTCTTCACCTTCAACTTGCTTGGACGTATACGGCTTCTGTAGGTTCCACTGTGATGCATTGGTTTTATCCACACCATCCATCCATTTTGCCATATCATTTTAGGGTAGTAACCTAGAAATGAGGCAGATCCAAAGCTCAAGTGGACCACATAGTGGAGATTGAATGCCCACTGTTAAAAATTTCTTGGGAGCTGCCAGAAGTTTTGGATCAAGCTTATATCTGTGTTTTCCTTTCATCCAGTTCCATATGAGCTTATGAACAGGTTGGATGGCGAATAAACATCACCGCCGCCTCTAGGAAGGTTTTAAAGTGGATGTCATTAACTCCACTGCTTCCTGTGGTGTGGTCCACTTGAACTTTGGATCTACCTCATTTGTGGGTTCATACCCTAAAATGATCTACAAAAATAGATGGATGGCATAGATAAAACCCATACATCACGGTGGTTCCGACAGAGGCCCTGACTAGACATATTATGGGGGGCAGGAAAGAGACGTTCTCCGGAAATAAGAGATAAGGCTAACTCCTTTTGACTGCTTTTATTATTATTATTAGATAGCTACTCCTTGTAAATGCAGAATTATACACTTTTTCATTTGAGTACTTGTTCAGTTACATAATGCTTCATTTTGCATTTTAAGTTTTTTAACAAAGCCAAATACAGTGATTACTAGTTGAATAAATAAATAAAACAAATGTGATGATTGGTGACTATTATATACCGTAGCCCTTTAGCTGCACCTTCTCTCTATTACTTTTTCTTTACATTGTTCACAATATAAAGATCAAAAAAGGGAGAGGATTATGTGTGTGGCCTCTACCGTGGGGCCCAACTTGATACATTTATTGGATATCCATGCTGTCCATCCATTTTACCGGATCGTTTTAAGGCTTGTTTAGCTTCATGTAATTATATATATTTTCACGTAATTTCTCTCGATTCAGTATTAAATGCATGCATCAAGCAATACCGCATGCGTTTGAAAGTGAATAGTAGTTGCCAGATCAAATTTCATGATAATTCAAAGCCAAAGATTGGTGGGCCCCACTATGATGTGTTATATCCATTCCATTCATTCATTAGTACAGATCATTTTAGTGCATGGGCCCAAAAACGAGGCAGATTCAAATATCAATTAAACCACACTATATAAAATACTGCAGATTGAATACTAACCATTTAAATTTTCTTCCCATAGTGTGGTCCCCTTGAGCTTTTGATCCGTCGCGTTTTTGAAGGTATACCCTAGAATGATCTGGCCAAATGAATGGACGGACACATACATCATGATGGAACCCACAGTCCATCCCGTTTTCCGTACCTAAAAGTTCTGCTGCCAATGTCCTACAGCATTCCTTCCATCACAAATTACTGCAGCACGTGATTAAGGCTATAAAAATGTAAAATTCACTTCAATTCTCCTGAAATACATCCAACCAACAGGCCTTAGAGCATGATCCCAAAAATGAAACAGATCCAATTCTCAGGTGGACCATGCCATAGGAAATAGTGTCTTGGGTGACGTTGGCGCCGGCCAGTAGGGGCCACAGCGTCTTGGGTGAGGCAGGGCCGCACCTAATCCGCACCCTAGAAAGAAACTGCTGATGTTATCTTGATTTTCCCAAGAACTGACTCAAGTATTTGGGGTACTCAAATGGAAATTCTTGAGCACCTGATTTAACCAGTGTATTAGTAATGCATCAGAGCAATATAATAAGGATGAATGTTGAATGTGGTTTTTTTTTTTTTCCTAAAATACCAACATCAGCAAGTTTCATATTGAGAAATTATTTTTGACCTTATCAGGTCTTATGTTAAAGGTTTCCTGTAGTTGATTATTATAATTCTGTAATTAACAGTTGAAGGACAAAACTAACAGTCTTTCTACTACTGTTTTGCATATTCTTAGAAAGCTTGCCTTCTAAGAACAGCTGCCGTTCTGTTTACCTTTTTTTTTTAACACAAGCGCACACACCCTACACACTCACGCTAGTGGAATTTCACCACCTATGGGCACTCGAACCCTTGACCAGGAGTTGAAACTCCTGGGAGTCTACCACCCGGGCAAGAGTAAGGACCCTTGTTCTGTTCATCTTGTCTCTTAAGATCTTGGGTGTTCTCCTTCACTTATAAATTCACTTGCAGCCGACATTTCATGTTGTCAACTGACTAAAATGGCATCCATGAATTCTGTACACACTACACACGTACAACTAGTAGAGTCCATGTCTTCATTAACAAATTGCTGATTTTTCCTATAGCCTTAGTCTACTTCATAACCTACTTTAAGAGCTCTTGTATTTCCAACTTTGGTTTGTCCTACTCCAATCCCTTTCAGTGCTGGATTCTTTTGTGTTCATTATTTAAAAATGTCGCAGAACTTTTCGGATAAGCTCTTCAATAGATGTGAAAGTACTACTCGTTCAGCTACATAATGCTTCATTTTGCATTTTAAGTTTTTAACAAAATGAAATACAGTGATTAGTACTTGAATAGAAAAAAAATAAAAATAAAAATAAAAATAAAGTCTCTTGAACAGAGAAAATCAAATTCACTCCGTGCTCATTTACTGGATCAACAAGTCTTTTGACTTTTCCCAGCAATTTGCTACATCTTAGTAATAATTGGACCCCTGCCTCAAACGAGTTTCAGCTTGTGTTTTCAAATTTAGCAAGATCTATTTATTCAATATAGAGGCTAGAAGTTTAGAGATATCACTGTCACGCAGAAGCCTTAAGAACTCTACAGCTTTATACTTGTATTGTGACGAACAGTTGTCTCCATAATCATCACTAAAACTGCTATATCCCATTAACTCCATGCTATCAGATATGCAGCAATATATTCTGCTTTTTCTTTTCTTTTTCTTTGAACATAATGTAGAGATGAATTTAACTTTTATATCCGCTGCTGCTATTCCTGGCCCAAGCTTGTGCGCTTCCTTCATGCAGTTTCTAGCTGGTCAAGACCCAAGATATCATTCATCTACTCAGAACTTGGGAGAGTTTGACTAAGTGTAGCGAACCTAAATTCCGAATTTGAAACATATTTATAAATCATTGTTGAATTTTCATCAACTTGTCTTGAGTTGAACTTGTTGGCTGGGAACACAGACTGCACATGCCTTGTTAATTTTGAGCACCTAAACTGAGTAAAATGTTTCTACGTCAATGTGTTGTAATTGTGTATTGTTTATTTCCATCCCTTTTGCAGAGGATTGGGCTATACATATTCAGAGGACATGTATACCAGTCATTAATACTAGATGTTGGACCTGCATCCCATAAAAATCCAATTTGCTAATATTTCTGAATAAATGAAATGTCTAGACATAGGCATAAAAGTATCTAAATTTATTTTTTCAAAATCGACACTGCAAAACTTCCATTCCAGCAACTGGTTTGTAAAATAAAATAAAATTTCAGCATAATCTTATATTTCCCTTGGAAGACCAAACAACTCATGGGTGTGCAAAGTTTCAAACTATTTCACAGCACTGTATGTATTTATAAACATTATACTATCATCATTCATCATCACATTATCATTATAGTGCTGTCCTGAATTCTATTTTGCCAATCACATTTGAAACAAGAATATGTATGGTTGCCATCAGAAGTTCTATGGATGGCTTCCCACTGGGCATGAAGCCTGCTTGAGTTTGGGACTGCCTGGCTCATTGCTTCCTGGAAGTGATTACGAACTTAAACACCATAAAATAGGACCATTAGATATTTTAAGTTCTCAATCATCCAATAAATATCGAGCAATCCAATGATCAGACAATTAAATAAGCATCCTGATACATCTAAAATGAAACACAACTAGGCCAGTTTACTTGAATTACGTATATGCCACGCATTCAATTTTTAAGTGTTTGTGCATCGTCCATCACACTCTGATACCTCTAACATGTGGCAGCTTGGCATGCATGCAAGATATCCAAGCCACTCATCATGTGGGTTCCACAAGGTAGATGCCTAAAATCAGACCAACTTAATAATCGGGTAAATGTGCGTGTATGTTGAATGAAGCCCTTTTATGCTCTTAACATTGTAACTTGGTAAGAGTTAAGGTGATGAGATCTTACATAAAAAAGGGATGGACATTGGGTCTGGGAGGCAAGCAAGGAAACAGAGTTTTATAGGTCTCATGAGAAATAAGAACCACTAACAATTATCATAGTTAAACCACAATTCACAGACACATTACTCACAGACATATTTGATGATATTTTAAAGCGTGCAACTGATGATTGCAAGGTTTTCAAGATTTTTCTTTTAAAGGTCCACCATCGTTTTAACAAATGGGAGCTTGCACGACCACCTGATTCGATAGTCTCGACTCAGGGACTACCGTACTGAATCCAAACAAATTTGCCATGAAGAGAGACCTGATCACTGGACTTAAAGGAGAGGAAAGGTGATGTGTTCTGTAATAGGAAGGGAAGGTTGTTAGGTTTGTGAGGCAAGCAAGGAAAGAGAGAGTTCTATAGGTGTCATGATAAACAAACACCAGGGTTCCAACACATGACTCAGTGGTAGACTGTGTGTTTCAAACACTGTGGTCATGGGTTCAAGTGCCCATGTGGGGTGGGGATCGTGTGTGTAAAAATAAATAAATGACAAACAAATATCACTTCAAACTGTCATAATTAACCACAATTCACAGACACATTACTGAAAGATTGCCAATATCGATGCAGACTGATAAGAATGCAATGCATCTTATATGTATAAATTTACCATAAAGACAGCCAAAAATCCTACTTGTATTGGATGATATTTTGAATCGTGCAACCAATATATTACAAGGATTTCCAGCTTAAAAAGGTCAATACCATTGTTTCTACTAATGGGAACTGTTAGAGCAACTGATGTAGTGGTCACAAGGACTGCCAAACTGAATACAAATAAATTGCCACAAAGGAGAGACCTGGTCATTGCACTCAAGTCATCTTTGGTTGCAAGGGATTGAGAGTTTGGATCAAGAGGTAAGGTGTTAGTGTTAGAATTTTGGAAACACAGCAGAAAATTAAAAAATAAAAATAAAAAATTCAGTCCAGATTAATAGATTAAGCCCTAGAGATGGAGAAAAATATTACCATATCTCGATACTCTTCTGGGGTTGGCAATGTGATTTACTTGGACACCCCCGTGCTGAAGGAACCTTGCAGAAAAGGAAATTGAGGATTTTGTGAAGCTCCAGGGCCTCCTTGAAAGCTGCTCACCAGATGTGGAAAGCAGGATATAATGGGGTGGAAGGGGGAAAATTCAGGCCGCTTGTCAGTTTGCTCAGTTTATCACATGCTCCAGACTCAGGCACAGGATTAGAGGCATACTTGTACATCTTTTGTCTAGGCTTACAGTGCTCCCCCAAAAGTGGGGGCATTGGCTTAACTAGTAGGGAGGAAAAGGGTGTTGACCATGGACAATCTGCAGAAAAGATCAATGGTGCTGCCCAATATTTGCGTGATGTGCCATGAAGATGCAGAAACGATAGACCATCTCTTCCTTCATAGAGTTATGCCTACAAGATTTGGGCTACATTTCTAAGCAAATTCAACATCCAATGGGCGATGCCTAAGTCAATTAGGGATTTCTTTTTGGCTTGGCATTGGGTCAAGCTCAAGGGATATAGGAAGGCATGCTAGAAATTGGAGTTAATGGCTGGCCTTTGGACACTGTGGAGTGAGAGGAATGGGAAAGATGCTTCCGAAATACACACATGCCATTTTCTTTTATTTTAAGGCTTGTTTTGTTTTCCATTTCTTGGGCCACACACTTGTGGACAGGAAAGAGGAGGACAGAGACCTCTCTCTCTCTCTCCCTCCCTCCCTCTCTCTCTCAATCACATGTGCCTGGCACTATTCATGCTATCGATGTTACTACGCAGCCAGCCAAGGTATACCATAATGGTAATGGTGGTCGTAATGGCAGATACAGTCTCTCTTTTTTCTTTTTCTTTTTAAATACCTTTAAAAAAAACCTGTATCAACGCTGTGTAACAGTCCAATAAAGGGGTCATAGTGGCCGATACAAGTCGTTTTTTTCTATAATGATTGTTATAGCCGTTACAACCTCCTAAAGCATAATGGTGGCCACCGTCACCATTACGTAATGGTCATACATAAACATTTTTGCATACCTTGTATATAGCAGCCCAGAGTTGCTCACCTTTTTCTATGTTGTAATGCGCTCTCTGCCATAAACACAGCTCAATGCTCACATCTCAGAGATACATACATGAAACACACATGGTGTCATTTCTCCATATCCATCCATCTCGTGCTAATGACATCACGAACTCCATACTGGAGAGTAGAGTTGTACACAAGTCGAGTTAGCTCGGTCAACTCGCTCGACTCGACTCGGAAAAGCTCGCTTCGCCTCGCCTCAGCTCAAAATTGGATTCGGACCGAGTCGAGCTGGTTTTTGGATCTCCAAAAAATTTCAAGCCAAGTTCGAGCTTGCCCGAGCTCTACTCGACTCGGATCGAACCTCAACTCGAATCGACTCGGATCAAATTGGCTCGGTGACTCGGTTATTTTGATATTGATGTTGCTCGCCAAGTGCTTGATGCTCAACGAAGTGTTGTTTCAGGTGCATACATTCTCCACGAGATTGGCTGATGGCAATGAAGGAATGGATACGAAACAAATCACTATGTTTCGGGTGCATACATTCTCCTCATATCTTGATTTTGATGCTACTCGCTGAGTGTTTGATGAAATACTTGTAAAGTGTTGTTACTGTTTTGCGTTTTGTGAAAAATTGAAGATGCACTCTATGCGTTTGAGAAAGTGTTGCAGAGGCTCGAACTGGCCCGAGCTGTTGACCGAACTGAACCGAGATGGCTAGTCAGGCTCGAGAACCGAGCCGAGTTGAGTTTGAGTTGGGGTTAGCTACTAGCCGAGCTGAGCCGAGCTGTGCCAAGCTCGACTCAGTTTGACTCATGTACAGCTCTACTGGAGAAGGCATTACTAAGACAGTGCACCTACACTTGTAATCTCACCATGTGAGAGGAACAGAGCCCAAATCAACTGATCATGGAAGCTCTAAGCATAAGAGCTATACTCAGCATTACATGATTATGCATACGCATCGCATTCTTTATTTTCTTTCTTCTATTTTATATCTTATTTTCCTTGCTATTATTGCCTTGGAATCAAGGGTTATTATATGTAATGTAATTAAAAGCGTGTGTCATGCCACAGCCTAGAATGTAATAAGAACCCAGATTAAATAAAAGCCTTCTACTATATGCACTCCTCTCTTTGTTATGTGCATTGCAGTAATATCTACGGATGTCCAATGAATGTCTTGTGAATGTCTATGTAATATAAACACCCATCGAAATTGATGTCAACAAGTGTGGAGCCACTTCCAAGGTCCTGAGCATAGAGTGTGAGGCCTTTGTTCAATGTTCACAAACAATCAGTGCAAAAGTTGTTGCTGGAACTCAGATAGTTGACGTGAAGCCACTGTTGGACGCTTAGACAGTTGGCGCGAAGCCACTACTAGATGCTCAAACACTTGGCGTGGGGCCATGTCAATGTATTCCGGAAAGGTTACGTAACGGTTGTTACATAATGGTAAGGGTCGTAACTGTTACGTGGTGGCCATTATGGAAAAAAAAAAAAAAAAAAAAAAATTGACCTCTAACGGTCCATTACAATGCCGAAATAGGTTTCTTTTCATAATTAAAAAAAAAAGGCCGCAACAGCCATTATGGCCCATTTTGTAATTGTAGTCGGGGGGGCCATTACAACCACCGTTACCATTATAAAATACCTTGGCCAATGTTGGGGGCTATGGTTAGTGTGAAGCCAGGATGAGCAAGGTTAGTGTGAAGCCAGGATGAGCAAGAGAAATGAGTCCTTAGATTCTCATTCTCACTCACCTGGTATGTGCCTTAGTGTAGCACAAAGGATAGGAGGAAGTTAGAGAGAAGGCCTCAAAGAACTCTTGGGAAGATCTGAGAGGAGAGCAAATGAGTAAAAGTCAATGTCACTTAAACAGGGTGTGCAAAATCAATTACATTTCGGCCGTAACAGCCGATTCATACCAGTAACGGCCAAGGCCATTACGCAATACAGGTCTGAAGCGGGGTGGGAGAAAAAAGGGACCATATCGGCCATGACAGGCTATAACGGCCGTTACGGCCCTGTGACGAAGAAGCAAACAACAAAAAACAAAACAATTTAATATATAATTTGGGGCGTATGACACCCCCCCCCCCCTAAATGAGAAGAGAAACATGGTTGTTTAACAACCATCTTTCTTTTTTTTATATATAATTTGGGGCGTATGACACCCCATACACTTGCACCCATGGAGCCCACCTTGATGCATGTGTTATATATCCACACCATCCATCAATTTTTTCCAATTCATTTTAGGACATGGCCCTAAAATGAAGCAGACCAGAATCTCAAGTGGACCACACAGTAGGGATTGAATCCCCACCGTTAAAAACTTCTTGGGGGCCACAAAGCTTGAGGGGATTGAATCTCCATCATTCAAAACTTCTTGGGGGCCACAAAGTTTTGGATCAAGCAGCTATTTGTGTTTTCCCTTCATCCAGGTCTGTGACCTTATCAGCAGGTTGGATGGCAAATAAACATTACCTTGGAGCTAGGAAATTTTAACGGTGGGCATTCAATGACTAGTTTTTTCCTGTGGTGTGGTCCACCTAAGATTTGCATCCGCTTCATTTATGGGACCGTGTCCTAAAATGAGATGGCAAAACAGATATACGGCGTGGATATGCAACACATACATTGAGGTGGGCCCTATGCATAGGACCCTCACCAACGTAGATTGCCTACTAACACTGGCTACTGGGCAGTGCTCTGTGGGCCTCACCATGATGTATTCGTTTTATCCACGCCATCCATCCGTTTTGTCATATCATTTTATGGCATGAGCACAAAAATGAGGCAGATCCAAATCTCTGGTGAACCACACCACAAGAAACAGTGGTGATTGAACGCCCACCGTTAAAATTTTCTTCGAGGCCACAAGTTTTGGATTAAGCCAATATTTGTGTTTTTCCCTTCATCCAGGTCTAATTGATGTAATCAATAGGTTGGATGGCAAATTAAACATTATAGTGGACCCTAGGAAGTTTTTAATGGTGGACATTCAATCACAACCATTTCCTACCGTGTGGTCTACTTGAGATTTGGATCTTCCTCATTTTTGGGACCATGTCTTAAAATGATCAAAATAGATCGACAACATGCATATATAACACATACATCGAGGTGGGCCTGCATTCAAGACCCCAACCACTAGTGATCCACCTTTTTTTTTCTTTTTTCTTTTTTTTATTCTTTTTTTTTGTTTTCTTTTTTCTTTCTTTTCTTTTTTCTTTCTGTTTTTTTCCTTTTTTTTTTCTCCCTCTTCTTTAGAGCTCAATAGCGCATGCTTCATCTATAGTCAGATGACACTAGTGAGATTTGGATCTACCTCATTTTTTTACCATGCCTTAAAATGAATTGGCACTTGGCAAATGGATGGATGCCATGGATATACAATACATACATCAAGGTGGGCCTCAGGTACAGGGTCCTAAAAAAATTTATACATGAGGCATAAATTAACTCAAAATTATCATTCTAATAAATTAATCATTGATATTATATAGCAAGAAAATTAAATATAAAAGATTTGCAATGAATCAAAAGTTGTCAGGTTCATAAATCCATCAAACAACCCGATACAGCATTCTCATTCTCACCAAAGAGGAGTGGACCATTACACTACTATAAACATGTTTTAAAAAAAAAAAAAATGAATGCATATTTGGAATATTTACATTTTTCTAGAATTTTTCAAGCACCAAAAAAATTCAACCAATACAGGAGCTTATCAATTGGCCATTCCACCCCCCGATCGGTCGTTGCTCTAATACTCCATATCAGTAACAGTGGTGACTGTCATGGCCAACGTTACTGATACGAAACACATTGCCCTTGAAAAATTACCCAAACAGCTATTTATATAGAGAGGGGGGCGGTCATTTCCCACTCTAGAGTTGTTAGGCAATTATAGCCAATTTTCGAGCTAGTTATGCTATTATAGACGTGTCACGTTGGCACTATACAACCTAAAGAAGTTCCGTCAGTGCATACTTTACGCCCGGGATTGATTCGCACTACCATTGGCGATGGAGCAAGGTGAGCTTGTTTGCATCACACTACCCTAGGAGATGGCATGGGGTGAGCTTGCTCACACTGCATTATCCTTGAACAATGGGCGTGGATGGCAATAATGGGCTCCGCGTTGGCCTTAACCGTCAGCTCGGATTGTGCTTAGTTGTGATATAAGGCATGAAAACCCATTCTGCGCCATCCTTAGTCGGTGTGCATGGACTGTCGAGGAAGCCTCGCACTGAGCTCGTTCTTTAAAGCACGAAGAGTAGAACAGGATCAGTGCTGACTTGTATTAGTGCGCGAAATGGATCTGCACCTTCCTCTAGGTGAGCGTGGGACATAAGGCGTTGCCTAATAATGGTGAGCGTGGTCGATACTTAGCCAAATTTTAATGTCAACACCATCCACCCTCAATCCAAGTCCCATGACGATTAAGTAATGGACCACAAGATCTTAACCATCGAAATTACCAACAAGTGTGAAGAAAATATTTTAACGGTGAAAACAAAAGCTCAACGGGTGAAAACACTCGCAAAACCATTAAAAACCATTGAAATACTGGTAACAGTATAGAACACTTGATAGATTATCCAATCTACCAAATCTTAGACATAAGAGTGCCCCAAGGAGACCTGTGGATCCCTCATTTGATCATATGGACCCCAACCATATCCCAATGCATGAACCCAGCAACACCCACATATAAGCCATTGCTATTGACTTAGTGAGGCGGGTCAAAGTACAATGCATTAGAAACATGAACTCCCGATACATCCTTAGCTCTAAAGATTAGTCAAGGCTAGCACAGATACAAGTCGATCTAGTCCAAGCATGATGGTCTCCTAGTCTAAATAGCTGAATTGATCCTCCAATGCAAGTGACCAATAAGTACAACACTGGGAGCCTATTCTCATGACACATTTACACTCCTATGTAGGATAGGGTACAAACACAGTGACTCATCATCAAACCCAATGGATAGAGACCTTCAATCCCGATTTGTCATCGATTCCCTCACACAAAAGACCATAAAAGAATGATAGCTATCATAGGTTTGCTCTACACCATGCTAGATAGTCATGAAATAACAAGGCAATAAGATCCATAGAACACAATTGTGTCCAAACTCAAGTCCCAAGGAAAACCAGAGGAATCATTTAACCCATATGCATGTATGATTTAAGATATACCCACATGCTAATTATGGCATTAATGACATGTCTATATAGGACCCATGGTCATCATGATCTATGGTCAAGATAATCAAATCAACAATTAGGATTAACTTATTTGCTTTGCAGGGCACACAATACTAACAGATAGGGCCTATGATAGAAAGAGAAGGTCATCAAATCAACAGTTAAAGATTAATTTATTTGCTTTGTGATGCGGGGAGGGATGTGATGAGGTCGATCACCGTCCTCCTCAGGGGATAACTACTTCGAATCCATGGAGCTCTCTAGACTCCTCACAGAGCTTCCTCGAATCCACAAGGAATAAAAGAAGGAATAATTCTTAATAAACTCGAAATAACTTGATTGATGATTTTATTTTTTTTATTTTTAAATAAAAAAAAAAAAAAAAAAAAAAAAAAAAGGAAATTATAGCTCTTTAAAATAAGGAACTCAAACCTAGGATGGAGTTTTAGACTTAGATTCCAACTCAAATACCCTAAAAACGTGACTTACTATAAATAGTAAACTTACTATTTATAGACGACCTCTATTCCTACTAGACTTCGTGGTTTTCAGCCAAAAATAGTAAGTGTCCAATTTGGCCCAAACATGTTATTCTCCTAACTTTTCTAAGCCCTTTTCATGTTGGGCACGACTTCTACAACTCAAAGGATCAAAAGTTATGCTTGAACTAAAACTTACTATTTATAGTAAAAACAAAACTAAACAGGACTTTTGACCGTCAATCTGATGGAATCTCGCAAATCCGGCATAGGCAAACTGGCATAGTGGGGTTGGTTGGCTTAAGTAGGTCCTCCCACCCCAAAATCATATAAAATATGTCGAAAAACTCATCCTGGTTTGCGAGATACAATTGATTTAAGGTTCTGATAGTCCGGATCGTTTCCGCCTCCGAACAGCCCTTCTCTGGTCCATCTTTCCATGAAAGTGTGTGATAGAAAGAGAAGGTCATCAAATCTATGAGACAAGCTAGGAAAGAGTTCTACATGGATGCAATGCATCTACTATGTAGAATCACTGTTTACCATAATCACCGAGTCATTTTGGAAGATATTTTGAAATGTGCTACCAATGTCTTTGAAGGATTTCCAGCTTTTTTAAAAAAAAAAAAAAAGTAAATACCATCATTTCTAAAAATGGGAGCCACCAGGCTCTACTGATCTGGTAGTCTCAAGGGCTACCAAACTGAATCCAAATTATTTGCCATTACCTGGTCACTGCACTCAATAGAGAGGCAAGGTGATAGGATCTACAATAGAAGGGGAAGGTCATCAGGTATGAGAGACAAGCAGAGAAACAAAAAGTTCTATAGGTGTCATGAGAAATAAGTTCCACAGATAATTATCATAGTTAAACACAATTCACAGACACATTACCGATTGGTTGGCCATATCAATGCACACTGATATAATGCAATGCAGCTTATGTGTATAATCAATCCTACACTGTAACTGTTTTTTTTTCCCTTTCTTCCTTGTAAAACCAAGTTGGTAGGGGCAGTTGAAACCTGCTGGTAACATGCTTGATCACATATCAAGGGACTAAGTACATGGACACTGGATGCATGTTTGAATGCAAAACAAAGCAATTAGTACAACGTGTATTGACTCTAAATACATGCTTGATTGCAAAGCAAGCAATTAATACCCAAATACAGACTTCAAGATGTAAGTATTCCTTCCATAAGCCAATAAAGAAGAGAATGAAAGTGGTAAAAAAAAAATATATATCTGGAGGACTCAGCGCTAAAGAAGATAGCAAAATTTAGATACCACGAGTATGAGAACAGTCTTGCCCTTTGCATAACAAATGGACAGAATCCTGTAAACAGGCATCTTTCACAGAAGAAAAAAAAAAGGCATGGGAATAAGGAAAACAGAAGAAAACAAACGGTGAGTGTCTAATGAATACCTATGAAGCGTACGTGTTAGACAGGGATAGAGATGGTTGGAACTAAGTTATAAAACTCAAAATATCCAATGTGCTGTATTTCAGAATAGAATCCCAAGAAACAACAAAACTAGGAGAGTAAGAACCAAGGCTTCCTTAATTGAGACGGACAATGAGATCATCTACGTAAACACCAAGATTGGTCCAAAATTTCATCAATGATGCACACCATTTTCCATGGACACAGGAAACAACATACAAGTTGAGGTCCCAAATTTTGAATGATTTCAACGAGTCCACGATATAAATGCAACTGAACAAATTGTAGTGAACTCACTAGCCACCCCCTTAAATATTTGTAGTGAAAAAGTTACTTTCTCTTGTTGTAAACTTAGAAATAAAAGGAAGCAAACATAATAAACTTGGTAAGAAGGTCTTGCAATTCACACAAACTTTTTGAAGGGCATTATCAACCAGATGATAATAGATTCATATCTTATTTCATAGCATCAACCAAATGTCTCCATTGGTTTGTAACGATAACAATTCCAATTTCCATTGATGGAAGGTACATTGTCCAAATAAATACCTGATGTGATCCGTATATTGTTCATGCTTCAAGGATCCATGAAAATCACTCCCATCAGGATGGATACATCCATATTCCTCACTCCCATCAAGCTGGATACATCCATATTCCCCATTTATCAAAAAAAGAAAAAAAAAAAAAAAAAAAAAACACATAAAACATAGAACTTGGCCAACCTAACTTAAACCAGCATACCAAGAGGATATCCCCTTCCGTCACCTCTTTGAGGACAGAGAAGAGATCGCCCGTACTCCACATAGAACAGAACAGCTAGTTCATACAGATGCTAAGCAATAGAATCACCCTGTTCCCTCCGAGGAAAACTTAAAAATCAAGAGAGTAACCATACCTTTTCAGTCATCCTCTAACTGGCTTCTGCAGAACAGCTGACATGTAAACCTGAGGCTTCCCAGTTCCTGAACCATCAACCTTCTCTCCTACGACCCACCTCAGCTTCTTATATCCAAACCGCTCGATCAACCGCGTGACCGTCTTCTTCCGCTCTTCATCAACACAATGGAAGTTATCCAACCAAAACAGCCCCCCTGCCCGCAGAATCCTATCAACATCAAACATCAAGAATTCCAACTTCTCCGGTCGGGCCATGTCGCCAAGACCATTCGACGTGTGGACCAGATCAAAGATACCATTATAAAACGGAAACCTCTGGTCAAACGTCACAAAGATTGGGAAGAGCCCCCTGGCAGCAATGAACTCATTGAAAGGCGCATTCTCATTCAGAGCACGAGTAACTATAGTAACATTCCTCTCTGCCATTCGAGCGGCAAAGGTCCCAGACCCGCCTCCAAGATCAAACCCAATCCTGATATTCCCACCCCCCATTGCCAACACATCATCGATAACGAAATCATTCTTACCCCTGGCCTTGATCCACCTCTGCTTCTCAAGACCACCATCGGTCAGATCAAAGCAACCGATGCAATCCCCGCCCAGTTTCTTCCCATTCAGGCAGCGGAAGCCCTTGCAAGAAAACCCAGTCCAGCTGGCAACAACCTGATCGCTGACGTTGGCCCACAGCGAAAGGGGGAAACGAAGGAGGCGGCCCGCCTTGGAGACCACCGGAGCGAAGCATCTCCGGCGAGGCAGAGGCTCGCAGCCATGCGAAACGAGCTTCTGGGCGAGATGGGAGTCTTCAGGGCAAGCACCGCCGGGCTTGTAATTCATGTACTGGGAGAGGAGATGGATGGAAGAAGCGCAGGAGTGGGCGATGGAGGCGACGAGCTCGGTAATGCCGGAGCGGGAATCCTTTCCGAGGGGGAGAGGATGGCGGTGAAGGAAGGAAGTGAGTTCGGTGGGAAGATTGGGAAGTGAAAGATCGAGGTTTGGGTAGCCAAGGATCTGTTTCTCCATCTGAGAGAGCTTCTTTTGGGAGAATTCGATTTCGCGAAGGATGAGAGAGACATGTTCCGAAATGAGGGAGATGTTCTTGTGGTGGTGGTGATGGTGAGGGTTGGGTGATGAAGTGAAGGCATAAAGGGCGAAGAGATTGGTAGTGAGGACTGAGAAGAGCATAGCAATGTTCAGAGCTGATGAACAGAGCGATGCTCTCTTGAATCTTGCAGTTCCATCTCCGATCTTCAGAGATACAGCTCCCGCCATTCTCTCTCTCTCTCTCCCCTCCACTCCTTGTCTCTGATTTTCAGATTTCGATTCGTATGATCGACAAAAGGGACATGAAACAGGAAAAGGGGGAGACTAGATTTTTAAAATATCGCGAAATTTTCTCGGAAAATATCGAGCTCCTTTTTTGCGATTTTATCGCGATATATAACTATATCACCGGTAAATTTCCAATTATTCCTTAGTCTCTTGAAAGCATTTCCCTTCGCAGGTAAAACTTTCTTTAGAAGTAGTTTGCATGTTTGTAAATGATTCACCAGTAAATTATTTTATAATAAATAATTTATGGCTAATTTATTTGCCTTCAAGTGATTTATAGTTTTTAAATAGTCTGCGAATGATTTATATTATGTAATTGTGTATTCATACTAAAAATATTTTAAAGAAATAATTCATTAAATAACATTGAAATGGCATATAGAAGTGGATTTTAAAGTGATTTATTAGATCAAGCCTCATCTCACTAAAATTTAGGATGATCCCATAAAACTAAGTAGTAAATAAATTATAGGAGTGGGCTCACAAATTCAAATGCTCTTTTATAATAGGATAATAATATGATTTGATACAGTTGGACGAAGGAGGGAGAAAGCAAGAGGGACAGAAAGTGGAGATTGAAAGAGAAAGCTACTGAAGTTCCGATGAAGAAGAGAGTGGAAACTGTCTTTTCTTTATATACCATCCTTTAAATAAATAATAAAATAATAATAAGAGCGAAAGGAAAGTCTTTTTGTGAATAAATTAAATCTTTTTTTTTTTTGGCTAGTAAATTAAAAAATTATAAATTGCTTATAACTTTTAAATGATTTATTAACAAAAATGAATTTTTAAATGGAAGTTGTAAGTGATTTATAACTTGTCTCATTTACCACCATTCAAACAACTCCTTATATTTTAATTAACTCAATAATTATAGGTAGATGCTATGGAGTACCATAAGTTATGGTCCAATCCATTGATCCAAATTGTTCACTTATTTCAGCACATATTTCATAGGTTACCATCTAAACATTTGCATTATTATGTAAATATTAACTTATTTAATTTTCTAAATGAATAATGATTATTTTCTTAAGTAATTATCATATGGTTTATAATGTTTAATTTTATTCTTTTTATTCTTTTTTTACACATGCACCCACCACACACCCCACGCACGCCGTAGTGAGATTTCACCACCTGTGGTTTCGAACCCAAGACCTCGTGTTGAAACTCCTCAAAGTCTACCACTCGGGCAAGGAATGGAATCCACTTATGATGTTTAATTTGATAGGCCTACTTTTTAACACTAAAATTGAGAAAATACAAAATATATGATAGGAACCATCACAGTATATGTGACTTAATTATCCACACCATCCATCCTTATGCCAGTTGAATTTAAAGCATGAGCTAAAAAATGGGATAAATCTAAAGCTAAAGTGGACTCTGCAAAAACAAATTGTGGGTCACTTGAGTGTTGGATCAATCTCATTTTTCAGCTCATGCCTCGAAGCATTATGGTAAAAAACTGGATGGCATAGATATTATATATATATATATATATATATTGCAGTAGGGCCCACAAATTTAAATTAATCTTTTTAAACCAGTTTTCAAAGCAAAAATACTAATGTATTTTCAAACAAAATAAAAATATAATAATTACTTATTTACTAGGTATTTATCAAGGATTCAAAAAATCAAACTGGCTTACCATTTAATCAATGGCCTTTAATATAGATAGTCAACATAATTTACACACAAATAGGTCCAATCAACAGTGGCTTAGAATCATTTTTTTTAAAGGATCAGTCATTAATTCGTTGTAATTCTAAAGATCACTTTTGTTAAGCAATCTTGACCATCCATATAGGACTCGGATAAAGACAATTGTAGATAATAAGCCCAAGTTCACGGTAATTGAATCATCTAATCAGTGTGATATTTTCTTGGTATCCCATGTGTTATAGAGTAAACAGATGGTTCAGATCAACCCATTGGAATGTCTAAGTGGACCGATGCAACTAAGGGCCTATTTGGGAGCGTGGATTTGGAACCCCCTTGGATTCGGAATCCCTAGGATTAGAAACCCCCTGGATTTGCAATCATCCCAGTGTGTTTGGCACCCCGGAGTGTGAATCAACTTTAATCCAAAAGTACCTATCCGTAGTATATTTATAGGGGTTTGAATTTAATCACTAAATCAACTTTAATATCTCTAATTAGTGAGATATGTAATATTTTATGGAGTTTTCCTCCTCAGGTCAGAGGATATGTGGTGCAGTTCAGATGCCACAAACAGTGGAATCACTGCACTGCTCGACTGGTCAAGTGAACAGTGCTCGACCAGTCGAAGGTCACTCGACTCAAAGTCCAGTGAGCTCAGTGAATAGTGCTCAACCAATCGAGTGAACAGTGCTCAACCAGTCAAGGACTCTTCTCAACTAGTCGAGCTTACGCAGATTTGAGTCCAAATCTTGTGCAAACTGCGAAAATTGGAGGCGATTTTGCAAGAAGTGCGAAAGGGGGTTTTCAAATCTATAAATATGGGTGCCTAGGGCCTTTCTAGGTAATGTAAGAGGATTTTTTAAAGCTTTGCAAGGGCTTGCTAAAGAATTTAGGGCTATCAAAGGTGTGAGAGAGAGAGAGAGAAAGAAATAGAGAGGAAGCTTGTAGAAGGGAGGTTATGCTCATGGAGGTGATTTACTGTGCAATCAACATCTTAGCGCTTCTACGTCCTCGTGATCAGTGAAATCTCTCTATTTTTCTTTTATTCTCTTATTGTTTATCCACTCCTGCATAAGTGAAGAAGGTTATAACGTTCTACTTCATAATGGATTATTGATCTGGATGAAGTCCTATGGTTTTTACCTCTTTGAGGATTTTTCACGTAAAAATCTCTTATGTGGTGTAGTTTATGCTTTGATTTATTTCATTGCTTTATTATCCCACAATTCTGGTTTGTTGTAGGAGGCTAGATCCTAAGGTTTTGTGCAAGATCCCCAACAAAGTGGTATCAGAGCTAAGTTCATTGAACGGAGTGGGATCGGTTCTGAATTATAGAAGGTGGTTCATCAAGGATGATCGGTCTCAATGGTTCTAACTGGACCATATGGAAGGCTAAGATGGAGGACTTGCTTTATTGCAAAGACTTATATTCTCCAATTTTAGGCATATCAGCAAAATCCAAGGATATGTTTGATGATGATTGGAAGAAGTTGGACCAGAAGGCGATGTGGTTTATTAAACAATGACTGGATGATTCTGTGTTCCACCATGTGTCTAGGGAGACCTCAGCTGTTAGCCTATGGCTGAAATTGGAAGGGCTGTGTGAGAGGAAGACAGCTGGTAATAAAATCTTCCCGATAAGACGACTTGTGAATCTCAAGTTCAAAGATGGCGGTTCTGTGGCTGAGCACATAAATGAGTTCAGCAATATAGTGAACCAGCTCTCCACTATGAAGATAGTCTTGGATGATGAATTACAGGCTTTACTATTTCTTAGTTCATTGTCTGACATTTGGAAGACATTGATAGTATCTCTAAGTAACTCCATGTCAGATGGAAAGGTATTCATGGAATAGGTAACTAGTTATCTCTTCAATGAGGAGACAAGGAGGAAGTCTCGGAAGTCTACTAAGCAAGATGCCCTTGTGACACAGGAACGGGGGAAAGAAAAGAACAGAAAGGGCGGAAAGGCCCGAGATAAATTAAGAGGCAAATTGAGTACTAGGAAGAATGTTGAATGCTGGAATTGTAACAAGAAGGGTCACTATAAGCATGAATGTCGTAAGAATAAGAACAATAAAAAAGAAAATGAAAGGAGATGGAAGATGAATCGGATTCCACTACAGTCGCTTCAGATGGCGATGTTGTAATTATTCTTTCAGAAGATCAGGATGTATATCTCACGACTATGAGTCAGGACACCGACTGGATGATAGACTCGGGAGTCTCGTTTCATGCGACTCCACGTAGAGACTTCTTTACAAGCAACAAGTCAGGTGACTATGGGACCATGAAGATGGAAAATTTTGACGTATCGAAGATCATAGGGGCCGGTGATATTTGTGTGAAAACCGATGTAGGTTATACGTTGGTTCTCAGGGATGTGAGGTATATCTTAGATATTCGCTTCAACTTGATGTCGACGGGAAGGCTAGATGATGATGGCTATGAAAGCCGGTTTGCTAGTGGGCGCTAGAAGTTCACCAAGGGTTCGTTGATCACAGTTAAAGGAAAGAAGTGTTGCACCCTTTACAAGGTAGGTATCAGTCTGTGCAAGGATGGATTGAACACAGCGGAGATTTAACTATTGACATGTGGCACAGGCGTCTAGGCCACATGAGTGAGAAAGGGCTTCAGATACTAACGAGGAAGCGGCTCATTCCAAATGTGACAGATTTTCCTCTCAAAACCTGTCTTGATTGTTTATCAGGCAAACGTATAGAGTTTCATTTATTAAATCTACTTCTCATGTTAATAAAGTGTATGCATTAGATTTAGTGTAGATCATTCAAGTGCATCCGTACTGACAATGGTGGTGAATACATCAGTGACTTCCACGAGTATTGTAAGTCCTTGGGTATACGACATGAATAAAGGGTTCCCAAGACCCCTTAGCATAATAGTGTAGTTGAGCGAATAATCGCACCATTTTTGAGAAAATCAAATGCATGTCATCCCATGCGAAATTGCTCAAGGCATTCTAGGGAGAAGTAATGCACACAGAAGTGTATCTGATAAACAAGTAGTCCTCAATCCCGCTGAATGGAGAAGTGCCTAAGAAGGTGTGGACTAAACAGGATCCATCGTACAGTCATCTTAGGGTGTTTAGATGCAGGGCATCCGTTCACGTATCAAAGGATGAGAGGTTCGAGCTTGATATGAAGATCAGGCAGTGTGTGTTCTTGGGGTATGGTGATGAAAAGTTTGGTTATAGATTGTGGGATTCGACAGAGAAAAAGCTTGTCAAGAGCAAAGATGTGGTTTTTTGTAATGCCTTGAAAATTAAGGGTCAAGCATAAACTCCACACCCGAGTTCCAGAACATCACCTATACAACATTTTCCATGATGGATGAATGTTGACTGTATTAGTGTATAAAATATGAAGTGGATTAAGCCAAAACAGTAAAACATAATCCAAGGACAGTTGTAATACGCTAGCAGAAGACTGAAATGAATATATAAACTAGTATAAGTCCCCAAAATATGTCTGCAATGTCAGGTCAATAATTACAAGTGGTGTCAAAAATAGAAAATGTTAAAAGAATATAATAGTCCTCTACATGCATAATCTCTGAAGCCCCGTCGAACCGGACTCGACTCATGTGAATCTGCCCGAAAACTGCATGAAAGAGAATGCCTCCTCGTCATCCTCGCAGTCCGGCTCCGCTTTACCAGCATCACCATCATCTGAAACTAAAACAGAGACTGGTTGGTGTTGCAAATACCGTCTCGTAACGTGGGAGTGAGTGATCAACTTAGTGGAACTATACAGCAGAGGTTAACATGTTAGCAATTCAATAAAGCAGTAATGATAAAGCAATACAATCAAACATTCCTAGATACTCTTATTAATGCAAGGATGAGATATTTTCATGAATGTATGCCCTGGCCTACACTCCCTCGTGCGACACCATCTTACATTCGCGGCATGCTTCCAGCCCTCTGTGCACTTCATCGTCGGCACATGCAGTGCGATGATATGAACATGATTACCGAGTTATTATTAGTCATTTTCATACAGCAGGATTAGGAAGCTAAGGTACATCCCTTGTATCAATACCCAAACGATAATCCATTCTGGGGTCGTCAGTCCTAGACAATCTCATACGATGTTGCGGTTCTAGGTCGCCACAAAAGGGCTTGTCACCAAATCAGTGTTGCTCCTGCGGAAAACACATCACATGCACAGGATGCGACAATTGATCAGTGTAGGCCTAGTTATACTCTAATGCTACGGAAAGACTCGTCGCCTCAACGCAGACTCAGAGTATGCTCGAGGTCACTACAAAGGGCTCGTCACCAATCAATGTAGGCCGACAGCACGAATATAGTGTCTCATATTACTATAATCGGCTCACGAGTCTAGGTGCTCACTGGTCACTACGGGGAGGCTCGTCGCCCCAGCGTAGGCCGACAGCTCGACCACGGTGTCCCATACCACCATGCCCGGCTCATGAGTCTTAGCGGATCGAGGTACCAAGGTTAGAGGGACTTTGCACTGGTAAGTTTGGTACATTGGGTTCAAACGGTAGCATCCAAACATGGTGAATATACATCGGGTCAATCGGGTTACTTGACGGGCTCGACTAGCACGAGCGCACGTCGAGTGAATCGACATGAAGTGCGTAAACACTCCGTGTGGCCAAATCACTGCCGACAACTCTAGTACAGCCCGGGTTCGTCAAACACATCTTATGTAGCGAATCAATCTCAGCCACGAATTCCAGTCTGTTACCGAATGCCTGGACCAATATGGCTCCAATCACGTACACGATCAAGAATAGACATTCGATTCAAATTCCACATACATATGAGCATGTTATGAAATATAACTTAAACATGAATACAATACGTGGAGGAAATCATACACACAGTTAGCATGAATTGAAATAGGCTAAATATAACATGAAGGAAATCATATATACTAGCAAGGTGATTGAGAGTCATCTCTCATTACACTTAAATATCATAGTTTACCTATTTCTAACTCATTCAGACATTTACACAAACACTTAGATTACACTATTCAACATACATCACGTATGTTGACATATTGCATATTTGGGCAATTCCTTTTACTAAGGAGTTGTCGCATACATAACAATCATGTACTAATAATGATTTATCATGACAATTACAGATCCAAAATTTATACGTATACAGGTATTTCAACAAATACATAGAATATACTATAGTATACATATTTCATACGTATTCATAACGCGAAACAAACGACACGTTTTGCATGTGAAATAGCATCCACGTCAATAATAAATTATTATCTGACATTGAAAACTTTGAAAATCATAACCTATATGTCTATAATCCGCACCTTACGCCGATAAACGCGTAACGAATTCAGTTTGTTCATTCACGCTTCGTCTACGGCCCAACGGCAACCTATTACATGAAATAGGTTAGCTATTACATTACTTTAACTACTTGAAACCCTAGGACTGATTAGGGTTAAGTTTCCTTACCCAATAGTGTATTTGAAATCACCGGAATAGTGATTTAGTAACGGTGTGTAAGCACAAGGAGTAACTAAAATTGAATCTCAGGAGTAGCTCTCACTTCTCTCTCACTTTCTCTCTTTTTTCACTTAGGGTTGTACGAAATTCGTATGGTGAGAGAGGGTGAGGGTTTCAAGCCCTTATATAGGCCCAAAACTCACTAAAATAGTCTCATGGCCAAGGTATACTTAGGTTATATCCAAATCGGCCTTGTTCCGATCCAACGGAGCATTTCTAGACTTCCTGTTACTGAGCGCAGTTGGACTTAAGCTCATAGATGTTGGATATTGATCAAGTTAAGTTTTCGGTTCGATCGGATTTCCAGATCAACCGTGGCGGTCCAGTTTCAGTTCAGCGGTCACCGAAACTCGATCAAGGCCACAAATAATTTGACATGAGTGGGTCATCATCCCTTATCCGAGGGTGAATTTGGGTCAAAATCCAACGGTCAGAATGCTTATAAATGTCGCGCAAGCGACACGACTCAGATTTCTTAAAGTCATATTTAATTTCTTAAAAATCTTCAGTTTCTCACACTCTTCACTCTGGAATCAAGCGAATCGTCCCAGGAAATCATCTGGACTTGATTTTCAAGGTAATTGTCAAGTCCAATCAGGCGATCGTAATTGTCTAAGTTCATCGCTATCGGACTTTCGACGTACGGTCCAGGTCCGATACGGAGTTTCAGAATGCTCCCGAGAGCAACTAGGTTTAGAGATTGATCCTAGATTTTAGGGTAACATAGCGTTAACAATTCTATAGGTTTTGGGTCTTACTGATCGTATTTAAAGTGGTTAGTGCTAATTTCACAGGTAATCTAGTTTAGCACTAGTTAAGTCACGTTAAATTTCTAAATAATTTAATTCTAAATGATTTCTTTGGCTTTGAAATTGAGTTATGAGAAGTTACCAAAGTGTTATGGTTGACCCATTGCCTAAGGACGTCTAACTTTAGGTTGGCAAAAATTCGGGGTGTTACATTTTCTTTGAAGATTAGTATATAGAAGACATTAGTAAGCTAGAGAAGAACCAGCCTACTTCAAGTGAGCGAGAGGACATGGATCCAATTATTCCTTCCGTAGTGCCTGATGACGAGGGAGTACAGCAAGGTGAAGAGGAAAGAGAGTTCCTTCATAAGATGGACCAGGGGAGCAGCCCCCACTTCATCCACCTATTGAGCCACAGGTGAGGAGGTCATCGAGGGACAGATAACCATCTAAAAGGTACTCACCATATGAGTACATTATGCTGACTGATGGGAGAGAGCCAAAAAATTATTCTGAGGCCTTAGCCGACGAGCATAAGGGGGAGTGGTTGAAAGGTATGCAAGAGGAGATGAAATCCTTACATAAGAAGCACACCTATGATATGATAAAATTACCTAAGGGCAAGAAAGCTTTGAGCAACAAGTTTGTGTTCAAAAAGAAGATTGAGCAGAAGAATTTACACTTATGGTGAAAGAGTTTGGTCAGAGAGAAGACATAGACTTTGAGGAGATATTCTCACTAGTGGTGAAGATGACATCCATACGGGTGTTGTTTGGGTTGGCGGCTAGCATGGATCTAGAGATAAAGCAGTTAGATATTAAAACTGCATTCCTCCATGGTGACCTAGAAAAAGAGATCTACATGCACCAACCAAAGGGGTTTGAAGTCAATTGCAAAGTGCATACAGTGTGTAAGTTGAGGAAGAGCTTGTATGGGCTAAAACAAGCTCCACGGCAATGGTACAAGAAGTTCAACTCGTTTATGTTGAAGCATGGGTATGACAGAATGGAGTCAGACCACTGTGTGTTCACGTGCAAGTTCTCAGATGGTGATTTCTTAGTTCTACTGTTATACATTGATGACATGCTCATCATGGAAAAAGACATCAAAAGATTGACAGGCTAAAATAGGAGTTGGGCAAGTCGTTTGCGATGAAAGACTTGGTCCCAGCTAAACAGATTCTAGGAATGGAGATAACCCGTAACAGAAGTAGCCGGAAGCTTTGACTGTAACAAAAGCGGTATATTGAGAAAGTTCTAAAGCGATTCAATATAAATGCAACGAAGCTGGTCAATACTCCACTAGATGTTCACTTTAGATTGAGCGACAGACAGTGTCCTGAGACGAAGGCAAAAGTGGAAGAGATGTAGAAGATACTCTACGCGTCAGTTACAGGAAGTTTGATGTATGCTATGGTGTGTACATGCCCAGACATAACATATGCGGTTGGTGTTGTCAGCCAGTATCTTGTCAATCCTGACAAAGAGCATTGGATAGGGGTGAAATAGATACCGCGGTATCTAAGAGGCTCATTCAGGTTGAGATTATGCTATGGTGACGGAAAACCTGTGTTAAAGGGCCAAACAAATACAAATATGACATGTGACATAGACTCCAGAAAGTCTATATCGGGATTCATGTTCACGTTTGTAGGGGGAGCAGTCTCTTGGCAGAGCATGGTACAGAAGGTCGTAGTATTGTCAACGACAGATGCTGAGTACATTGCAGTCACGGAGGCATGTAAAGAGATGTTTTGGATGAAGAGGTTCATATAGGAACTTATCCTGAAGCAAGAGCAGCACGTAGTCTATTGTGATAGTCAAAGTGATATACACTTGAGAAAGAATCTAAGTTAGCACTCCAAGTCGAAGCACGTAGAGATTCGGTATCACTGGATCAGGGATACTTTAGAACAAAAGGTGTTACAACTTGAAAAGGTCCACGCGGACGATAATGGATCAGACATGATGACCAAGGCTTTACTCATGGGCAAGTTTGAGGTCTGTAAAAATCAGGCTGACTTGAAGAAGGTGAATTCCTCATAAGTCGGAAAGGGAGAGATTTGATAGAATTTTCCTCCTCAGGTCAGAGGAGATGTGGTGCGGTTCGGATGTCACAAACAGTAGAATCACCGCACTGCTTAACCAGTCGAGATCACTGCTTGACCGGTCGAGTGAACACTACTCAACCAGTCAAGGGTCGCAGACTTAAAATCTAGCGAGCTCAGTGAACAGTGCTCGACCAGTCGAGGGTCACTCGACTCAAAGTCCAGCGAGCTCAGTGAACAGTGCTCGACCAGTCGAGGGTCACTCGACTCAAATTTTAGCGAGCTCAGTGAACAGTGCTCGACCAGTCGAGGGTCACTCGACTTAAAGTCTAGCGAGCTCAGTGAACAGTGCTCGACCAGTTGAAGACTCTGCTCGACTAGTCGAGTTTACATAGATTTAAGTCCGGATCTTGTGCGGACTACGAAAATTGGAGGCGATTTTGCAAGAGGTGCAAAAGGGAGTTTCCAAATCTATAAATATGGGTGTCTAGAGCCTTTCTAGGTAATGTAAGAGGGTTTCCTAAAGCTTTACAATGGTTTGCTAAAGGGTTTAGGGCTATCAAAGGTGTGAGAGAGAGAGAGAGAGAAAGAAAGAAAGAAAGAGAGGAAGCTTGTAGAAGGGAGGTTATGGTCGTAGAGGTGATCTATTGTGCAAATAACATCTTGGCGCTTCTACGTCCTCGTGATCGGTGAGATCTCTCCGTTTTTCTTTTATTCTCTTATTGTTTATCCACTTTTGCGTAAGTGAAGAAGGTTGTAATGTTCTACTTCATAGTGAATTGTTGATTTGGACGAGGTCCCATGGTTTTTACCTTTTGAGAATTTTCCACGTAAAAATCTTGTGTGGTGTGGTTTATGCTTTAATTTATTTCTTTACTTTATTATCCCATAATTCTAGTTTGTTTTTGGAAGCTAGATCCTAAGGTTTTGTGCAAGGCCCCCAACAATTTTTGACACAATGGTTGTGATAAGCCCGCAAAAATATATGTTTTGCCCGAAAACGATGAAATTTCAAGACTCGAATAGGCCACAAGCACAAGATCATGTCTTGAGTGATTGACCAACGATTTTTAATCATTAATTTACATGGACAATGTTTGGACGGTTTTGGACAATGTTTGGACAGTATTGATTTACATGGACAATGTTTGGACAGTGCTGATCATCATTAATGGGTCATGTGCCCAATAGAATGATAGTGTATAGTGACGCACAAGTTACACCCGCAACTATTAAAATTATTTTAAGTGTAATCCATACTCTTGCTGTGGATTGCAAACCCCCTGAAGAGGGGATTAGAAACCCCCTGGATTTGAAACACCCGATTACTTTACCGGGGACTTGAAACCCCCCCCCTCAAATCCCTCCAATCCAAGGTGCCAAACGACACCTAAGATCACCATAACGGCTTCGAAAGCACATGAGAGCAATGAGTATACATTTAGATCTCTAAATTATATGTTTATAATAAGTATCTACTATTTTTAAAGTCAGCTAATATCCAGAGAAACTCAAATTTTCAAAATCTCCCGATAAATTACCTTAACACTAATAAAAGCACAGAGAACGACATTTGCATTACAACGCGGGGGACGTCCTTGTGGGCAGCGCTGGGTATTTACCGGGTTTACTTTCAGAAGCAGAGAGCCACGTGGATGAAATTTTCGTTAGATCCGCCCCGTCCATCAGGTAAGATGCCTCATATCAACCATGAAATTCAAAATTCATGATCATAAAGAACTCAGGTAAGCCACACCGTAGAAAAGAGTTCGGATGGAATACCTATCATTAGATTTGTATAGGGCCCGCTGTAGCGTTCAGATGCCATCCAATCCATCCATTTGACGTGACTCACAAGGTGAAAGAAATTCTTTGTATTTCAGAACTCGGGTGGGCCATACAACATGAATTTAAAAGGTTATGGTACATTTTTTTTGGAAACCCACATGAGTATTGAATCATCTATATTTTTGGGATCAAGTATCGCCCACGTGGCATACCTTGAGCAATTAGAACTATTTCCTTCGTTCAGAGGGAACTACATGGGAGCTGACACCGAACTTGACTCGACTTGACTCGGTACCGAGTCCAACATGCATCCGATTTCAAATCTGATATAGACTAATCCAAATCGAGTTCGTCCCTATTAAAAGTAATGAAACAGATCGAGTTGGCTTTAATTTGGATCGAGAGATGAGTGAGGAAGTGGAGAGAGAGAGTGTGAGAGAGAGAGACAGGAGGGTGGTGATGGTAGTAAATGATTGCGTGATTTAAAAGAGGAGAGAGGGAGTGGAGAGGAAAAAGAGGAGGAGAAGGATAGTGATGGTGGCGGGTGGTTGCCGGCCTTGGAGGGAGGGAGGGAGGGAGGGATCAGGTTAGAGTGGGTTAGGGTCAGACATATAAGGTTAGATGTACTTGGAAATTAGAATATTTTATTGTATTTATACTCAAATTCAACTCAAGTCATGTTTGATTGAAGAGTTTATGGCTAGGTTGAATTATTAGATAACTCGAACTCAACTCAATTTAAATTGAGATGGGTGAAGCCTGCTCAGTTCAAACCGACTCACTCACTTAATATGGGCCGCGTCGGGTTTGAACCAGTTGGACAAGTTGAGTCATCCGGTGCCTAGCTCTACACAAGAGTGTTGAATCATCTTGATTTTTGAAACTCTTGCGGGGATTCTTGATACGCAGGCACTTAGAAATGGTCCACATGGCATAATTAATTAGAACTAAGCTGAATTATGGAATTTACGATGGTTAAATTAGTTTTGGAAATTCAGATTGATTGAACTATCTTAACCTCTGATTAATGGACACTTTTTTGTTGAAATAAGATCACTGGATGGTCTCCATTTTTAACCGTCCAGTAAATGCCCACCAATCCTACAGGCAGAGATTAAGCAAATAAGTTAAATTTTTGTTCATGGTACATCTAAACTGGGGACCATAATTTAGATAGCTTAATTTGATTTAATTTTATCCCTGATACTCTTTCTAAGTAAATTTTTAAGCGCCTGTGTATCATCCATCACACTCAATCAGAGCATCAAAGCTTCTTATTTTTTCCATGACTCCCTGTGAGCCGCGATCGACCTCGTCTGTCAACTTTCGTACACCGAGAGCCACGTGGGTGAAACTTTCATGAGATCCATCCCGTCCATCAGGTAAGTTTCCACATGTTCACTTTAGGGAAAATAAATTTTGATGATCCAGTAGCTAGGTGGGTCACACCGAAGGAAATAGTAATGATGAACGCCTACCATTAGGGTTTTTTTTTTTTTTAAGGTCCGTAACCCTGTAGGCACCTAGCGCGAGCCACGCTTGATAAGATTCCCACATGAAAACAAAACAGTTGCGGAACAGATTGCTGTGGCTTCATTGATATAATAAATAAATGACAGTCTAGCTACCGTGATAGTCCACCACCACTTCTCAAATACTGCCGTGGCGACTTCTTCCCAGCCATACATGCACATAAACGCAGAACCATCTAAAGCGCACCACAAGCGGCCGCAATTGAGCATAGCCCAAATTTCAATAATGAGACCATTTTAACCATTCACCTCAGTTTGGACCGTTAATCAGTGCACTAGTCATTCAATCAGTGGGAGTTTTGCGTGATAGCTTGGACGATCTTGAGACGGGCACAATTTATGAGTCCCCACCATGCTAATTATGGTGGTAAACTATCACGATGGTCTGGTTGTTAAATATTTATATAGTGGTCGATTGTGACCTTTGTGCGAGTATGTTTTAAGTAATTCCACGGGGTTTACATGGTTAGTCAGATGGGTGCCTCTCTGGAAGATGTTTTTTTTTAAAAAAAAAATGTAATTTGTGTTAAAGGGCTGTTTGAGAAGCAACAGACCCTGAAAGCATTGTTTTTTAACTCAGTTGGATCAACATTCAAAACCCATGTTCTGTTCTTTTCAGCCCCAATGCGCGAAAGTATCCGAAATATGTGATAGATTCTCGTCTGTTAAGGATTACAGAATTAAAGCAATCAATTTCATTTCCTTCATATTTCCTTAGATTTTCATAGAGGAACCTTTTTTTTTTTCATTCTCAGACAAGAAAAAAGAAATGTATGTTTTCTTTTCTTTTCTTAGCTTCTTTTTTTTTTCCACCAATCCAAATAGGTTATTTTCAGAGATTTAAGGTTTTTATTTTCAAGCCTACGTATCATCATGGGTTCAATTCATATACTTGATTCCAGTTGATAAAGTTCTTAAATTATTTTGCCTTCTCATTGTTTCATATAAAGTTCTTTTCCTAGTCTCTGCCTATTTTATGAACTATTGTGTAAGGGAGCCATGCAACGATGTTGTATGGGTTTTTTTTTTTTTTCGTTAGCTTGTTAGTACGCCCCACTGTCAGTTCACACTTCACTATTAGCCACCCCCATTAGGAATCGACACCATGACCTCAGTGTTGAAAATGTTGTATGGTTAGGTATGCAAACAGTGACTGACTTCACTAGGGTGGTTCTAGGAGCAGATGACAAGATCTTGGCTTTCCAATCATTGTTTATTATAGATTCGATCAATGAGAAAATCAAATCAGTAGTTTTGTGAAAACCATTTATAATTGGAATTCCTAAGTATTTAGTATTGAGATTAATAATAAATGCTTCAAATTTATTAGTTCTTTCATGCTTAATCTTGGTTGAGTGTTTTTGAAAAATAAATTGTAGATTTCTGGTTATTGATTTGTTGTCAAGCGTCCTCCTCTCAAAATTTATGGATAATATTCTTTAAAGTATAATAAGAATCTTAGTTATTTTTTTGCCAGAAATCATAATATCATCAGCAACGAGGTGGGATATGCTTTGTGCAAGATCTTGACGTCTAATTTGGAAAATTTATTCTCTGATTGGTCAACGATTTATTTTCTAGATAGAGCTTCCATACAAATTATAAATAAATATGAATACAACATCACCATATCTAAGACCTCCTTTAGGTTTAAATAAACAAGTTGGGCTATCATTGATCAAAACCAAGTGAGAAGGGGTTGTAACACATTCCATTATAAGGTCAAGCCATTTCGAATTGGGATTCTCTCTCTCTCTCTCTCTCTCTCTCTCTCTCTCTGGAAGAAATGAATAACTTTCCCATGATGAGACATTTCATCATTTTTGAATAGCTAAGGAAATATAGTATTTGGAAATATAATCATTACCCAAATACTATAATCAAATTTTTACGCCAGAAATACAAGGTGACTTTTGTGAAAGCTTTATTGGGATTTTCATTTGTTATCTAAATAAGACCATCAAAATCGAATCCATGAAAATCTATACTCATGGAATCATCATTGGGTGATCATTATAATTTTTTGTTCTTCTTTTTCTTTTCCCACCATCCAAGCACGCCCCTTTAACTCATTATAACAACCATCTTTCTCTTCAAATTATGAATATGTGTTTGTGTTAGTAAAAAATGTTCACTGTCAAAGAATTTCTTTACTACATCTCACATCTACCGTCCAATGGTATTCTAATTTTGTTAGAAAAATACATTTCGAAGGGCCTTGTATAGCCCAATGCCTTTAAGAGTCATCAAATTTTCACCATTATCTACCATTTTAAAAAGTACATCATCCCCTCCAGAGATAAACCGTATCCAACAGGTTCATTAGCTCCCAACTGGCTCCAGTGCTACGAATTGAGCAACTCCCCGATGAGCCTTAGCAATGGTTTGCAATTATATTTTCTACTTCTTTATGCCAAGTATCAATCCATTTCCTCCAGAGATTTTAATTTGATTTATTTTGTTTTTATTTCTTCTCGATAGCATGTATGAAAGGATGAAGTAGGATTAAGTTTCTAACGTTCCGAACCCTGGATTTTTGTCACCATAAGGTCTTTTTGGAGTTGGAAGGAGGTTATGATATTCAGATGTCAGATTCCTACGTTGTTCCTCATCATCTACATAGTATTCAGTGCTCCGAGCTGGGTTCCGACTTAGAATCAAATTCATTCTGTTTGATATCTGGTTTAATCATTTTTCAATGTTCCCAAAAATTTCTGTTCCATTTTATTAGAATGTCTCGTCTCAGGGCTTCGCTAGAGAGATCTGCAAGGATGTTGAATGGCCAAGAACCCTACATGTGCTAACATACAACCGGTTGTGATATCCGGAGCATTAGTCTCTTTGACATGAAATTGATATTCTATGGCTCAAAATGCCCCTTCAATAGGTTAATTCTTCACCTCTCAATTTGTGGCCTACAGAGAGAGAGAGAGAGAGAGAGATGGATATGAGCTGGAAAGAGTAATACAACAGTCCACGTTTAACTTAAAAAAGGTAACCCCCTTCCATTGGAACAACTCCCATTGATGTCAAGCTTCCACCAACCAACCTGCAAAGCTTCTTTCCATGAAGAACTATTTCTTTCCCTTATCACCGGGCCCCACTTTCCAGCAACATCCAACACGGAAATACATTTAGTGCCCATTTGGATGCAACTCTCGAAAGGGGGTTTTCCACGGTGCCGGATTTTCCCATAACTTCCTTATTGACTAAATCGGTCCACTCACGGCGAGTGGGCTATTTTATTGCCCATTCTGTGAGTGGCAGACGGGGTTTCGAAAGTGCATCCAATGCACAACTGGGTTTGGCTCAAACGGTGTTTAGGCATCAAAAACCCCTTTTGAGGGTGCGCCCAAACGGACCCATTAAGTAACAGAGGCCAAGATACAAAGGACTGTTTACTCTTCTCTTTGATCCATGAGGATGGAGATCTATTGATGATCCTACCATTGGTCCTCCTGAGCATTTCTAGAACACTCTTCATCTGGCATTGAGTATCCATTCTCTTCTTACTCCAGGAAACTACACGTCCTCTTAGAAAGCTGCAACCTAGAGCAGCAAAACACAACTAGCAGATGGTAAAACTCCCACTACATCTAAAACATGCAGAACTTTCCAAAGCAACCATCACCAAGTATAAAGAAAACAATACAACAAGAAGAAGAGAAATTCGAAAGGAGAACCATTTGAGGTTTGGATTGAACTGTCCTATACTTGAGGAAGAAAGCTATGTTTCCTGATACTTCGCTGACATTTGCATAATTAAAAGGATAAACTGCACGAATATTTAACAGTGCTACAAACTACTGCATCTTTTTTCTTTTTTTTCAAAATATACAAACTACTGCATCTTGTAACAGCCCAATCAGAAAAACTCATATGAAACCGGATGGACTTTGCAAACAACAGAAGGGCACAAAGAAGAAACTACCTTTATCCAAGCCCCTGTTGAAGGCTTTTGCCCTCATGATAGAGCATGAAAGCCACTACTCGACATTTGGGTAGGCAAAAATGGGATAGAGCACACAGCAATGATGTTAGAACCAAGCCACTGCAGCTCTAGTGGAACAGCAGCAGTCAAGGTGCACCCGTCACCCCAGGAAACAGTTCCGATATCTTGTTGAATACATCCATAATCTGAGAAGAAATTTTCAAACAGACACCAATAAACTCAAAATTTAAAACCGTGAATATCAGGAAGAACAAAACTGAGATGATAAATAGGCAAAATGTATTATAATTGACAAGAATTAAGCAATATTATAACAAACGGAACCCATTTGCTCTATCTCCTCGCATGGGCCTACTACTAGCATAAAAGAGGATCACATATGCTAAACTTCCTTGCATGAGGCTACTAGTATTGTATAAGATAAAAGAGTATCCTGTATAATAAAATAATAAAATAGTATAAGAATTTCCAGGTACATCATGCAGAAGCTAGTGATTAAATCACCAACAGTATCCCTCAATCATGTACATGCCATGTAGTTCTGTAAGTATTTGCTCCACACCTACCTAAGAGCGAACCATGAAAAGATTTTAACATGTGGAAAGTTTTTAAACAAGTAGTTCACCTTTAAATTTCATTTCCTTCTACAAGATAAAAGGATTATCAAAAACAGATTTAGGAGTCCTTAGAGCCACCCTTTCCAGTCCTCAAGGCTCCAAAACAAGTTCCGCATAACATATCAATATATATTGACATGAATTACTGACTGACACTTGATAGCTAAATTAGGTATTCCTGTAGCCAAGTATAGCATGTAATATATTTCCCACTGTTTTATAAGATTTTTATTTTTTATTTTTATTTTTATTTTGAAGGGTAACAAGAAATTTATTGAACAAGCGCCGAGCTGGCACAAAAGATTACAAGTAAAGCAAAAAACTTACAATCGTCTAAGGACTTAATGCACGACGCCGGTTCCAAAACAATGGATTTAGCCCTAAAAGACACCTCTATTCCTTTGCCAGAGACATTTCGAAAGCATCTACTATTTCTTTCCCCCCAAACCGCCCACCAGAGCCAGAATGGTCAGTCTCCAAAGAACAGTCTTCCATCTCCCAATTCTCACACCGTGCCAACTAGAGAGTAAGGTCTCAAGGCATGGCCCATGAAATATCAAAGGAGTTAATGAACTAACGCCACAGCTCCAAAATAAATTTACAATGAATGAATAGGTGGTTGATTAAATCCACACCCTCCATGCACATCACACATATCTTAGGAAGAACCATACACCTTTTATGAAGATTATCAATGGTGAGGACTCTCCCCTTGCCAGCCAGCCAATCGATTGTTAGTACCACACATGGGACGTGTGATCGCATCGATGCTCACCCTTATTTGGATTCCATAGCCACCCATAGAAAGATTGAACCGAGAATCAACCTGATTTGTCCTCAAGCCATACCAGTTTGTCCTGATCTTCTCTCACTGGAACATACAAGAGAAGCTTATCCAGCAACCTAACAAATTCCTCCACTTTCCTCGTCAACGAGGAGGGGACCAAACTATGTTATTTCCTACAATGGAAAAACAATCAGAAACCAAAGTGTCCTTTCCCAAGGAGAGCCGGTTTTCTTGGGAACTAAGCCTGAAGAGGAGAATAGCCAGCCCACACATCTCCTCAAAATCGGATCCCCGCATCATTGCCAAGTGAGAAGCCAATCCCAGCTCTATCATCCTCCTTTAGTGATGAGATTCTCTTCCATATAGCAGAGGCTCTATGTAGGGAGGAATCTCTAACCCACCAATGCCATCCTCCTCCATAGCAATCGTACTTTCTCACGATGACCTCTCTCCACTACAAGTCTTCTTCCACAAAATTCAACCCACCCTAATAAGTGAAACTTCTTTTCATCTTTCAATCCCTACCACAAGAAATATCTCCTCAACTTCTCTAGTCTGTTTAGGATGGACTTTGGACACCTAAAAAGGGAGATAAAATACAATGGGAGATTCAATAAAGCTGACTTGATGAGCGCTATACAACCACCAAGAGATTTTAACAACATTTCCATTTAGCTAGCTTCATTACAAATTGCTCCACAGCTATGTTCCATAATTGCTTTTTTGACTTCCCAACGCAGAAGGGAAGCCAGAGATAGGTCGATGGAAAGGCTCCCGTTTTGCATCCTAACACCCTCACCGACCAATCCACCTCTTCAGAAGACGCACTCCCAGCATCTCGTTCTTGGGAAGATTAACTTTTAGGCCCAAAATTGCTTTGAAACATATGATAATCATTCTCAACTTTTCCACCATACCCTCGCCATCTTCATAGAAGAGAAGAGTACCCGTTAATGAATTACAAATTAGAAACCAGAGGGTTCTTCCTATCCACCCTAAACCCTCAAAAGAGGCCAACTT
This sequence comes from Magnolia kwangsiensis, assembly GCA_037074715.1. NCBI lineage: Eukaryota > Viridiplantae > Streptophyta > Magnoliopsida > Magnoliales > Magnoliaceae > Magnolia > Magnolia kwangsiensis. The sequence goes on along the minus strand of CM073575.1, from coordinate 32,309,689 downwards.
CTTGCCCTTTTGCTACCATCCTACCCAAAGCCTCTACCACCACCATGAACAAATACGAGGAGAGAGGATCTCCTTGCCTAATGACCCTCAATGGCCTGAAGAAGCTTTTTGGAGAGTCGTTCACCAAGACAATTTAGCAAAACTGATACACTCTAATACATCCTCTACACTTTGACCCACATCCTATGCGTCGGAGCATGTAGTCCAAAAAATCTCAGTTCATATGAATTTACGCTTTCTCCAATTCCCAGCTTATACACTACAACGCCAATTCCCTCCTAGTATCTAGAATTAATGCATTTGTGCACTATAAGAACACTATAGATGATCTTCTTACCCTCAACAAATGCACCCTGATTCTTAGACATAATTGTTGCCAAAACCATTTAAAACCTTGAAGATAACATTTTTTACTAGAATCTTATACGGCCCGCCAATTAAGCTTATTAGCCTTAAATCTTTTAGGTCGTTGCCATTATCTTCAAGAAAATGGCAATGAAGGACATGCCCAACTCCATTGATAAGAAACCCCTATCATAAAACTCTGAAATAAAGATCATAACATCCTCCTTAACCACTGCCCAAAAATTCTAATAAAAAGCCATTGGAAAGCCATCAGGGCCTAGGGCATTGTCCCTTCCCAAAGATGTCACCACAACTTTAACTTCTTCGTCCGAGAAAGGCCTCTAAAGAGAGGTTGCATCAGTGTTGGAAAGGCTAATCACCTCCAAATCATCCTCAAAGGGCTTATCCCATCCCTCGTTCGCAAGGAGAGATCCTTCCTCCTTAAGATGACTCAAATATTCTTGAGCCAACCAAGCCCTTCCAGCCCTTTCCTCCTCTGACAAAACCAAATATTCCACCTTTATGTCGAGAGCATGAATACCCTTCAACAACTCATCCATCTCCTCTTTATGCCTCCATAAGAATTCCCACTTCCACAAGATGATTTTACCCTTTAATAACTTCAACTTTTGACTTAGATGAAAGCTAGCATAGCCCTCAACTTTGAATGACTCCCACCATTCTTTAATGCAATCAACAAAACCTTCTAACTCTAACCAAGATAATTCAAAACAGAAAGGTTTCAGCCCCCAACTCTCTGTCACCGCTTCCAACAAGATGGGGCGATGATCAGAAACAGTTTAGCAACCCTCTCGATGTGGCCAAGGGAAATTTCTCAACCCAATCCACAAACAATAAGAATTCGTCCAGCCTAGACATGATTGGCTTAGCCTGTTCGTTATAACAGGAATATTTTCCATGATCTTCTTGTTGACAGCTTGCAACTTGGATTCTTAAAAGGATATCACCTGAGGCCTCCACCTCCAACAAATATCCTAGATTTTTCCGCTCTTCTGCAAACATCCCAAACCTCAAACATTCTAGCATAATATGTTCATCTACATACTGACCTTCCCCTTCTTCCCTTCTTGATCCCCAACTCAAGTTAAATAGGCAAGAAATTAAAATCCAAAGCAAGACTAACGAATTCTCTCTAACCTCTTGGAGAACGTTGGGCCTTCGTCTGAGGGGCAGGTTGAGGTCGTGAACTTCCTCTTGCTCTCACGTATGAAAACAACACATAATAATCATCTACTCTGTTACCAAACGTCACTCCCGCCATTTTACCTACTTGATACATCACAACCCCTGGGCTACCTTTCTGCACTAGCCATTGTCACTCGTACCCCGGAGCATGCTTCGTTGATGGGGTTTGGAAGATCTAACTTGTTTAAGGCAAGATCGAGCTCCCCACTTCCACTCTTAGCCACATGGAGCAAAGCTACCTCTAACACCTCCACTTCCTTTGGTGACATACAAGAGATTGAAGATGAATTGGGGATTTTTGAGGAATTGAAAATTTTAGGTGAGAAGATTCAGGGATTTTGAAAAAATGGACCCGAGGTTTTGAAATTTTAGAGATTTAGGCAAATTTGTGATTTTGGATGGATAACTTCGGGGGTGTTGGGAAAATGGGAAATTTAGGGTTGGAATTTTGGAAGTTGGAAAATTAGTATTTAGAATTGGAGGAATTTAGGAAATTTTGGGGAAATGCCTTTTCGAGCAAAGAGGTATTGAATGGTATGGACTTTAATTGTTCTTAAAAACTAACCTATATATATCTAAATAACTAAAATATTAATATTTGTATGATGCAAAAGTAGAAAATTGCACCTGGAAACTCCAACCACACGCCTAGGTTGCGGGTACACCTGGAGCCTTTAACTACACTAGATAAGACATTTATATAGCATACGATTGTGACAAATTAATATATGTTTTTTTTAATAATTAACAACCCGGTATGCTGCCCATGCAATGTTGGGCAGTCAGAAGGCAACATGAGAAGAGGACAAAGTGTTGTGAAGATGAGGATGTTGAGATGATTGTTAATGAAGACTACTAGGATAGAATTAAGAAGGGGGACATCTGAAACAGTTCTAATGGGAGATAAAATGATGGAGAGTGGATTCAGATGATTTAGTCATATGCAATGCAGACCGAAGACAACTATAGTAAGGAGCACAACTTTGATTACGAATGAAAAGCCTGGAAAAAGGATGAGGACAACCTAAAAGAACTTTAAGCGAGATGGCGAGAAGGGATGTGAAGGCTTGTTCGGGGCCTTGGATAGAAATGATTGGTGAAACAGAAATCATAAAGACAACCCCAAGTAACTGCATGAAGCCATGATCACAATGACACTGATGACATGGTTCATACTAATTACTCAAAAAATGAAAATCCCTGTCATTCTTTAGTTCTCCTATATCTATACTTTCGCACAATGAATGAAGTAGAACCCTAGTATCAATGCAACCTCGACACTTCAAAGAATGCATATCCAAGACTGCGTCCATTTCCAGCACCAAACCAGCTCATAGCTCAATTGAATGGTAGTCAGTATCACAAAGTTGAGACCTCAGGATCAGTTGCAGCTTAAAACTACCCAGAGAACATTGCTGATGGGTTCAATCCACTGGACAAAAATTCTCAATCTCGACTGCACTCTTCCCCTATAACAAAACACCGATTTAGTGCTCGTATTTCACTTAATCAGTAGAGATGCTTCATTCATTTGTTCCTTCTATTCAGAGTTCAACAACTCATTGGATAGATTTCTAGCGACTACTGCCGAAAGTGATGGCATTTACAAGAAAAAAAGAACCTACTTGGTCACCACTACTTTGCATTCTACATTATGGGATAGAGAATCAGGTTTGGATTCTTACCTCTTTATCATTTTGATACTTTGCTATACTCAGAGGGTTCTGTGAACACTGCAAAAGTAAACAATTGTCAGATCAAAGACGGAAAATAAAAGTCCACCTGAATTCGAAGTACCAGGTTCCATCACATACATCCATGATGGCTGCTTGCACTTTTGGATTTTGAAATGCCATAGCCACTTCAGGATTTGCCATAATTTTTGAAATGACTTCTTCTGGGGTGAGCCCAATTTGGTCTGCAAAATTGGAAATGGGAGAATTGAAGAAACTAAAAGGCAGCTTGATTTAAAAATCCTGTATGACCTGCTGCCCATTAAATACTTAAGCGGTGCATCACAGCAGGGGGAACAGAATAATTAATTAATTATCACCAAATAGCTTTGTGTAATAAAGACTACATGTTTTCATATCCAACAGGCATGATGACACTCTGACCCATATAGGCATGCAATAAATGGAAAAAAAAAAAAGTAGCAACCAACACATGATTATGCCAAACATGTCAGAGCTCTGAAAAAGGAGAGTTCATTAAGATAGCATGAAAGGTCTAATCATGTATGCACATGCTGCAAAAATGGTGACAGTAGATTAAGTCCAGGTAACTGCCGAAATGATTATTGAATGCTAAGAACCCATAAATGTGCAGTGAAGATGTATCTGACCAACATATCAAGGAGAAACTTCCTTTTTCTTTCCATGCCAGGTATGCATCTATTGTAAAGGATATTAAACCATGAGCTTTGCTAAACCCACATGCATGTGCAATAAAGCTAATGTACACACCACACATGTGCCATTGTGGCACAATAGGTCCAAGATTCAATCTATCCATCAGAAGGCACCATTATATTGATGCCCTAGCCCAAGAATCGCGTTGATCCACTGGTCAGGTGGGCCACAGTTTGCAAAACAAATGTATGGCTCCAAAAAACTTGGGCCGAAGTTTTCTAACCCATCCACCTGTTTCCAATATTAGGGTCCACTTGCTGAGTGGACCAGATTTTTTTTTGGTATAAATGTAGAAGATCAGACTAATTCATGCATGTATTGGGAGAGGGCCAGTTCCATTGAAGATGCTCCAGCAAAGGGGTCACTCAGCCAGCTTATGTACCTTGACTAAGTGGAGAAGAGTACCCCTTTTGCTTTCTAATAAATCACTATTTATTTGTCCAAAAAGAAGAAAACTTCATACTAGATGTGTATACAGAAATCCCTACAAGATAAGGTATAAAATAAGTAGTTACTGTTTCCAACTCACCAAATTGCTGCTTGACCTCAGGACTGCTAAGATCAAAGTTTTTCAAGGTATCCATCATACGGTTGTCCCATTCATTGCTTCCCCCCATATTATTTCTGGAAATAAAAAGCATGAGATTGAGGGATCCAATAAACCATCCAAAAAATAAAGAAGAAGAAGATTAACCAAGTTCTGCTTCAATCAGGGATAATCAATGAGTAGATTACACCAAGAGCATAAAAAACAAAATGACAAATGCAAGCCCAAAAAAGTTGTTATCAGATATGGGTAGTTCCATGGCCCATCTATGTTCAGGAAAAAATGGGTATTGTTGCTTTTGTTACTAATGGCATTATTGTTATCATCGAAAACCATGTTAATAAACAAGAGAGAGCTAGGGTAATACAGGGGCATTTTCGCACCGGGCTCGAGTGGGGTGGCCTGTGGGATGCAGGGGCACACTCCGGGGGGCGACGGCTCGTGTGAAGTGGGGCCCATAAGGGGGGTTCGGCCGAGGTCCTAACCCATGGGATGTGGGGCCTTGGCTATGAGTTAAAGGGATTGATTCACTATGCTTTATCAGTTCGTGCTATTCGAGCAAGTGGTTAGTTGTCCTGCATCAAAGTGGTATCAGAGCGGGAGGTCTTGTGTTTGAGACTCATCACAGGGGGTGATTAATGCAGAGGCATTTTCAAACCGAGCTCGAGTGGAGTGGGATGTGAGATGTAGGGGCACTCTCGGGGTGGTCGACCTGTGTGAGGCGGGGCCCACCTGTGTGAGGCAGGTGGCTCGTGTGAAGCGGAACCCATGTAAAGTGGGGCCCACGTGGGGAGTTCGGCCGAGGTCCTAACCCATGGGATGTGGGGCCTGGGCTATGAGATAAAGGGATTGATTTGCCATGCTCTATCAGTTCGAGCTTTTAGAGCAAGTGGTTAGTTATCCTGCATCAAAAGGCCATGTAAATCCTACTCTCCTTCTCTTCATCCATTCATTCTCTCTTCTTTTCTTTCTTTTTTATAAATCACACCACATGGTATCGTAGCAAAATCAATTCGGGCATTGATTTCTTCCATTGACTTCCTTGTTCCCTCTCTTTTCCCTCTTCTATTTACTTGAGGTGATTTTTTTGAAAGTCGTTGCAGGCTGATCTACATGAATTCTCTTCCAACCACGATATAGAGGGTCGTGTATCATGAATATGTGTGAGGCCCACTTTCTTATAGCGCCATTGCGATGGACAAAAGTGGACCATCATGCATGTGTGGTCAGGTTTGCAAGTGTGGCTAAATCTGAGATCTAAAATGTGTGTGAAAGTTGCATATGTCAAGGATTAGAGAACAAGTGTGCGTGCAAAGTTTTTTTTTATCAAACAGTGCTATCAAGTGATCATGTTCGTTGATATGCATGGTTTTCTGGAATACATGATGGCCTGCTGGATAAGTTAAAGTTAAACGTTCTTCCCATGTGTATTTGATTTCACCTACATCAATGGATGTCAATAATGAAGCCAAAACCAATTTATGTCTCCATTTGAGTCGATAAACTTTCAAAGTACATCGATTAAACTCAATAGAGCAAATTACTTCCAATGGGCCACATCAATAGAGGTTTTCCATATGAGAAAAAGGAAATTAAGTATTTGACTTTTCCCAAACCTGAAGAAAGTTCAATAGAACATGAAGATTGAGTGACAGAGGATGCTCAAATTAGACTGTTGTTATGAAATCGTATGGAGCCTAATACTACTGTGAATGTCATCTTTATCAAGACAGTAAGGAAGTCTGGGATAATTCAAAAGAGATGTATTCAAGTAAAAAGCATTTATTCATATCTATGAGTTACTACAAAATATCTCTGCTCTTTGACATGGAGATAAGAGAATTGGAGAGTATTATTCTACCTTGCAAGACATACGGGAAGAATTAAACATACATCAGCCCACATCTACTGATTATGAGACTATAAGATGGCAGAGAGAGGAATTCCATGTTGCTAAATTCTTCTCTGGTATTCGTCCTAGGTTTGAATCTATCCAACCTCGGATCCTTCGAAGCAATGAGATCCCATCCATTATTAAGGCATTTGCTCAAGTTCAACTTGCAGTTAGTGTGCAGAGTTCACGTTCATCATATCATTCTGCTGCTTCTGCATTTGTTTCAACATCCCATAAAGGAGATAGTGGCAATTGTTTTGGGGGGTGGGGGTGGGGGTAGCTTTGGAGGTAGAAATAATTATGGAGGTCGTGGTACGGATTTCAATGGTAGCACAATTGTGGTCATGGCAATCAACAGTGCACTCATTGTGGCCTTAGTAACCACATAGCTGATACATATTGGGACCTTCTTAGTAAGCCTGCTTGGACGAATCATATTTGTTCTTCCAATAATGGCACCGAGGGTTATGTCTCCAAGCCTCTCTCCTCCATTTCTAAGCCCAATACTGTAGGTGATACAGTTATACTATTCAAGGAAGAATATACTAGACTTCTAGAGGATAGTTCCACTTGTGTATCATCATCCACGGCTACTCTATGCAGTCAGGTATCATTTCTCTTACATCATCTAATAGTATTCCCTGGGTCATTAACTCGGGAGCTTCCAGTCATGTGCCAATAAGCACATTGTATTGTGCACTCATTGTCCATATCTTTTGTCACATTACCATATGGTACTTCAACCCATGCGTTTGGGTTTGTTACTGCTTGTCCTACCCCATCTCCTTCATTGCCATCAATACTTTATATTCCTAAATTTGAGTTTATTATTTGTGAGTAAGCTAACCAACTCCCGAAATTGTTCTATCACATTTTGCCCTTCTTATTGTAAATTCCAAGATCTAAAGAAAGGAGAGAATGATTGGTGGAGGGCATAAAGCGAATGAACTCTATAGTGGAATAACTGAAGTTGCATTACAGACAGATATCTCTCCACATCAGTGGCATTCCAGGCTTAGCCATCCCTCATCAAGTAATTTGAAGAGTCTAGTTCCATCATTGTTGCATGTGCCTAGATTAGAGTGTGAGGATTGTCAATTGAGTAAGCACCATAAAGTGTCATTTCTTCCTCATGTGAACAAGAGAAGTGATAAACCTTTTTATTTAATACATTATAATATTTGAGGTTCAATTTATCTTACTAATTTATTTTCATTTTAAGTACTATGTTACTTTTGTGGATGATTATCTCGTATGACATGGCTATATTCAATGAAAGATTGATCAGAAGTGTTTTCTTGTTTAAAGAATTTCATGCAGAAGCACAAACTCAATTCAATTCTAAAGTTTGTGTTCTACATTAAAATAATGTTAGGGAATATTTATTCACGACTTTAACTCATATCTTTCATCTAATGGCAATATTCACCAAACTTCATGTGCACCCACACCACAACAAGATGGGGTAGTTGAACATAAGAGCCACCATTTACTTGAGGTTGCTAGAGCATTGTTGTTGAATATAAAGATTCCGAAAATAATTTAGAGTGATAAAATTATAACTGCATTCTATCTATAAATCATATGGATTCATCTATCCAAGATGGAAAGTCACCTCTCTTTATCTTGTGTCATCAAATTCCTTTCTACTCTATTCCTCGAAAGGTGTTCGGTTGTGTGTGTTTCGTGCATCATCTTGATAATGTTCTTGACAAGTTTGTACCAAGGGCTACCAAATGTATTTTTATTAAGTACTCTCGTACCCAATGGGAATACAGATGTTATAATCCTATCTCCCAAAGACATTGTGTTAGCTGAGGTCACATTCTTTGAACAAGCTTCCTATTTCTCTAAGGAAAGTCTTTACAATTTGAAGAGAGCTCCATAACTACTCTTCCCATTATACCTAATTCTAAGACAAGTTAGGGAGGTGTCTGTGTAACATGCAAATCAACCTCTGCAAGTTTACTCCAAACATTCCAAACATGGAGATGGACATACGATCGTGCCTTTTACTAATCCTTCAAATCCATTAATAGATCATCATTCTTCCAAGTCCTTACTTCCACCATCAAATGAAGTTAATTTACCTATTTCTCTTCGTAAGGGTATCCGTTCATATACTCGGCATCATATTTCCCACTTGATTTCATTTAGTGGTTTACCTCCTTCATTTCAACAATTTACTTCGTCTTTGTTGGCTACATCTATTCCTCATTCTTTCCAGGAGGCTCTGATTTGTGACGGGTAGCAACGAGCTATGGACACTATCAAAATCAAACTTGGACATTAGTTTAATTACCTGCTGAAAAGCATGCAATTGGATACAGATGAGTGTATATGGTAAAATACAATCCTGATGCCTTAGTGGATCCTATAAAAGGCCAGTTAGTTGCCAAAGGGTACTCTCAAACTCTTGGAATCAACCATTTAGAGGCCTCACTTGCGGCAAAGTTTCACTCAGTATATATGGTTCCATTTCTGCAATTTTAGATTAGCCACTGTATCAGCTTGATATGAAGAATGCTTTTCTTCATGGAAATCTAGTTGAAGATGTTTATATGCGGTGTTCAAATTCAGGATAAAACATATCCAGGAAAACCACTCTATTTTTGTAAGCTGAAGTGAGACAGGCACTATTGTGTTGGTATATATGTAGACTCATCATCGTGACAGTACAGGTATTGACAAGTTGAAGAAATTCTTACAATGGCATTTCTATACAAAGGACTTGGGTTATCTCAATATTTCTTGGACATTGAGATGGACAGGTCCAAGAAGGGCATCAACTTGTCACAAGGAAAGTATGTGATAGATTTAATGAATGAGATAGGTCTTCTAGTAGCTAAGCCCACCAAAACTTCCATGGATGCAAATAAAAAACCTAGTGTGGATCGAAGTGAATCAATTAAGGGGGCGTAAGGCGCATGGTATTAGATGGGATTAGGTGGGATGGAATTGCATTTGGTCCCATGCCAATTCCACTCAATGTTTGGGAAGAATGGAAAAGCTTGGAATTAGATTAGATGGAATTGCATTGGGTCCCGTGCCAATTCCACTCAATGTTAGCAAGTTGTGTAGGTCCCACCATGATGTGTGGGCTATATCCACACCGTCCACCCATTTTTTGAAATCATTTTAGAGCATGGGCCAAAAAATCAGGTAGATCTAAGCTCAAGTGGACCCCACCATAGAAATAGCGGGGATTGAATACCTACCGTTAAAAACTTCTTTGGGGCCACATAAGTTTTGGATCTGCCTCATTTTTAGGCCCATACCATAAAATTAGGTTACAAAACAGATGAACAATTTGGATATAACACATGTTATTCTCAATAGTTTCAAATGATGGTGGGTATATCCATTCAATGTACCACCGTATTACAAACATATCATGGAATTAAGTTTATCCCATGGTAATAGGGGACAATTCCTGCCATATGTAATAATTACTTTTTTTTAATCCCATCCCACCTAATCCTTCCCAATACCATGCGCCAAACACCCCCTAATGGTCTAGGGAGATATCGTCGACTTATTGGAAAATTAATTTATATAACAATTACCTGACCTGATATTACATATCTTATCAGCATGGTTAGTCAATTTATGCAGGTTTCTTGCGTCCCACATCTAAAAGTTACATCCAGTTATTGTACTTTTACAAGTGGCAACCTTGTTACTTGGAAGAGTAAGAAGTAAAGTATTGTGGCCTGTTCAAGTGCTAAGGCAAAATATAGAAAATGGCCCATGCGACATGTGAACTCATTTAGCTAAAGACGCCAATTTGCGAACTAAGGTTATAGTTAAAGGTTCCCATGAAGTTGTAGTGTGATAATCAAGTAACCTCTCATGTTGCCAACAACCATATCTATCATGAGAGGACCAAACACATTGAGGTCAACTGTCACTTAATTCGAGAGAAAGTTGCTACCAAGGAAATTTGCATGTCGTTCATCGAGTCCCAAGATCAACTGTCATATATGTTCACGGAAGCTCTGGGTCATAAATCAACTAAATCTTTTCTTTGTCAAGCTGGGCATTCATGATATATATGCCCCCAGCTTGAGGGGGAGTGTTATCGTACATGCGTTGTTCCATGGCCCATCTATAACTCATTTATGTTGAGGATAAAATGGGTATTCTTGCTTTTGTTACTAATAACATTATTGTAATTATGGAAAACTAATGAGGACATCCAACCATTTAGAGTGTACCAGAGGAGGTCAATCAAACCTTCACTTTGGTTCGATGAGTTGTACATGGGCCTGGGTGAGCCACACTGAGGCCTTGAAGACCCCACATGCATAATCATGCATCTTCGAAAACCCTACAATAGGAAGATGCATGTCGGTTGCTTCATTGAGAGATTTGGACGGTTAGATTGCGATAATATGATGGTCGGACCATTGGATTGCATGAGCAACTTGATCGGATTGTTGATCATGGGTCATCGTCATCACCAGACATCATTGAATTTTATCTACTTTAGGATTATTTTTTAGCTTAGATTAGGTGTTTCTCCAATTCATTTCATATTCGGTGCATTTATTTGATGTTTTGTGAGATTTGGGACATGGTGAAAACAAAAAACAACTGAAAGGGCATTTTCATAATTTGGTAGTCCAAAGCCTATTTAGGCTTGGATGTTCAACCCTTAGGGTTTTTTTAAGCATGAAGTTTTGAAAAAAGAAGAAAAACAATAATTATTTCTCTTCTTATGTGCGATGCGTGGAAATCTCTTGTGAAAAGAGACGATTTTGGTGTGATTCCAAGGGTGTGAAGACTATTGTCTTCTTTTTCTCCCTCATTCTCTACAAGACTACAACCAAAGTATCTTCTTCACTTTCTCTTTCTCCATCTCTCTCAACCACTCTTTATTTCTGTCCATCTCTTCTTTTCCCTTTTGATTTCACCCAAAATCCATTCCCATCACCTCTTAAACCCATCTAAGTCCAACCCCATTCAAGCTATACAACCGGATCAACCCAAGACCGTACGGTGTGTTGTACGGCCAACCCCTCCCCTCTCTCTTCCCCTCTTGATTCTTATTACTGTTTTCCCTTTAAACCCCTAGCCTTAAGCATAAAACCTTAAACCAAACTATAGCCCTCAAAACCCTATTTCCCTACAAACCCTAATTCCCATATCCCCAAATTTCCTAACCCTAATTTCAAACCCAAATTTATTACCCTAGAAGTGTGCCAAATCTGCCCATTGATTTAGAACCTTACCTATGCTAATGTGGTGGTTCCAATCTCTCAATGGGCCTTGGGTTTTCATGTTTATATGATTCTTACTCATGTGGGATTGTGATTTTATCATAAATCTGAATTTTATTGCCTCTTTGGTACTCTTTAGATCATGGTTGGATAGCATGTTATTATATTTTCTTTACTATGGTCAATCTATTAATAATCTCCAGCATTCAAGTAGTTAAACCACGCGTCCTGCATCAAAAACCATGTTAATAAACGTGGGGGTGGGGGGACCCTAATCTCTCATTTTCTCTTCCTTTCATTCCTTCTCCTCTTTTCTTCTTCTCTTTCTCCGTAAACAATCACGCCACAAAAACCAGGCATGAGAACTCAAATAGTAGAATGTTCTGAGATTTTAATTTAATTTCAAGATTTAATATAATAAATAACAACAAATTTTGTTACAAGGGTATTGTGTAAGAATTGCTCAAATAGTACCATGTGGTATAACGTGAAGTAGAAAATTAAAAATTCTATGAAGCTCCAGTAACTGAAATGGAAGCCTGAGAAAGGAGTAGCTCAACCATGATTTGCATAGGTTATTGTATGGAAAAGAAGACAAGGTTAGGTATCATTGTGATCAGATAGGGAGAGTTTCAAGTGTGTGGGTAATAAAATCCACACGGTTGGATTTGAAGGCAGTCCACTCAATTACTTGATCAAAAAATAGATAATCATTCACCAAAATAGAAAAAGCACAATGTTAAGACAGCCTCCAATTTAGCAGAGGATTGGCCATCCAATCCACAACTCAGAAGGCTCCACTAAAAGATATTTGCAAGCCTCTATCATAAGAAAATTTTGTGAACGACTTTCTAAAAGAAAGTTTTCTCCTTTTCCCTCTTCATTTGAAACTGTTGAATGATTTCAAAGTAAATCTCAACACTAACTACCAATTTACTACTATGTTAAACAATAGCACAAGTCCACCCAATTACTTGATCAAAAAATAGATAATCATACACCAAAATACAAACAGCACAATGCTAAGACAGCCTCCAATTTAGCGGAGGATTGGCCATCCAATCCATAACTCAAAAGGCCACACTAAAAGATACTTGCAAGCCTCTAGCATAAGAAAAAAACTTATGAAAGACTTTCTAAAAGAAAGCTTTCTCCTTTTCCCTCCTCATTTGAAACTGTTGAATGATTTCAAAGTAAATCTCAACATTGACTACCAATTTACTACTATGTTCAATAATAGCATAAGTCCATATAGTGGCTTAGGACGGAGAGGAATACAACTGACTATATGAGAGAAAGGTTGGCTTGCTCGAGACTCGACTTGACTTGATCATCTCACAAAACTTGACTGTGCTAGTCAACGCGCAACTCGGGCAAGTCAGGTTTTTTTTTCTGATTAAATAATTTTATAATTATAGAAATTAGAATTAAATATTACAAATAATTGATAGCTTAATTAATAGAACAATATTCAAGATTTCTTAATGACTAACCGATAGAAAGAGAGGGAGAGAGAGTAACGACTGCACCAGCCTGACCAGCAATAGTCATACGAAGCGCACACCTACAACTAAGCACCACGTGGGGGGAGATGTGCATCAAATCCACCCCGTCCATCAAGGGCACCCCCACATTTTCACCTTGGATCCTAACAAATCGGTCCAATCCAAGACTCATGAGGGCCACACCAAAAAGACGGTGTAAAATCATGACTAAAACTCTAAATTCATGTGGTATGGCCAACGTGAATCATGGAATGTCCTACTTTTCGTGAAATCCACTCATCTAGGGTGGCACATCAGATGAGTAGGTTGGATGCATATACACATCACAGTGAACCCCACACAAAATAGGGACGATTTTAATGGAGTGAATTTTCATCTCCACTGTTCCACATGGTGTAGGCCACCCAAAGTTCCAATCGGGCTGATCTTTGTGCCTTAGTCGACATGAAATCCACCATCCATGTCAATGAATAGTCATGCCCCCACATGACTATGGTAGTCAAGCATCTTCGCAGTTGTAAATATTAGAGGGGATTTTGATGAGGACACCACATCACGTATGCCTTTACGTACGTATTAGAGGAGGAGGGCCCCAGTTTCTCTGTGGCTAGGCGAGTATCAACACCCTATACTTGGAAGATGCACATGGGTTGCTTTAGGGAGCGATTTGGACCGTTGGATTTGAGGGACGTAACAATCGAGTTGTTGGATCGCATGGATAACATGATCGGGCCATTGATCATAGACCATTCTTTCCATCATAAAACATAAGTTTTTGTTTTTTTTTTAAAGGTAATGGTAACTATATTAAAAAAGGAGGAACATTACAGGAAGAAGAAGGGGAAAGTTAATCCGCTGAGAAGGCGGATCAACTATAACCCAAAAAAGATAAATTACAACTATTGAGCTTTACAACGAAGAGCTCCATTCCGCTATGAAATAAATCACCCTTTGAACAGCACCCTCGACCGACTTTGAGGTTCCATTAAAGCATCTACCATTTCTTTCTTCCCAGAATGTCCACCAAACTGCCAAAAGGGAGATTCTCCATATAATAGATCTTTTCTTACCACACCTAGAGCCATGCCAAGCTTGGAGCATACTGTAGACCAAACCTGAAGAAGCCCAGGACATATGGAACTAAGCTAGGACACAAGTCCAAATCTGATAGGAAAATGGGTAATGAATAAAGAGGTGATCCATCGTCTCTTCATCAGCCATATAGCACACACATATGTTAGTAATGCACATTCCCCTTTTTCTCAAATTGTCCACCGTGAGTAGAGCTGTACACGAGTCGAGCCGAGCCGAGTATCACCCTACTCGTACTCGGCTTGCAATGCACGAGTCCTGCTCGTACTCGGCTCTACTCGGCCAGCGAGCATGGATTCCCTGCTCGTGCTCTACTTGTCCGAGTACAAGCCGAGTACGAACAGAAATCGAGTAGTTTTCAAGGCGAGTTCTTTTGACGGATCTGCTGCTGTAATGAGCTTGAAATTCGTTGATATGAGAATGGTTTTTATTTTTTTCAATTTGGTTCTTTCATAGTATTTTTTTAGCCGCAAGAATCCATTTTTAATGGGTCTGATAAAATAAGTTTTATTTTTTATAATGATTTATGGAATTCCAGAGAAAGAAAAAACTACTTTTGACAGATTTTTCTTGCTATTTTGCAGTAATTGGTGAAGAACTGAATTGGGTTTTTGAGAATTGTTTGTAAGATTTGAAAAAAAGGAAAAAATAAATAAATCCGTTTCTTACTAATCTATTGCTATAAATAGCTTGAAATTCCCTCGTCGAACGAGAATAGATTTTTTATTTTGAATTTTTTTTTTCTTTGAGATTGGGAGCAGAAAAGATTGAAATGTGCATTATTTTCGTTTTTTACTTTTTCTGAGAATTTCCTCTTTTGATTCTCTGTTCTTTCATTTTCCTTTCTGCAAGATTGGCATAAGAAAGCAGCTTTGAATTTCCTTTCCTGTTTTTGGATTTTTTGAGTTTTTTTTTCCCTTTTTTTTTCATCCCTGCAACTATGATCGGAGAGGAAGAAAGAGTGTTAAATGACCAAAATATCCATCTTCCCAAAAATCTTCCATATCTCCTGCTACTCGTGTTCTATCACTCGAGGCGTGCTCATGGTACTGGTACTACCGCGAGTTACGGTGATACTGGTAAGATGTGAGGCCCACGTGATGCGTTAATGAAATCAGGGTGATTCGTGATTCAGGAGGGCCACAACATCAAACATAAGTTGGGAGGGAAAGCAATTTGAGTAGGAGTCTCGAGTACAAGTCCAGCACACGAGTCGAGTACCGCCCAACTCGTACTCTACTCAT
Organism: Magnolia kwangsiensis; assembly: GCA_037074715.1. Classification (NCBI taxonomy): domain Eukaryota; kingdom Viridiplantae; phylum Streptophyta; class Magnoliopsida; order Magnoliales; family Magnoliaceae; genus Magnolia; species Magnolia kwangsiensis. Next base: position 32,294,223 of record CM073575.1, on the reverse strand, counting down.
AATCAAAACGAGTATCAAATTCGTGCTCGTGCTTGGCTCAAACTCATGACGAGTCGAGTCAAGTCGAGTAATTGCGAGTCGAGTCGAGCGAGTAATCGAGCTTTTTCTGCTCGTGTACAGCTCTAACCGTGAGCACCTTGTTTTTTCCCACCAACCAACCGAAAGCTGCAGTCTTAGGGGGAACATGAATTTCCAAACATGAGAAAGCCACACCTCTTCCATTAAAGCATATATATATATTTTAGGATCTAGTTTATGATGGATTTATGCTTTGGACACTTTATAAGTGGTTTTATATGTTTTTTCAGTAGACTAGGGTTACTTTGGAAGTCATAAAACCGGGTCTATTTTGTAATGTTCAAAATTTCTTGAGATTATATAAAGAGAAGGGGGGGGGGGGGGGGGGGGGGGGGTTGCGTGTGAAGCTCCTTAATGGCTTTTTACTCGTTAAAAAAGAAAAAAAATTCTCTTTCTTTTCTATTCTTCATGAGATGTGAAGAAGTCTTCCATGTAATTTGGAAGAGAGATTTGTGCGAGGCCGATCTTCCATCAATGAGAGCGCGAGGTTCTCATCTATCCCCTTGAGTTCTTATTTGCAAGGTATTTTGTTGAAATATCTTTAGTTCTTCATCCCAGACCATCCAAAACCTATCCCAACACCTTTTTTTTTCCTCTTCCTCATCCTTTCCCTCAAAACCCCAAGGTTATGGACCAAACCCTAGCCGACCAAACCCCACACACGTGACCATACGGCCACACATGCAAGCCCACGAGCTGGTCCATACGGCCACATCTCTATTCCCCCTTGCATCCATTGTTTTTAAATATCGACGATATCAGCCGATATATCCCACGATATATCATGTATCCCACCTATGCGATACGAAACACACAGGTAGTGCCGATACATCCCACATGTTCGATCTGGTATATATTCTCAATTTTTCATCCCTTTTTTGTTGAAATTATGTTAAATCAATGTCAAATGGTTACAAATCCATTGGTTCTTCATGAAAAAACATGGACTTGAAGCTTAATTTCGATATTCATTGGTGCTTCATGTTCTTCATGTTTTTGTTTTTTTTTTTTTTGAAATTTTCCCTCAACCAATTGTTAATTGAGACTAATTTCGAAGTATTTGGGAGTACTTAATGAAATGATCATAACAAACACTCTAATTTCGAAATTTGAGTGCAGGTGGTCCGATTTGGAGAAAATTCGAAATTTACCTAATTTCTCCCAAATTGCTTGCAATGTTGCACTCCAAACATGAAATCAAGCATCTATAATGGCTGATCTACTGATTTGTTAAGTTCTTGTCAATTTTCAGAACATAAAAATCATTTTCATTAAAAATTATTTTTAAAAAATCAAAATTTTCCTTCAACCAATTGTCAATTGAGACTAAATTCGAAGTATTTAGGAGTGTTTGATGAAATGATCATCTGATCATCACATATACTCTAAATGTCATGCCCTCAATTTAAATATAGTTGCATAAGTTCAGTCAAACAATACATAGCTTAGACCCTATACAAAGGAAACGCATTATGTGCACTTCTTTTTTTAGATATTATGATTTAAAAGTGTGGATTAAGGTCATTTTTAACAATCCCTGAAGTTTCGTTGAAAAATTCAACTATTTTCCCAACGTTTCCCCGTTTCGTAAAAAGCGTAATAAATTATCCAATACAAACAATATATCCCGTGTGATAACCGATACGTATCTGTATCCCAAGGATGCGATACATAACACGATACTAATATTTCGAACATTGCTTGCATCTTTGAACCTTCCCTCCAAAACCTCATCTTCCCTTGTCCAAAATCCTAACACTAACCCTAGAATCCCAAATCTCTCACTTTCTCCCAAATTCCCAAACCTAAATCTTCAAATCCTTCAATTAACCTAAAATTCCTAATTTTCCTACATCCAAAACACCAATTCCCACCTCCTAATACCTAAATCCTTTAATCCCTTTATTCAATTCCCCACTTTAACCTTAATCTCACCTTTTTCCCTAAACTTTCCTAACCCTAGCTTCACCCACACCCAAATCTAGTAAACCCTACATAGTATTTAGACATTCCCCTTTACAATAGGCCTAACCCTATGTTATTTGGATGTTTCTACATCTATTAGATCCTAGTTTCTCATGCTTAATCGTCTTATAGGATGATGCTTGACAACATAGGCTTAAATTATGCATGTTTTCCTCTTGAAATCTTGATATTTGTGATCATGTTAGCAAGATTTGTAGTTTTCATTAATTAATTAAAATTTTCTGATTGATCTCTCACATTATTTGAGTTCATGCATTGGTCCTGCATCAGATTTGATAGATGATCTAAACTGTGAATGGTTTAGATCAATCTAAGGATGCCATCCGGGGTGGAAAACGACAAACTTAGGGTATTGTGCTAGGGGCACCGTACTTTATCAAAACTCATTTTAGAGAGGAGCCATTGCATTAATAAGGTACATCATATGTTACTTTGGCTACTATGATGCTTGATCCACAGCACATAGATATATTACTTCGAATTAAACCAACTAAATTGTGCATCCGTTGTAACTAAGCTTCCCTCCAAAACAAAACTGTTTGAATAATCTTAATCTTTGATTTGTGGACACTAGTTTGTTGAACTAAGAATTGGATATCATTATTTTAACTGTCAAAAAAAAATGTCCACCATCATAAAATCGAATAAACATGAGTTTGGTCCATAGTAAATCTAAATTGGCATCCAAAATTTGGAAGGTTGTCATTTAATTTTCATACAGTTTATTTAAGTCATTTTCAAGTGTCTGCGTATCATCCCTCCTGCAATGCCACAGTATCAAAGATGTCTCTAAAGACTGGACGGGAGTAAAGTAGAAACTATCAAAAGGCCTTAAAATTTTGCAAGTTTGCCACACCATAATGTTTTAAGACACTCGAGTGAACTTATTGACTCGTTAAGACTCAGCGAGTTCTCATTTTTTTAACATTCCATGTATGGTGTCGGCATCACAACTGGTCCAAGTTTAGCCACTCGGACGAGTCGCCGAGTCACTCAAAAACTCAGGAAAACTCATCCGAGAGAGATCTAATTTTGAACCCTCTCAAACCGGATCGCCTCGACTCACCAAGTCGGCCAACCTTGCATGAAAGGTATTAGACAACAAACAAATGGTTTAGTACAAGCCAAAGCCAGAAGGTGGAGATGAAAACTGTGATATATGATCTGAAATCAGCAATAATACATCTTGAATTTGCTGCAATGGTACAAGGGTCCACAAGCAAAATCCATAAAATAAAATCTTTACATACTCAATAATAACATGTCAGAAACAATCAAAACATCTCAGTACACAATACATTGACAATAGCATTATCAAGTAAATGCAAAATTAGAGAGAGAGAGAGAGAGAGAGAGAGATAAGGAGATTACAGCATATCTTCCAATTGTTGACGGTATTGTGGATTCTGTAGCATCCCTGCAAAATAACATTTTATCGCCTGAATGGTAACTTCAAAAATAAATTCAAGCAATCCATTCCTTTCAGATGACTCATGACTACAAAGATAAAAGTTAAACACATGCACCAAATGGGCAACCAAAACAAAAGGGCATACAGAGTAACAATGAGGAAGGAGTGGTTTCGATAGTCAACACTGAATACCAAATTGAGGGGCTTACATTTAAAGGTAGTAGGGTTCCTCATCTCCTCAGGTAAATAGCTGCAGAGATACAAAAGGAAGGTAATTTTTTTGCTTGGTAAGTAAAGAATCAGTAGATTAACAATACAAGGAAACAGAATTTTTCTTGCAATAAAAGTATACAAAGAAGATTAAATTGCATGACATGAGCAATATAGAACAAAGACAAATCATTATTGAATCCTTGTCCCAACTAATTGGGGTCAGCAGAGAATGATAGAATAATGGGACAAAAAAAAAAAAAAAACTCAATCCAGAAGCACCATCAATAAAACTAATACATCAAAAGTATATCGCCTATTTCATTATGTTTAGAGAGGGAAAAGATATGCAATGGCTAAAGGAAATGCGAGAAAAGACTCGGATTTTGCAACAATGGAGGATGGGAAATCTGATCCAAAGTAATAATAATGAGTAACAACAACAACAACAACAATAAGCAAGTGATGAAAGAGAGAACTCATCTAGCTCAGGGAAAAAGATTGTAAAAGAAGAAAATGGTTAACAGCTGATAGTGGACAAGAAAGGAGACCCAAGAGCTCATAGTGGCAACTGGCAACATCTTGGACATCCTGAGATGACTACACAGGAAAACAAGACTATCAAATAGACAGGTGTGCCTCTATATTATAAACACAGTGTAAAACATAGAGACCATAATACCTAGCACAAAACATGAGAATAAATGCATAGGAAACACTTAGGGCAGGGTCGAGTTTTTTTTTCTTCTCAACAGACTGCAAATAGATGTTGCAGTTTAGATCACACGTCAAATGACTAAATGGTGAAGCGAAATAAACAAAGGGGCAGGGTCGAGTTTTTTTTTCTTCTCAACAGACTGCAAATAGATGTTGCAGTTTAGATCACATATCAAATGACCAAAAGGTAAAGTGAAATAAACAAATACCCAGTCAACAAATACACAGCGAAAGGTTTAGGAGAGCAAACTAGACATCATGAGAGGAGCGTAACGTGCCTGCTTCATACATCATTGTAAGTAGTATAAAATAGTAGAATATAAAACAATAATAAATTAGTGGCTCACTTACGGATAAACCATCTTCTGCACTGTTGGATCTTCCATCATTTTCTCCAAAGCTTCCACTGACAAGCCGGAACTTGGATTTCCTGTTCGCAAGGTACTGAAGTTTACTTTGACCATGTTATAGGAATTAAAGAACAAGATAGAATATATTTTTATTTAAAAAAAAAAAAAAAAAAGCTTATATATAAAAATCATAGAAACTATCAATCGCATCCATCAAAAGAAAGGAAATTCATCTGTTAATCATAAGAAAATCATCTATTCATCATAAAATAAAATCAAACTGAAACTCGATGCATTGAAAAAAGATCATAAATAATTTCACTGGTCAAGGTCATGGACAAAGACTTCGTTGAAAACTGAAAAGAGCATAGAATGGTTACCACGAAAGAATCTTTTTTTTTATGGATCCACGCCCACAACAAAAAAAAAAATCATAATTTGCATCAACAGAAACACAAACAAATACTTGGATGATAATACAACTACCAACAGGAGTGTATTTATACAGGACAGCTTGACAGATGTTACATGCTGAATCATTCCAACCCCATCTTAGGCAGCAAATGACCAATAATAAATGGTGCCCACCTAAACAACCAAAAATTGCATCAGGTAATCAGCAGACGGTTGAATTTTCCCCTTCTAGAAGTCCCCAGACCACAATTTACAACAGAATCCCCAAAGCACAATCTATAGTTTCCACAAGGTTGTGCAATTGGGCCTTCCAAGCTGCAGCACCCATACACATTAGATTGGATCTGGTTTACTGCTAGAGACATTCAAGTTAAATTGGTGCATTGCTTTACACTGATTAGGCCTCAAGGGCCTAAAAAGAGGATGAGAGGAAGTCCTAAAAGGACTTAATCAAGGTGGTGAGAAGTACCAGTGGGTAGGGCCCTACAATTGATTGGCAAAACAGAACTCATAGAGCCAATCCCAAATAACTGGGACAAGGCTGTGATCATGATGTGCTGCAAGCTAAATCAGATGAATACGTATGCTATTGTTTGTCTATGAATTTTATTTTTACTTGCTACACATTTATCTGTGTGAAGGGTTATGAGAGACTGTTTACTACCAGTGGATGCAAAAGATCCCCACATCTTCTACTTTTAACTTATTAAATAATAAAGATTAGCTAGAAACGTAAAAGCCGAATATACTAGAAAACGTTCAAGTGCCATAGATACCAAACGATCTTCCTTGGTATGAGAAAAGCTAAGCATTTATCACCATTTGTAGAAAATGGGTTAATACCATCCCCTGTCCCTTCATGAAACAGATCAGTGTTTACTTTTTGCAAAGGGTCAAAAATTTCACTAACAGAAATGAGTTAGTGTCACACTACCAAAAAGATGAAATTCTCTCAATTATCCATACCCAATAACTGAAAGAAGTTATAAATTGCTACTTACGAGTTGATTGGGAGCACTCATTAGAAGCCGTGGTGCCTTGCTTGGGGACAGATCCATTTGCTGAAACCTTCAAACAACGTTTCCCAATATTTAAAGTTTTAAACTAAACAACTTTAGTGTATCAAAATATATGTACCCAATAAACTGTGGTATAAACTCACATCCTCAGCAAAATGCACTTCATGTGAGGGATTTGTCTCGGCTGGATATTTTGAGCTTTCAAAAGGATCTTTTTGCAATGGCTCTTCTGGAGAAACATCTACAAAGGCTGTATGCAAAGAAAATTAGTGAACCTCTTAGAGAAAATTTTCATGCAACAAGATTCCAGAAGCATGTAGAAGTCTAACCATCAGATTAGTCTCAAAGAAACAATTATTTTCAATAATGAGCACATAAAGCCTACGACCAACAGATATAAACAAGTGAACTTGTTGAGATTCTAGAGATACATTAAAGCTTGGTGTCCCATGAGGAACAAAACACATACCAATTTGCTTGCAAAAAAAGTAAAGTCATCCTTCACATAAAACCAGAGCGCTCTGATACATTCCAAGAAAGGAAAAAAAAAAAAAAACAAAGCTTACCTAACGCTCGTAAATATGTAGTAAGTCAAAACAGACAATACAGATAATAACCATGTTCAACAGTTTATTATAGTTATGAATAACACCCATAAAATGAAAAGTAAGAAAGAAGTTTCTAGCAAATCCTGACAAAATAAAAGCATGCTACGACATAAAATGCTGCGATTAGTGCGAATAGCTTTCTCGTCGCCCAAATGATAACCCCCGGAGTAAAGGCTAGTGTTGCCATTTATTCTTGTTGTAAATGTAAACAATGTAAATTAGTGCAAGGGGCGTTCATTATTTCAGTTGCTGTAGTGTATATTTAGATATTTGTAAATGGATTTTCATCCTAATGTGATAGTAGTTATTATCCAGCCAACCCCAATTAGTTGGGTTAAGGTTATGATGATGATGATGATGATGATGATACTTTTTTCTCGTTAATAATTAAAACCATGTAATTATAGTTTTGAAGTTGGAAGGTTGCTCATGCATCTAGTGGAATTTGATTCGAAGAGAGAAGTCTAAGAAGTCTGATCTACATGAAAAGAACACATCATAGAATCATAGTTCAAGTTTTATGTTGTTATATTGCTTGGAACCATATGAATGGCACTTGCACCATAGTGTGAGGTGAACCTTGATTTTCCATGACTACAACTATAATTTGTTTTGTGATAATATTTATGTACAGATTTGTCACTTGTAAACAAAATCCAGAAAAATCAGTTAGTGAATGCAAACATGGATCCCAAGATTGGTTGGGCATTTCAACATTAAGAGTGATGGTGCGGACATCGGACCATTCAAAATATATCAACACATGAGGCGTGCGTTACCCGTGTCAATGTGGTTAGATGACGCGTACAGGTCAGGTCTCTAGAGGTTAAAGACCTTAAGTTGCTTGGAGAAAATATTTGGACCATTGGATTGTGAGGATGGTGTGATCGGACCGTTAGATTGTCGTGGCCCACCTTCATTGCGCTATCATCAAGGCCCATCGGGCATCTTGGATTTGAGTTTATTTTATTCACATTTTATTTATTTGAGTTTTGAGACTGCGCGCACAATTTTTGTGTGAATTTCTTCTTCTTCTTTTTTTTACTTTTTTTAGTATGGGTATTTTGGTCATTTAATGTAATTCCGAATTTATAAGGGTGTTTTGTCCTAAACCTCAAAGGTAATGGCTATGTTATGTTTATGAAAAAGAGAGTTTTTGCTTTTTCAAGGCTAGATGATTCCGTCTTCAACTTCCATTGATTGGAAGAGGGCATGAGGCCATGCCCAAGGAAGTGATTTCACATCTTCTCCTTCTCTCTCCATCCTTTCTCAAGGTATTCTCTTCTTTAAACCTCTTTTCTTCCTTTTTTTCTAAATTCTCTACATCTAGAAGCCAATAACTTTTCTTTTCAATCCAAATCATTAGATCTTAGAAGATCTTGATCCCCACATATACATATCTTGATCCTCTTCAAATCTCATTACCCTGAGCCCTAGATTTGAACTATAATCAAAGAACCATCCATTTTTCTGAATTTTCCAGATTTTCCTATCCAAAAAATTCCTATTTCCTGGATTAAAAAACCAACTTGGATCGTCGGATGTACCCATTGCAAGACGAAAGTCCTATCTTTCGCCGGATCCGACTAAATTCATATTTTAAGGTTCAATAGAACGTGTTTGTATTGGATGCCCATGATCATTGCTAAATTTTCCTTGGTTCCTTCTTGTTTTATGATGTATAATGCTGAATTTTTATTGTTAATGCTTGCATAAATATACCCCTTTTAAATTCCGCATTCATTTAGGGTTGGATTAGGCCGTCCTACACCAAAGAGGCTATTAAGGGGCAATTTATAGGACACTCTTTTCGACTGGCTATGCTATATAGAGCAAAGTGTTGGCCAGATGGAAAGCAGCAGCATGTCAAGAAATCGAGTGTTCGACTGTTCGGTGATGTGCAACAAAGATTGGAGATACTTTCAATAAGAAGAGGAACAATGGATCAGGTTGAAAATGAGAATGATAGAAACACAAAAAGACTTGAATTGAGGTGCTGAGAATGGATATGAAGGCATGTAAATGAATGAGAATTGGACCTTAGGATTATTGTTTATTGGTGAAACAGGATTCATAAAGCTGAACCATTAGCTAGAAGAAGGCTATGATGATGACTTTAAGAGCTGATAAACAAGTACTTAATCTTCTGTCTAGTGTTGATTCTGTGCAGATCAGCAAGATCCAACATAGTTTTGGCCCGAAGGATGTCGCCACCTCAGGTAATTTGACCCCTTCCATGAAGAACCTCTTGGACATGCTGGGCCCACATTTTAGGCATGTGACCTTGTTTGCATCATATTCATAATCCTTAATTAAATCTCCAAAAAGAACAAATTGTTTTCATTGTTTTTTAAAGGATAATACTTAAATAGTTATGCACAATGAATGAGAAGGGATACTTTCTCAAACTGTCAAACAGAAAGTATGTGCGATCATGTATATTCTAGCCATAAATCCAGACAGAAGGAAGCATAAACAAGAATGTCTTCGAGCATATCACCAATTTCCAATGAAGCCAGCAACCCTGGATACAATAAGAATATATTTACGATGAAGCAGCCAAAGAAAAACTTCAAATAGATTCAGAATGCATAAGCAGCTAAAAGGTTCACGAGTCTAGATTCATATTCATGTGTGTCATGAATTTCTTTTCTTGGATAAAGTACAAGAGCAGCAATGGCCATAAACAAACTCCAAGGCCAAGTAAGTACATCATGTCCATGCAATTTTTATTCAAGTAATTCTGCAAAAGAAATTACTTTTAAAAAAATCTGCAAAAGAACCAATATATTGCATGCCCTATTTAAAATTGCATGTTCGTCACACTAGTCATCTGAAATAGCTAAGATACCATATCTCTTGGGTTCCTTCTTTATTTCAGTGTCATCTCTGACTTCAGTGGCAGGTGCTGCTTCCACTTTAGTTGCAGGGACATCTACTGTAACCACCGGTTTTGAGGCAACAGGAGCATAGGATGATGGAGCTGGGGATGGTGGAGCTGTAGGAAACGGAAAAGGAGATCCTGGAGAGAATGCAGTGTTACTAAATTGGCTATTCTCCGGTGACATCTGACCCATCAAAGTCTTGAAAGCTTGTTGCATTGCGTATTTCTGGGGAAATTGTTCAACAAAAGGTTTAAATTACAATTACAGGAAAAAAGAAGAGTAAATGAAAATGGACGGACTCCAAATGCAAAATGAAAAGGTCCTTGCCCAAAAATGCAAGCTATAATAGAGCACTAGAGGTTACATTTGCATTTTCAAATAACTGTAACAGACAGGTTAAGGAAATACAGAGGTGTGGACAGGTTAATTTAGCCTTATATTACATAAAGAGCGAGTTGGGAAATTTTAGAAGAAATTCCAACAGTGTCCTGCAAGTGTACTCTCGCTTCGATGACTTGGTGCTCTTGCTAAACATCTCTCACAGCCCATCCATACGATCAATTTTACAGCACATCAGGTGGGCCACACTCTAAGGATACTATGGTTAGTAGAGCTGTACACGAGTCGAACCGAGCCAAGCTTGGCACAGCTCAGCTCGGCTCGGCCAGTAGCTAACCCCAGCTTGAACTCAGCTCGGCTCGGTCCTCAAGCCTAAATAGCCAGCTCGGCACGGTTAGGTCAGCAGCTCGGGCCGGCTAGAGCTGAGTTTGAGCATGTGCAACATTTTCTCAAACACAGAGTGCATCTTCAATTTCTCACAGAATGCAAAACATTAACAGCACTTCACAAGTATTTCATCAAACACTCGGCAAGCAGCATCAAAATAAAGATATGAGGGCAGTCTTATAATGTAAATTTTTTTTGGTAGTAATTTATTTCATATCCATTCCTTCCTCGCCACCAGCCGATTCCGCGGAGAATCTACACACCCGAACCAACACTTCGTTGAGTCATTTCATCAAAACACTCGACAAGTAGCATCAATATCAAAATAACCGAGTCACCGAACCAATTCGATCCAAATCGATTCGAGTTGAGTCCGAGTCGAGTCAAGCTCAGGCAAGCTCGAACTCGGCTCAAAATTTTTTCGAGCTCCAAAAACCAACTCAACTCGGTCATAATCCAATTTAGAACCGAAGCGAGTCGAGTTTTTCCGAGTCGAGTCGAGCGAGGTGACCGAGCTAACTCGATCTGTGTACTGCTCTAACGGTTAGCAAACAGTTGGATTACAAAATGTTGCATCCCTAAAATTTGAGTAGGTTCTTCTCATCCCATCACTAACCTCCAAAACTGTGGGCCACATGATGAAAAAATTGACTTCTATTTTTAAAAGGCATGTAAGTCAATGGGACCTATCCCATGGATGGCTTGGATGCCACACGCCTGGCCATGTGGTAGGGCAATTTCGCGTGTAGAACTACAGATGCCTGCGGCATTAGGGAACCCTTCTCTCTCTCTCTCTCTCTCTCTCTCTCTCTCTCTCTCTCTCTCTCTCTCTCTCCTTCAAACCCTTCTTCTTCCTCCTCTCTTAACCTCGTTCACCAACCCAACCCATCTTTTACATGGCCCCTTATCCCATCCCTCTTACCTTATTTCTAAACCCTAACCCTAATTCCTATTTTTCCCAACTTCTAAAAACCCTAAACCCAGAATCCCCAGTTCCCATTGACCCTAAATTCTCAATTCTTAAATTTTCTCTTCCAACCCTAGTCTTAGAACCTACAAGACAGCCCCTTGAGAGTGGATCATGCCTATGCTAAGTTGGAAGTTCTATCCCTCCTTTCGGACTAGTTTTAATTGATTTATATGATTTCATAGGATGCAAGCATGTGATTAAGGTTAAATCCGATTTCATTTCCTATTGTTTACTCTTAATCATGTGGTAGGTTAACATCTTTTATTACTTTATGGACTCCTTGGTAATCTACATGTTGCATGCTAGCATTAAATCATATGTTCTACATGAAATTTGGTATCAAAGCCCATAGGTTTATCCTATGCTATTTTTGTCGCATTTAAGTTAGAGTTGTATTTAGGCTGGAATTTAGCATTATGAGGTTTTAGTTTCTTTTGTTCACATATAGCATGCATTCCATATCATCATGCCCCATAGTGTTACACTCCATCATCCCTAACTTAGAGTTTAAGGTCTAGGTTATTTTGGCACCCCTAGTTTATGCCAACTCGTTCTAGGCGTGGTTTTGGTCTATATCCCACCATGAACTTAGAACGGATTGTCAAGGCTCTTAATGCTATCAATAACCGTCTTACGGCCATTGAGGCTCACAATAGGACAATCACCACTCAACAGGCCGCAACCAACACACGCGTCAATCAACTAAAAGCCTCCCTCCAGGCGAACCCCGACATTGGGGAAGATGTCCAACTCAAGCCGAGAGTCAAGTTGAAGGACGTGGTCATGGCCAAGGTATTGGTTGTGGTGGAGCGCATGTGCAACCACATCGTGGGGAGCGTCATGACTGCCATGACCCAAATGTGTATGTCACTCATGAAGAGCATGAAAGTATAAGCTCTCAGTTTTGATGGTCACTTGGACCCCGAGGCATTCATCAGCTGGATGGTGGACATGGACCACTATTTTAGTGGTGTGACATGTCCAATGTCCATCGTGTAAGGTTTGTCAAGATGAAGTCGGTGGGCCCAGCCATATTATTTTAGACCAACAGGGAGCGAAAAATGGAGAGGTCTGAAGATGCCCCAGTCCCACACTGGGTAGAGATGAATGAAATTCTGAAGAAAAAGTATTTCCCCCTCTCGTATCGTCAAAAGCTCTTGGATCAGTTGCAATCCTTTCTCAAGGGAACAATGCCCGTGTCGGATTACATCGCTAAATTCGAGGAAAATATGATGTGATCTAACATTGAGGAAGACTCGATGATTACACTCCTGTTTTAGAACGGGCCTCCAAATCGACATCAACGAGAACTCCTTTCTAACGACATCGGCACCCTAGAATAAATATACCAAGTGGTGCAAGACCTCGAGCGCTACCTTAAGCTACAATTTGGGAGACGATTTGACTCTCAGGATTTGAATGTTAAAACTACTCCCCAGGGAGCTAAGTCTAACTTTGGGAGTCAATCCAATGCCCTTTCCGGTTCTCAATCCACCCTAGGGATGTTATCCCTATGACGCATCCTCCATTCCAATGTCCTAGCAGTATCTTGTCCCTATCCAATTTGGATCTTACGAAGACACGTTGTGATGTGATGTGATGTGATGTGGTGCAAATGGATGTCGGCCACATCATCTTAAGTAGGCCTTGGTTGTATGACAAGGATGCAACACTATTCGGTGACTCAAATACGTGCTTGTTTATATATGAAGGCAAGAAGATGTCAAGAGGGGTAATCAGAAGGATGTGAAGAAACCCTAGTCCAAGTCTCTGCATATTATAAATGTAAAAGAATTTGAGAATGGGACTAAGATTGATTCGAGGTGTATGCCCTTGTGGCTAGGGAAGTTACACCCCAAGTTGATGTAAAGTTGCCACGTGAAGTGATTCCAATGAGGGAGGAGTTCAATGATGTTTTTCCTGATGACCTCCCGAATGAGCTTCACATATGCGGGACATACAGCATGCCATTGATCTCGTCCTGGGGTCAACTCTACCTAGCCTCCTGCATTACCAATTGAATCCCACAGATCACGTGGAGTTAAAGAAGCAAGTTGATGAGCTTTTGAGGAAAGAATTCATTCAGGAAAGAATGAGCCCGTGCGTCGTGCCCACCCTTCTCACACTAAAGAAAGATGGCACTTGGCGAATGTGTGAACAATAGAACCGTCAATAAGATCACGGTCAAGTATCGATTTCCCATACCGCGTCTTGATGATATGTTAAACATGTTGGTGGGTGCCACCATTTTTTCAAATATTGATCTCAAGAGTGGGTATCACCAAATCCGTATACACTCAGGAGATGAGTGGAAAACAGCGTTCAAAACAAAAGGTAGGCTTTACGGGTGGTTAGTCATGCCATTTGGCTTGACCAACGCTCCAAGCACATTTATGAGGGTGATGACCCAAGTGTTGAAACCTTTCATAGGAAAGTTCCTAGTGGTATACTTTGATGATATTCTCATCTATAGTACCTCTAAGGAGCAGCATATCAACAACTTGAGACAAGTCTGCGTGATCCTTTGGATTGAAAAGCTATATGCCAACCTTAAAAAATGTTCCTTCATGATAGATAGAGCTATTTTTTTAAGGTTTATCGTGTCATCTGAGGGAATGTTAGCCGATCCCAAGAAAGTTAAAGCCATTGTCAATTGACCTAAACCGCAGAATATCCATGATGTGCGCAGCTTTCACGGCTTAGTCACATTCTATATGCGGTTCATTAGAGGGTTTAGTTCCATTATGGCTCACATCACCGATTGTATCAGAAAATTAGAGTTTCAATGGACTAATGCAACCTTCAAGGCCTTTAAGGAGATAAAAGTTAAGATGACAACGGCTCCTGTCATGCGTCTTCCTGACTTTTCCAAAGCCTTTGAAGTTGCGTGTGATGCGTAGGGGTTGGTGTAGGTGTAGCACTACGACAAAAAGGACATCCAATAGTTTATTTTAGTGAGAAACTAAATGAAGCTAATCAACGGTATTCCACTAATGATAAAGAGTTCTATGTGGCTGTTCAATGCTTGCGCCACTAACGTCATTATTTGTTACCACAAGAATTCGTCTTATTCTCTTATCATGAGGCCTTGCATTACCTCAATTCCCAGAAGAAGCTAAACCCTAGGCATGCTAAATGGGTTCGATTTCTTTAGGAATACACCTTCGTTCTCAAACACAAAGTTGAGGTCAAGAATAAACCAGTCAATGCCCTTAGTTATCGAGTGTTGCTACTCTAGAGTATGAGTGCAGGAGTGACTGGGTTTGAGAAACAAAAGGGAGAGTATCTTATGTGCCCAGATTTTGGAGAGTTATATACATCACTAGGGAATGGTCAGTCGAGAGAAAATCGTGGGTTTGTCCTCATTGATGACTTCCTATTTAAAGGTGACAAACTCTGCATCCCTCGTACGTCCCCCCGTGATTTTCTAGTTTTAAAGCTTCATGCTAGAGTAGCTAGTCATTTTGGGAGAGACGAGAACATTGCCCTTATGCAAGATAGATTCTACTGGCCAGGTCTCAAGTGAGATGTAATCGAGATCATTAGGCAGTGCAGGACTTGTCAACTGGCGAAGCAAAATACGGGATTGTATATGCCTTTGCCTTTGCCAATGCCACATACTCCATGGCAAGATATCAGTATGGATTTCATGTTAGGCTTACAAAAGAGAAACACGATTTCATCTTTGTTGTAGTGGACCATTTTTCCAAGATGGCCCACTTCATTCTGTGATCTAAAATGCCAAACGGCTCCAATATTGCAAAGTTCTTTTTTGGGGAGGCGGTACGCTTACATCAGGACTTGGGATGTAGTGTTACCAGTAGCAGAGTTCACATATAACGGTTCGGTAAATAGGTCAATAGGCGTGAGTCCATTTGAATTTGTTCATGGTTACAAACCTAGGAAGCCTATAGATCTCATTCCCATGTCCATATCCCATAGGCCATCTAAGTCCATTAATACATTTGCACAACCTATGCATAACTTGCATGTGGAGATTAAAAAAAAAAATCAATATAAGTAATAAAAATACAAAATGATTGATGACTCACACAATAGATTTAAAGAGTTTATTGTGGGTGATGAATTCATGAATAGAATACGTCCAGAAAGGTTTCCGTTGGGAACCATGAAAAAATTACAAGCCCGTATCGCTAGACCGTATAAAATCTTGAAAAGACTGGGTCTAAATACTTGATAGATCTTCCACCAAACATGAGTATCAGTTCCACATTTCATGTGAAAGATCTTGTACCGTTTCATGGACCTTCCCCGGACCCTCACATGAGTTTTGATGATGATTCCCATGACCTGTCCCATAGCCACTGGGCATTACCTGACCCCTCATCTCATAGCCTTTACCACCCGTACCACCCATACCCTACAAGAAGAGAGGAAATGGAAGATCTTTTATATATAAAAGCAGTGTCCACTAGACATGGTTGATTTCAGAAGTACTTGGTCAAGTGGAAGGACAAGCTGGCGTCAAACTGCACGTGGCTCATAAAGACAGCAACTCGACCTGGACATCCTGGAGCGTTATCAGAGTTTTATTGCGCCAAAGGCGAATCTTTCTCAGCCAGAAAGAGTTGATGAGAACATCTGAGCACCATTTAGAGTCTACTAGAGGAGGAGATCATTACCAGTTTCCCTCAGGATGGATGACCACTACGTGGGCCCTAGTGGGTCGGGTAAACCATTTTGGAGACCCCACATGCATTTGATGCATATTCGAAGACCCTACACTAGGAAGATGCATATGGGTTGCATTCTTGAGGAGTTTGGACCATTGGCTCGAGAGGAGGTGGCGATCGGATTGTTGGATCAAGTGGACCTCTCTCAATCAACGGTCGAATCATGGTGATCTTTGATCATTTTGATCATAGTATTAGGATAGTTTATTTTATTGGTTATGTTTCATGTTTCATTACTTATTTATGTTTGAGTTGTATTTAATTTTAATTTTGAGCAAGTAGGACATAAGTGAAACAAATTTGACCTAAGAGAGTATTTTGGTCAAAACCCAAAATTGAGTCTTATTTAAAGAAAAAGTGGGGAACAGCCAACCCTAATGACTGATTTTATTAAATAAAAATTTGGATTCTTCTTGGAGGTCTCTCTCATGTGACTTGAGATCCTCAAGTGATTTGAGCTATTTTGGGTGTGAAGCCCAAACCTCTCCCCCATCATCATCTTCACCACAAGGTCTCTCTCTCTCTCTCTCTCTCTCTCTCTCTCTCTCTCTCTCTCTCTCTCTCTCTCTCTCTCTCTCTCTCTCTCTCTCTCTCTCTCTTCCTACAAACCCTTCTTCTTCTTCCTCCTCTCTTAACCTTGTCCACCAACAACAATTCCTTATCCCATCGCTCTTCTTTTACTTCTTCGATCCATCTTTCTCCTTTCATAAAACCTAAATCCTTAAACCTTATTTCTAAACCCTAACCCTAATTCCTATTTTCCCCAACTTCAAAAAACCCTAAACCCAAAATCCCCAATTCCCCTAACCGTAGATTCTCAAATCTTAAATTTTCCCTTATAACCCTAGTCTTAGAACCTACAAGTCAGCCCCTTAAGTGTGAATCGTGTTTATACTAAGTTGGAGGTTGTATCCTTCCATTGGAACTAGTTTTAATTAAATTACATGATTTCATAGCATGTGGACATGTGATTTAAGTTAAATCAGATTTTATTTCCTATTGTTTACTCTTAACCATGCGATAGGTTACTTGAATTACTTGATGGACTCTTTGGTAATCTCCACGTTGCATGCTAGCATTAAATCATGCATCCTACATCACCCATGTTGTGTGATCAAACGATCAGAACCACCATGTTATGGACATTAAGTAGCATGGACCACCTTTAGAAAATCATATTGGATGGATAAGTGTTATCATCACTAGCTGTAGATGAATTTAGAACCATGAAAAGAAATTTTCCAATGGCTAGCACTCACCTCTAAAAATCAAAGGTTAGGATCATCGTTGAAACCCACTTACAGGGAAGTAGCTTGTTTGCAACAGGAACAAGATTATGGATGATAAACGAACCATCTCAGCATGTGGACCCAGAAAGGTTCTAATGGTGGACGTTTCCATTCCCTTTGTTCCATGTGGAGTGGCCAACATGAGTTTTGGATCGACCAGATTTTTGGGCTCACGTCCTGCTATTATATGGCTCAACTGATAGACAAAGTGGATACCATATACGCAGGCCCCACAGCTTCTTGCTGAAGGGGCTCCCTCCACTAGGTGTTGGAAGAAATTGGTGTCCCTTTCCTTTCAAATAAATCCTCAAGGTGATTCATGCTCAGTAAGACTAAAGAGGTGAATGAAAAAGCACGTGAAACAAGCAACCTGTGCGAGATCCATTCCATAGCGTATTGGAACATGGCCCACTGCAAAATCTAAGTTCTTCCACTCTTTATGTGGGCCGCTTGCACCTATAATCGCTGGATTCTTGATTTATGTTTTGTTACTTCGGCATGCAACCATCGGTTTTCAATTGCTCAATCATTGATTTGCATATGGTACCCACCTGATTTTGGGCCAGCCCATGCCATGATGGGTCCTGCTTGATGAACAACCCAATCTCCTACAAGTCTACATGCTTTCAACACGGCTATACATTCGATAAATTATTTCCTTGAGCATACTATTACTACATGCCAGTATAAGAATCTCTTTTTTGTTTGGACACAAGGAGGAATTGCAGTGTGCACGTGGATAACTTTAATGATAACGATTCTCAACATTGCTCATGAGTGGATTCCCAAAAGAATGGTCTGTTTGGATAGCAAATGGAAATCCCACTTTTCATTAGACAATGCCAACTGTGGAAAAGTCCAATAATTACTATGTGGCTTCCAGAGTTTTCTTTGCTATCCAGGCAGGTGAAACTATCACATCAAGAGAAAACTGGAGTTTTTCCCACGTAACGAAATGATAATCGATATCCAAAAGCTTAGATACTTTACACTTTCCACACATACACAGTACACTTAAATTAAACGATCCAAATTGTAGAGCCCTAGACCTAGAATTGATATCTTTCAATGAATTTAGCAATTAAAAGGTCAGGAAGCTCATGAATCAGGTGTCAATATAAACCATCCTTAGTTCCTCATGACCCCTCTTATAATCAATTATCCCAATAACTAAATTTGAAATTACGCGTTTTTAGCCATTATTTTAAAAACCATTGAAAAACGAATGCTAAATTCCATTCAAATTGATGCATATCATACACCCCACTTACTCAAGGGAAAGGAACTATTTCGGTCGGTTCATTTTCTCCATAAATTCTGACAGATGCTTCCCTTGTCTGTATCTATGCAAAAAGGTCGCAGCATTTTTTTAATTTATGTAGAGCTTGTTTGGAAGCCACGAAAAAACGAGTGAACCTCATTTCAACTAATAGTAATATGTATTAGAGTTATATAAACTAGGGGGTATGGCATGTGCAAAGCACATTGAGCGAGTAGAGGAGAGAAACAAAGAGAGTGTGAGGGAAAGGGTGCGGCTACACAAAAAGAGAGAGTGAATCGTCTGATGATTGGCAACCTATGCTCACCTTTTTTTCTGGTTCTATGCCCACTCAAGCTTTATATCTGGCTTGTTTTTGGACTCGCGTCCTAACATGAGCAGGCACAACAGATGTACAATGTGGAACAGTGGATGTTATATAGTCATCACGTTGAACCCCACTTAGGCTTTGTTACATGGTCTCCACATACCACACTTGCATGCAGCTAGACACAAGGAAGAGAAGTGGGAGCAGCCTTCTCTTGTCAATGAATTGAAAAGACAAAAATACCCCCCCATTGAAGGGCCGGCCATACCCAAAAACTACTTGTTAACGCTCCACCTCGTGACTAATTGTAGGGGTAAAGTTGGCCAAGCACTGTTCAAATTGCATATAGTATAGATTATTTGTTATTAGGTTTTACACTAATATCATTCTTCAGTTACTCAAGGGCATGTTTAGTTTGGGAAAAACAAAGGGAAAATAAAAGTGTAATGATTATCCAATGATGGATTTCCAGGAATTCCATGGCACCATTGAATGATAGATTCCATGACAATATTGACCCATGAATTTCATTTTCCGGGATCTTGTTTCATAGCAAGTGAAATATCGTTTTTGTTAGACAATGCTCACCCCACATCTTCTTCTTTTTTTTTGATGACGATTTCATTAAAGAAAAAGGAGAAAAAACATAAAACAGGGAAGATCCGTTGAGATAGCAGATCGAAGCTAAAAACCTAGAAAAAGATAATCGTTGTCTACAAAAGAAGCAATATTAGCAGCCCATTCAATCAAAGCTCTTTTGGCCTTAGACAGAACAAAGTCAGCAGAATTAGTCATATCCCGAAAACAACGATTGTTTCGCACTTCCCAAAGAAACCCCCAAACCACTAGGAGCGCCATCCTCCATAGTTTAGTTTTGGATTTGCCTAAAAGCACGTTGTGCCACACTGGGAGCAGAGCATCAGTCTTCTCCAACAAACACTAGCTAACGTGGAACGAACGGAAAAAGCCGGCCCAAACAACTTGAATAAAAGGAGATGGTCCACCGTTTCTGCTTCCCGCATGCAACAAAGGCAAATGTTTGGAATGATCATGCCTCTGCGCCTAAGATTGTCAATTGTCAGGATCTTTCTACCCGCAAGCCACCCGAAAGCCACAATCCTAGGAGCAGCATATTTCCATAGAGCAGGGACATGCTTAGACTGGGAAGAGGGAAATGTTTGGAATGCTCGCCCCACATCTTGTGATGAGGAATTACTATGGATAAGTGTAATGATAGCTGCATGGACTCCACTGCTGTTTTTGTTATCCCAAACATAGTGAAACATCACATCATGGGAAAAATGTTTCCTTTTCATTTCTCTTCTTCTATTTCTCCTCAATTCAAATAGACCAGGTGAATACCGGCTCGGTGCTATGTGAATTCCAAAAAAATTAAGTTAAGTATCAACATGTCGAAGGTACAATTCATTAGTGGGCATAAGGAAAATTCAAGTTTTCTTATTCACCTTACCTATGTATATGAATGTTTTTAAGTGGCAATCTTAAAATTAAAAATAATAATTTTTATAAAAAAAAAAAAAACCTCTTTCATTCAATCCAATTATTGGAGTATATTAGGTAGAGAAGGGTAATATTCCTGAATTAGGGTATTTCTATTTTTGTTATGATGTGTAGGATCTCTCCAAATCTCTTCCAATTCTCCCATCTCCTCTATATGTTCAGTTGTTATTAGTGAAATAATACAAGTTACAATTTCAACAATGTGGCCCTGTGGTTCAACATGGTATCGGAGAGGTGGATCCTTACAGATCTCCCATCTCCTCTACATATTCGGTTGTTATTAGTAAAATAACACAAGTTACAATTTCCACAATGTAGCCATGTGGTTCAACACCAATGATAGTGTGGTTTCAAATCACGTTTTGGACATCTAAGCTATTCATCTCATGGATCCCATCGCCATCTAAGTTGTTCATTTAGTGGGCCTTTATCATTTAATGAGAAACTACCACCTTTGCAAGCTCCCTACCAGGCAACTACAGTTTCCTATGATAAAAGGGATTCTCTTGAACATCTCCCGCCATGTTTACAATAATATGTGCATGAAAACTCAACAATCGAGGCTTTCTGATCTTTCCCACCCATCAAGGCCTCGTAGTCATTTATGCCAGTAGTTCGCTTTAAGAACATGGGCACTACTCCTGGAGAAAGTGGTCAACCTAATTCTCAATTTTTTTGCACTTTGGTTTGGGCATTCTTTGTAGCATTTCATTTAAGTGACTGCATTTTGCCTTACATGTGACATGTGTGCCCTTCCACTCTCAATTCCTAAGGTGTATGAAGTACCTACCAGTTCTGAAATGCATAGTTACAATAGCCTACCAATGATAGGCATCATTCTTTGCACATGCCATTGCCACCCCACCATAGTTGGAAGAAAATACAAGACTAATCAACAGTTGAATTGTTGATAAGCTGCAATCTTCTAGATATAAAAACAACAGATTCATCAAATTGACTATGCTGATCAAACTGAACTAAAGAACGATTAGGACGGTAGTTGTATGGTCAATAGGGTTGTCAGCAAGTTGGTCCTACAGTACCAATACCCGGGCTAACTGCATACAGCTCTTGCCAGATCCAGTTTCTTTCAAGCCCAGATCTCATTCTTGAAGAACCAGACCCGGATCCAATCAGGTTCAGGTACCCATCGGGTCTTTGAATCTAGGTTCCAATTAAGGTGACAAAATTCAAAATATCTGCTCACCCAATCCCATATATTCATGATTCTCCAGAGAATTGTCAAAAGACAATGAAACAGACACAGTCATTGGACTAGAGGCACATGAGAGAGCGCGGACATGTGAAAGGAAACAAGTGTCAAAAGGCCATAACCATAATGGCAGAAATGCCAGAAAGTTCTCTTATCTTACCCATTTTTAACCTGATTTGGATGTCAAGGGATTAGTCTTGTGCTCAAGAAGTAAACACTCCAGGTAGAATATGTAGCACATGAGAACAAGTTTATGATTACCAACTTTGAATTTGTCAACACAAATGGTTCCGCAAACTTGACCAGGTAACCAATCATATCATATGTGTGTGGGAGCTTTCAGGTACACGTGCTTGTGTATGCACATGATTGATGTATATGTGTAGTTGGGTGTTGGTAGTAGCGATTATTCACATCACAAGAAGCCTTCTAATCCATATAATCCAACTGCAGGTGATATATAAATCTTTCTATTTTGCTTCATTGCTTTACTTTGCGAACATGTCTGGGCTCCTTTTCCATGATATCGGGAAAGATTTTAAAAAAAGAAAAAAACAAACAAATTCATGCATATCCACGCATGAACACACACAGGAATTATAGTGGAAGGAGTTCTGTCTCTATGCATTGCTTAACCAGAATTTAGGAGGCAAGCTCCAATAACATGAAGACACGTGCAAGTCCAAACTACATTTGCCCACAACATTGCAACATACCAGATGGTCCAATGATTATGGGAGATCTTTGTGGGGCGTAGACTAACTGAAGGTATAAACATGATAACTAAGCCAATCCCTTCACAAGTCCACAATTCAATGTAGGATCCTTTAACAGAGTAACAACAGTCTATTATGTGTTAATCAAGCCTGGTAATTGGTAAACCTACTCCCACCCATTTATGCAGACCAAGGATGTACCCGCTAGATGTTTCAAACATTTTTTATTCCTCAGGAATATATACTTAGATCATTTATTGCTTTCAAAATAAACTACCAACTACAGCACGCCTCACCTCACGCCAATACCAACTTTAGAAAGAAAGTAAGCCAAGACATTGAGTGATACGAACAAGCTCAAGAGTGTTGACCATTATGATGAATTGAAGGATATCTCAAGCATGAAGAGTATAGGTGACATATAGATAAGAAAATGCCATGTTCTACAATCTAAACTTCTTAGGAAAAAAATAAACATTTATGAAATGGCAAATGTACAGAATAGGTAAACTGCACATTACAGAAAAAGGAAAAGCGGTGCCATATCCTAAAACAGGGAGGCATGAATGGTGTTATAAGTGACATATAGATGAGAAATCCATGTTCTACAGTATAAACTTCTTAAAAGAACACAATGAATTGGCAACTGTAATACATAACTGCACATCACATTTCAACACCCAGAAACAGAATTAGTAGGACAGAAAATGTCATGTTTTACAATCTAAACTAAGAAACATTGTGGAGATGATAAATATTTGGAAAAAAAACTAACTGCACAGTGAAGACAAAGGAAAAGCAATGCCAACATCCTAAAATAGCTGTTGCTTTCATAAGAAGTGGACAGTTAAGAAGCACTCCAAATGATGGCAAACAGTTATATTGAAAAAGGCACATGCTGAGCTTTGTAAATTAGAAACCATTTAAAAGAATATCTTTTTTTTTTAAGCCTCTCTTTGTCCATTGATATTTCTCTTATGCCTGCAAGGCACTTTAACAGCAACCCTTGTGACTTATGAAAATACCCAGTAAGGGGAGAAGGCTCACCTTTAAGTTTGTTGCCACCTGAAACAAGTCATTCAGAGTGTTAAACACCAAAGAGAGAATAGAATTTTAAGCAATGATTCGAAAGTAGAACCAATTTATTGCCAAAGGATCCCAAATCTTCTCACCCATGAGAATAATGCCGAAAGCCCAACTCCGACTCCAATCCAGAAAAGTGGTGAGCCTCTGAATTCCATATAATTAGAGAGAGAATGTGAGTATCCATGTGATCATTAACATGAAATTATTTTTTTAAAAAAGTTAGTTTCTTGTCAATAGAAAGAATTGTAAGCAGCAAGCAATGCGTTTACATAGGGGATGATGGAGGCGGCATGGAGAACTGTGGGCTGACACCAACTGAAGATGTCTCTCTACCGCTTGAGGATGAAATGCTTGCAAAAGCTTCTGTTGGTAATCTCTCCAGCACTGTAGCATGGCAGAAAATTCAGAAGCTAGCATGATGCATGCAAGGGGGACAAATCAGATCACTGGTGTAAACATGCACGAGCACATATACACATCACATTTCATCATGAATGGATAACAGGCAGTAAAATGAATGCAACTGCACGGATTATTAAAATATGTGTACATAGATAGTGGAAAGGGTATTCTCTTTAATTAGCAGCACATTTCTATTGAAGATCAAGCACATGCCGCATCATGAAAGAACCAAAGAAACCCCGAGACAATGCACAATCTTGAAGTGCCTTCTTTGGCTATGGAATATTTAGTGGATGCATTGACCTCAAATTGACTCAATGTGGTTAAGGGGAGTGTACCAACAAAAAGGTCGCATGCATATGAAAGATCCTCTTCTTTCCTTTCTTATTGGATATCTGTAGGAAGCAGAACACCTATCATGTCGGTCGTCAAGAAGGCAGCTCCACGCTCAAGTTTCAGTAACACTTCACTAGCTCAACCATGCAACTGAACTGCATTCTACATCAAAGACTCAGCAGGCTGAGTCAACTTGGTATAGGTATACAAGTCCCCTATGAAAGATGCAACTCACACCAACTTGGCATGACTAAGCTAATATTTATTGTTATCAACCAAGTCATCTGATACACGGTGATTGTCATCGAAATCAACTTTCGTTTGCATCTCCAAACACTAAATCATAAAAATCAAATGAGGAATTGTATGAACCACGACCCAGTGATCCAGACCATATGTCTGCTGGGCCATGCCTTGGATAACCACACACCCAAGAATCCCCTCCGTGAAAACGATCTTAACCTTTCAATTTGTGGCCTTCAAACATCTATGAAGGAAAAGTATTACAGCAACAGTCTAGATTAGTGAAGCATGGACCCGACTTGTGCGAAGTGAAAACCTAGTGTGCTGTTCATTTCCTCACGTCCAGTATCGCACGGTTGAGCAACGAAATTCAAATACTTGTATATTACTACGCGAATTGCAACGAAATTCGATTGAAACCCTTCTCGGGCTCCTCTGGCAGTTACACCAACACAGTGATTTAAATACTTGTATATTACTAGTCCATTCAGTGTAAGAATCATAATCTATGAAATAAAACGATGTGGAGACGAAATCGAACTTACCAGTTCTGGAAATTCTTTGAGAATTCCCACCACCGCTTTCATGGCGGAGAGCTGAAACGAAATCCCTGCTTCTTCCTCCCCCGAATCTTCTCTTTACAGCTAATGGAAGAGCGGAAGATCGCCTGTTCAATAATCGGGATAGATTGGGAGAAGAGATGAGGAGGAAATTTGAGGAAATTAGGGCCTGATTTTCCATTTATCGTTCAAAGGGAAACCCTGGAGAGAGAGAGTGGATGGTGAATGGAGAGAGAAATCGTATCCGTTCTCGTTTTTCTTAGTTGCGAGGATTCAGGGAGAGGAGAGTGAGGGAGTGAGAGTAACGAGAGAGCTCTTCTCCTCGAACGAGGAATTATATGAAATATGATCCATGACTCGAGGATGTGAACCGTACTCGAGTTCGCGGAGGGGCGAATTCAGTCAGGTCAGGGATCGGACCGACTTCCGTCAGGCCCTTGGGGCCCACCTCGATGCTTGCGTTGCATATCAACGCCGTCCATCTGTTTTTCCAGCCCATTTTAAGATATGGCTTTAGAAATAAAGCGGATCCAAATCTCAGGTGTACCGCACCACAGGAAACAGTAATCATTTTACGGCCGCCAATAAAAACTCTGTGAGGTTTACCTAGGGCGTGTTTGGGCAGTGGGATTAAAAGGGATTAGGTGGGATGGGATTCACATGGTCCTGTCCCAATTCCACTCAATGCTTGGGAAAATGGAAAAGCTTGTAATTAGATTCGATGGAATTGCGTTGGATCCGGTGATAATTTCACTCAATGTTAGCAAGTTGTGTAGGTCCTACCATGATGTGTGGGCTATATCCACACCATCCACTCATTTTTTGAGATTATTTTAGAGCATGGACCAATAAATCAAGTAAATCTAAAGCTCAAGTGGACCCCACCATAGAAAACAACTGGGATTGAATACTTATCGTTGACAACTTTTTTGGAGCCATGTAAGTTTTGGATCTACCTCATTTTTAGGTACATGCCATAAAATGAGGTTATAAAACAAATGAACGGTTTAGACATAACACATGTGTGTTATTATCAGTAATTTCAAATGATGATGGGTATATTCATTCAATGTACCACCATATTACCAACAAAGCATGGCATTAATCTTACCCCGCGCAACGGTAATAAATATGTTTTTAATCCCATCCCACCTACTGTCTTTTTAATCCCACCTCCCAAACATACCCTTAAGGCCCATTTGGACGGGAGTATTAGGATGGAGTACGTTGTAATGGGCTGAAGTGCACAAAAAAAGGAGCTCTTTATTGAAAGCCCGTGGATTGTCTCCTATCGAGTAGGAGTAGACGATCCAGCGCCTGTCTAGTGTGCATGTTTGAACGGTTCAACGATTCCAAACGTTGTAGATGCGGAGGCGTGTTTAGTCGGGCACGGGATTGCATGCAATCCGATGGCTGGATTGTTTGGACGATCTACAATTTGAGATAAGCAGTTACTCTGTATTTGAAAGGATGTTATCGACTGGATTGGGTATTCCAAGGGGCACCATAATGTCTATGTCTCATCTAAGCCGTTCAATGGATACCCTCCAAACATATGTCTCATCCACGCCGTATATATATATATATATATATATATATATATATATATATAGGGAAAAGGTACTATGCGCTCAGGCTCTTGATAACGTCCCATGAGGTCGAGCTGTATGGGTCCCATTGTGATGTGTGTCAACCATCTACCCCATCAGTCAGATGCACCATTCCATCGTTGGCCTAGGTCTCAAAAATCAAGTCAATCTATGACTTATGTGGGCCACATCACATACAGAAGTTGAGAGGGGCTACCCTCCATTAAAACATTCATAATTCTTTTTGGGCCCACCGAGATGTGGTTTGCAAATCCAGCCCATCCATTATGTGTGTCCCACTTGGATGAGGGTTCAGACCAAGTTTCAGATGCATCCAAATTTCAGGTGGGCCCCACCAAGTGCTTTTATATGTTTTTGACATGTCTTCACATGATTTTAGATGGTATGGCCCACCTGAGTTCCATATACGGTTGAATTTTGGGATATCCCATAATTTAAAGGAGACCCATCAAATGCACGGTGTTGATGGTCGACACGCATCATAGTGGGGACGTTATCATGAGCTGAATGCATATATATATATATATATATATATATATATATATATATATATATATATATATATATATATATATATATATATATATAAACCTATTAGATATTCAATACAGAAACTTAAAACAATGACAAATGGATCAAAAAATTACAAAATAATCAGTGTACAAAATCACCATTCGAGATCTGAGGTTGTAACATTATGGTGGGGCCCAAGGTGTAACCGCTGGAGTGTTTAAGGCATATATCAGTACGCAAACTGATTTCAAGCAAACCCCATAGGGACTATCTATGTCAAATATGGGTCGCACATTCATGGATGTGTTCCATCCATTCCGTTCACATGGTTATTCAAAATAATTAGGAGATCCATGTCGAATTAAAACTATAGATGTCAAAAGATATCATTGGCACAAAGAAAATACAAAATACTATACGCAGACTATAGGATAATAAACCATCACACGGCTATCATCCACAAAAACCATAAACAGAAGTCGAAAGAAATAATCAAAATTACAGCCGCCATATTTAAACTTTAATAATAATAAGCAATGTAAAAAAAAGAACCACCAGGATAATAAACCATCACACGGCTATTATCCACAAAAACCATGAACATAAGTCGAAAGAAATAATCAAAATTACAGCCGTCATATTTAAAATTTAATAATAATAAGCAATGCAAAAAAAAAAAAAACCACCAGGCCTACAAAAATCGCAATGACTTTCTCAGATGCATCCAAGAACCACCAAGTTTCAGATGCATCCAAATTTCAGGTGGGCCCCACCAAGTGCTTTTATATGTTTTTGGCGTGTCTTCACATGATTTTAGATGGTATGGCCCACCTGAGTTCCATATACAGTTGAATTTTGGGATATCCCATAATTTAAAGGGGACCCATCAAATGCACAGTGTTGATGGTCGACACGCATCACAGTGGGGCCCACACAGCTCGACTTCATGGGACGTTATCATAAGCTCGAGCGCGTGCACACACACACACACACACACACACACACACACACACACACACACACACACACACATATATATATATATATATATATATATATATATATATATATATATATATATATATATATATATATATATAAACATATTAGATATTCAGTACAAAAACTTAAAACAATGAGAAATGAATCAGAAAGTTACAAAATAATCATTGTGTACAAAATCACCATTCGAGATCTAAGGTTGTAACATTATGGTGGGGCCCAAGGTGTAACCGCTGGAGTGTTTAAGGCATATCTCAAACTGATTTTAAGCAAACCCCATGGGGATTATGTCAAATATGAGTCGCACATTCATGGATGTGTTCCATCCATTCCGTTCACATGGTTATTAAAAATAATTAGGAGATCCATGTCAAATTAAAACTAGACATGTCAAAAGATATCAATGGCACAAAGAAAATACAAAATACTATACGCAAACTATAGGATAATAAACTATCACACGGCTATCTTCCACAAAAACCATGAACATAAGTTGAAAGAAATAATCAAAGTTATAGCCGCCATATTTAAAATTTAATAATAATAAGCAATGCAAAAAAAAAAAAGAACCACCAAGCCTACAAAAATCGCAATGACTTTCTCGGTATCCAATGGAGCTCGATCATCAGTCGATGTCGCCCTCTCCACCACCTTCTGTCTTATCTGGGTTGACTGATGGGTAGATGAAGTCGTAGCATGCTGGATCTCAATCTCAACAGATGCAACGACAACCTGAAACACGGAGACTCTAGAGTGGTATGGATGGCTCACATGTCTTACGGAAAAAATTGTCCCAGTATGCTACGGATTCCTTCTAGTTTTGAAACGCGCGGTGTTTGCCGCCACTGTATCCCTCAACTTCTACTCGCACCTCATCCCAAATGAAATATATCCTAAGGCGTCGTCCGACAAGGACAATGTAGAACTTTTCTTTAACCATCTGCGATGGCATGCATGGATTATTTTTGTGGTATATCAAAAAATCAACATCCGTAATTCAAATAAGCAATTCTAATCCTATTTTCTGAATATCAAAGTTATATGTACGTACCCTTCCTGCATTATATGAACTGACTAATCCAAACTAAGCTAATGTGCACAATGCAAAAAATGTGAGTAGATATACATGAAGAACCTCCAAAACATATTTAGTCATTCAAACAGCAGTCTACATTAGGCATATATACCAGCACACAAAAATTCAAAATATTTTTTAAAAATGTGAGAGTATATGGAACCAAACATCACAATAGTATAAGTTATTACATGCCACCAAAATAGAAACCAGCATAACAAACCCCAATAACCACACCTTGTTAGACATAATCATCACCTCCATCACCAAAGTGATCACGCAATTCTTCTTTTAACCACTCCACTTGGCGCTCGAGTCGAAGATTAACAAAGAACACCACCAACAACTTGTCCTTACTCAGGATCTCACCAACATTGATAAATTCCTTGGTGGTCAGGCCTTTCACCTCATCGAGCACATCAAGTGCTTTGTTAGTATGATTAACCTGTTTATCGAGCCCAAATTTCATCATTGACTCGGCAATGATATTTAATCAGGCCCCGAGTACATCACATGGATGAGTCGGGCCCGATCGTTTCCATGTTACTATCCATCTGTGAGTACCATCGGAATCAAGAGTACGAGTGGGAGTGTCACGAGACTCGTGTTGTCCCATCGCATGACTGTCAAATGGTAATGGAATGATCCCCATGTAGTCTGTTATGTAATCCTTTGATAGATCTATCGTCATTAACAGAATTTCATGCTTCATTAAGGTCTCACTGCAGACGAGAAGAAGATGCTGACGTGGTCATACTCCTGCTGCCTCATACGTAGCGGCCTGTGGCCTGGTCGGATCCGCATATCACTGCGAGGTCATCCATCCCGTCAATTCGTTTACTGCAGAGTTTTACAACATTTGGGTGAGGCTACCAGAGGAACAAGAGAGATGTAATAATGGATAAATAATTCATACAGATAGATGATAAACAATTCAATACCAGTAAAATGTACCCTAAGATATTGCTCTCAGACTTCATCAGGGGCTATCACAGCCATCCTCTCAGAGTCCCAACCGAAGCCACTCGCAGTTAACATGTCCTTTATTGCAATATACTCTCGCTCGTAATATCTTAATCGATTGAACACGTTTTACCATGTGACAATTACCTCAGTGTGCTTTGTAACTTCATCGGCCATAATCTAGTATGCCTCCTACTTGAATCCGTTATCAGCCTTACAGCCCAGTGCAACTTGTTCCAGGAATGTGTCGAACAGTATCTGGTTCATAGCACTTGTCCATTTAATCTTCGGCGCTCTAGATGAAGGCTCCACGAGAGATTTCATGGTTTTAACACGTAATGAACATCAGGCGGCTATCGACGGTGTTTTTGTCGGTGACTAGGTCTGTGTGGATGTATCATTAAAAGCGGATGTCATTTCACTTAAATATGAAGTTTGTATGATTTTTTTTACAAATTGCAACTATAATCGTTAAAATAGCAAATATTAAGATAGACTTATATAATATCACTTCACTGGTCCTTATAAGTATCCAACAAACCACCAAGTTTGTAATTCGATGACCATTCACTATTTTTTGAAGTTTAATAAACCTTAAATATAGCATCACCAACTGTTGTATGAAAATTAAATAAAAAGTATCATAGTCTACTCCTACTATTCTGTTGAGCATCTGCCCACATTCCGGCTACAATGTCATCGCGTATTCAATTCTAAACATTTTTTCACACTACATTACTTGAAGTAACCATTGCCGCTCGTTGTTACTTGATAGCTCTCGTGGTGTTGGGATAACCCCCACATCGGCACCAAATATAGCAGCGAAATCACTGTTATGTGGAGACTGAATTTGGCCACGTATATAATTATGTAAGACACACCAGGCTATCACAATATGGACTTGTGTTTGAAATTTGTACTGCATAGCGCTCTTCAAAATGAGAAATCTACCTTTCAATAAACTGAAACATCACTCGATTGCATTGCGCAATTGTGCATGTCGGTAATTAAACAGTTCTTTCATATTCGCAGGAGCTCTCCCGGTTCAATATTCTTGTAAGTGATACCGAACGCCCCAGTGTGAAGCCATAAATCTAGGTGAATGAGCGTATCCAGCGTCGACAACATAATATTTTCGTATACATACGAATCAACGTTATATTAAGTGAGAAACTAGATACAGTTATAGTTAATAATTAGATGGCTACTTTTATAACAGATATACAGTACCGTTTGACACAAGCAAGGGATCATCTGATAGGGGGAATGCGTTGTGTAGCATTCTCACATCTGAAGCAGAAGTCTCCCAACCGGCTAATACACATATAAATTTCATATCAAAATAACACACTACCAGTACATTTTGGGAGAACACCCCTTTGCGATTACGAACGCTTGCTTGGTAACTGCCAACACATGCACTGGAATGTGTGTACCATCAATTACACCGACGCAATCCTAAATGTGAAAAATCAACAACTATGAAGTGACCATACATTGGAGGGATGTAAAATATACAGGCTTAAAAAACACTCATATTGTAAATATACCAGAAAGTAAGCAAACCAATTTAGATTTATTTTGATCTCTAATAGCGTCTCGATGCCGGCCGATTTAACTAAATCAGGGTACATTGATATAATTGCCTCTAGCACACGATGAAAGTTGTAACGCCCTGAAAATTGGGAGTCGGGTCGTGCACCCGCTCGACTCCCAAGTTTTCAGGTGTCACTTATATCCAATTTTACTATTTTGCGTTAATCAAGATTAAATGCGCAGCATGAAATCACTTGAAACATAAATCACAATTCACAATTAGTCTGTTGTAATGGAAATGGTTAAATGTTTACAAGTCCAAAAGAAAATTTATAACTATAGGTCACATAAGGCGTTGCCCAACAAGAGTACAAACAAAGTATATCCAAAAGAATGATTCACCAAGTCCCCTACTTAACAATCTAAGTCTGCCCACAAAACTAGGGCGAGCCGCCCATCAACTAGAAATAAGACAACTCGCCCTCCACATCCAGTCTCATGCCACCATGTTCCTCATACCCCGCATCACTTGCATCTACTAAAGAGTCTGGTTGGTGTTTTAAAACACTGTCCCAGAATAGGAGTGAGTGATCAACTCAGTGGGTGCTATTAATCTCATGTTATAACAGGCATCAATTATAATATAAATTTAATGAAACACAGCCAATTATTAACACGTAACAACTCTTATTAAAATGCATGTCTTCGCCACAATGCTCCCTCAAGCGACTCCATCTAACGATTGCGTATGTTAGCACTCCCTCAGAGGGACCTCAACTTCCGAGTCGCCACCCTAACCAGTGCGATGCAATGCGATCGTGCTAGCCAAATTATTAGTTAAGTCCAGTCATCCAGCAGATTGAGGAATCCGATACACCTCATGTATCAATGCCCTAAACTGGTTGCGAGGCCAAGACCCCCAAATGTGTAAGGCCGAGACCTCGCAGTCAGTGATCCCGTTGGGTTCCTTATCCCCGACTTCAAGCACATGAGGAGTGCCTGGAGAAATGGATCACTAGCGGTCACTACGGGGAGGCGCGGTACCCCAGCATAGGCCGACAACTCGAACACAGTGTCTCATTCCACCATGCCCAGCTCACGAGGCTGTGGACCAGTTTCGAGTAAGTTATTGATGGGCTACAACGGTTGCAGGGTGGTTCAGGTTCCAAGCATATGTGAGCAATCAGGGTTAACAATGAAGGTTGGTCAGACAGTAGACTAAAACGCAAGAGTCAGGCGAGCGTGAGACGAGTGACATCGGGCACAAGAGACCCATGTAGTATAACTACAGCCACTCGAATACACCCGCCCAAATTCATAGATTTAGTCTCGAGACGGTTCTACCAACAGGACCACCTTCGCTCTCCTCATGATTCTGGCCAACCCAAGGGTACGAATAACGATGCATAGCATGCCGACTACCAATGCATCACTAAAATAAACATCATCATGTTCTCATAATTATTGACATACAATTCGTATTCTCATAACAAGCAAGGCTAACCAAATCAAGATACAAGTACATATGAGTATGTGTATGTGTGTATGTGTGAGGAAGTTAAACACTTCATCCATCTTAAGAAATCACATGCGTAAGAGTGATGTAACCATATATACTATGAAGTAACAATACATGGGAAAATTAACAAGACATGAGCATATAATCATCCATACATAAAATCATGTGAGGAACAAGAACAACGTCATGAGAGTCAAATATACCATTCCATACAATTTTCACAAACATGCAATATCTAGGGATTCTCTAGGTTTTTCAAAGATGTCATCTAAGAAATCAAAATCATTAAACTCATAATAGAATTGGTACTAGGCCACTTAAGAGCAATAGTCCGCACCTATGGATCATTGGAGATTTGAAAAACGTCTTAGAAAAGAGGGTTATGAGGTTGATCGGCCGGAATCCCTAAAACAAGCTCTTGCATGTGAGAAATCCAAGCCAAACCGTTCTCAATACATGAGTTTCAAGAAAAAGGGTGAAGGATCTTACCTAGATACTCCACGAAATGATTATTGTGGTGTGGTGTAGGATTTTTTTTGGAGAAAGGGTAGGGAGTTGTAATGTTTGATTTCCTCGGCCCCGTCTCGATCTAGGGTCCACCTTGCTCTTCTTCACCCACTCTTTCTCATTTCTTTACTTCCTTACTCTCTCTTTATGGTAGTGGGATTTATGAGATAAGAGAGGTTGGTTGTTGGTGGATGGTGGGAGTTTGGGAGGGAAATTTATTGTTTGAGAAATGAGGAGGATATGAGGGAGAGGAATTTGTTGTTGTTGGAGAGTGGTGGGAGATATAAGGAAGAAAGCTTGATGATTTAGGGGAAAGTAGAAAGGTATGAGGGAGAGCTTGGTTGTTGGGAAGAACAATGAAGAAAATATGAGGGAATGAGCTAGGGTTAATTTCATAGACTTGGGCCCTTTGGCCTTAAGTTTCCTCAAATTCTCAAAATAGCCTCCTAGGACTCCCCATTAGTGTTGGGGTGGTCCTAACATTCCTTTGGCCACCAAATTAAGTGTGCAAGTGTCTCATGGCCCAACCAAGATCCATGCACAGTTTAGGATCAAACAGATAAATAAATATAAGGTTTGACTATATGGTTCTGATCCCCAAATGGCCCTGTCGGCCAATTCCAGTTATTAGGACAATTTTGGTAGTCCCCTAGCCATGACACTTATAGGGTAGGTGGTTCATGGCCCGATTAAGGGTCATGCAAAATTTGGAAACGATCGGATATAGGGTTGGGTCGTACAGGTCCAATTTACGATCAACGGTCGTCGTGCCACGATCGGGTCCTAAATTTTGTGGACGGGTGAGGTACATTACATTAGACCTTCACTGTAAATTTTGAAGAAATACGATTGCTTGAAAGCACGAAGTCTCAGTTTCATTTACCAGTGCCAGATTTCCACTCTAGCCTTGGGTGAGTTGACATGGGCTGTTGGAGCGACTCGAATAATTACTTTTGGGTGTCCAATGAGTCTGTGGTCCGCGATGGACCACAAGCCTAATGAGATCTAAGGTCCTCTAAATTCTTATAATTTTCTGACCTTCCTGCGCTGTGATATAGCCCGTACGGGCTGTTGCTAAGTGTAAACGGTCATCTCGTTTGGCAGCCCACACTAGGCCCTATCATGACTTGTCTAGTCTACTCTAATGGACTAATCATGAGTTAATTAACTTGTGGTACCCCACCACGAGCGGTTTAAACGAATGGTCCTACAGCAAATCCCACGTGGACGCCCCAGGACACCGTGTTGGTTGGATGAGACGTTACAGGGGTTGATTTGGTCTATTAGTTAAGTTTCGAGCCTTATCTGACTCGGCTTTGGTTAGATCTTTAATTTAGTTATGCTTGTTTTAATTTAGTTAGCAACGGGTCAGTTTAGATTTGGGTCCTATATGAGTAAATCATGGAGCTATACCTGATGTTCAAGTGATCGGGTGGATTCGGTGGTTTCCTAAGGTTGATTAATTAGACTTGTGTAGTTCTTTATTGGTATCACCCCTGTATAGACTAACATTGAGTGTTAATGGTCATTTAAGTGATATTATAAGTTAATTTATATATAACAAAAAAAATTTAAGGATTTTTTGGAATCTAAAACATGGAAAATTCAGGATGTTACAAAAGCGCCGACTGACTGTCTCACCCGATCGAATAAATCTGCGACCTATGATCCGGTTACGAACATTGTGCCCCAACGTGTGAAGGAAAATCACTACTTGTTCTTCAAGACTAACATTACGTGTATCATGGAGTTGTGTCTTCTCGCGTAACAGCGTACATAGTTCAAAAAATGATTCTCGAGTCATCCTAAGATGAACACTGCTCGCTCATCATTCCCACGACGCGCCGGTTGCTTGAACATGTACGTACGACAATATTTCCCAATAGCTTGTATGCAGCTACCACCGCTTGAAACACAATTATACCATCCGGCGAGTCCTCATTTGAAGAATCCATCGTCAACTGATAACCTGCACTATCACATGTGTATTTCTCATAAATATACATTACAAATAACAATGGATACAAATATAAATGTTGGACGAAGGTATATATCTATAGATATATAGATATATATAAATATTTATAGTATATGACTACTTAGATCTCCACGGTCGAACGCCAACAATGGCTATAATGCTTATCTATGTATAAATATAATAGTCTTCAAGTGCAGTTCATATTGTTAGAAGTGATCGCATAAGTTGATTAGTTATCCAGACATTGTGTAGGATACATCGTTTCAACACTTGAGGTCTTGGTATCGATCCTCAGTGGGGGTGGCTAACATGGAGTGTGTGTACTGACATGGGTGTGTACTAATAAGATAACTCCCCCCCCCCCCCCCAAAAAAAAAAGAGGAGCAGATCCAGATGGTGAATGCCTATTAAATATTTATTGTGGGCTACAAAAGGATTTAGATGAAGCCTATCTTCATATTTCCCCTCTATCTAAGCTTGATTGACCTTATCAAGGGGTTGGAAGGAAAATAAACACTACTATAGGCCCTAGGAAAATTGTAATAATAGTTCAATCACACGACCAGGCCCTGTAGTGTGGTTCATCTGAGATTCGGTGATTTTTCCTCTTCCATTTTTTTATATTTTTCTCTCACTGATGGAATTTGTATGTGGACAGCCAACAAATATTTCAAAAAATAATAGTTCAAAACTGTTTTGTTTGGAATGCTAGATCATCATTCGTTTGTTTTTTCTCTTTTTTTTTTTTACCATTATTGTTCAAGATAAGAGTACATTAAGGCAGAATCACTCCATAATGGGCAGACTAGGTAGACCACGCTGATGGCTGCCATAACAACAATGTAGATAATTGAACCCTGTGCCCTGCTTGCACACAATGCAAAGATTTCTCCCGTGCAAACAGGTCCTACATATTCTTTCTTAGATAACCATGCAGGAAAAGGAAGAAGATTCTTCAAATTGGGAGAGAACTTACAAAATGCAATTAGATGCTTTCTGTAACCTTGTATCTGGTTTGGGGGAAGAGTGAGACTACAATCCAAATTATATGACTCTTCAAAGTGTTCTTCTTACATAATCAGATGAAAATTATAAGAAGTTTTTTTTTCTTAGTTATTAAATTATTGCAGCTATACTTCTCCTGATATTTTGAATTAAATAGGACATATAGGTGCATTAACCTACATAAAATAAATTGAAAAAACAAAACAATAATAGAGTAGCAAAAAATTATATAACATAATGAGAGTAGTTGAAACATTCTTATCAAGCAATATGCAGAGAACATGTAAAAAATAAACAACTAGAGAACCCAATATTCGACATCTTACATCATAGACCCCTACATTCAAATTCCCCCAACAGTTAGCCACAAATGAAAAAGTTTTCATCGAAAGAAATGAAATCATAATCCAATTCAACAGGAACTACCCTAAAAAAAGGACAAGAAATTGGTAAAAACCATCAAAGAAGCTATCATTTACATCGCCTCATTCGAATAGGATAGTCAGTGTTGATGATCAAGTGGGCCACCATGTGGATATATTCGTAAATGATAGGTGATACGGACTCTGCTAGCCATTCAAGATTTATCTGGCTCACAAGTACGGCTGAGGTTGTATACATGAAGAACCTCGTGATAGCTTAGATGGTCGCAAGTTATCTAATCAATGTGATTTTGGCGTTTAAAGTGTCCACGCGATGTGGCCATCAGATAAACGGTCTTCGGTGTAGACTAAACGCTTGTTTAGCAGATGTCTAGGATTGGCAACTAGCATCATGTGGTCCAACCGAAGCCAAAAATAGGCATGATCTGTTGATAGGGGTCTCTATTCTACACTAACTAGATGTTTAGATCATGTTGTTGTATTTGGGTATGGATCATTAGAAGAAAGTTTTTAACTCAGGGACTTAGCAGCGTAAGCATTCATCTGGAATGATTCGACTAGTGTCCAGTAAAAATACATGTCGTGTAAATGATCACATATATACATGAGGTAGAAAATGAGGCAGACACAAACGCCAACTAAGCCATCTGCCATGAAAAATAATAAAGAATATTAAACGTCCACCATTTATGAAAGATTGATATATAAGCATGACGTTGGCATTTCACCACAAAGGTTTAAAAAAAAAAAATAGAAAAAAGGTCCACAGTAGCAAATTATTGCAAGTTAATGAGAGTAATTGAAACATTCATATCAAGCAATATGCAAAGAACATGTGAAAGTAAACAACTAGAGAACCCAATATTTGAAAAGTAAACAGGAACTAGCCAAAAATAACGACAAGAAATTGATAAAAACC
Organism: Magnolia kwangsiensis; assembly: GCA_037074715.1. Taxonomy (NCBI): domain Eukaryota; kingdom Viridiplantae; phylum Streptophyta; class Magnoliopsida; order Magnoliales; family Magnoliaceae; genus Magnolia; species Magnolia kwangsiensis. Next base: position 32,256,193 of record CM073575.1, on the reverse strand, counting down.
ATTAAAAAAACAAATACCTCATTTGTGTAAAGGCAGAAGAAAAAAAAAAAGAACGACAACTTCACTATTGCCACCAGAAACCTAAAACACAGGTCAATGGATAGAGCTTGCGATGCATAATAATGAGTTGGATATTCCTATTGCAGTACTATAGGTATGTCATTAGCTTGAATAAAACATGGATAAAGTAAAACCTATTATGTAAGGTGTTCCAAATCTCCAAAATTCAATATATACTCTTAAGGGAGTTGTGTTTAACATTGTTCCCTGAAGAGGCCGATACGACAATCTCTCTTGAAACCTAATTTCAAGCATGTGAACCACTTTGATCGAATCCTAGAATAAATTCACAATAGAAGTATATATTCACATGCTCAAAAATCACACAAATTTCACAACTAGAGAGTTATATAAAAGAGGTCCAAATGTATGAATTTGGACAACAAGGGGGGTTATGTTAAACAAGAAGAACTCACGAATCAACTATCCAAAACTCATTTAAATGATCAGTGGGATATGATAAATAAGCAAGCTTCCTCTGTCTGGTGTATGCAGGTTTTGAAATACATTCGAATGCACATAAGGTCACGTTATTAACAGTGAAAAATGAGATTAAGGTGTCCAGTACCTCAAACTACTAATAGCACATTCGAATCTCATAATCTGAATCACTAATGCAACAAGGGTAAACTAGATCTGGCAAGCATTCAGCATCACACTCATGATTAGAGAAATCACTGTCCAGTCAAATGGTTCACTAATTGCATATAATTTTTGGATTGATGTGCGTCAACAACTGGGTCTCAAACTGAAATGGACAGAGTAACTTGTTTCATAATAAGCTTGTCCTTAAGAAGCAAAATAAAAAATATTTCTCCATGAAGATAGCAGAGTGGATAACATATATAATATTTTCAGGGATACTGCATTGTCTATCAAACTGTGAGAAAGAGTAAAGAGTGATTTACTGTAATATTTCATCAAATTTAGCTATGGAGGTAGAAAATGCTAAGAACGAAAGAGGGGAAAGGTAAGAAAAATAACATGGAGCATACCAGATATCTTTACCCAAGCCAATGGCGAAGATCAATGAACACTAAGTTGGAAATGGAAGCAAATCAGCAGTTAGATATGAAGTCTGTTAGTTTTTTAGATTAAATGAAAACTGAAAATCCTGAAACCCCCTATTTTCTGGAAAACCCTCCCAGATGTACAATGAAGATTTCACAAAACCCCCAATATTCAGAAATCATGAACAAATACGTAGTGAAAATTAAAATCTTTCAATTCAATAGAGACGAATTCAAGCAAAATCTACCTGGATGCAACAATCCATGTTAGATTTCGCGAAAATGCCCCAAATCCATAAATTGGGGCTTATCTGGAGTCAGATTGAAGAGTAGAATTAGGATTTCACAAAACCCTCAATTTTCAGATACCATGATCAAAATAATCCCCGAAAAACAACAATAAGACTGAATATGGATTGTTTGAAGAAGAATCATTAATCTAATTTAAGAAAATCGAAATAAAAAAAAACCACAACGCCCACAATCTGCTTACATGAGGGTTATCTGGAGAAGATAATATCGTTACAAATCTGATTTCACCAAACCCCCAAAAATCATAAACATAAGCAAAGAGGTTTCTGAAAATAGAAGCAGTTAATTAAGTACAGAAGGATTGAAGCACAAACAATCATCCTGGATTCTCACATACAGCAAATATTAAGCCATTACACTCTAAAAACCCCTAACCCCTGATTTTTAGAGAGCACAAGACATAAAAAATCAGATTGCACAGGAACCCCCAAAATTCAGAAGCCTGTAAAACCGGACATGCAGATTGAAAGCCAACGACACTCTCACAGGGTGGAGGGATGACATGCATGACAGATTCCAAACCGTATGCCACCGAATCAGGCCATAGGAGGAAGAGGAAGTACCTGTGCGCAGCAACGGTGATGGCTGTGATGGTTCCAAATGTCGAAAATACCTGAGATTTATAAGATTGGAATGGAAAAATGGTCCTTCTTGCCACCGCTCTTGACATATCCAGCTACCTTCAATCCCATCCCTCAGTTCGTACGAATGATTGGGATGGGCTCAAGGCAAATCCATGGAGAGAGGAGCCAATCTAGGAAAATCCAACGAGAGAGAGATAGAGAAGCATGATATCCGACGATTTCAAGCAATCCAGCATCAATCCAGCAAGACACGCCGCCCTGCTCATCTCTCTCCCGTCCAAACAAGCAGATGCCTGTACTTTGTTGGATAAGACTCTCCTATCCAACCTACTACGACCGACTCCACCCTATTACTCCTGTCCAAATGGGCCCTTAATGTTTATTTGCCTACCATCTACCATACCAAGATTAAGGAAAACACAAATATCAGCTTTTCAAAACTTGTGCAGTCCACTCAATGTTTTTAATGGTCAATCACTACTATTTTAAATGGTCGTAGTTTGCCTAGAATTTGGACATCCTTTAACCCATGCCCTAAAATGAGCTAGCAAAATAGGTAGACGGCATGAATATAAAACACATGAGGTAGTCCGGGAGGAAAGGACCTAATGGAACTGGCCTGACTGATTCCGGCCCGCTTGTGGGTCTCATGGCTATAGACCATTAGACTGATGTCTCGGACCATGCCCAAAATCTCATGTATTTGAGGACCCACCACACGTGTTGAACTGTTCTTGGGTTAAATATTGGCCTTCGTAGCATTTCTCTTCTCCATGGTCTATTTATGGACAGTCAGTGGTGGAGCCACATGATGGACAATCAATGTCATGAAACATAATCAAATCCTTTGGGTTTTGTTGTGTTATACTTAGGGTTGTTTATATGGTAAGCTGTTTTGGTTAGCTATTTATACTTTTAGTAGCATTATTGGTTTTTGCCTACCCCGTAGCCAACTATGTTTAGCTAACAGCACGCTCATCAGCCAAAGCATATTAAAATTTGTTTCGTTTCAGATATCATATGAGGAGTTGTTTGGATGCCCGGAAAGTCATTAAGTTGTAATCTAATTATAGATAATTTAATTATATACGTAAAGTGTTTACATACGGTTCTGTTTGGCTTTAAGTTGTAATCTAATTACAGAAAAATATTTGTGTGTGTTTAGACAACTTGAAATTTGTTTGCAACTTGTATTTAGGCATAAACTCGTAACTGAGCTTAGAGTGGCCACAAAAGTAAGCCCACCAATTCAAACACTAAGGGTGCACATCAAACCGTTGGATCCGTGGAACCGGACCAAAACCGTTGGATCAGTCCGGTTTGGTCTAGTTCTAGGATGCTAGCGGTCCGGTTCCGGTTCCAAAATCTTGAAACCGTTGATTACGGATCGGTTGCGGTTTAGGGTCCTATAGAACTGATCTGAACAGTTGAACTGAACTGTAGATCTGAATCGTTGAACTGCACCATTGATCCGAGTCATGCCATGAACCGTAGATCCAAACCATGAGCCGCACCAAGCATTCATTTAAAAAAACCCTAAACATCATTTAGCTTCAGCGCCCCCTGCTGCCCTACATCCTTCTCGCTCCTACAAAAAAAAATCCTCTCACCCCTTTGCCCTCTCTCTCTCTCTCTCGCCCTCCCAAAGTCCCTCTGCCCCCCCCCCCTCTCTCTTAGTCTCTCTGCCTCTCTCTCAGACTCTCTCTCTCTCGTCGTCCCATACACCGGCAGCCATGCGGCGCCCTCCCTTGACGGTCCGACCCCCCTCTCTCTCTCTTGCCGTCCCAATCATCGACACACACTCTCTCTCCCTCTCTCTCTCTTTGCAATAGATCTCGAAAGGGTTTCATTCTGTTTTGAAAAAAAATCCTAATCATCGGCACGCACACACTCTCTCTCTCTGCACTTTTCTATTCAAAGATGTTGCTTGGGATTTGGTTCTTCTTTTATTAGATTTTTATCCAGTATTTTGAATGCATCTAGAATGATTTGTATCTAATCATAAAGCCTCCGTACACGCAATGTTATGCTACTTAGCTCCACAAATAGCAGCGAACCCACTGCCACAAATTTTCTTCTTCTTCTTCTTCTTCTTAACACACACCCACATTCTACATACTTACAGACTCACTCACACCAGACTAAGCCATGGAATCAGAGCCTTCCTTCTCTTGAAAATTGGGGGTTGTCTTTTTAACTGGTAGATTGGTAAAAGTTTCATGATTCTCTGTCCACTAGATGTCAACCTTACTACATGTATCTACATGATGACCCACCAGATGTCCATACACATACTACATGTATCTACATGAAGACCCCGCTTCCATGATGTACACAATGCTAGCATTTCAACATTACTCTAGGCTGTTCCTTTTTTCCTCAATAGGTTCTGTATTTTCATTTTATGGAATGCCTTTAATACTATGTTTGGCAGATGAACCATTCTAAGAAAAAAGGTTAGCTCATTCATATTTTGTTGAAATTACTAATATAAACTTCATTATTTCTTTCTCTTTTATTTTTGTTTTTGTTTTTGTCTTTCTTTTCAAGGTTTGTTTAAAGGGAAGGGTTGATGAATTGTTGAAGGTCAGATGCCTTTGCCATTTTCATGTTTTGTTCTCTTTTTTCTTTTTCAAAAAAAATATTATTATATATGTTTTTTGACTAATTGATGGTTTAAGTGTTTTTATTCTATTAGGGATGGATTATTTTCGTCATTTTTTAATTAGCATATCCACAAAATGCCTTAGCAGAAAACTAACATAATGTGATTCTGTGTTGCAATGAAGAATTAAATATGTAGGTATTTGTAGATACATTATTATTGACTTAGAATTATGCAAAAACCATTTTGAGTTAATATATGCTACATGTACAATCTTGGAGTGCCTGCTTTATGTTTTGTCATGATGGATCATAAATGCAGAACTTCTTACTGGTATTAGAAAGGAAATGGTAGCTGGAAGGTTGCCTTCTGATGTTGCTACCAGGATGGAGGAAATATATCATTGTGCTTCCTATTTTCACAGGCTCTTGGAACCAGCCATGCCAAATTGGTATTGCATTTGTGATGGTGTGTATTACAAAATGCATGCATCCATGTCTAAGGGTCTGAACAACTGAATGCTGACTTTGATTTCATTTTGTAGTTGTAGCTTCTTGCTATTCAGAAGTTGAGAGAATAGCCTCTAGCCTCTAGGTGGTGGTGGTGGCTTTGCTGGCATTGTAGCTGCTCATACTCTTCACTTGCTTTGAATAAAAATGTCGGGTGCTGGATTTATTTACTTTGCTTTCAATTGACTTTCATTTCATTAAGTTCATATTTTTTTAAGGAAGAAAAAGGCTTGTAAATCAATGGACTAGAATTCTTGTTCACCTGGGAGATAATTACAACTGTTCAGATAAGAGCCCTTCTATTATACAGTTAGATTGTTGCAGCTTTTTTGTTGCATGTATTGCTTGGTTGGTATGAAAATAACTTTTTTGTATCTTGGTTAGTATGAAAACAGATTGTAAACAAGGTCCAAGTTGTATCTTGTTTCTTACAACTTTTTTGTTGCATGCATTGTAAGCTATCTGTTGAGCTTTGGAAAGCTAGGTGAATCAGCAGGACAAAGAAGTGGAAATGAACAAATTATGATTGAGTTCAGTTGTTCATCCAATCATAGTTCATAATTAGGATCATCTATTATTCATTTCAATGGCAACAATGATGCATAGTTGAAATTTTGAATGACATACTGTTTTGCTATATCTTTCCTAAGATGATGTTTCTTATGTGATTTGAGAGAGCAATCTGTTTGATAATCATCAAGCCTTATCTTTGAGCCCTTCAGGGTTGAAACTCAATACATAGTTTTGAAATTTTTAAAAAATTGATTATTATTTATTTCTTTAAAGAAGAGTATTGTTACTGACTAGGGGTATGTGTGTAGACAATATCAAATGAACAAGCCAATACACTCCTAATTGTACGGCTCCAAGACCTTAATATTAAAAAAGTGCAATTGGGCTGGGCTTTAAAATCTGTGGAACCGATCTGGAACCGAATCGATTTTCACGGTTTGGTTCCGATTCGGTTCTAGGGTACTAATGGTCCGGTTCTGCTTCCAAAAATCCTAGAACCGTAGGGAACGATTCGGTTCCGGTTTCACCCCAAAACCAAACCAAACCGAACCATGTGCACCCCTTTCAAACACAACACTAAGGTTTGACAACATCCAATGTATAAGAAATTTCAACTCTAGCAATAGTAGTAGGAATAAAGGGGAAGGAGTTTATCTTATTTATCTTCTTCTTTTATTTGAAGTCATTGTAATCGTTTGAAGATGATCAACAACTTTTTCTACTTGAATTTTTTTTTTAAATTATAGTTGTTGCCTAAAATTCCTTTGCTTGTAATATGAAACATGATTTTTTCTCATGTTTAATATTACAGCTAAAAGTTGTAATTGGATTACAACCTACAATCTGATTACGTGCAGATATACCCATCCAAATGGCCCATGTAATTTGATTACCTATAAACATATTCCCACTTAAGGACTTTACCGGCATCCAAGCGACCTTTAAGTGATTTTTAAGTATCCTCCATTAATTTCTTTTTCCTCTATCTCTCTTCTCCCTTTAGTTTTTAAATATCTTCCAATGTTTGCCTACTCATATGAGATCCACCACCAATCATGCGAGGCCAATCTTTGATGTGGATTGCTCATTATGTTGGTCTCACCTTAGCCCAATTCATTTGTCAAAAAGATATGTGGTCATGAAGGAGGGATTAAGTGAAAAAAATCATTGCATAATAAAAATCACGTCACAAGCGACGATGATTCACTATGAAAACGAATTACAAGATATTAGATGAACTTATATATGCAAAAACTCACGTTTTCTTCCTTCAAACCCTATAGCAATTTAACCCTCTTTATTCTACCATAATCCTACAATTACATCCATACATATAGTGTTACACCCACAATAGGAAATAAATTGTACATTTATGAAAAATTGTGTGTGTTGTCTATTTAAGCATTGATCGATCTAACCTCCATATGTTTAATCAATTGAACATGATCAAATGTGTCTGGAGAGTTTACATAATTTTTTAGAATTTTGTTGATCACTCAACCCCCAGGTCGATCGACTGAACCTATCCAAAATTGTCCAAAGACCAATCTGTCTAATATGGGTTCACTCAATCAATCGAGTAAGCTGCTCAATGGCTCGAACTCTCATGTTTTTACACAAATTAAAGACATCTAAACAATAATGCCACCCTTGCAACCTATTATTTAATCAATCAATAAGCTTCGTATGATTTTAAGGTCAGATGCCATACTATATCTTATTTCATAGTAATTCTCATCTACCTTTACTTGCACATGTATTTGGATATACCATATTTGTTCAAAAAAATATCATAAAGACTGACAAGTCAAATGCTCGGTTGTCAAACGTATCTTCTTTAGTTACTCAGGTATACAAAATGAGTACGAATATTTTAACCCAGTTTATAGTCAAATCTCTACTGACGTTGATGTAACCTTGTTTGAGGACAATATTCTTTCCTAAACCCATGAGTCACGGAGAGTTATTTGCAGATTATCCTAAAGATATCTCTTGACCATTACTTACACCAATGACTTATATTTAGAGCTTTAACATGAACTAAGCTACCTCGGTTCGACTTGATTTAACTCGACTTCATTCGATCAGCTCGAACAACCTATTCAAGTTGGGTCGAGCTGAAAATTCCAACTCACTTCAAAATCAAGTTAAGCCTGAGTATATGCTAACTTGGTTTGATTCAACTCGAACCTTAGCTCGGTTCGGCTCAACCGAGTTTGAATGTAGTATTTTTTTTAAAAAAAAACCCCTTATAAGTTTACAACCCTACTCGAGTCCTGACTGAGCGACATATGCCCTCACTCCCTCTCATTTACCCTACACTTGACTGAGTGACATCATCTTCCCGTTCTTTAAATCTCATCTTTCTCTCTCCACCTACACACGATCAGTTCACCCATATGCTACACAACCCGTCTATCACACTGACTCTAATTTTCCTTCTCTCTCTCTCTCTCTCTCTCTCTCTCTCTCTCCTTTATAGCAACCCGACCCACACACAGGCACACTTGACTCACCCCCGGCCATGATCCAATCTAAAACACCACATGAAATTACATGGATAAGATACCAGAAATATGAAAACTCGATAAAGCTACGGAATGAAGGTTGTATCCTAGTGAAGGTGATTATGACCAAATAATATTTCGTCAATTAACACACAACTGTTTATTTAAACTAATATGCCAATTTAAATTAAGCAAGACAAATAATCTAGGCTTTTAAGCCAATAGATGATCAAATCATGTAAAATACAATAAATGTTCCAATAAAGAATAATAATGTACATGTGTGTGGGATGTGCTAACAATCAACTCATAGCATTCATTTAATCATGTATATATATATTTCACTAATCAATCACATAAACATAATTAGAAATTTGTACAAATGACAATCTTAGACATAAGTATGTACAGTAGTTCGGTTTCCCTACTCGACTCCTGGTGAATGCACTTTTCCTGAGTGTACCGAATTTCACTATCGGAAGTTTTAATTAAATTGGGTTCACATCTAACCTTTACATCCCCACATGAGGACCTTGTGTACACTCCCGTCAAAAGCTCGTATAAGAGACTTTAGTTGATTTTATATTGGCTAACCAACAATCTCGGTCCTAGTCCAATGACTTGTGTTTTCTCCCGTCAGAGGCTCTATCGGAGACTAACATATACACACCCGTGTCCTGTGAATTTGTCTCGACATAAGAGCCTAGGTCTTACACATGAACTTATGGAGTTTGGGTTACAAACTCTTACCCTTAATCACATGCGATGAAAAAGAATATAGACTCACTAATCGATACTTGTTGAATTAAGCTCATTTGACATGTTATACTTGAGTAGCTTATACAAAGCTCTCCCGTACTTGAATCAACTCCTCAATTACTCATTCGATCATTAATGTCTATGCTTGTTAATGCTTTAGCTCCATGACCAAACATCTTGCATGCGATGCTCTATTGATATGACCAAGGTGATGAGAGGTTAAATAGAAACTCCTACGACTAATGAAAAGTTGAACTCGTAGGAGACTTTCCTTAATGAACACTCTAAAGGTTGACATACAATAAGATTTACCAATAAAATATGTGTCTAAACTCTATAAAATGCTTGAGATTATGATCTTCTTGTATAGGAATTTGGAATATTCATTAATATGAGTAATCACTAAGAATAAATAATGGATCACATTGGGACAAATCCTATGAGGTTTGGTAGAGTTTGACATACATAGGGGTCTTTAAAATGCCAAAAACCATCATTTGGCTAAAGATTCAAATGCAACATATATAATAAAAAGGCTCAAACGGATCTCTAACGGGTAGGCTCGATCGATCAAGCTAGGCAAAAAATGGTACAGTGAACTCGTTTGACTGTTTTGGCCATGTTCGATTGAATGAGCCCAATCGCTCGAGAGGAATTGATGGTTCCTCGATCAATTGAGCTCGTGCCTCAAGCACTTAAATACTAAGGTATTTTGTTTAGAAAGCTTGTTGGATACTTTTTACTAGGTTCGGTTGATCGACTCAGTCGATTGAACTTCGATCAAACATACCAATAAGTCTTATGGTTTGAGCGGTTTGTTTTTCAGCAGCTCATGACCTTTATAACCTATCTTATCATGTTTCAACTAGGCTCCTAATGCTAAGGAGTGATTGAATAGGGTTTTCCTATCAAGACAGTGATAATCCGAAGGTTCAAGAGTTGCTTTGGATTAAAAGTCAAGGTCACCAAGGTACCTCATTTGCATGTTCTTTACTTCCTTAATACTTTAGTCTTTATATGTCTTTGGTCCTCAACTTCTAAGGATTCAACCGATTTCTTAATACAAGAACGCAAATGATTGACGAACAATGTGTATAAACAAGTACACTAACATTTTCTCCACTTGTCAATTACGTGACAAAAATTAAACTTAAACCTTGTAATGATCCATAGTAACGAAAAATCATAACAACTCAAAATATTACATATCAAATTATAAATAATTTATAAGTCGATACAAATAAGACATGTAACACTTGCATGCTCCCCTATGCTTACACCCCATATTTTAATCAATTCATGAAATAAATAAAAAAACCTATAAAATAGAATTCACTTATTTCGGTGGGACTTGATTTTTCTCCCTCATTTTATCAGTATCTGATAAGGAGTTAATTCTATTAATATACCAATAAAAACATAATAAAGATAAACTCATAGCCATTAAAAGTGGCATTAAAGTATAGGTAATGAGGTTATAGGGAACGTAAGAGTTATTCTACTTTTATACCATTTATATTCATACACTCTTCAATCAAGGTTATCTTTGGAGTCAATCTATCCTGAAGGGATATAAATATTTTCATACATATACAACAATCCGGAATTATCTCTCTTAAACTTCATATGGAGTTTCAATTATAATTGAGTTTATAATAAAACTCCATGAAAGTTTCAAACTATTTCATTTATATATTTTCGAATTTGGTCATTAAAAGTTGAAACTTTGATCTATTTACTATGTTAATTTTCTCGTGGATAACTTTCAATATATCTCACGATTCTTTATCCGTTTCATATGTGCAAATACGCTTAAATTTAAAGGGAGAAACCGCACAGTAAATAACACAGAGTTTTGACATCATAGATATACTACGCTTTCTCATCGGCGCTTCATTTAGATTTATCTTTAAGATAACTAATAAATTTACTATCAACCACAACTTATTCTACAGGGCATTATCCATCATTGTTCAACAATAGTCCAAACCATAAGGTCAGTGGATCTTAGAAATAACTCAATCATAACATTTTAATAGGCGTAGTTGGACCCGTCAAAATAAGATAGTCGTGTGACAACACACTCCTCTTGAGTAGATATCATTATCAAGCTCATTGGATCAACTCGAGATGGTTAAGCGCTTCAAGAGTTACCCCTTCTAATGTCAATTAAAATTGTGTGGAATATGATATTACAACAAGTATAAGCTTAACGAAGTTAAAGAATTCGAATGAAGGCTATGTCTCGAAGGCGGGTTATTAGAATCAAATAAAATTTTGCCAATTAGCATACAATTGCTTGCTTAAACTAATATGACAATGTAAACTAGGCATGACAGTTAACTATAAGGCTTCCAAGCTAATAGATGATCCAATCACATAGACCACAATATATATTCCAATCAAGCAACTAGTATATAAACGATAGTTTACATGTGTGTGCGGGATGCGCTAACAATCAACTCCTATCATTAATCTAATCATGCATACATATAAATTACTAATAAATCATATTAGCATAATTAGAAAAATACACAAATGACAGTCTCAAACACAAGCATGTATAGTGGTTCAGTTTTTTTACCCACTCCTTATAGACATACTCTCCCTAAGCACAGTAGATCTCATTATTAGATATTTTAAATCAGGTTCACATTTAACTTTTACAACCCTGCACAATGACTTGGTGCACACTCCCTCCAGAGGCTCCCACACAAGATTTTAATTTATTTTTTATCAGCTAACCAACAATCTCGTTCATAATCCAAGGACCTATATTTACTCTTGCAGGAGGCTCCCACAGAGACTAACATGTACACACCCACGTCTAATGAATTCAGCTATATACAAGAGCATAGGCCCTACATAAGAACTTGTCAAGTTTGGGCTACAAATTCTTACCATCAATCCCATATAAAGAAATAGAGCATGAACTCATTGGTTGACACTTACATGTCGAATTGAGTGTCTTTGATGTGTTATGTTTGAGTCGTTTCTTCAAAGTTTTTCCTTACTTGAATTAACTCTTCAGATTCTCCCCTGGTCGTTGATGTCGATGCTTGTTAATACTTCAGATCTAATATCAAACAACTTGGAAGAGATGCTCTATTTAGGTAACTAAGGTGATGGGAGGTTGGGTAGAGTATCTCACAACTAATGAAAAGTTAAACTCTTAAGGGATTCTCCTTGATACACACTATAAAGGTTAATAAGCGTTAGGATTTGCTAATAGAATCGGTGTTTAAAATCTATAAAAGGCCTGAGATCATGATATTATTCTATAGGAGCTTATAATGCCCATTATAGTGAAGAGTCACTAAGAATGGAGCACGAATCTAATTGGGATAGAACCTATGGGGTTTGATAGAGCTTGAAATGCATTAGGGTCTTTAAAATGTCAAAATTCATCGTTTGCCCAAAAATTTAAATGTAACATATATAACAAAAAGACTCTAATAAATCTCGAATGGCTAGGATTAATCGATCAAGCTCGATTATCGATCAGTTGAACTAGGCCGAAAATATGAACTTGCTAGACTATTTTAATCATATTCGATAGATCGAGTCCGATCATTCAAAAGGAATTAAGGATTCCTCAAGCGTGCGAACATTAAAAGATTCTGTTCATAAAGCTTGTTGAACAGTTTTGACTAAGTTTGGTCGGTCGACTCAATCGATTGAACTTCACTCGAGTACACCGATGTGTCTGTTGGTTTGGACAATTCGTTTTTCAGCAGCTCGTGGCCTTTATAGCCCATCGTATAATGTTTCAATTAGGCTTTTAAGGTTAATGAATGATCAAACAAGGTTCTTTTATTAAGGCAAGCATCGTCTAGAGATTTAAGAGGTATTTTGGGTTAAGGGTTAAGGTAACCAAGGTACCTCGTTTACTTATTTTCACTTTTTTTATACTTCAGTCTCCATGTGTCTTCAGTCTTCAGCTTTTAAGGTCTTAGCCGACTTCCTAACACACAAATGCATGTGATTAACAAACATGGTACATAAATAAGTGCACCGACACTAAGGGCCTGTTTGATTTTTGAAGTAGATGGTAATTACCTGGTAGATAAGTAATAATTACTTGCTAGGGAATTACCCCATCGTTCCTTGCGCCTATGTTGACAGCGTAGCTTTTTGACGTTAAAATCGATGATGACTGCCAAATGAATATAGGGCCCACTATGATGTACATGATGTACCAAAATTGTTCATCCTATATGTCAGCCTTATTTAGGCCATTAACTCAAAAAATGAGGTAGATCCAACGCTCTAATGGACCACACCATAGGAAACAGTGGAAATTTAATGTTTGCCTTATAAAAAAAATTTGTGGCCCTTAAAAGTTTTGGCTGAAGCTGATATTTGTGTTTATCCATTATCAATGTTTTTATGACCTCATGAACAAGCTAGGTGATAAATAAACATTAATGTGAACCCAATAAACAAATTAACTTTTGATTGCGGACGTTAATAAGGCCATTATTTCTTATGATATGGGCCACTTGAGCATTGCAGTTGTCTCAATTTTGGACTTAGGCCCTAAAATCTTCTGATAAAATAGATGGACGGTATGGACATGTTATGCATATCACAGTGGGGTCCACAAATGTAAGTCAACTTTTTCGAACCAATTTTCGAGGCGAAAATGCATTTGAAATTTCAAACAGAGGAAAATGGAATAATGACCTTTTTCAAGGATATTTCTCTATTCCCTCAAAATCAAACAGGCCCTAAAGTCCTCCTCCCCCCTCCCCCTAAAAAAAAAAAACTCTAAGTACCTTAAAATCACTCGAAAAGTCAAAACCCAAATCAAAATCTACAAAAAATCAAAAAATTCGAGTTGAGTCAATGATCCCGAAGTTGATCTGGTCAGGTCGACTCATATAATCAAGTTGAGTCAGATTCAAGTAGGGCCCCTTGGATGAACGAGCTAAGCTGAATTAGGTAGAGCTCGACCTAATTTGCATTATGTATAATTATACTTTTACTCCATCTATCCGGGCTAAATAAGAATGAGATTCACACTCTCTAACAACATCTTATCATGAGATTTGTACACTATCTTCATCTAGTATAGAAAGAGATTTACTAGTTGTTTTTAAAAAAGGTAAATGTTCATGCACTAATTATCTTCTTTTTTAAAAATGATAATGAACTAATCATTATCTTTCATATTTTGTTTCACATTATCTATTATTTAATCATTTATTTCCATTCTCATGTTTTAGTATGGTCAAATGAGGTTGTCCCCAAAATCTACTATGATGCACTAGCATATTTAGGTTAGAGGAGAGTCATTGAAGAAAAGACGTTTGTTATGCATCGTATTGAGATGTTGACCCTGGTTCCATTGCTTCATGGTAAATGTATAATTAATTATTTATGGGTATACATGATTAAATACTAACTTTAATGCCTAAAAATGATGATGGTAACTAAGGGATATACACAAATTATTGGGTTAGACTATGAAGAGACTTTTTCACTAGCGGCAATGTTGAATTATATGTAAACGTTAATTTTTATTTTAGCAAACACATTGTGACGATTATATCAATTTGATGTTAAAAATGCATTTCTTTACAACAACTTGATTGATGAGGCTTATATAGAGTAACCTCTTAGATTTGTTGCTAAATGGAAGAGAAAAAATTTACTTTGAAAGACTGTATACAAGTTAACGTAGTTTTCAAGAGCATAGTTCTATGAGTTTAACGTTGTGTTTTCTTATTTCAATTTTTATCGACGTGAAATATATTATTTTATCTTTGCGAGTCACAACTCAAGAGGAATGATGTCACTAATTGTATGTGTTGATACATCATTATTACTGGTAGTGATGGAGTTAGAATATCACAATTCAATAAGCATATCTAATAGTAGTTTCAGATGAGAGATGTTGAGTTGTTAAAATATTATTTAGAATTGAGATGGTATGATTAGATATACGATTCAATTTATTACAGAGGAAGTGTGTTTTGAAATTGTTGGAAGAGATTAGACTAATGAATGCAAACTTTATGATACCCCAAGAAATTTAAATAGAAAATTTTCAGATGATTGTGGATAGTTATTTTAAGACCCTTGATGGTATAGTCGGTCAGTAGAAAAATTTATTTACTTAACAACTACTTAGATAGATATTTTCTTTGCAGTTGAGATGATTGACTGATTTATACATAAGCCATGTATTGCATTTCATACACAATGTCAATCGGAAACTATCCATTCTTCAACTTCCTCACAGTATTTAGGACTACATATGTTACAAGAAATATGCTTGACTTCAACAATAGGGTTGAATGGAAATGATCTATTAACATTAGAGGTAAAAGGGAAAAATCGATCTTTACCTTCACGAGTGAGTTAACGTAATTGTCGTCCAATATGTATGTTGCATGAAACCTCTATGTTGCCTCCACCACATTTTAAGCTACTCCTTGTTCTTTGCACTTCAAAGGGACTATAACTGTAGGTTTCCTTACCAATTCGAAGTTGGATATTATCTACTGGGGTTGAGGAGGATATATTCATTAAGGTACTATCAACAAAAAGGTTCATAACCACAACTCAAACTTTAAGGGCCCATTTAGTTGCTTGTAATTTCATGTATTTTGAAGTAATATCAGTTACTTCTTAACTATAAATGTTTAATGATGTTTAAACGTAAGACAATATAAATAATAAATACACATGAAATTCACAATCATGAGGTCGATATAATCCAGTCAATGAAACTTAGAAGGTGAAATGTGAATAAGAGAATGTAAAAAATCATCTTAAATGTGATACTTCTTACCCAATTGCAACTCTAAACTCAAATATTTTTTAAAATACGCATTTATTACAGGATTTATGCATATAACATGGAAATGCATGTAATTACATGCAACCAAACATGCTACATTACTAGGTAAGCAAATTTTAGCTTTAAAAAAGCTCTTCAAGTAAACCATTACTATGTTCATGTCATATTTATATTGACTTTGAGTTTCACTAACTCATGCCGTAATATGAGCCAAGAATCAAGTAAGATTCATACATCAAATGGATCATACTAAAACGATGGGATGAAAATACCCACGATTGAAACCTTTGTAGGTCCAGTTTCATGGTTATTCGCAATCTAATCATTTCATAAGTAGATCTCACCAAGATGAAGGGATAAAAAAAACTCCAGCACATTCTAATTTCCCATGGCCTGGCGAAGATTTCGAAGGTGGATCTCTATCCCCACTAGTTCTTATTGTGCGGCCCATTTGAGTTATGATGGACCTCTATCCCCATTCTTTCTCCCCATGAGAAATAGTGTGTGGCCCATTTGAGTTATATTGGACCTTTATCACCATTGTTTCTCCCCCACCGATTCTCATGGTGTGGCCTACTTCAATTTTGAACTTGACTGAATTTAGAGCTTGCCTTTACACGAGCTGCCGTAGCCGAGGAACGGAGTGTATATAACGCAAAAGTAAATGTGGTCCACATAAGCTTTGCTTTTGCTCTCTTTTTGATCGCTAGAAATTCGAGTGCATGGCTTTGGGTGAGAAAAAACAACGGTTCAGATTATCCCAGGGAGCTTGTGCCTACGATCTACATGGTAAGCTAGCAAATTAAAATATTTCGTACATTCTATACTCTATATTTGCTGGCTGACACGCAACCCTCCCCAAATCCATCGGTCATGCTCGACACACGTGCCAGATAGACAAGCATGCTGCTGTGAGCATGGTGCACTGGTCTAGCCATAAGTAGAGGTGTTAATGGGCCAGGCAAAGGCCCGAAAAATCAGAATTTTGAAAGGCCTGGTCCAATGGCCCCGACCTGAATAATTCAAAATCCGGGGCGAGACTTAGCCAGGCTCGGCCCGTTGACAACCTTAAGCAGATAAACGAAGTGTGCGTGGTTTGGGTGTATTCTTGGTGGATCCCAAACGGTAGGGCCCACTTTAATTTATAGGGCTTACATCCACACCGTCCATCCATTCTGACAGCTCATTTTAGGGCATTATCCCAAAAGATGAAGCAGATACAGATCTTAGGTGGACCATGGAAACAATCGTGATTGAATCCCCACCATTTGAAACTTCACGGAGGCCACCAGAGTGTTTATCTGCCATGCAACCTGTTGATAAGGTCACAAAGACCTGTATGAAGAGAATACACAAATATCAGCTTGATCCAAAACTATCTTGGCCCACGAGAAGTTTTAAATGGTCGATTATTACCGTTTCTTTTATTACGGTACACTTGAGATTTGTATGTGCTTCATTTATCGGATAATAACTTAAAATGAGTTTTAAAAGTGGATGGACGGTGTGGATATAAGGAAAATACATCAAGGTGGGCCCCACTGTCAGGGATCCCAGCCACCTCCAGATTCACCGAAGCCGCGCCCAAGCATAGTCTAGGGTTTTTGAAGGGCAAACACTGGACGGCTACGATCTTACTTTCCGAAAACGATAATCTTGACCATCCAACTACTTTTAAAAGCAAATGCACCGTAGGGTTTGCGAAGCAGCAAAGGTGGGCGTTCGTGTTGCTTCTTCTTCCCTTCTCTCCTTTATTCTGGTTTTTTCTCGTCGGAGGTAACTTCTTATTGTGAAATCTTCAGATCCCAGCCGTTGATTTCATAAAATGAAAGCCTGCCTTTTTTGGTTTTTAAAGCTTTTGTGTTTTTTCATGAAATTATTTCCCTTCATATTCCGTTTCTCTGCGAAGTCCAAAATCATCTCATGATAGTTGACTATTTTCGTAATTTAAAGGCACTTCGTGTCCTTTTTTTTTTTTTTTTTTTCCTTATTATTTCAAATATCTTCATAGATCCGTTATTTTCGTTGAGTACAAACCAACCAAAATGGCATATTTTCTGCTGCAGATGTATTCTTATTTTTATGAAATGACCGAAATACCCACACGTTTTCAAGTGATTTTCACTACAAGTGCATAGATCTGCTTCGTTGATGTCTGCTGATTTGATTTATTCAACCATGGTTTTGCAAGTAATTACAGAAATGCTTGTCATGGAAAAAATGAAAACAGCGTGTATTCTCCGCTATTCTTCGATGACCAAAATGTCCTCCTGTAAAATAAGGAAGAGAGAAATCAAGGCTGGAGTCTCAGAAAGGCTTTTCTGCCAAAACCCAAT
Source organism: Magnolia kwangsiensis (assembly GCA_037074715.1). NCBI lineage: Eukaryota > Viridiplantae > Streptophyta > Magnoliopsida > Magnoliales > Magnoliaceae > Magnolia > Magnolia kwangsiensis. The sequence goes on along the minus strand of CM073575.1, from coordinate 32,238,190 downwards.
GTGGGTTTTTGGGAAGGAACACTATCAAGCCCGAGAATTGGCATATCTTTTGCCATAGGCCTTTGGTTGTGGCGGCATTTTCGGTCGTTTTCCAAAGATGGCGTTGATACTTGATATTTTCCAGCTGGTTGCATTTCTGTAATATTATGCAGATCCAGGGGTATTTGGCTGGTTGCCTGCAAGATGGTCTCTTTGACAGAAAAGATTGCATTGTTTTATGTAAAATTTGGTGATTTCTCCTTCTAGGTCTATATAAAAATCATTTTTTTATTCCAATTTAGGGCCGATGCTTTCTGTTAATTCCCCCATGGAAGAAGGGCATTTTGGTAAAATAATCTTGGTTTTGGATAGTTTATTGTTGGGTGTCTTAATATATAAAAATCCCTTAAAAATAATTATGATTACAAGTCTTTGATTGATATTCTTAAGCACATTATTTCATCCAGTATTTAAAAATAGTGTTTTTCCATGTTTGGTATTGAATCTCACATCTGGGGCCCATCATTCATTTACACAAACCATTTATCTGATGGCCCCTATTCTGCATGAACCATTCCCCAAGAATCTCTTCATGCGGTGAACTCAATCCCTGTCGTTGTTGGCATTTACATACATGGTTAATAAGAAATGCACCAACAGTTCACATACAATGGAGAAAGACAAGATTTTGATGGTTAGGATCTGCCAATTGTGAGATTCTCTGGTTATGCTTCATCCATGATGGGAGCATCAGATTAATGGCCTGGATCAATAAGTTATGGGCCCCACATGCACAGGTAAGTTACCAAATGGGGAAGTTCCTTGTTTCTAATGAATGGGAAACTCAGAACTTTATTCTAAGTATTAGAAATTTAGGATTTATCTGGAGAAGGATGCCATTGTGGGATGGGACCAAAATGTGACAAATAAGCAAAGAGAAGTCTTTGAGAAATCATGCAGGCACACATTTATTGATGCTGTTGGTATTATGCAGCAGGTTCATGATTTCTAGGGTGTTTGACCTTATGAAGTTTGACTTTTTGTGGTCTTCAACAATTTCTTGTTTGCAAATGTTGCACTAATTGCGTGTTTTGGATGTTGCCCAAATCTGTGGACTGTTGTGCGGGTATATCTTGTTGTTCGTAAATTGCAAGATTAGTGTTCGGTGGGACATGAAAATGTAGATGAAATGGTCGCTGTTATCGTCATATGTATGAATTTGTTCAGTTCTAATTGCGGACGGAGCCTTTTTTGTTGCGATTATAGCATGTTTTGGACCTTTTTTCCCCAGACTTCTAAAGAATATTTGAATGCATCATGAAATATTGATATAACTCATTGTACCTTGAGTTTTCCACAGGGGGAGGAAGATTATAAGAATGTCTCATCGCAAGTTTGAGCATCCTAGGCATGGTTCTCTAGGGTTTCTTCCTAGAAAAAGAGCCTCTCGACATAGGGGAAAAGGTCTTTACTTTTTCTCCTTTTGAAATCCTATTCTTTCATTGTGCACCTTATTCTCTAGTTTATTCTTGAAGTTGTAGCTTTTGATATTGAGGTTTCTACCTTATCCTTATTAATGCCTGTGAAGCCTTTCCACATTGCTAACCTTGTTATCTTTATGGTTTGATTTTAGTCTTGAATATTTTGATGCAAGTATGTTTCTAGATAATGTAATGAGAGGGTTTAACTTGTTCCCCATTGTTTTCATGTTTTTAATGATATAGAAGGTTTTGCACAATTTTGATCATGCAGTTTTCTTTCGATGATTTCATTTGTTCATGTGAAAGCCCCTTTCAAAGGGCCTTAGTTCCTCCACTTTTTCTTTTTTAACAGTTGTTTTGCCTCTCATCATATAATCCCACAACAAAAGCCTTTTGAGATTCTTGTTTTGTTGGTTTCCTTAATAGTTAGTTGGATTTGAGTGTTGTGGTTAGAGGATAGGGCCTATATATAATATATTAATAGCTGGCAAAAATGTGGTGAGTAAAGCCAATCTCAAGTAGATTGGAAATCGAGATAACGAGATGCTGATTGGACAAAGGAACAAAACTTATTGAATCACCTCCTTAAAGATAACTACGGTTCACTGAGGATGGTAAAGATTCACTAACTCTCACATACATCCAATGTATGTGACCGCATAATCGTTGTTTATAGAACGAATAATTGAGGATTTGCAATTTTCTCTAATATAAAGTGGCAGACTACCCTAATTTGAAATTGGAATCTAATTTAACCTGCTATGACTTGAATACGAGCTACTAGAAAATTCAAGTCTGGTCCTTGTGGTCACAGGCAGATTTGTAGCAACTTGTTGCAATTCTAGGAGAGTGTTTTAATAAGGAATTCACATGTATCTTGGAGTAGAAAACTTCAAATGGAAGAGTCATTTCTAGATGCTTTCTAATCATGGGAAGATTTAGAAAGCGAAATATGTTGTATTTGAATAGTCATGATTTGTCTTCTATTTCCGCATGCATACATATGGTCATTAGTCCAAAATCAAATTTTAGTGTAACAGGGACTTTAACATAGATAAAGGGATCACATCTGCGATGTATGGGCCCACTTAGTATCTTGCCTTGTAAGTGATGTTTGAGAGGGACTGGTAAATAAAGGTGGGCGCACAAGATCGATGGTTCATATCAATGCTTGGACTTTTTTCTAGTATGATTACATAGATAATCAATTTTTCAAGCCATTGATTGAATAGTTAGGATTGCTCCATCAGTGTGATTTTTGAGACAAACGGGCAAGCCAAAGGTGGGCATCATATGATGGACTGTCTAGATCAATGATCAAATTGCTTATAGTATAATCAATTTGGGCTCTCCATATTCAAGCCCCATTTTATGGTTAGCTCATTTGATTAAAATGACTATTGAGAGGATTTGAGCAATTGAGGCATTTAGGACCTCACACAGTTCAATGCGTGCATCCAAGCACGGACATTGGCCAATCAATATGATGAGGTGGTAAGATGTTATGTCAAGATTGTATTGCTTCCATCTAATGATCGTAGTTAAAGTTCTGTGAGATTTGATAGTGTAGGTTGTAGATTTTTCCTTGTTTGATTGTTCCTATATTCTAGTTCTTGATCTCTTTATGGATTCTCATTGACTTGATTAGCTATCTATATCTTCTAGTTCTTGATTTCTTTTCAATTGATAAGACCTAGATGGCTTACTTGTTCTTGATCTCTATATGGATTCTCATTGACTTGATTAGCTATCCATATCGGATGAAGAGTCAAGTGACTTCTTTTCAATTGATACGACCTAGATGGCTTACTTGGACCAAATTCATTGGTTTGATTGGATTCATAGATCCAAAAATCACATTGGATGTCCCTGATTTCTGGAAAGTCCTAAAGTCCCTAACTCCCTATGGATGATTGAGTAAATCCAATACATCAACTGTAGAGATTCCTATGCACGACAACTAAATTTGGTCCAGGAAGATGATCTGCATTGCCCAAGTTTTTTTAGTTTAATTGGATTATGAGATCCACAGGTCCAATCTGGTGGCCCCAATTGCAGATAAGTCTTATAGGTAATATCTATGATTTAAGTGCATCCCATTCGTCAGTTGTATCATATGGTATGATACAACCATATGGTTGTGCAAACAACCTTATATGCAGGTTGAAGAAGGTATTTATGATTCAGCTGCCTGGTTTCCTCATTAATTTTGTAATTTGTCTGTCATTCTTAATTTGGTTTACGATCTATCAAGGGTCCAAAAATACTAGCTCTGTTATCCATATGGCATTTATGTTGAGTAAATCAAAGGAAAAATAATGTTTCCAGTTTCTAGCTTCCTTTGCCAAGAGAATAGAGATGCGTGTCAGTGCTAGTTTTAAAATCAAAGCGCTAATTGAATTTTGTCCATTATCTTTATTTTCTGTATTCGTCATTGTCATGTGGATTGCAGAAGACTTGGATGCTATATTTGATACATCAATTCAGATCTGATCTCTGCAGTTATATTCCATCTATTTGGCATTGTGGGAAGTTCTGATTTGTACTTTTAGCAATCCTTGATAGAGCTTTATAACTTCTGCAATTTAAAAAATGTATTGCATAACTTCGTCACTTTGTAACTTTACGACTATTGCACTTGTTAGAGGAATTGAAGAAGGATAAGAAGAGGAAGACTGAGAAGACAATGAGTGAGATAGCGAGGGAGAACAAATGGTGATTCAATGGAGGGTTCTTTAGATTAAGGAATAGTTGGATGTTGTGGAGGGTCAAGTGTAATGTAAATCACAAGGTGCTATATTTGGAACAACAGTGGCGATATGTGAAAGGGGACAACCATCAATGAAATCAGCCAACAAGAGAATCTTTGTAGTTGAGGAGGTGAATATGGAATTGTTGAAGTAGGGATATTTCCTTTTTGCATAGCTTGTTAAGGAGGAAAAAAGGGAAAAGAAACTAAAAAGCATGGGCATTGTAATGATTATTTCAATTGCTACCACTAAGAGGAGGATTCCGTTTTTAGGCGATTCATATCTTGTGTTGGGGAATTACAATTGTAGAATGGGGAATTACAATTGTAGAAAAGGCTAATGGGATGTGTTTGTTTTTCATTTACACCCTATAAATGCAGGTAAATGAGTAATAATGACTTAAGTATGAATTTCAGGTATTTCTCTCCTTCTATTTCCTATGTTTGATTTCACAGAAATCATTCATCACAACCAATTCACACTGTTTGTTTTCTTTATGAATTTGGTAAATACATTTCAGGTAATGTTATGGTGTTCGGCAGAGAGTGTGATGACCATCCATAGATTGGTCTTTAGAAACACATCGATCGACCAATGCATTTTAGATCTTGGCGACGTGGGTGAGACGCTGACCATATGGCCAACCTTAATGTTTGCCATAGTCAAATCCCTGAAAAGAAGAAGATGAAGAAAAGAAAAGAAGTTGAAGAGAAACAAGGAGTGGATTAGTAGGGGGCGTTTGCCGAAATAGTGAGTAATGAAATTAGAGAAGGAAAAATCAGAAAACATACCTTCGATTCACCAGGGGAGAGGAGGAAGTCGGATTTCATAGCAATGGTTATAAGGTCGACTGAAGGACGTGCATATCACTTCGTTGTTGCACCTTTGGACCACTGAAATAAGGGAGCCATATTGTCATTGCCTCGAGAAGCAAACCGAAATTCTTTAGATTTCCTTTGGAAATTGCCGTAATCACAGCAAAGGGCCATGTGTAATTACCGGCTGGAAATGAGGGTGTATCTACGCCTCTACCAAAAACCAAATAGAGAAAAGATGTCTTGCAAGGCAAATGGTTTCTTTTCCATGTTTTTTCCCCCTAGCTTATGTAAATGGGTCTTATGCAAAATGTTGTGGTAGAGCCCGAATAAGCTAGTAGCATCTGGTATCTAAAAGTGCTTTTCATAATTTTTTCATTATCTTCTTTTGAAAAGTGCTTTTAGGACGCCAGTTGTCACTCTCTCATTAGGGCTCCACCTTATTCCCATTTTACTGGCTTTATCGTATTATTGCTCTTCCTTAGTATGAAGAACACCCCATTTAATAATGTTTGCTCAATTCGCTCATTATGTGAAAAGTTAAAGAAGCATGATGTAGAATCACCAGTGGCCATGTTATATGAGGAAGATCGTCAATATATTATTGAGAAGCTATCAACAACGATAAGAAGGAAAGTCACAAGGATGGAAGGAGCATCACTCTGAAGCCTATGTTTGAGTAGGATTTGGTACAACCAAATTAGTTGTTTAGAGTCATTGGGCCCAACTTGAAATTAAACGGGTATTGGTCGAAATTTCTTATCCAATTAGGGCCCGTTTGGCCGAGTGGATTGGAAGGGATTGAGTGGTATTAGGGTGGATGGCGTGGATTTCTAGGTAATAATGGTGTTGTCAGTGGATTGTCTTCAGATCCATGGGATTGCTATATCCCTGGATTGCTATATCAAGACTGTTTGGCATGCCCGACCAATCCGAGGATTAAACCTTCCCATCCCTTCCAATCCCACAAACCAAACACGTCCTGAGCAACTTTGAACGGATTAGGGTGGATTGGATGGGATTTAAAGGTAATGATGGTGTCGTTAGTGGACTGTCTTGAGATCCATGGGATTGGGATCCGATCATTGACCCTGTTTGGGTCACGCGGACATTCCTGGGATTCAACTTCCAATCCCTTCCAGTACCATCCAATCCCTTCCAATCCGACCGGCCAAACGGGCCCTTAAGTAGTAGGGTTAGGCATGGGACCTTGCCAATCAACCAGACCCAATGTAGGCACGCTTTTTTTAAATGGGTCTAATTTGGGTGTGTTTGGATATGTGGAATCCAAAGGGAAGAGAAACCTAATTCCCATAGTAAGATTGCATGGTTGTTTGGATAGGAGATGGATTCCACAAAGAAATCGTTACCCTTATCTACACTTAGGATTCTTTAGCGCAAGATACAAGGTGATTGTATCTCTAATGAATTTGAGATTTCCATTTTCTGCCCAAACAAGACAAAAAATGGAATCCCTTTTTCAATAGCATTGATGGGAATAATCATTAGAAAATTATTATTATTATTTTTATCATGTCCATGCCTTGATTCCTCCTAATCCAAACGCACCTTAAGAAGCTATGGAGAATTACTAAGTCTTAACTAGAGAGTGCAAATTGGGAAATTACAATTAGTTGGTAGGTGAAAAAATTGGATGGATTGGATGTTTTCCCATGTTACATGTTGGCGGGAAAGATACGGATGATCTACACGAAGTGTTCACAAAAAAACTATTGTATGTGATTATTTCTTTGTCAAAAGAATGAGGGAAAGAACTTGATGAGTGCTATTGAATATTGTTGGTATTCGCTCATGTGGATGGTGATTTCACGATACACCTGCCACATGTGCGGATCTAGGGGGGATTATTATGGGAAAGCCAAGGCTTGGACCTAAACCCGACCCATGAATCTCATTGTTCGTTGTTTGTATCTTCCTTTACACAACTTGTTAAATTAATGTCTTATTTTGACTTTGACTAGGCATAAGACCTGTGCATATTTTAACAAGTTGGGTCTGGGCTACATTTAGGCCCAATTAGTAAATGGTTAGGTTTGGTGCTCCTTTGGCTAGAGACCCTAAGTAAGAGGTTCCCAATGGGAACATTTTGATCCAAGGTGATGATCATGGGAACTAAGGAATGGCATTATGTCAACGGGCTGGGTTTGTTCAATGGATACTTGAGTCTGTGGGCCAGGTATGGGTGTAGATAAATGGTACGGGTGTGGCTTTGGGTATTTTTGAGCCTGATTAATAATCTGGCTGTTCGTGGGGTGTACCCAACCCATACTCGAATCCCACACAAGCCCCATGTGTATGGGACATGAAGTAGCTACGTGCATTCTTGTCATTTTAGGATGTTGATGTGAGTACCGTGTGCCCACTACAGAAGTGGTGTGGGTGTGTTTGTTATTGGCATCAATATTTTAAAATCGCAACAATGCCCCTAGCTAACTCCTTCCACGATTCCCAAAATCATCTCCTCTCCTACAATAGAACTACAATACAATTTGTTTCCCACGTTTTGCCATAGGATACTTACAAACTATAGCCTTTTATGTATTGGGTTATTGATCAATTATCCATATTGTTTACACGATATGCATTAACTTTCAAGGGGAAGAAACCCCCCACCAAAAAAAAAAGTAGAAGAAAAGAACTTAAATATCAAAATATTTGAATGATTTAATCATTTGACCCAGTTATGGACATTGTCTGCAACCGTTGGATAATCAAAGGTTGTAAGTAATTGCAGTCCTATAGATCTTTTGTTCTCCCCCATCTAGGGTTTGGTCCATTACATTAATGGTGTGGGTTATGGAGGAGAGCCTAGATCTAGTGGATAAATTTATGTATTCTTTTTCAATATGATCTGGATTTATTCTTTTTGAACTCCTTTTAAGAAATCGTTGCATGTCTCCTTGCGAAGGCCCTCTGATTTGCAAATCTATCTTGTACTATAGTTCACCACCAATTTGAAAATTATGGTGACTCATCTCGTCACACATGTCATCATGTATTGCAATCCACATCACTTAAAACTGTAATACTATGGATGGAGCATATCTCAAAATCCACAATGATCAAGCAATCCTAACCACCACTTCAAGGCTGTGAAATTGATGGGTAGGTTTTTAAAAGTCAGTGATTCAAATTCGAAGGAAATCACCCAACAAGGTTAGGGCGAATGGTCTTCATCGTAGGTTTGCCCCCTATAGGTGAGGGTTCGATTCCCCTCCTTGGCTTTACTCGATACATGTAGTTGTGGGTGTTTGCATGTATCCGCAGGGATTAGTCTCACTTCAAAAAAGAGGTGGGGACATTGTGTCTTCAAAAAAAAAAAAAAATAATTTTTTGAAGGAAATCAAATTAGATGGCAGCTTTTATGTCATTAGTTTGACCTTCTAGATTTATGTGATTTGTTTTAAAACTTCAAATAATGAATGAGTATTTGATACCTTAATAGGTGCCGGCATACCTTAAACAGGCAAGAGTGCCCATCCCCATTAAAGGCCTATCATGGTTTGGGTACAGTTCCCATTGGTGGGTATGGGTAACCCCTGTACCTAGCCCGTTAGCCACGCCTACCACAAAATTGTTGGGTTGATTAATGAAATCCATAAAGAATGGTTGGATCAATTGAAGCTGTTTGAAGCATTAATGTCATCTGATCAACTTGGAGTTAATTAGTGATCTAGATATTTAATCTAAAGTCGGATGGTCTGATCTTATGTATCTGGATGCATCGTCTAATGTTATGGATGAATTTCTCAGCCTCCCTGACAAGCGGTAGCAATTGTAGATCTTTTTAATGCCTTTTTCAAGCCCCTTCTTTTTAAGGATCCTGCCCTACCATGCATGACTTCCCATTCACATGGTGCACGACATGTTTCTTCTTTGATGACTCAAATGGGGTCACATTGGCAAGCTCCAGACCACCTTTTTTTTTTTCCTATTCTTGTTTGACACAGGTTTCAGTTGTGGACTGATTGGTAGGCTTCCTATGAAAGTGCACCTACTAGTGCCCTGGTTTGTCAATTATGGTGTAAGTTGAGTCAGTCGGACAACAGCGCTTAACAGGAAGATTAAGTCAAGTGTCTGCCTCAACTGGATGTGTGGAAGCTCGTCATAGGTAAATCATAGCCTCACATCCCATGTCCCAAAACACCAGGTGATTAAAACCCTTAAAAATAAGTAGAATATCTTAGGGTTTTTGTGTAAGAAAACTTTTTATCAAACAGAAAAATCTTATTTTCTTACCCTGCCGATTATATCGATTCACATTTCGATATGATTGACCTGCTCTGTCGATGTCCTCGGCATCTCAATCGATACAATCGAGTGAGGACAAAAAGCGTCCAGCAATCAAACATTCATCTGGACGATTTATCGATATATCAACGGTTCGGTCAATATCATCGATATTCGAATATCGATCCTATTGAAAGTGGATCGATAATATCGACATGCAGTTTTTTGGCGCCCCTGTTTTTCTAAAGAAAACTACTATGAGCTTCGATATATCAATGACTGTTCGATTCAATCTGAATTCAAATATCGATCATATCGGAAGTCAGTCGATCATATCGATAGTGGGCGTATGTTTCCTCCAACATAAATTTCAGGGTGTTTTTAAACGTTGATCGGGGTGTCAGTCGAGAAATCGATATTCATATGTCGATCATATCTAGACCTGGTCGATTGGATCGAGACCGGACACAAACTGTCCAGCAAGCTTATGAGTAAATCTATACGATTTATTGATCCTATCGACAAGGCCTCGATATCATCGACATTCAAATTCCGATGACATCGGCTGTTCCCCGATCATATCTTCAGAACCTGAAATTCTTCAAGACTTGTCTCTCCTGCTTTCACCTTTCGATAGATCGATCCATATATCGATGGAATCGAAGTTCGAAATCCGATAACATCGATGTGTGTTTCGATCCCATTGACCAGCCGGCAAAAGGTTTTAAAAGCGAATGACATATAGTTTGTACCATCGAGCGGATCATCGATACAATTGAGAGTATACGCTCGATCATATCGAACTCTGTCATAAATGTAACTATTTTATATCCGTTGGAACCTTTTGCGTATATATAGAGAGGCTTGCCTTTATTACTGGTAGAGAAAGAAGAGAGTGCTTTTGAGTGTTTTAAACTTCATATTATTTATCTTAAGCCCTTTCTCTCAGGGAGTTCATCCTCTAATCCACCCTTATCATTGATATTCAATAGAGTGGATTGGGGAATGAACTTCCGCATTCAAGGATCCTTCAGCTACTACCTTAATGACAAATCATTAAGCTTGGATGCCTTGAATGCATAGATGATTGGAATCACTCTATCTTCCTAATAGAAAAATCTTTAGAGAGTGGAATTCCATCATAACCTTGACCTGACCTAAAGCCTAGTATAGGTACATCTTTTGTGTTGCGGATCAAGAGAGCTGAAGACTCTTCATTAACAAGAAGGAGATCTTAATCACTGCGCTAAAAGGGACTGATCAACTTATCTGTAAGTACTTAGAGTCTAGATGACACTTGTGATCATTCCTTTCTAGGATTGGGTCTTAAGTGTTGCTCACCCTTTGAAGTCCTCAAAGGAGGCCTCCGACGGGAATGTACGTGCGGGGTGCATTGTGTGTTGTGTGTCGTGTGGACCCTTGCTCTGTGGAGAGCATAAACATCCGGGTGCGTTGTGTGGACCCTTGCTCTGTGTGGGCATAAACATCTGGTTAGGAGTGCGCCAGCAAAATTCCAGGGTTAGAGGTGAATTGAGTAGAAACCTCTATGTAAAGGTTGAAGGTGAACCTGATTTAAAACCTTAGGTTTGAGGTGAACCATTGGAAATATCCTTAGTGAAATCCGGTCACTCAAGGGTTGAGTGTGGAAACCGGTAGTGGAGTAGACAAGTAGTTGAACCACTATAAAATGACTGTGTTTGAGATTGGAATTGTCTTTCATTTATGTGATTTCCTTATATGCCTTTATATTTTATCATCTGAAATCACATCTTATACACACACACACACAGAGTCATATCCATCACAATCTTATCTATAAATTGTTTGTCTTTTAAATAGTTTGTGATTGGATCCTCTACCAGGCTTGGAAGCCAGTAGAGTTAATTTTGAGTAATCCTAATCTGTACTCTGTGATAGGATTAGTGTGATAAGGATTTTTAATAACTCATAAAAACTTTAAAAAGTCCTATTCACCCCCCTCTAAGACATATTGGCATATTCCTACTTCAACTCAAGCGGTCTTCACCATTATTTCATCCTATACTTGAATTTTGTTTAAATTGATTTAACTGTCAATCTGGTTTTCTTGCAAGTAAAGCATTTAAAATTTAACTTTCTTTGCTTCTTTGGTCTGCCATCTATTACTGATACAAGCGATTAGTTTATTATAAAAATGTGACAGATAGCAAGCCATCAATGACCTGAAAGACTTTTGTGGGAGACTAGCCTTTTAATTGAATACCCAGTCAACTTCAGTTTTACTTTTATGATGAGCCAGCATATGTATATCCATGCATCTGAATGCCTTAGTTGGCTTAATCAAATTTCTAACATGTCATTTTCTGTATCTAATCTGTCCTGCACTCCTGCTAACTTGCAATTAAAGCTCTTCTCAATAATTTACTATAGGCTTGTTTGATGAGGTTTTCTGTTTAGGGTTCTGATTTGCTGGTTATTTATATGACGAGGTTGTCACTTTAAGCTTCTGATTTGATCTGTTTTCTCAATGGGTCAATACAGTAAAATCCTTTCCAAGAGATGATCCGAGCAAACCTTGCAGACTGACAGCGTTTCTGGGATACAAGGCCGGTATGACTCATATTGTCAGGGAAGTTGAAAAGCCTGGTTCAAGTAAGTTTTTTATTTTATCCATCTCCATATTAATGTTTTCCCTTTGAACAACTCTCTCTGCCATGACTCTGATGCACAGGGTGATGGGGAATCCTCACACCCTAAATCTACATGTCAACTCCATGATCAGCCTTTTGGAAAGACTTGCTACTATTCCCTGTTACAAAAAGTCTTATTGTCTCTCTCCTTCCACAAGGGCCAGAGGCCTACAATCAAAGCCACAAAAAGAATGTAGTGTTGCTTGACACCATGTTGTTGTTGTCTTTAAACTTTTCATAATTTGGATGTTGATGCTCCAAGATGCTTCCAAAGCCATTCCATACAATGTATTTTCTTTTCTCTGGGCCATTGTATTTATTCTTTTTTTTTTTTTTTAAATAATTTATTTTTCTTCCTGAAAAGTGATAATAGATGTTGCTTTCTTGGATTGTTATGGTTGTCCTGCTGTCTAATGAGTGGTATTTTATCCATGTAGAGCTCCACAAGAAGGAAACATGCGAGGCAGTTACGGTCATAGAAACACCACCTATGATTGTTGTTGGAGTCGTAGGTTATGTAAAGACTCCTCGAGGCCTTCGTTCCTTGAACACTGTTTGGGCTCAGCATCTTAACGAGGAAGTGAAGAGGAGATTCTATAAAAACTGGTGCAAGTCGAAGAGGAAGGCCTTTACCAAGTATTCAAAGAAGTATGAGACTGAAGATGGAAAAAAGGACATTCAGGCCCAGCTGGAAAAGTTGAAAAAGTATTCGTCCGTGATTCGTGTTTTGGCCCATACTCAGGTGCTGTTTTTCTACTCTATGTGGCTTCGTCTTTCTGGTTTTGCTCATTATTTCTCTTGATTGTTAGTAAGTGGAAAAGGCAAACCGCGACCCCCGTCTCATCTTCCGCTCGACAAAATAGGCGCTAAAACGCTGACTTGACAAAAATCAATGCCGGGTTGACCTAAAAAGCTGGCTTGTAACCTTTTTTCGGGAACCCCACTTCTAGGAAGTGCCTGTGCGCCTGCCCTTATGGTGCCACTTTGGAAGTTAAACTATATTTGCATTTAGCCAATGGCCACTGCGCTCAATTTGGTCTCTTGCTGTTTTTACTCACTTGGCATTTCAAATGGAATGCGGATTGTGTTTTTTGGGCTTTTCAAAATAATGCATATTAGTAGAATTGCAAGAGGGCACCATAGCTTTCAATGCATTTTTGTGCTCTTTTCCAACTGTCTCACCATATTTCCATTTAGTGGAATGGCCATTGTGCTCAATTTGATTGCATGTTGCATTTTAAGCTTTTAGCTCACTTGCCATTTTTTGTGGCTGTGGAAATGCCTATTTAGTAGAAATACAAGGTCGTACCCTTCTCTATGGGCCTTCAAATCTTACAATACCTAACCACTGGTTCACACCCAGGCGAATTTCATTTTGTGGAACATCATCATGCAGGATTGTACACAATTATGCAGTAAAGCTATGTGCATGCCACGTGCCAGCATGATAGGTCTGAGATCCAATCCACCCATTAGAACGGTACTTTATTGATGCCCAAGTCCAAGTATCAGGTTGATCATGGTCAGGTCTGCTAGAGTTAGCAAAACAAATGTACCACTCCAAGATAATTGGCTGAAGTATATTTTCTTACACATTCGCCTGTTTCCTATACTCTGGTCTACTCCCTGAGTGGATCAGATAGTTTTGGGAAAATGTGTTCAAGGTCGAACCTCGACCAACCTGATGGATGGATTGGATCTCGCACACGTGCCATGCTGGTACGCGTGTCATCCTGCGCGTATAGCATTTGACATGGTTTGTTCAGGAATTAGCTTGAGCATCTGTTTTTTTTTTTTTTTCCTTCTTCCTCTTCCCGTATTTGACATGAGCAAGATATCCTGGATTTCTCTTTTGTAGATTAAAAAGATTAAGGGGCTGAAACAGAAGAAGGCCCACCTGATGGAGATCCAGGTGAACGGCGGGACAGTTGCTCAGAAGGTTGATTATGCATATGGCTTTTTTGAGAAGCAGATCCCTGTAGACGCCGTTTTCCAGAAGGACGAGATGATTGACATTATTGGTGTGACCAAGGGCAAGGGTTATGAGGGTGTGGTGACCCGATGGGGTGTCACTCGTCTTCCCCGCAAGACTCACCGAGGTCTGCGAAAGGTAGCCTGTATCGGGGCCTGGCATCCGGCTAGGGTTTCGTTCACAGTTGCTAGGGCTGGGCAGAATGGGTACCACCACCGCACAGAGATGAACAAGAAGATTTACAAGCTTGGAAAGACTGGGCAAGAGTCTCATTCGGCCATTACAGAATTTGACAGGTTAGACTTTTACCCTTTTTTTTTTTCTTTTTTTTTTTTTGCAGGTCATATGGCCCATTGAATCTTTATTGCATGTGCTTTGTTCTTTTGGGTTGGTTTCTAATGTTTCTGTCCTTTGTTTGAATGGCCAAACAAATTGAAAATAGAATTGTTGATGATGTAATTCCTTTCTTCTATTTCTTTTATTTCTTTCTAAACTTCCCAATGCCTTTGTGATTTACCTGTAGACATCAGAACTCCATAACAGAACAATTCTATTGATATTTGCTTATACATCTCTGCTCTCTTTATATTTTGGGGAATGTTCGTGGGATTTTGAGCGGGGCTTGTCTTAAAAATACCTTAATTAGTGGGAAAATAGTTTCCACTGCCAAAGCCAATGTTTCTTGCTTCCCGTTTCCTGCATTTGTTTTATGCTTCTTGGTATGCCCGACGTCATATCCTGCATAGGATGAAAAGATGAAATTTGCATATTGTTTTAATATCTGCGTTTGTGGAAATGCACTTTCCAAAAGGCCCTTGTACTTTCCCTACATTGTTGATTTTTGTTTACAGCTACCTGAATCTTCTACTCTACTAGTTGGCATAGTGACTAAAAATTTCAAATCCCTTTGTGAATACGTTATTGGTTCATGTAATGAATGCTGGAATTTCCATTTTATCTTTTTGTGCTTAGGACTGAGAAGGACATAACGCCCATGGGAGGCTTCCCCCATTACGGCCAGGTCAAGGATGATTATGTGCTGATTAAGGGCTGCTGTGTTGGCCCGAAGAAGCGTGTGGTCACCTTGAGGCAGTCGCTGCTGAAGCAGACATCTCGCGTGGCCTTGGAGGAGATCAAGCTCAAGTTCATCGACACATCATCCAAGTTTGGCCATGGCCGTTTCCAGACCACACAGGAGAAGGCCAAGTTCTATGGACGGCTTAAGGTGTGAGTGGCATTTTGGGTTTTGATCCTAGTTTTAGTTGAGTTTTTATGAGCTGCATTTTGGGTTTTGATCCTAGTTCTAGTGGAATTTTCTCGAGTATAGAGATATCTATTTGCATTATTTAGATTCTTTGGTTGTCCATGGGATTGTTTCTCGTTGAAGACTGAAGATTCATGATGTGGGTTTTGTTTCAAGTTTTTGACAGAGGATGGATTTTAGCCAGTTTTGTCTCATGATCTTTTCCTTGATACTGTCCAGTGTCAAATACGTACCCGCGTGTCTTCCATCTCTGTTAGATTGGCCCACCTTGCTGCACTATCGGATTATCTAGATTGTCAATTGGTAGGGCCTTTTTGGTTGATTGCTTTTGGTTGGTCCCACTACTTTGGACGGGCATATGGTTTAAAATCTCACCGATCGGACAAGAAAGGAGAATGACGGCAGTTGAAATTTGATATGTAAATCTCCTCTGACCAATGTTTTGTTGTATGCCTCATAACCATTGGGCCCATGATTTGAGCAGTTTGGATTGAGCTGATGATCAGCTAATCTGACTGAATCTCTATGCTACACCTGGGGTCCACATGTTGAAAATCGGCTATTGATGTTCTTTTCAACTGGTCTGCTTTATCTGCCATGCAGACCAGAAGAGGATTGCCTGGTTCGATATACCTGGTGACCAAACTTCATTCTCTGTTTCGCCAGCTTAGGGCAAGAAGTCAAAATACGAACAAAGCAGATCCAAAGCTCGAGTGGACAACACCACAGGAAACAATTGGGATAATGATGCCCACCGTTGAAACTTTCCCACTGTGATGTTTTTATTGTCATCATTCCTACCTGTTTGATGTTTTATTTGTCATCCAACCTCTGAGCTCTTTACCCAAACTGAGTGGGTGAGTTGATCCGAACGGCGTAGACTTCGGCCAATCGGTCACCCAATAACTTGACCTGACTTGAAATCCAACTTGGTACTGACTCGACTTGATCTGAAGTCTAACTCATACCCAAATTTGACATTTCAGATCTAAATTTGACATTTCAGATCTGAGATGCCGTGCCTCTGATGGAGGTTGCAATTTTGGCAGGTTTGTGATTTCAGCCTGCAAATCCCTATTGCACTTGATCTGCCTATTCAGTATTTGTGACTGGGTTGGACTGTCTGGATTAGTCCAGGCCAGACCTGGACTCGGATCGGGTCAGGAATGCTGGGCTCAGTACCAGGTCCGGTCGAGTCTAGATAAGATCTATTTCAAAACCAGGTCGAGATGGGTCAGCCCTAACACGGTCTGACTCGACTTGATGCCTAGCTCTACCTCTTCGTAAGGTCCACCAGACCTGATGATAGGAAAGCACCACAAATATCAGCTTTATGATACTTCCCGTGGCCACGAAGTTTTTCATGGTGGGAGTTGAAATTCTCATTGTTTCCTGTGGTGTGGTAACTTGAGAGTTGTATTCAGATCCTTTGTTTTTTTTTTTTTTTTTTTTTTTTTTTTTTTTTTTTTTTGTCCGTTTGAACTTTGGATCTATTTTATTTTTTGTCTCATGTCTTAAAATGAGCTGGCATATGGATGGACTGCATTGATGAAACACATTAGTCACGGTGGAGCCCATGGAGTTTGTTCACCAGGGATATGCCTGGTGACGACCTCATCAAGCAATCCGCTTCCGGGCAGACCTACCTAAAACAGCTCGACATCCAAAAATCAAACCAGAGGGGGGCTTTTTATTACCGCATAAAATGCATGTAAAAATAAAAATAATAAAACGGAACCGCTTCCAATCGAGGAGGGAACCCTTTTTAATTTAAGCCGTCCAACGGTAAACAACCTTAAAACAAGACATTTCGTTTGTCGAATCCAGACCATTGATGGGTCGGTTGATCAGTTAAGTGTAACTGTAAATGGTTGGTTATTAGTCATTGTAAGTAGGGCTCACGATATGCCACGTATACATTTTCTGAGGGACTGGAATTGCGTACACCACCTGTTTTACGTGCAGTACCGTGGGCCCGGCTCAGCTGTGGGTCCCCCATGCTGTCTTTGTGAAGTCCTTTCATTTGGTGAGAACTGTTCTAATCCGCTGCAAAACCCGTTTTCCACAGCGCGTGAAACGCCAAGCTCTGTGGGGGCCACCATGTTGTCTGTGTGGAATCCGCTCCGTCCATCAGTGAGACAACCATTTTGTATGTGTGAAAATAAATCCGCCCCGTTCGTCAGGTGAGAGGCCTTATATTCACAGCGCGTACAAAAGCTCAGCCTGCTTAAAGACTCAGATGGCCACACGAAATATGGACAATAAAAAAATTACCCCTAAAACCTAGAAGTTCGGGTGGTGTGGCCCACCTGATTTTTGGATCAGGCTGTTTTTTTCCTACCCTTCATCAAGTTGAGTCACACCTGATGAACGGTTCCATATACACCATGGTAGCGCCGCACTCAAACACTACCGTCGGCATCCCATCCCATTGTTCCCTTTGTTGTTACTCACCTGGGCTGCAGATCTGGCTAATTTTTCAGCACCAAGGAGCTCACCTGATGGACGGATATCGCACAGCCAACATGGCGCGGCCAACAGGGGATAGATGTTGCCCGTTTCTGAGTGCACATGCATCAACCATCACGCTCTGCCAGAGTTGCCAGAGTATTTTTTAGTCTTCATCGGGTGGACGTGACTCGCCGGCTAGCAGAAGGGTCAGATCATGTGGTCAGAGAATCGATATGCCAGGACCCCGGACGAGAGGCTGGAATTACACTTGTTAATGTAAAATACATGATGCGCCTCTTCTTGTACTTCTCAGCTGTATAATAATGACAGACAGAGAAAACTTTGATTAGAGCCGACAACCTCCCATGCCTAAGTTAGTAAAGAGATCATGAAGAAATTTTTTTCAAGATGTTTTTCTACGTCCTTTTGATTTTAGAGAGCCATTCTTTTGTACGAGTGAGAGGTTCTGGCGTACAGAAATTTTTTCCTTAATTTTTAGGAGATTTGATTTACTTGCAATTTATTTATGGATACTTTTCGATTCTGAGATTTTTGAGATCGAGAATCTTTCTACACCGTTTCTTCGTTTCTTGATTCGGCCTCAATTGATTCTAATAACAAATCAGTCTCGGCTGGCTATAAAGTTGGAGCTTTTTGTTTTCTATCGGACGGAATAAGGTTGGTCTATGGCTGATGTCCTTTCTTTATCTGATAACTAACACTATAACTGACTTAACATGGATCGGTCAAGTAGCTTTTACCTTTCGAGCCATAATCAGTCTCTTTTAACGTTGCTGCTTCGTTAGTCGAGTTAACTTTATGCGTCTTACACATTTTACATATAGCTTCTGACTATTTAAATCTCGGTTGAGATTTATTTCCTGCAATTCAAACTGAATTTCTCTCTTAAGTTCCATCTTGTCTTGGTCTGACCCACTTACTGCAGATAGTATTAATAGAGTTGGTTTATCTCATAGAATTTGTCTTTTTTTTTCTTCTCAACAACACTTATTATCACATGACAGGGGTGAGCTGCGTGTGCTTTAGACAGAGATTGAAGTGGTGAATCACGGCTCTATCGTGCTGCCCAACATGCCCTGGCCCATAGATCAGGCCAATCACTCATGAGCTAGGCCACACTCGTGCGATAAAAACGACAGTTAAAAGAAGATAACCAACGGCCTATATTTAACCTATAATGATAGTTTATCGGATGAATGGACGAAATCATCTCATAAGTTGTGGCCCACCTGATACAGTGATAAATGTTCAGTTCTCGCACACGTGTGCCGCGTTTCACTTTCACCTCTCTCATCTCCCGCGAATCACTATAGCACTTGTTGTTCGGGAATCGGGAAGGGATTGGTCACTTTACCTCCCACCAGCTACATAGCCGATGTTAGTTACGTGTTGTCGTGTGGAGACGAGCACTCCTCCGGCTTCGAGTTGTACGAACAATTCAAAGGAGATCGAAGTTACTTGGCCTGCGGTGATGTATTTATTATATCTATAACGTTTATCTATTTTTAAAGTTCATTCTAGAGTATGACGCAAAAAGAGAATCATTTAGGTAGATCACGTGGACCACTCCACAAGTAGCAGCAGAGATAATGATTTTCACCGTAAAAAAATTCACAGGCCCATTTTAACGTTAATTTTCTATCTAATCGGTTTATAAGGTCACAAAGACCTAAATACGAAAGAAAAACAAATGTTATGTTATCCAAAACTTCTGTTACCCGAAAAGGAGTTTCAACGAAGACGTTTAAACCCCTGTTACTTTTTTTATAGTATACTCCAGGTGATAATTATATCCGTCTTATTTTCGTCCCAGGCCTTAATACTAGCTCACAAGATGGATGGACGGTTTGGATAGAAGACATACATCGTGATTATACCCGCATAACTTGCTGACGTCAATACAGCTGGTGTCAGGTACACCACCTGCCGTTAGGGTTTCTTCCCCCTTTTCGAAAATTCAACCTCTTTCACCTTCTGTCTTCTTCTTTCCCCAAAACCTCTCCTTCTCACCAAAACCCTAACCTACATTTCCCCCGCGCACGTTAGCACCCGCCATGGCAGCCCCGGCCGTCTCCCAATCCCGGCCGTTCAAGACGGAGAGCTACATCGACAACAAGCGCAAGGACGACGTTCGCTCCGCGAACATTTCTGCTGCCCGGTCTGTAGCCGATGCTGTCCGTACGTCGCTAGGTCCGAAGGGCATGGACAAGATGATCTCGACCGCGAAGGGCGACGTGATCATCACCAACGACGGGGCCACCATCCTCAACACGATGCAGGTCCTCCAGCCAGCCGCTAAGATGCTCGTTGAACTCTCCAAGTCCCAGGACTCGGCTGCCGGCGATGGCACTACCACCGTCGTCGTCGTTGCGGGCGCCCTCCTCAAGCACGCCCTCTCCCTCCTTTCCAATGGCATCCATCCCACAGTTATCTCTGAATCACTCCACAAGCTCGCCATCAAGGCCGTCGATGTCCTGACAGCGATGGCCGTCCCCGTCGAGCTCTCCGACCGCGATGCTCTCGTGAAATCTGCCGCCACCTCCCTCAACAGCAAGGTCGTCAGCCAGTACTCCACGCTTCTCGCCCCACTCGCTGTCGATGCCGTCCTCTCCATCGTCGACCCCTCCTGCCCGGGCCTTGTTGACCTCCGCGATGTCAAGATCGTCAAGAAGCTTGGCGGGACAGTCGACGACACTGAGCTTGTTAAAGGCCTTGTATTTGACAAGAAGGTCAGCCACTCCGCCGGTGGGCCCACCCGCGTCGAGAATGCCAAGATCGCTGTCATCCAGTTCCAGATATCGCCGCCGAAGACTGATATTGAGCAGAGTATTGTTGTTTCAGATTATACACAGATGGATCGGATCTTGAAGGAGGAGCGAAATTACATTCTTGGTATGATTAAGAAGATCAGGGCTACTGGATGCAATGTGCTGTTGATCCAGAAGAGTATTCTGCGGGATGCAGTGACTGATCTGTCGCTGCATTATCTCGCCAAGGCAAAGATTCTCGTTGTCAAGGATGTCGAGCGTGATGAGATCGAGTTCATCACCAAGACATTGAACTGTCTGCCGATTGCTAACATAGAGCATTTCCGTGAGGAGAAGCTTGGGTTTGCGGACTGTGTCGAGGAGGTGTCACTTGGCGATGGGAAGATCGTGAAGATCACGGGGATCAAGGATATGGGCCGCACCACGACTGTGCTGGTCCGGGGATCCAACCAGCTGGTCCTCGATGAGGCTGAGCGGAGCTTGCACGATGCGCTGTGCGTCATCAGGTGCTTGGTGAACAAGCGGTTCCTGATCGCGGGTGGAGGGGCCCCTGAGATTGAGCTGTCGAGGCAGCTCGGGGCGTGGGCCAAGGTGCTGCAGGGCATGGAGAGCTACTGCGTGCGGGAGTTTGCAGAGGCGCTTGAGGTCATTCCGTACACACTGGCAGAGAATGCAGGGCTGAATCCGATTGCGATCGTTACAGAGCTCCGGAACCGGCATGCTCAGGGGGAGATCAATGCGGGGATCAACGTCCGCAAGGGGCAGATCACGAACATCCTTGAGGAGAATGTGGTGCAGCCACTGCTAGTGAGCACGAGCGCAATAACGCTGGCAACGGAGTGCGTGAGGATGATTTTGAAGATTGATGATATAATTACGGTGAGGTAGAGACTTTAATCAAAACGTGAACGTGAGTTTTATATTTTTTTATGTCTAAGCTCCATGGCTTGTTTGTGTAATGGTTGGTGGTCTTCTGTCCCTAGTTTTGTTTGGAATGACGGTGGTAAAATGGTTGCATTTGTAGTGGATTTGCTTGCAGGCATTTATTTCTAACGTGGGTTGAAGTAGTTTTTGGTTACAGTGTTAAATGGTAGTTTGTTTTGGTATTTTCCTCTGTTTGATTTTGTTGTATTATCATTGCAGTTATGTGAATTCTGATAGGAGTGGTTTTGATTGATTGCCAACCCCAATTAATTGGGATTAGGCTGAGATGACGGTGAGTGGTTAACGGTTGATGAGAAGGTGTTAACCATTTATCACCTACTCAGTTTGGGTATGATGATTAGCAATGTTTGCATAGTGGCTTAAGAATGCAGGGTCTGTGGACGACTCTTCTATTGATTGTGGATATGTGACCAGAATCTAGTTGTTTCTTTTGTCAATGTTTGGAACGTGGTGGTACATGCTGAATTCTCTCGAGGCCCTCGTGCAAGAGTGGAATTGGGCAGTCCAGGGCTTAGTTTGCATGATCCTTCTAACCCGGTGCCACTGCTGCTTCGAACCACAGTTCAGGCTCCTGCTTCCTAACTATTTAAACCGGACACATCTTGAAATAGATGCTTTTCCTCTCATCCAAATCATCATTTAAGCCTTATCCCAACTACCTGGGGTCAGCAGATGCTTACATGCTCTTCCTAACCATCATCTATGCCTTATCCCAACTGCTCGAGGTCGGCAGATGCTTCTCTGCTTCCACACCTGAATTTGTTGATGTTGTGTTTCAAGCTTCATGCAATGATGGATGAAGGTAAAGAAAGAGACAGTTGCAGCATCTGCCCTTGCTTGATGTCATTTACTCCGTGTCGAAGTAACATAGCAACAAGATGTTCAACAATAGATTCAATAATGTGGCTTTAATTATTCACTTGGTGAAAGATTGGGTGGTTCCTCGGGCTTCAAGGCTGCCCCTCTTGAGGGATTGTAAAAGGAAGATATTTTGAGACTTTTGGTAGGTCATCCTTAATCTTTGTGATCGCGGTCATAAGGTGCTCAGAGTTCAGATGAGAGGTTTTCAGAGTAAAGCTTAAAATTTGCAACTGCTCTTTAAAAGGGGACCCTTTTTGGGGAAGTTTATATAGTTTGGGGTTGGCTTATGGTTAGTTTGGTTCAAGGGGTTGGCTAAATGAATGACATGTGGTATGTATGTATGGTCATTTCCCACTTCAATATGTGTTTATGCATGAGTAAATTTTAATTTCCTAAATCAAGTTTTAGTTTTGAGGTCAAAGAGCTCAAATTTAAGTAGTTATCCTATTTGGTTTTCGGGTTTTAGTAGATGGCAAATTTGTGATCAGCAGTTGCTGACTAGGGTATATTTGTAGTAGCGGTTACCTAGTTGGGAAACTGAGCCAAAAGCTGATTACTTCTTTTAGCTTTATTCCAGCCGAGCAGCTTTCAGCATTTTGGCGATAACTTTGTTCTCAGAGTTGGATTGAATTGAAATACTGTGTTGGAAAGATAGTCAGATTTTCCGTCTGGTGGTTTTGGTTTGAGGGTAAATTGCTGATGCATCCAGGTGGCACTTCTAGCATGTATGTTTAAGGAGTTAGATTATCCAAGCTAACACATCTTTCCTTAATTGTGTTCCAAAGTTTCTAAAAGAAAGCCATAGGGTTGCCGTCTGGACCCGACACCTTATCCCTGCCCAAAGAATCTGTCGCTGGTTTAACTTCTTCCTCAGAAAATGACATTTCGAGAGAGTTAGCTTCATCGCTAGATAAATGATAGAAGTTCAGATTATCCAATTGAGGTCTTGACCAATTATCACTAATAGCAAGTTCTTATAGAAAATCGCTATTGCGTCATGGACTTGCTGCTTTTCCGCAACTCTTTCACCGTTCGCTATCAAACTACTAATCCTATTGCAACTCGCCCTTGCGCTAGCAGTGCTGTGGAAAAAATGAGTGCTTCTGTCCCCTTCCTTTAGCTAAACTGCTCTTGACCTTTATCTCTACTTGATTTTTTTTTCCTTAAGGCGATTAGCATAAGACAGATAAATTAGTACACTTATATCCTTCAAAAAGAAGAAGAAGATAAATTAGTACACATCTCTTTCGGCAGTTGACAGCCCCTTTCCCTCCATATCTAACTCATGAATTTCTTGAACCATCTTATCTAGGTCAACTTCTTGGGCTCCAAAGACTTCTCTCTTTCACACCTTTAATTTTTCTTTTAACAGCTTAAGCTTTCGGCACAATCTCATTCTGGCATTGCCTTCAACCGCAAGCGAGTTCCACCATTCTTCAATTAACCAATTGCAACCTTCAACTTCAAGCCATACAAGTTCAAATCCGAATGTCTTAGGGCCTCAGTTCTCCTCTGCCACCTCTAAAACAATTGGCCGGTGATATGAAACAACAAATTTTGGTAGGCCCTGCTGCTGAACCAGGGGAAATTTCTCTATCCAATTTGTAGAGATGAAAAATCTATCAAGCCGAGATAAGATAGCCTTTTCCTGTTCGTTTGTCTAGGTAAACTCTGCACCCTCCATCGGTAAATCCACCATTTCATTCCGGCAACCCCAATCAGCAAAATTTTTCATATAGTTATATGGCCTACAAATGTTTTTTGGTATGTGAATCGAATTATATTAAAATTACCACTAAAACAACATGGAAGCCCCTACCTTTCTCTAATGTTGGACATTTCTTTCCACTGCTCTGACCAACTTGACAGGAAATGTAGATTGTTGAAAAACCCATTTGAAGTCCGAAGAAATCTTATTGAGAACCAAGAAGATCGTGAAAGCACTGATGTAGCCATCTTCTTTCCAATACAAATTTGAATTCTAGGCCACCACTATTCCCCTATTAGAAGATGTAGCAGCCATCTTCTTTCTGATACACTATTCCCCTAATAGAACCATTAGCGTCAAGGGCTGGCCAATCATTATTTTTAATCCCCCAGATTGAATCTAGAATGATTCTATCAAAGGACTGTAATTTAGTTTCGTGAAAGGCAGTCTCCTTTTGCTCTTTTACCAGTATCACTGACTTGAGCTCTTTTGAGCTTACTCCTCAAGCCTTTGATACTCTTTGGGAACTATCATTGGGTAACTAACCTTAATCCTTCGTCCCTCTTCCCCACTGACCTTACCTGCAGAGTCACAGTTGATCGAACACTCTAGACTGAGCAATTCCCTCCAGCCTCTAGGTGGTTTTCTTGACTTTGTGGCATAAAGATCTTGCTGTCTCTGCAACCCACTCCCTTTGAAAATCGGCAGCAAAGCAAAAAATCCTCATCGCAAGCCCCAAAAAATAGCCATCTCTAGTCTTCCCACTTTCTTCAAGACATCCTTAGACCGACTCTGTGAGCTCTCTGTCCCCTAGCTTAGAACTTTGAATCATTGTTACCGCACCTGAAGCAGCTTGGTTGGTGACTATATCTTCTTACCCCATCTTTGAAGCTTGAAGAGGAGTGACGACCAGGGTGCTAAATAGGCAGTCTATAGGGGTTAGGTTCCCTGGTATAAAGCCCTCTTTCACCATTGATACCGGTTCCTCTAAAGAAGGCCATTACCAATGTTGTCGAATTGCATTTGCGATCATGTGCTATCGCATATGCCTATGCACATATGCGATCGTACAATCGCATATGCGATAGGGAAAAATTGAAAAAAAGAAGTAAAAATATATAAGAAACTAAGGAGAACTTTTCTAAGTTAATAGATAACTAATTTTACATATTCAAAATACATTTGAGAGAGATAAAATCAATAAAACAATGTATTAAACATCAAGTCATCGACATTTAATAATATAGTTAACAAGTAGTAACAACAAAATCAACAAGTTATTTATTTATTATTGTAGAAAATCAACAAGCTATCTTCCTTGAAACTTGAAAGTGCTTGAATCTTGATCTTCCAACTTCCAAGAGTGAGGGAATGTAGGAGAGAGAGAGATTAAGATCACTTGGAAGTAGGAAATACGAGAGAGAGAGAGAGAGAGAGAGAGAGAGAGAGAGAGAGAGAGAGAGAGAGAATTTTGGAGTGAGAATATTGCAAATGGAGGAGATTTGGAAGCCTTTTTATAGACATTTTTTTTTTTTTTTTTTTTGCAAAAAAAATAAAATAAAATTCAATGTGCCATGGCTAATATGCGATCGCATATTTTTGCATATGCCACATATGCGATTTGCATATGGACATGCGCATATGCGATCACACATGACAACATTGGCCATTACCACAACTCCTTCATCCTCCTTGACTTCATTCCTCAGCTCCCACGACTTGACAGAGTCTTGATCAGATTCCCCGAACACGTCAGAACATACCGTCCTCATTCTTCATAGAAGAGAGTTTATCATCATTTTCAGAATCTGCTTCACTGAAGTCCACTTCCTCCATCTTCCTTGGCTGCTGCTCAAGCCTGTATGTTCCCTCAATGTCTGAAACGACTCCCCCCTTTGGATTATAATAAGTGAAGAAAAGTGCCACGTTCAAGAACTTAAAACATCAAGAGCATGTGCTGGGAAAGACGCCTCCGCCGCATGCCCAGGAGAAAGCATGAGTGCTAAGGCTCCTCGGTCCCAGCTGCCTCCATGTCCTTACCTCCCCTATGGGTTCATCGAAATGACCACCCTTCCCTTTCCCCACGTCGGGAACAACAACCATGCTGCCTCCAGCCGTTAATGCTTCTTAACCACATGTTTGCATTTCGCCCATTCGAACCACCAATTTCTTCCGAGCTGGATACACTGCTTGCCACGTCGTCGGAGCCTAGGACCTTTCTCTGTTGCGCCTCTCTTCACTCTCGACACATGGCTCCAAACCGAGAGGTTTGGAAACTGAGCCACCTGACATTTGGAGGTTGGGAGCAGCTCTAAACTTCTTCGATGCTCTTGCGGCATATCCACCAACGAGTGTCATCACCTCGTTCCCTAGCTCTGCCTTGGCCCCCCTCACTGAATTGATGCAGAACATTTGTTGTCCCCTCTAATTGGTGCTCCGTTGGAGAACTGCACAGGTGCTCCTCATTCACACCCCTGCCTGTGAACATCTCTCCCCCTCGACCTTTTGGCCTCTTGGTGATGCCAGATTTCACCGCATCTGTTTGGAACTCCCACCTGTGCTCTCTTTCCACCCCGAAAGAAATCCGATCTTCCCCAGCCAGCCACTACTACAATCGATCTGGAATCCGTTGTCGACCTCTTCTTTTTTACATAGATGTGTGTTGTTCTAGCCTCTTCTTGTCCTTCCATTGCTGCATCTATGGCTACTACCTCTCCCAAACAAGTCCCAACCTCCAAGAATGCTTCTTGGAACCAAAGCTCTGGAGGGAATCCCCATGCCAGAGGCCATACTTCCTCTTGACCGAAAGCAAATCTCTCCAACCACTTCCGGATCTGTTTAACCGGATCGTTGTTAAACAGAGTTCTACCCACCACCATCTAGGTTGACCCTTGGCTTGAGCGAGATCCACACCTCATTCTCCTTAAGCGGCTTTACAATGGAGTCTTCCTCCTTTAGCCCACAGCAATCTAGAAGCCAAGACTTGATTTGGGACACAAAGGCTCCCTTTGTTGCAGCAACCATCGACCATTGCAGAGGCTTCCAGGCATTACTGATCACTGTTGGGTCGATCCTGATCACCGGCCCTCGACCAAAGCTTCCCTCCAGATCCACTTCTCTTCCTGCTCCTTCCCCCCTCTTGGCTTCGACTATTGCTCCTCCCCGGTAACATCCCTGAAAGATTTATGCCTCTCCTTCCGTTACTGGTCCCTGGCTTTAACCGTGGAAACCTCCTTCTCCAATCTTCATTACCCTACTGTATACCTCTTTCCTTTGCAGATTCCTTTCTTCCTCTCTGTTTTTAACCTCAAGGCCAAAATGGGCGCTTTGTACTGAGAGCTTCTGCGCTCCTGAAACTCTTCCCATGCAGCAAATTAACTGCCTTCATGAGCTCCTCTGTTCGCATCTGGACAAAAGTGAAACCACGATCCAGTGATGTCCTTCCAATCACGAGGCACCACCACTTCCATGATCTCTCCGGTACGGCCAAACACCCTGGAGGGATTAATAGGTAACCACTAACCACCTCTTTGGAGAACTGACAATAAAAGGAGTTGGAAGCTCTGATGAGGCTGATCTTCCAAGCTCTCCCTTCTCTGGTCTCTGATTCTTGCTTCTGATCACAGTCCATCCCACTTCCTCCCCTTCTTTTGTTGCTGATTCCTTCCCCTTGCTGCTCTCTCTACCTTCATCTTCCTTCCCTGAGCTCCCTCTAGCATCGCATCCCTCCAAGATTCTGCCACCGGTTCCCCTTTCATCCTGCTGTGCATCCTAGGCTCGCCGCTCATCTCGGACCTCCCTCTTCCTCCAGAATCTTCTACCTACCCGACCTCCCTGCGCACCTTTCCATCCTCCCTCTTTCATCGTGCTAAATTTAACTTCAGTTTCCGTGATACTTAATATTTAGCAATTTACCCTTCATGGAGAGAAGTTGATGGTTCTGAATCATAATCATCCATTTGGACTTTTGGATTTTTTCGAATAAAGCTTTTGAGGTTTTGTTTTATTTTGTTTTTGTTTTTGTTTTTTTTTTTGAAACGATGGTTTTGTTTGAATTGTTAGCATAAGCAGATTGTTAACACTGCTTCTTATGCTAGCAGGTTGTTGCTATCTTCCAACAGTCAATTGTTTGGTTTTTATTCAATCCTTAATGCACATTGAAAGGGTAGTTCTCCTAATTGATTTGTATCCATCTCAAGCCTATTAGGTTTAGGTCCTCTTCTGTTTTCTGTATCAATGGCTTTCAAGTTTGAATATGTGTTACTACCTGTGGTATAGATTAAATGTGCTTCGAAATGTCAGATTTTGTGATCTTTGTTTTGTTTGGAATTTTTTTATGTTTTTTTTTTGCTCTAATGGTTACTCGTTATTGTGGAATAAGGTTTTCAGTTTTTCTTGTCCAAATGTTTTCCCCAAAAACTTGAAGTTAATTGGTAGTAGATGTGTCGTGTTTGGATGTTTATGTGGATGACTTGTTTTCTAGGCTTTGTGTTTGTTGGGTTGTTTCGTGTTTTAGTTGATGTCTAAGGTGGTGTCCCTTGGTTTGGATTCAACAATAGGCCATTGGATAAGTTTGAGGGTTATAATCTCAAAGAAGTTGGGACGTGGATTCCTCCTACCAGAAGATCTTTGTCGGATGTTCGGCTGCATGAGCTAACACTACTTATTTCTCGCTTACAGTTACAGTATATCGTTCCTTCGCCAACTTGTGAGGATGGTATTAGATGGTCGCATTCTGGATCGGGGATTTTTTCCGTCAAGCCGCTTTATAATTCATTATTGTCGCCAAATGCTCCACATTCGTCCTCGCATACAAGTCCGATTTGGTCTTATGGAGTCCCCCCCAAAAGTGGCAGCTTTTGGGTGGCTCGCTGGTAGAAATTGTTTCCTTATGGTTGAGAACCTAAGGAGGGGGAGGAGGGGATTTACCGTTATGAATGTTTGTCTCCTATGTTCGTGTGCGGAGGAAATGGTTGATCATTTGTTCATCTTCATTTTTTCTTATTTTGTATTATCATAATATTATAGAATTAACGGATTGTCTATACATCAATAATGGAGATTCTACGTTAAAATCTTAAAGGTATACCTGATTGAGAAAACATTCTCAATGCTATAATATCACCGAGAAAGGATATTAGTCTTCTGCACCTTAATTACACCCTTGGGAGAACCTCTCAATAGGACTAGGGTTTTTTCTCATGTGTGGGTGAGGGGACCAAAATATGTATTTATATAAAAAATGGCAGGAGAAGCTTACCCATCACACTTCTCCCCTCTAGGGTCACAACACCATAGGTTTTCATATCCAGCTTAAGAACCGTGTATAAGGACCACGGTTCAAGCATCCCGCCCCAAACCTATTTGCAACGATCATAACTGAAGTGGGGCTCACTAAATTGCTCATTCTAAATAATCCAACAGTCAGATCTAAACCGTTGATCATGTGTGGCCCACCTAATGGAGTCTCATATTCTCCCACTTGGGATGTATGAATATACAAAAGAAAACAAAATATTTTATTTTATTTGTTAAAAGCATTTTATAAAATACATTTCTTTTGAAAGTTCTTAATGAATGCCCTACTAAATTTCAAAACAGGACCATTGGATAATTATGAGCGATGGTGGAGCATTCTTCACTATGCTGGTGTGTCTTTGTCAATGCCAAAGTTGGTGGATGTGCTTTTTCTTAGCTGGCATGGAGAGTCGGGTGGTGCCATTGGGAAAAAGAAATGGAGAATCTTCCTTCTCGTTGCGCTTTGGGCTAATTGGGCTAAAAGAAACAGTCAGTGTTTCAGAAATATTAGTGTTTCTACTGCCGGAGTTTACTCTAGGGTTCTTGTTTTGTTTCGGGATTGGGCCCTGTAAGGAGTTTTCGTATTGGGTTCGGGGTTGGGGATCCAGCAAGTCGTAGGGCTGTCTCATGCTGGTTCTTCTGTACAATTTTTAGTCATTAGGTTTCTTTTCTTTGTTGCTGGTGTTTTTGTGTTGGTTTAGTCTCTTTTTAATATAATCTCATCTTTAAAAAAAATCTCAAATGAATTGGTATAGGGTAATTCCTTGCAAATACATTAGCATCTCTAACTCTAGCGGAAGGGAAAAAAACTATATAGAAGGCTTACCAAATTATTCTCACTTTAGATAGAAAGACCCTAGATGGCGAAGGCAAAATGGGTGTCTAAGCTTTGTAATTTATTAATGGGCTGTTTTGGGTGTATTGACAGAGATGATATCAAGAATGAACATTACTGCACACACTTTAAAACCCCATACTTTTTAAGTGTCCATTTCTATATGAATATAAAATATCTTTGATGCATTTCTAGCTAGGATCAAGGTGTCCCGTATCGGTATTGGTTGGCGTAACGGTGCCCTCCGAAACCGATACGGATACGGGGGCGTAACGGCCCATAACGGTGCAAAATTTTTTTTTTTTTGGCAAAAAAAATATGGATTAAATCCGGAATATTCTAAGCATTCCAAATATGCATTCATTTATAAATTGGAACATGTTTATGGTGGTGTAACGGTCCACTCTTTGGTCAGAAGTTGTATCGGACTGTCTGATGAATTTATGAACCAAATAACCTGAATTTGACTACAAAATTCATATATTTAATTTTCTAACTATCTACTATCAATGAATGATATATTAGAATGAATGTAATATGAAAATATCTTACATTTACGTGTTTGCAATTATTTTCGAGGGCCAAAATTCATGCGTAAATAGAAAAAAATATTTTAAAAAATATAAAATGGCACCCCAAATATGTAAAATGCACATTAACATGTTCTACTATGATTAACACATCACATGACATCATTAAAACAACAAAAGAATCATTAAAAAATGATTTTTCGAATTTTCAAAAAAAGGGCCAAAATAAATGCGTAAATAGAAAAAATATAAAAAAAAATATAAAATGGCACCCCAAATCTGTAAAATGCACATTAACATGTTCTACTATGATTAACACATCATATGGCATCATTAAAACAGCAAAAGAATTATTAAAAAATGATTTTTTGAATTTTCAAAAAAAGGGCCAAAATAAATGCGTAAATAGAAAAAAATATAAAATGGCACCCCAAATCTATAAAATGCACATTAACATGTTCTACTATGATTAACACATCATATGACATGATTAAAACAACAAAACAACTATTAAAAATTGATTTTTCAAAATTTTAAAAAAGGGGCCAAAATTCATGCATAAATAGAAAAAAATATAAAAATATATAAAATGGCACCCCAAATATGTAAAATGCACATTAACATGTTCTAATATGATTAACACATCATATGACATCATTAAAACAACAAAAGAATCATTAAAAAATGATTTTTTGAATTTTCATAAAAAGGGCCAAAATAAATGCGTAAATAGAAAAAAATATAAAAAAAATATAAAATGGCACCCCAAATCTGTAAAATGCACATTAACATGTTCTATTATGCTTAACACATCAAATGACATGATTAAAACAACAATACAACCATTAAAAATTGATTTTTCGAATTTTAAAAGAAGGGGCCAAAATTTATTCGTAAATAGAAAAAAATATAAAAAAAATATTAAATGGCATCCCAAATCTGTAAAATGCACATTAACATGTTTTACTATGATTAACACATCATATGGTATAATTAAAACAACAAAACATATTAAAAAAAGTATAAATACTTATTTTTGACGAATTTCTGAAAAATGGCCCACCGAGCTTTGATTCAAGAAAATCTGTAATATAATGTGTTTTTATCTCAAATACCCAGCCAAGGTTGGTCGAAATTAGTAGTAAAATGAGTGAGAAACAGTTTGGAAGCAAGATGTTTAAAAAAAAAAAGCAAAAACAAAGCTTAAAATGAAAAAAAGGTCGATACGGGCCTGTTACGGGCCTGTAACGGCCCGTAACGGCTGTTACACCCCGTAACGGGCCCGTATTGTCCGATACGGGTACAAAAAATTGTATTGGCCGTTACGGCCCCGAAACGTGTAACGGTCACCCCCGTTACCGTTACGTATCGGCCGTAACGGCCGATACGTAACCGTTTTGGCATACCATGGCTAGGATGAAAAAAAGTGAAGCTGTGGGCATCTGGATGATATACATATATCAATAGGCATGTAAAACTCCAGGTGAAACTGGATTAGATTTTTTAAATAGTCCCTCAACAAAATTGTAAAGAAAATGCCCCATGAGTATAGGAGAAGTATTGTGATACTATTGACGAAAGGAAAGGAGATGGGCATGGTGTAACTCGTCATGGTTTGGGCAAACGGCTTGGGTTGTGGGTTTGCTCCTCGTAGACACAAGTTTGATTCCCTCCTCGTGGATTACCCGATGCACGTGTTTGGTGGGTGATCGCGTGCATCTGCAGGGAATAGTCTTGCCTCAAATGTTAGAAAATCAATCGGGCTTCATGTTAGGGAGATCGGCAGTTAGGCTGTCAGAGTCAGATGCTGGTGTATCCATATCAGACTTTGGGCTAGTGATTTAGATTCAAGTCGGGAGTTTGGATACAGGCATCATATATGATTTACTGTATCCGAATCCAATGGGGTATACCATTGAGTAGTTTTGGGTCTAATTTTAGCGTGAATTAGGATTTAGGATGTGTTTTGGATTCAAAATCAGGTTCAGACTCTAGAGCCGGGCTTAGGTCGAAATTGTAAATCGTTCCGGATCTGGATTTGGATTCAAGTCCATACCAAAAAATACCTTTTGTGTGGGTTTTAAATTATAACTTTAATTAAATAAAGGATAAAACTAAACAACTTGCATGTTCGGGATGCTTAATTTGGTTTCTAATTAGACCTAAACTTGTGGATCTAAATCTGACCCAATTATTATTGAGCTTCAAATCTGAGTCCAAATCCCCCAATTAAATGAAGTTGGATAATTTGGGTATCCATAGTTTTGAGTGCTCACCATTGTTGTCAAATAGCATAAGCGATTGATTATATATGACCCAAGGGGCTTGTGCGCATATACGATCACATAATCGCATATGCCATCGCATATCCCTTCAAAAACTTTGCATTTTTTTTTCTCACCACACAGGTTATGACATAATCGCATATTCAATCACATAATCGCATAAGCGATCGCATAATCGCATATGCCATGACATAATGCCTAATGGTCATAAAACCGCATATATGCCACTATGGCATATGTGATCCGTGCTCCCAAAATGGCATATGCAATTGCATAAGCAATTATGTGATCGCATTTGACTACAATGGTGCCCACTGATAAGCCTATCAACAATTGAATCTATTTTTACTCGTGAACAATCGAAGGAAACATATATGGAAAGAATGAATAATCTACACGTGGTTTGTATACATTTGTCGTAAGCATATGGTACGGTACCTAGGCTGGTTATGCGCATTGTGACAAATCTCGTTCTCATCACTTTTTCGGCCAGGAAATTTCTCGGGAGATCTTCAAAATTTGAGGGTTTTCTCAGGATTTTTGAGGAAAATCTTGCCAATAAAATAAAATAAAATAAAAATATTAACTGTAAATTAATAAATACATTTAAAATTCAAATATAAATGTATATAACAAATTCCTCAGGGGTTTTTACTATGTTCCCATTAATATCAATGCGAGCAAAACACTATAATTCAAAATCTGCTGATATTTTGAAAATCCTATGATATTGCGATAAGTATCATTTAGTGCATTTTTTTCACCATAATATTGCGATTTCAAGATCTCGGTGGATATTCGTCACACTGGTTATGTGGTGAGTGATGGTGGTGGAATGGGGTCCTGGTAAGATGTATGAACACCACGAAAGATGAGTATGGGTTTGTTGTTCCCAGCACGAGTCTTCATCAGGGGCTGGCATTAAGCCCTGACCTTTTGCATTTGTTATAGATGAATTTACTGCCATTGTCATAGGATAAGGTCCCTTTGTGTGTGTTTTTTGTGGATGCCATGCGCTGGTCTATGAGACTACAGGGGGCAAATCCTAAATTGAAGGTTTGGAGGAAGTCTACAGTGCAGAGCCTTAAGCAGTGCCAAGGTGGAGTATTTGGAATGAAACTTTAGTGGGCATAGTTACGGAGGAGAGGCTTCAGTTAAAAGCCATGACCAATAAATTCCTCAAAACAATTTGTTGTTGTCTTTGCTCTATTATTTAATAGATGAAGTGACTGGTGAGGATGTTGCCAATAGGATTAGAGCTGGGTGGGTGAAGTGGAGATTTCCTCATGGAGTGATGTGTGATATCCAATGCCTATGCAACTCATGGAAAATTTTATATGACAATTATTCGACCGACTGCGCTCCATAGGGCAAAGCGTGGTTTAAAAACTCCTCTTGAGTCTGGTTCAACTCTGACAACTCAGGTTCAGCACCACCTGATCCAGTTCTGGTTCGATACCACAAGTCACCCTGACTTGGGCGAGTCAGGCCAATACAACCCCAACTTGGGTGAGTTGATCCCACTCGAGACTGAATGAATCGATCCAAGTTTTCAAGTCTGGAAACCATGTGGCAGAGTGTGGGGTAGTTAGAAGGCAACATGAACAGTGGATGAGTGTTGTAGGGATGAGTATGTTGAAATGGATGTGGGAAACTAGGGAGGATAGAATTTGAGAATTAGGTCATCTGAAGCAGGCCTGGAATGGTCCCAGTAAGAGATAGATGATGGAGAGCAAATTGATCATGTCGCACAACAAAGTCTGGAGAAGGCTCTGTTAGGAGGTGAACTTTGGTATGAAGGTCTTAGAAAGAGGTTGAGAGAAGGCCTAAAAAGACCTGGATCAATGTTGTGAGAATGGCTCCTCACTTAATGAGGACAGGGCTTGAGAATCATAGTTCATACAGGATCTGTAAAGCTGACTGCAAATAGCTGGGACAGGGGTATGGTGCTGATCATTACACAATATGATCTCATAATTTTCTCCTTCGCTTGCAACTAATTTTGTGTTTCCTGTTTCCTATTTGAATTTGTTTCCATATTAATTTCCTGCTCTGGAAACTGTAGTGCAACCTTTTGGGTCGGATTTGGATATGCAACCAAGTCATTTGTGTGGTCTTGTTGGTTCTTTAGTCTTTTGAATCACCCATCAGGAAAAGACGTTGCCAGTTGTAACGGATGAGAATCCATCTGACATTTGATTGTGCAATTAGTTAGCAGGTTTATGACATGAGATGATTTAGCAATTTGATTATGCAATCCTTCTTCTTGAAGGCACCTCCTGCCTTGAAAGAAATCCTGCTTGTCTGTCATTGTTTCCTGCTATTTGAATTCAGATACCACTTTTGAAAGGCTGGTGATCAAGATCCAGCTCCTGGAGGCTGACAATTAGGGTCTAGATTCCACCATGAAACTCCCCCTTGTCCATTTTCTTCCTGGTGACTAGGATTGGTCAGTGTGTGGTTCATGACATTCATTTCTTTCCTTCTCAAAAAGGGAAAAAAGAAGAGGAAAAAAATGGTTCATGAGCTAATCTTTTTCTTTTTTTATTTTCACATTCTCCACAGGTTTTTGAAGGTTTTGATGTTGTAGTTTCTTTCTTTGCATTCTTAGTTCAGTGTTTTATGCTTGTATTGCGATTGAGTATTGGTTTTTTTGGGAATTTTCGGGAAGATTCCTAATTGTGTTTTGGTTGTTGAGGTGTTTTGCATCGATTAGCTCATGGTTTTGATCTTTTGGAGCATTTTGCGAGGATCTGCATGTGTGATTTTCCATTTTTGCAGTTTATTGTGTTGACCACGCGTATGAATTTTGGCTCGTGAGGTATGTTTTGTGGTCAGTTCTGTCCTTTTTCTGGAATTGGTTATGTTAGTTGGCATTTGGTGTGGATTCTGGTAATGGGATCTGGTTATTAAAACATCAGATTGATAAATTACCATTGGTTTTGTGTTGATTTCCTTGTGGATTTTGCTCTCTAGTTGATCATTATTGTTCCTTGTTTTTTATTTTTATTTTTTACTTTTTAATTATGAAGGTGATAGGTTTTGGATCCTTTTGCAGTTTTCGCCTTTGTTGGATGTTTACGCCCACTTCTTCCCACTACACACACACACACACACACACACACACACATACACTGATTATCAATTATATGGTAATATCTCTCATGGCCCTAATGATCAAACCATGGGCTCACCTGTCAAAACTGAAAATATGTGTATATTGTGCAATGGCAGGAGCCTCATAAAATGATCTCTATAGTCTTCAACATTGTTTTTTTTATATAAAAAAAAGAGACAAAAGGGCAAAATGTCTGCTGTATTGATTACCGGGACAGAACATGGTCATACATGTTCATTTTTGTAGTAGCATTTGGCTAGGTGGTGCAATGCAGGGAATATAGAAAGGAGAAATTGAAAGGAGAGATCTAAAAGGACTTGGATTGGTAACCCTCGTTTGGTCATGGGAGTTACTAGCAAAAAAATTGGATTGGCAAAGTCCATGGAAATCTGCCAATTGCAATAACTGGACCCACATGAACTTCTTGTTGCCACCAAGGACGGTCCATGTACAGTGGGAGTAGGGTCTTCACGAAAGAGTTTTGGGGGGTCCTGGGATTACTTGATTCACCTTGTATCAGTGTGCTCACACGTGTAAAGAGTTCTTTTCTACTACTTTTGGGTTGGGGGGGGGGGGGGGGGGGGGGGTGGGGAAGAGGAGGAATGAAAGCAAGGTTATGCTTCTTTGGTAAGCCAAGGCAGATCCCAGACTGGCATTGGACCGTCTCAGCTCTTTCAGCCTAAAATTTACCGATGGATGGGCTGAGCTGGGACCCAGAGCCTAACAGCCCCACATGTCCATTTTTGGGCTGATGCCCTAAAATGCTCTTTCTTGCAAAATGGATTGACAGTGTGGATATAACACATACATCATGGTGGGGCCCACAACTTGGTGACGTCAACATACCATGGTGTGTGGCACACCACGCAATCCGCTTCCTATTAAGATGTAGGAGAAGAAACGTAATGTCTGAGCGAGAGCACTCATGTGCAAATATGCAAACCTATAGCACACGTGCGAGGTCCAAGCCACTCGTCAGGTAAGCCCGTTTATACAAACGGTCTGGTCCACTTTGGTAGTGGTGATGATCTTCTTCTCAAATTTTCATGGTTTGAAAAGTAATTATTATCCACGTAATTCCAAGATCCAATTAGTAACCTAGTAAATAGAAAACCGAAAATTTTTTTAAAAAAATCTCACGGAGCTGGTATTTGCACCCCAGCTTTTCTTGCATCGACACTCCTTTTCACTATTATTTATTATTCTAGTGTGTCTATGAGCCTAAAACACCCAGCTCTTTGGGGTCGAACGTGTCGCACCCGTGAAATCCACACCGTCCATCACACTAATGGGATCAAGTTTAAATTGCGCCTAAAACTGCCAAAGTCATGTGTTATAGTCAACTTAAGTCTGACTTTTGTATATCCAAGTGAGTCAGTAGAACAGGTCTGATGAAAAATACAAACAATGGTGGCCCCACTTACAAATCTAGGGATGCCATCCATCCCATTGTTACTGCCTGATTTTTGACCTAAGCATCAAGGAGCACACCTGATGGAAAGTGGATTATACGAAAACGGACTGCGTGGTGTGTTGAAGTCACCAAGTCTGTGGGCCCCACTATGATGTATGTGTTATATCCACACCGTCCATCCATTTTGAGAAATCATTTTAGCGCGTGGCCCCAAAAATTAGGCAGATCCAAAGATCAAGTGCACACCACAGAAAAACACGGGAACAATGATGACTATCGTTGAAACCTTCCTAAGGTCTACCATGATGTTTACTTGCCATCCAACCCGTTCATAAGGTTACACAGACCTGGATGAAAGGAAAACACAAATATCAGCTTGATCCAAAACTTGTGTGGCCCCCTAGAAGTTTTCAGTGGCAGGTGTCCAATCCCCACAGCTTTCTGTGGTCCGGTCCACTTGAACTTTGGATCTACCTCATTGTTGGGTCCATGTCCTAAAATGATGTCGCAAAATGGATATAACACACATCATGGTGGGTCCCATAGATCTTGGTGACGTCAACACCTCACCCAGATCAGCGGTGGCACACCCGACCATTTGCTTCCGGATTATACGAAACGGATTTTACATATATAAAACATAGGCACAGAGCTTGGGTGTTTTAATACCATGAAGATCACCTAGAACAGCAGCCAGTAGGCCGTTTCATTCATCAGGTGGGCTACACTGATGGAGAATAGTGGTGCCAACCTTTTCCATGGTACTGATGTCTTACACAAGTGGCATGTTGATAGGACTGTCAATGGGCCGGGCCTGGGATAGGTCTGAGTCCACATTTTGAACTGTTTCAGGCCAGCCCTATTTAAAATTCTGATTTTTCAGGCCCGAGCACGGCCCATTGACACCATGTTGACAGGAAACATTGTATGGTACTGGAAATTGTGGTACTGTTGCTTGTATCTGATCATTCTTTAAAATAAAATGTTAAAGCCAAGCAAAAGAAGATGCCGAAGAGATGGACCATAGTTGCTGTTTTGCAACTTATGTAAATTATTCAGTTACAGACAATAATGATAAATCTACCTTAGAAAACACAAAATAAAATATCATAGTACATGTGGGATTTCGACCTGGAACTTCTGAGACATCTCTCTTTCTTTGCCCTATCTGCTGGTCCCCCCCTTTAAGGTGTGTTTGGTTGCACAATTTCATGAAATATCATGAAAATTTGCACCAAATTATATTGATTAATCATGAAATTTCATGATGCTTGCAACCAAATGCACCATTGGGGAAATTTTCGCATAGCTACTGCAAGAGAAAATAGCATACGGTTGATTGCTCACCCTACACATCATCAGGCAATGTCACTGTCAAGAGTGAGTACTTGACTTTGAGAGAGATTTTACCCTTTTCGACAAGCAGCCTCGCTCCAGATGCAACCCAGTATCCAGGAGTATCCTGTGGGCCCCGGGTCATCTCTGTTGTGTCAACAATCCTCAATAGCTTTGATGCCAGGACAGGCATTGGAGGTCCCCGAGGGTACACAGCGGAGTTGATGTTGATGTCGTTGGGCCGTGGGGGAAGCTTTTGGACCGTTGTGAAGTGCCCACTCATCAACATTGAGACTATTCCAGACTTTTGGGCCAGGCGTTGGGATCCATCCCACTCGGCCTGCCTAACCACCATGGCGTCGCAGACCCTTGAGAAGTGGAGATGTAAGAAGAGGATCTTCTTCAGGCCGTAATTCCCTACTTGTAACTCTGCACCCGTGATGATTGAGTCTTCATGGGACTCAATGGGGGCTGTGCAGACGTGAGAGAAGTTTTTCCATTGGACTGGCTCATAGTACTTGCGATCCAACACATGGGGGGAGTTTGCAATGGGGGAGTCAAGCTGGAAGATTTTTGGAAGGGAGCAGAGATGCTGAAGGTGAATTGCTAAGCGGTTGCTTCTCTTTCCTTCAAGATGTAACCGGAGGCCAGTCACTGGCCTCTGACCCACGTGAACCTGTGGCCCAGATGATCCAAAGGACAAAAGGTGAGGGAACTGCAAAAGAAGGATAAAGCAGATATTGTCCTAACTACCAATAACTTGTATCAATTTTAACATATCAGCCATGTACGGATTTTTTCTGTCCCCGTATATATTACTGACATACTGAAGTTATCATTACATGGAAATCCACCAGCATTTTGAGATCTAAAACACTGCTCTGTATGCACATCTTGGGGAGCAGAAACCTAATACAATGCGGTTCATTGATGGCTCATAATTTCCTCTTGAGATGGCAGGGGTAATTTGGTAGTTTGGTTCATAAAGCTCATCGTTTTTAAGACATGCCAAGGAATGTCCAGGGGTTTAGAAAAGCCTCTAAACCTCACCAATAATTTTTTCCTCCCTCTGCAATAGGACCGTGAAAATTCAGAACAGATGAATATGGCATCATGAAAATATAGGGGAACTTTAGCATATTTGCAATCCATGGATTCTCACACTACTGGAGATCTTCATCAAAGCCTATACCAACTGATTGGGGTTCTCACATTAATGGAGATCTGAACCACAATTTCTTTATGTTTGTTCCCTCATGGTACATATTCTAAATTGTATGATAGATGGCAAACGGATAAAATGCACTAAATTCTTGAACGTATGATGGTATTACTATGTAATAAAATGCACCTAAAATCATCATATCCAAGCAATAAATTGTAGAAGGAATGAGGTTATACCAATAGAATATTTGAAACATGTCATATCTTGAGTGTTAATTATAGAATGAATGCAGGTTATATCACTAGAAGACTTGAATCATTACCGGGCTGGTGTTGACAAAAAGCCTGGGGCCCATGAGGCTGAACTGAAGAGATGAGCTGCTTTGTTGCTTACGTTCGGGTCCAAGGGTGAGCTCACAGAACATTGGTGCCCATTGCCTTGGCAGTTGAAACTCAAAAAACTGACGGAGTTCTTCAATTGGGGGTTTATCTGCAAGCAGAAAGACACGTTGAATATTAGTTGAAAGAGGATTTGGTGACAAATAAGTGGAAGAAGAATCGTGAAAATGAGAAACTGAGGTACTTGGTCTCAAGAAAATTTGAAGCCAATGGCTACATGCAGCAGTGATATAGATTTCAGTTGATTAGCATGGTAGCATCCAGGGTTTCAGAAGCTGAACCTTTAGTTTTGAAAAATGAAATTCGCACCATGAAGGGGGAGGTAAAAGAGATCTTTAGCTAATTGAGAGTAAGCAGGAGGAGAATTGAGTGTGGGACTGCTGAAATGGTGGCTCCCAAAATGTCAGGATGTGTTGACAGTTGACACCTCAGTGGTGGGTGCAGAACTTTGGGCCGGTTACTGCTACTAAGGGCATGCTGCTCTGTTGATCATGTTATTTATAGGTAGGTCCTAAAGAAGTTGATTATATTGAGACCTGCGAGACTAGATAAATCTTATTGAAGATGCTGGGAAGCTAGTGATGAAAAAAAACCCTTAACCTGATCAAGACTTAGGTCAGATTTTGCTAGATTCGGTTGAGGGATTGTACCATGGCAAACTTAAACTCGGTTGTATGTCTGTATAGGGTTTTGCTAGCGCCCCACCTTTATGGGAAATTAGCAACGTTCCCACAGCTTTTGAATGACGTGGGCTGCTCAATCATCGATTGGGAGAGTTCATTTGATAGTACCAATGGGATCAAGTCATGCAGTGCAAAAATCACACTGATCAGATGATCCTAATCCCCTGAATGGGGCCAATATGTTACAACTGTCGTTTGTTCACAAGCCATAGATCACATGGTTAG
This sequence comes from Magnolia kwangsiensis, assembly GCA_037074715.1. NCBI lineage: Eukaryota > Viridiplantae > Streptophyta > Magnoliopsida > Magnoliales > Magnoliaceae > Magnolia > Magnolia kwangsiensis. The sequence goes on along the minus strand of CM073575.1, from coordinate 32,196,969 downwards.
AATCATCAAACCAAGGTGCTACTTTGGAGTCATAAACAATAAATAATAGGATCTATCTAGTAGAAGTTTCAAGATGATGATCGGAGCTATTTTGTTTCTCTGCTTGATCTTGGCTGTACGTTTCAAGATGCATATATATATATATAAAAGAAATGATAATAAGTAATAACATGCAGATGAAGAAGTAAAGATATAACTTCAACATGGATACATGTTCATAGATGTTATGGGCATGAGATGTAAGACAAGACAAATATTATAAAGGTACAGGATAGAAAACCACAATATTATTGAAGGTTCTGTGCATGATGCCATACTCTGGGCATCCAACAAGGAGAATGCCCTAGGAAATATCGTTGTTATGTGTCCGAAATCAGATCCACTTTTTGCCAACAGGAGGGTTGTTTTTTCTAATGTTCCATGGATGGAAAACGATGTATCAGAGTGTCTTGCCAAAGAGGGAATGACAGGAAGATCACTCATAACATACTCCCTGGTTCCACTCTTTTGATGTTTTCCTTTTCTTCTTTCAGTAAGGTCATTGTTACCTTTCAGAAGGAAAAAACACACACAACACATCTAGACTAACAGAAAGACATTAGAACAATACAAACAGAAAATATTTAGAACCAACACACAAGGAAAAAAATAGGAAGGTAATTAACATTTTCTTCTGATAGTCATTTGAGATGCATTCAACATGCATTGGTGATGCATGGCACAACAACTTGAAAAATTGGAATGTCTTCACTACACAGGTAAAGACCTAAGGATTTTAACAAAACAATAAACATATTAATTCCCATCACCAAAAGGTTCAAACACCAATAGCTTAGATCTTGAAACACTAATGATACTTGTCAAAAATAAAAGAATGAAGTTAAGTTCTGTGGATTTCCACGTTTGAGAATTTTCAGTGGGTTCGGCTGCTCAAACTGATAATACATACATTACTAGAAGTAGCAAACTGTCCTTTAAAATCCTCTGTGTAATGATGTTATCAACAAAAGAAGATCGTCTTTTCTAGATGTTTCCCTATAGAGGCAGTAAATGCAAATATACATATGCAATAAAAATAGAGATAAGACCATTGTTCTTACTTACAATGTAGATAGAGATTCATGGCATGGTTCAAGAATCCACTCCCAGGAACCCCATTCAAAAGAGAAGTAATTGGGACAAAGGACATTGAAATAGCATCGGGTTCTGACTGAATGCTGTTTAACCACTCACTGTGGGAGAGGTTGTTATCATTACTTCCTCCTCTCCTCTTGTAGATGACTATGATATCCTGCGATTACAATATTAAATGACAAAGAAAATGAATATATAGTATCCGAGAAGAGGACTTTGGCTAGGTTATTAAAGTATATGATATCCTAAAATTACCTCATTGGCATAATCAAAAGAAGTAAAATACCTCTTTGTCAGAGTAAGACCTTGTAGGGCAGGACTCTGCAAACCTCAGCTTGATCTCCCTGACATCAGACTGAAACAAACAAATAATTACATGGGTTAAAAATGCTCATAAAGTCCCCATGATAATGTGCTTATGTTGTTTTTTAAAAAAAAAAAAAAAAAAAAAAAACCTTGATATTTAGAATGGTGGAATACTGGGTAGGAGACTGAAACCAATGAGACTGATTCATGAAGAGACGGTCCAAACAACAACATCAATTTGAATGAGAATTCTCATGATAGAACTGATCTACCATCAGTAGGCAACATGTCAAAGAAAATGGGTATGCTCAGAACCAGCAAATGGATATGCTTATTAATAGAAAGAACCCCCAAATGGGCATGCTACAAAGATCCTTGATGGTTCCTATCTAGATCACATTAACGAATGTGAGCTACTTTAGCAGTGCTGCGATGCTGGTGAGTGGTGAGCTAATTTCCCAATGCAGCAGAGCCAACAGAATGGAGATTCACGGTCATGAGAACTGCCATTACAGAATATAAGTTGACTAGATCCGGTGCATTTCTGATCAAATTTCAGCTAAAATAACTTGTCTGCATTCAAACATTACTAAATATACAAATGGTCACACTGGTAACCATCAAGAATGCAGGGTGCCTAGTCATGTCATTGTCTGCTTCAATTGAAACCTGCATAATGTTGTGGCAATAGAATAGGCTCAGTAATCAGGAGAAAGGGCAGCAGCTCCATTGGCTTCCTCTCCTGGCAAAGAAATGCTTCACACTCCAACTGTCTACATTTGCATGTGATTTTCTTCTCCAGAACTGCTTTGAATGAATTATCACTCACAACTGTTCATGGTCCCAATATTATATGCCCACAGGTATCCTTTGCCTTGATTTCTGTATAGAAATTCAATAGGAAGCTTCATCAAGTGCTAAATGTCTAAAAACGAAAGTTCCTTCCATGGTGAGGTCCACCCTATCCTGAGAGCAATCCTGATAGGGGTGAAAATCACTTACTTAGAAATGTTCTTTGTAATTAATTTGAAGGATTAACCAAAGTGGGTATGATAGAATACCTTAAGGCCACTCAAAATTTGATCATTATCCTCTAAGATTTTACTCTTGGGGTCATGAACACTCTGCGGTTACAAGGTCTATTATTAGTAGGTGCTTTGCCAAGGTGATGTTTCCCCTCGTAAGGTTTGCCTTGAAAGAGGTGAACATAGTTCCTTCAAGTTACAGGGTAGTCCACATGTGATGGGGATCACCGAGTGAAAGAAATGGGGACTCCCTCCAGTAATGGAGAGTGAAAAACAGAAATTGGAGGGAAAATCACACGTGAAAATAATTATCAGGGAGGAATGAAAAATTCCAAGAACAAAGGGCATTCTCAATTTGTTTAATATACCCTTTAAGTTGAGGTTTCAACCTTTTGGGTTACTCTTAAACAAATAATTGGTTGATCTGATTCAGGAAACAGCAACCTGCTTTGGAGTCACCATAGGGCCTCCAGGAAATCACAGATGACTAATCAGGATGCCAAAGCGATAGATGAAATCTGTTGCTCAATTAATTAAGATATAGTTGGCAGGTTGAAAACTGATGCAAGTAAGATGCAAGAAATACTTAATATTACAATAATTGTTATCCTATCCTGAGAACTGGGAGAAGTAGGCATTCACTAGGAGAAATGGGTCTCCAGTAACTAGGAATTTAACAGTGTCATTTGCATTGATTCCCAACTTAAAATACAGCCAATAGTACATTCGACCAATGTTTTAAATATCGTTATCGTGTATGTATCGTACCATTGGGATACGGATACATATCGGTTATCGCATGGGATATATCGGTTGTATCGCGTAATGTATCCATGTTGATGGGAAACGTGGGAACATTGAAATATTGGTCAAATTTTTTAATGAAACTTCAAGGCTTATTGACGAAAATATAAATACACACTTAGAAATCAAAACATAACAAAAAAAGTGCACATAATAGGGGTTTCCTTTGTATGGGGTCCTAATATATGCGCTTTCCAACTAAATTGATGCAAGTATATTCAAAGTCCATTCATATAATTTATAAACGTAAGAAGATGTGTATGGAAACATAAGCAATACATTCAAAAGCAAAAGAAGAATTGCTAGATCAGGTTACATACATGTTTAATTTTATATTTGGATATAAAGATAGCAACTGATTTGCGAGAAATTAAGAAATTTTGATTTTTCTTAATTTTCCACAACTTAACCAATCTCTCCCAAATCTTGAAATCGAAGTTCCAAATCCATGATTTTTCATGGAAAACATGAAGAATCATAAATTTATAACCATTTGACATTGGTTTAACATGATTTACAAAAAAAACATTGATCGAAAATTGAAAATACTCATTGGATCGAATAAGTGGGATATATCAGCACTACTTGTGTGTTTCGTATCGCACAGGTGGGATATAGGATATATCGTAGGATATATCGGCTGATATCGTCGATATTTAAAACAATGCATTCAACTTACACACGCACACACTCTCTCTCTCTCTCTCTCTCTCTCTCTCTCACACACACACACACACACACACACACACACACACACACCCAGGACTTCAATGTTGAAATGCTAAGCGTCTACCACCAAGCCATGCCTCGGGACCCATTCATTCGACCTGTAACTATGTGGCCTAAGGCATTTCATAGAAATAAGCACCTTTTTCATAACGTTTCTTGAAGTTGTTTTCATAGGAGGTCTAAAGTTGGATTCAGAAGGTTCAATTAAAAGATGTCACAAAGATAGAAAGCTGTGGGGCCTAATTAAACCAAGCAGAAATAATGCGGGGGCATTTTCACACCGGGCTCGAGTGGAGTGGCCTGTGGGATGCAAGGGCACACTCGAGGTGGCAGCACGCAAAACCCATGGATTTGGGGCCCGCGTGAGGTGGAACCTATGGATTTGTGATCCGAACATCAGTGGTGCACCATTTAGAGTGTACCAAAGTAGGAGGCGTTGCCGACAGAGTATCAGAGTGGAAGAGTTGATGTGAATGGACATTGGGTCCATCAGACCTTTTTTTTAATGCGCTATGAGTGCAAGAGAGGCATGACCGCACCTTGACCATAGATCCATGGGTCGGATTTCACACCCTACCATACAAGAGTTTTAGTTTTAGGCATTTTTTTGTTCTTTTCCTTATTTCAGGGGTTTTATTGCACTTTCTTTACTTCTTTTTTATTCCAGAGACTTTAGTGCACTTTTACTTTTTTCATTGCTTATTGATATATTGTGAGAAACTCTATTTTCATTATTATTTAATAAATAGAAATTTGTCTATTTTTTTTCTCTTTATTCAAAAGATTAGGGTTTCAGGATTGACCCTTGGATATTGAGGATTCCACCCTGATTTCAAGTTTCCTTCTTTCTAGATCTTCAAGGTGCAAGAAAAGGTAAGAATAATCTTCCTTCTTTTCTTTTGACGACAAAATGACTCGTACTTTCTTCATCTCGAACCCTTCGTTCATCACCCATTTCGTTCCTTTCTAGATACCCCTTTTCTAATTTGAACGGAAAAGATAGATGGTTAGTCAGTAGAATCAGATCCAAACTTGACCGTGGACTGACTTATGCTAGATCTGTGATATCCTTATATCTCTAGGTCATCCCTTTTTATTGTTTATATGATCTTATGCTAAAAGGCATGATCCTGATTGAATAACTTCATCTTTGTGTTGAGATTTACCTAATCCATTTGATTGGAAACGGTTAGTTAATTGGTGTATTTATTTGAATATTCCTTAACCTAATTATACATGCATCTAGGGTTAGGTCACCACATGCCTTTACATCAATTTGAAGCCCACGAGGGGGCGAAACCCATGGATTTGGAGCCCATGATGAGGGTTCAGCCGAGGACCTAACCCATGGATTTGGGGCTTGGGCTATGAGATAAAGGGATTAATTCACCATGCTTTATCAATTCGAGCTTTTGGAGCAAGTGGTTAATTGTCCTACATCAAATTGGTATAAAAGCGGGAGGTCTCATGTTCGAGACTCCTTACCGGGGTGATTAATGCGGGGACATTTTTACACTGGGCTCGAGTGGGGTGGCCTGTGGGATGCAGGGGGACACTCGGGGTGGGCGGCCAGCAGCACCCATGGATTTGGAGCCCGTGTGAGGCGGAACCCATGGATTTGGGGCCTGGGCTATGAGATAAATGGATTAATTCGTCATGCTCTATCAGTTTGAGAGAAAAAAATCGATAAATAAATAAATAAATAAAATATAAATAACTAACACTGAGTCGACTCTCCAATCAATGTGTTTGACTAGTGTGATTCATGAAGAAAAGCCAAGGTAGAGTGCACAAATGAACAACCCAGATCCTACACATGCCTACCAAATATACAGAGAATGCCTTGATATCCAACTTAGGCATACATGTTTCACAGCAGATCCTTTCTCTTAAGATGGCTACAGAGTTTCTTAAGAGGTACTAGGATAACTAGGAACAATTTTTATAATTTTGATGCAAAAGCATTTTGTTAAACCATGGAATTCAAGTAATACAACTTATGTTGGGATCACGTATTTCTCGGTTGTTTACTAAAGTTTTTTCAGCTTATGCAAACCAGAAAACAGAAAGGGTATATTCCCATTTGAATGGAATGGTACTTTGGTAAGTACTGGTGCATAAAATATGCACTTTTGGCATTGATGGGTAATTATTGACAAGTATTCAAAGGGTCATGAGACCAACTTGAACAGTCACCTGACTCTTTATTCATACCAAGATATTGTCTACTTGCCATGCGATTATTCTCTGCCACCAGCAGAATGTGTAATGGAGATGGGGATTCTCAGGTGCATCTAAACAGAATCCATATAGCGTTGACCAAATTTAGTTAGTAGAGCCTTCTCTAGCATTCAGGGATTCAACTGCGAAAAAGAACATGCTAAATTTAAGTTTTTCAAGATACTGATTACAGAACATGTTTTCCAATTGCAGGCATGTGCAAACTTTCTGCTCATAACCCTTCCACTATATATTAATTTTGCAACAAAGAAAAAGAAAAAAAGAAAAAGAAAAAGAAGTGAAACAAACAGCTTATTCATGGGAGGTGGAATAACCTGCGAGGGGGATAGTTTTTCTTATGAGAAGTACCCAATAATTCCAAAACAACCCAGTAGCATCTTCAGCCAGTAGAGGCAGAAATGCACACAAGCTCTTAGTTCATCCACAAACATCATGGACAGTGGGTGAACACACAACCATCTATCCCTTCATCCAGAATTAGGGTATATTCTCAAGATTGGAGTGTAACCCCTAATTCTCTTTTGAATAGCAGAAGTCCACACAAGAGGACCACAAAGCACTTTTAGAAATCCAAATTATAAATAATAATGCATGCTGGTGATTTCATAATTGTGAAGTTTCTAGAGGTGGTGGTTACTTTTTATCATACTAGGAAGTTCAAAATACTCCACTACGCTTTGGAGAAGCACCCTCCAGATCAGAGTGCATACAGAGTTGCCAATTCAACTCATATGTTCATGAAAGAAACAGTAGACCTTATGCTAAGAAATGATATATCATGGAAAGCGGGATATGATGCAATGCTGATAGTGGATTGATCATCATGAAATGCATCATCAGAACAAAGGGGGAAAAAAGAATCTCACTGAAGAGAAGTCAAATAGAATATCTTGAGATCTTGAGTTACTATAACACTAATTATCCTGTGTCCACAATTGAGCAGCATTTCATATTATTTATTCCAAAACTCCAAGGAGCTTTACGATATAATATACAGGTTCCTCAGGTTCTTCAGATAACAAACTCTAAAGGGATGGGCAGAAATGTCTTCTATCCATGAACTATAAATTCAAGAAAAAGAAAGACTCTGGTGGGTGGGATTAACACACACCTTGTCCCCGTGTTTTTCTTCTAAATCTATGCCATACTGTCTATTGACATCTAGAAACCTCCTATCCGCCATCTCCTTCAGCCTTCTCTGAATTTCAGCAGGTTGATGATTTGATGAATACTGTTGTTTCACATAAACGACATCCTTCCCTCCCATCTTTACACCCACAATAACATGGGTACCATATCTCTCAATAAAACTGTTTGAACAATGAACAAAATCTCAGAAACTCTTCAGGATTCTCTATTTCATGTAGAGCTTGATATATAGATGGGGCTGATTTTAAAAAAAACGAATATAGATGGGATATAATAAACATGAAACTCATATTTTATGCATCATTGGGACAACACAAGCAGACACAGGATATTAAAATTCAACAGTAATGAAAGCCCCATGCAAATAATGATGTTAGATTAGACTCCAGCTCTTGCATCCAGGTGATGAATCACATGTCAAAGGAGGTCCAAGAATGGACCGCACAAGCTTGGTTATTCAAAATAGTGGCTGATTAGTTTTCTGAATGGACTATTGGGCTCACAGATCCAAGTGAGATCCAACCAAGTAGCTATACTCAAGAATTTGATTGGACTGTGGGGATGCTCAAGTCCAATCAACAGTTTTTTTAGGGTTTTATGCAAATGATGGCTCCCTTTATTGGGCTTGTACACACCACACTTATAGAGGTGGTACTGTTGGATAGATTTGAGAGTCTTGGTAGTTCTAATTGCATATATGCTACTACAAGTCTACAAATCTAGAAGGATACATGTACTGCAAGCCTGGGAGTGGTGGCTACAATACAGAACACATTACAGGCAGTAAATGAATCATATTACAGATATTGGCTGGTATAAAATAATAGTTTATGATGCCAGCTCAGTCCATACCACATCAAAGATCAAGAGGGCTCATGAAAATCCTCATCATTGTAATAATTTTACCGCTTACAGGTTTCTTAGTAGTTTGAAATGGCAATTAATGCAAAAATATCATACATCGTGTGAAAGTGAAATATGTATAACACGCATACTACAAGCTTACAAATCTACGAGAGAGAACTTTCGAAAGAAGTTCGTTCCATTTTTCCACTTCTTTGTGTTGACACAACATGTAGTGCTTTCGTCATGTTGTGTAGTGAGAAAACCCTTTCAACCTCTTCTCCATGGGCCTGTTTGTATCCGTTGAGAACAAACTGACGAAACGGTGGTTCTTGGGGAACAACACTTCTAGGAGATTGTGGGAAAGGAAAAGCCATTTTCCTTGATCATTCTCAACAAGATTTTCTTGTAAATTTTCCTCCATTTCCGAGAGAGAGGTAGGGGGGGGGGGGGGGGGGGGGAAGGGAGGGAGTTTTCATGAATTGGCCGAATCAGCTGTCAGCTGTGTGAACGATTTAGTTGTTTGTATCAGATCATCCAGGACCAATAAGCAACGGGCTGGTACGCTACATACCGGCCAATATTTTAAACCATGGATCAGACTATTGACCCCATTGATACACAGATGACAAGAGAGGGCCCCTGATACATGTCTGTCTGATCAGTCTAGTGGGCCCCAAAGCTGGTTCGAAAGAACATGGACCCCACACGTGTACTGTTCATCCATGCATTGTTCAGATTAGTGCACTTTTCATCTGTGTAGACCATGGCCCATATGAATGGTTATTTTTTTGATTTGTTTTGGTCTTTTATTTGTGAGAGTGGATTAGTTCTGCCCCCCCAGCATCACCAAACACGGTGTGGCCCTGACCATGGGGCCCACCTTGATATACGTATTGCATATCCATGCTGTCCATCTGTTTTTCCAGCTCATTTTAGGGCAAGAAAGCAAAAACGAGGCAGATCCAAGTCTCAGGTGGACCAAACCATTTGAAACAGTGGTGATTGGCCATTAGAAACTTTTTTTGGGCCACAGAAGTTTTGGATAAAGCTGATATTTTTCCCCCCTTCATCCAGGTTTTTGTAACCTTATCTACAGGTTGGATGGCAACTAAAAATTAGGAAAACATTATGGTGGGTGTTCAATCACCACTGTTTCCTGTAGTGTGGTCCACCTGAGATTTGGATATGCTTCATTTTTGGGCCTGTGCCCTAAAATGAGCTGCAAAAACAGATGGACGGTGTGGATGTACAATACATACACCAAGGAGGGCCCCACGTTCAGCACTGCACCATGTTGGGTGAGGCCAGGGCTGCACCTAATCCGCACCCTTTATTTGTTAGGTTTGCTTGGTTACCTGATCAGCATGTTAACCATGGTTATTTTCTTTAGTTAGTATTTTGCTCATTTTCGAACACTCTCTGTACAAGGAATGCCTGTAGAGACCTCAAGTATTTTTGGCATTCATTAAAAATCCTAGAGTTGTCTCTTTTTTACCTTCACATCATAGAAAAGGTTATTGAGAGTGAGTTGATCTCTCAAATCTGAGTGTGAGATTATCCTTTAAAACATCTAGGATTATTCAACACATCTATTCATCGAATCCATCACCCGTCTAGTGCATTCTGCATCAGTATCAGTCCTGCTTCTAAAATGGTTGAAATTAGTCAAATAACATATTTAAGCACCTCTAATATCAAAATTTTTAAAGCTGTGTTTTAAATAACTTACATATGTAGCGTGTAGCTTATACTACAGTGTAGCTTAGCCTCAACACTAGCTTATGAAAATAACTTAAGTCATGTGTAGCCTATGCTATATGATAATTTGCGTACGGTACAAACTACGTAACTCACATTACAAGTTATTTTTCACTAGAACATTAAAATTAATTAATGATTTTATAATGATTTGCCACATTTTTCTATTTTCAACAAAAATTAGTTAATCTTTTCAATGCTTCCAGTAAAATAATATACATAATAGTATTAAACCAGCTTCATTGCTCTTTGTTTACCTTTATACTTAATCATGGCCCTTACCTATTACTTAAAGTTGCATTTGGTTGCACCAAATATCATGAACTTTTGTTAAATTTCTTTATTAATCAGTCTACTTTGGTGTAAAATATCATGAAATTGGTGCAACAAAGGGCAACCATGATTAAAAATCTATGTAGCTTACACCTCACTCCTCAGAGGGATAAATCCTATGCTACACACTATTCGCTATTTAAAACACTGATTTTAAGTTACAAATACACCTAGGTAGAGGTTGAGGAATTGTCGTCATTGTCGAACTTGTTGGAGAAGGTTCAGCCGCAAATGCTTCATAGAGACTCATTGAGATGAGCACCAGAAAAATCCTGTAGGTTCACAGTTAAATCCTTTTACCAGAAGATCAGTGGAGGTTCAAGTAGTACTGAAATCAGTCATATGGAGCTCCCCCAAAGGTGGCAGTGTTGAGGGTCAAATATTGCATATCAGACCCCATTTATTGCCTGGATTTACGAGCATGATACTGTTTAATGGCCCGATTTAATCGTGTTTGTGATGCAGAGTATATTCATGAGCTTGGATCGAAATAAGGTGTAAAAGCTGAGATTTAACTCTCAAAATTCACCAGAGCAAGGGACGGACTCCGTGGGACCAAGATCGATGAATTTACATGCCAGAGATCCACGAAAATCGAGAAATTGAAGCTCAAGTGGCCTGAAAGTCAGCCAATTGCAAGATCATAGGGTTTCCATCATCCATTCGACTCAAAACTTCTTGATCCTTGTGGAAGTGGCCCAACGGATAGATCAGCCCCTTAATTCATTAAGTGGGGCCCACCTGCTATCTGAATATGCTTAAATTTTCTTCTCAACGCCTTCAAAGAGGCGACAAAACAGATGGACAGTGAGGATTTTTCATAAACATCTCTTGTGAGCCCCACCAGTCGTGTTTGTGCACATTGTACAAGTGCACTCAAGCTGCACTGAATCCAGAAGATCCGGTCAGCTGGCGCTGACCTGATCCCACTCACGCGAGAGACAGCGGACGGACGCTGTCCCTCCGTTTTGCAGTATTGGGGCCCACCCATCATACATGCACATGATCTGGATTGTCCATTGTGTCCGGACTGAGGGGACGACCACAATCATGGTGACTGTTTGGTCCCATGCACCTGATCACAAGAAATTTGTATTTAAACTCGAGATGGATGGCGGAATGAAGATTTCATGGTCCACCACAGTTGGGATCCAAAACCAAGCACGTCTGGACGGTTTTTCGTCCTGAAGACAATGGACGGCGTGGATTTCTCCATCACCCTCAATCTTGGGCCCACCGATCATCACAGCGCTTCGTCGGAAGCTCTGTTCGCAAACAGAGCCTGCAGAGAAATCTTGGTGGGCCATGGTCATGATCCAAAAGACAAATCCGGACCGTCCATTCGTTCCAGAAGGTTGAACCTACCGTAGAGAAGGAGTTTCTCCAAACCCATGCACACATACTCAGAAGATCATTGATCAAATGCAGTTCGGACGGTAGAACGATATTCTTGATGGGTCACACCAAATACGACCTGAATAGCATCAATCCCGACCGGTTTTTCGAGACCAATCCAATGGTCGGAATGGATTTATGGTCGGACGATTGATCCTGGGCCCCACAGCGATCAGCAAAACGTCCTGCGTAATTCAAACGTCCTGAGTAATTCAAACTTTCCACCGATTTGCTGGCGCTTATAAAAGAAAGAAGTAAGAGAGAGGCAGGCGGGAGGGGGCAGCCGTGAAGGCACCGGACGTGGAGCCGAGAACGTGATGCGGCAGTGAGATTTTTATTTTTTTTATTTTTTTTTCTTTCTTATTATTTTTTCCTTTTTAAGATACTCAGCCTAATCATGTCTGTGTTAAATTAAACCTCTTAGCTAGGGCTAAGAGGTGAAGCTTGTAGCGTAATGAGAGACTCTATTTTATGCTTTTAAGTTAATTTTAATGTATGAATTGAATTTGATGTTGGTTTGATTATTAAGGGAATGTTTTTAGTCTTTAATGGTCTGTTGTGACTGAAATTATAATGGGTCTGCGATGGTTTTGAGCATGTTCTTTTCCTTTTTATGTTTATGACGTTAGGAAGCCCTATTGTTCACCATCATCTCCTGGGCATTGTTGGATGACGGTACCCTTCATAACCTTCATACATGTGATTGGTTGGTAATTAGTTTAATTCTATTGTTTACTTTGTCTCTTGGGCATGGTTTGGTGATGGAATCTATTCTAATTCATATACCTTTCATCTCTTGGAAACTATATCAAATAAGTTCAATTTAATTTCCATGATTCTTAAAGTGGGCGTAAGATCTCCCTGATCTCTACAAGTGGATCCTCTGAATCCCTAGTTTCCTACCTCTGAATTTCTTTATGTTTTAGATAATTATTCATCATTATTCTCTAAATTTCATTCAGTTTAGATTTCATCTTAGTTTAGTTCTAGTTCTATTTAGTTTCAGATTACATACAAGTTTCAATCCCTTGGGATTCGACCTCGGTCTTACCGAGTTTACTACTACATCACAACCCTGCACTTGGGGTGTGAACAGGCAGCGCTATTGTGGTTAGTGGGTTGGAATAAAGTTCTAACGCTCGACAATTTGGGCAAGAGGGGAATGGTCCTTCGAACGTGTGTCTTATGTGCTACTGGGCAGAGGAATCGGTAGACCATCTTTTCAACCATTGTTCTTTTGCAACAAAGCTTTGGGCAGCTATTCTTACTGGTTTCACTATTCAATGGGTCATGCTGGGTTTTATTGAAGATCTTTATCATTCTTGGCATGAAGAGGGAAAAAGGAAAGATAGGAAAGAAGACATGGCGCCTATGTCGACTGGCTAGGATTTGGGTTTTATGGATGGAAAGGAACAATCGCGTCTTCAGGAATCAGAATAGATCTTTAGAGCAGATTGGCATTTTGGTAAAAGAGCAGGCCAGGGAATGGGCTTTTGAATCTAAGGCAGTTGGAGTAGATCAGCTTGGTGAAAGTTGGGTTGATTTGTAGCTTCTGTTTTTCCCTTTTCTTATGTTTTTGTTCTTGTAATTATTTAGACCTTTGGTCTCTATGAAATAAAACTTATCACTATTGGTAAAAAAGAAGAATCAGTTACAAATGCACCTTTCTTTTAACTTAAAATACACTTTTTTTAGTTTTATGACTTACAAAACTACCCTAAACCACAATTCCCTGATAAAGAAATCTGTTATCTTCTACACTCCCCTCAAGCCAGTGAATGAAGAATTGAAGATCTCTATTCCCATCTTGTCAATGCAACAACACCACCAACCTTTGAAAGCAACCTTGGTAATGGAATTTGCAGCAATCTCTCTCTCTCTCTCAAAAAAAAAAAAAAAGGAAAAAAGAAAAAAAGAAAGTAATTGAATTTGCAGCTAGTTCTTCAATTTTAAATAGGGATCTTTATAGCGTAAAGAGTCCTATTACTCATGTATAGATCTTTTCTCTCATGAAGTGCCAATCAATCTCCTTGTGTTTAGTTCTATTGTGGGTTACAGGATTTGCAACGATGTGCATAACACTTTTGAGCATGTTAACTGTTAAGGGTTTCTTATTGCTATACTGTATCATTAATTCCAAACCAGTTTTGCTGGTAGTAGTGTCCATCTCTCCACATTTTGCTTCTGCAGTGTCTTGAATGCAACAGTTTGATTTTTTGCTTTTCCAAGATGTTGAACTAATTGGTCAGAGAGATACAAAAGATCATAGTTGGTCTATATCTATCTTCACATTGGCATCTACAAGGTCATCAGTTCATTTGTGGAGATACTTAAGGAGTGAAGAATTTCACCTGGCCAATGCAGCAGGATCCCATGATGATGGAACTGCATGTTTAACATGGTCGTGCAATAGCATATGGGATTTTGCTAATGCAATGGTGTAGAGTGTAATGAACCACCCATCATAGGCAAGGGTCTTAGTTTTGGCTGCATCCTTCTGCCAGCAACTTGAAAATTCGAACATAGAATTGAACAAGCCTGAGGGAACTTTACCGGTCAGAGACATTTCTTGGTTGAATTGCTCCGACATCTGTGGAAAAAATACACAGCCATTAAAAGACAGAAAAAGAATTTATGTTTCTCATGCTCCAACATTTGAAGTCATTGGACAGCTTTTTAATCCATGAGAAAATTTTTTTTACACAACCTGAAGCATTCAGTTATTGCAAATTGGACAGCAGTGGAACTGGGAACTGAACATGGAAAATACAATTCTAAAAGAGTGCAGAGATGGTAAAAACCAATGCAGACATGATGGCCAGTTTAAGGATATCTTCATTCTTCAACATAACTACTAAAAAACAACATCATCATCATCTAAGCCTTAACCCGATTAATTTGGGGGCAAAAATAACCAACCTTTAACAGGAAATATGACAGAATTCTGTATACCTATCTTATCAGTCCGTTTAAAACCACAAATTCTGTAAAAAGAGCAGTCCTCAGTTTATTCAGTAAGAGTTTTTGTGAATCATCAGAAAAACAAATCAATTTGAAAGCAAAGGATCATTCCAATGGCACAAGACAATATAAACTAAAGAAACTTGAATACAAGACAAACTGAATCTTTTTATGATTTCTATATCCTTGACTGCGGAAAAAATAAGAAAACATCTCTAATCTGAATGTAATATGACAAGCATTCATCTAGTCCTGAACACTACGAGATTCTAGTGTCACTTACAATCAGTTTTCTTTCCAATTTATTGACAGATTGAAATGTGAATAAACAATTACCTCTCTAATTGATAAATTATTCCAGGTGGCATAAATGCTTCAAGATTCAAAGATTCAAGAAGTTGGTGTCTCCAATAGTAGAGATGGGGTCAGACTTTGGACTCCAAATTAGAAGATTCGCCGATGTAATAAAGGATGCTTACTTTTTTCCTTTCACAAATAATTGGTTTGCAGTTACAAGTTTAAATATAAGATGGAAAAAGGAACTCATGATTTATCATAAGTAAGCCACCAATGGCTTGATATGGAGATGAATATTTGTCAGAAAGAGAGAAGAACAATTTAGGAAGTTCAAATATAAGGTACGTGTTCAGGTTCTCCATGGTACCAAGATAATTGATAGAAACAGTTTTGGCCACTCCAAGAAGTGAGATAAACTACCGTTAAATAAGCATTGAAGCAGCTTTAGGAACCTACACAGAAACCAATAACAGTGGCATTTTGGTCATTTTCTTAACGACCAGGGCCAGCATTTATTCTTAAGATAAATGCCTCAATCAGACATCCTCCGCCATCGGAACTACGCAACACCCTCCCCTCCCCCCCCCCCCCCCCCCCCCCCAAAAAAAAAAAAAAAGAAAAGAAAAAAGAAAAAAAGGGAACACCTTGATGGGTCCTGATCAAGGATTTGGACCATCCAGTAGTTTGGATTGCCATCTTGAGGGTCCAAATTGATATGACGGAAGATTGATGGTCCTGATGTGCATTATGGACCAGATCAGTTATTATTTAGTTAGTTATTAGATTAGAGTCAATCTATGACTTGCTGAACAAGTTTCTTTTTCCTGAAAAAGTTTCCCTTTAGTAATTCCGTCACTTATCTTGTGTGCTTTTTTTTAAAAAAAAATTATTTTTTTAATATCATAAGATGCCTAAATGACATGAAATTGGTCTCGTTTGAAGGCCTATTACCTGTTGATAGCTTTCAAACAGGCACAACAATTTGAATATTATTTGATTGATTTATGGTCAACTAACAAAAAACATGTATGGTTGTGAACTTGTGATAGAATTTAGGGTATTTCCATCATTGTTGATATTATATTGAAATAGATATTAAGATTATTATTAGGGTTACCTTTGCTTTGAGAAAAAAAGTATATAAATATGTAAAACAATTTTTCTTAAGGGGACATAATAAACAAATTTATGAATATTGATGATGGTTATTCAAATTAAAAAAAGAAGAAGAAGACAAGGAGGCAAACATTATGACCACTAGCATAGCTGCTAGTAGGCTGTTCAAAGCAAATCCACAGTCCATTACTTTTATTTCATGCTGAATCTATGAAGAATTTTGTGGGTTGACAATTGGGACTCTTCTTCTGGCATGCAGCCACATGGATAACCCACATCCAAGGAAGCATGGGGGACACAACCATGGTAGCCATCCAACCAGTGGCTGGCAAAATCATAGTTGACATTCAACCAACAAAACAAGAACATGGTTGTCCAATCTGCAATTAACCTATTAACCCTCGACATGATGGCCCACCAGATCAATAGTGCTGATCACCAGAAGTATTTGAAACATAGAGATCAGACCAACCATAAGGATCGCGAAATACAAAACAGAAAAAAGAAAAAGAAATACATGCAACTGCAAACAACAAATTTCATAACCATTTGACAACAAAGTACTACCAAAATCATTTAAATCCTACACCAATCAAATAGAAAAAGATGATCCAACCCACATCCATA
Organism: Magnolia kwangsiensis; assembly: GCA_037074715.1. Lineage (NCBI taxonomy): Eukaryota > Viridiplantae > Streptophyta > Magnoliopsida > Magnoliales > Magnoliaceae > Magnolia > Magnolia kwangsiensis. The sequence continues at coordinate 32,180,248 of CM073575.1, read as the reverse complement.
CTTGTTGAAAGGAGAGAACATCTGACTTGAATCGCATCCGTTCTCCTTTATCACACTTTATCGACTTTGAAACATTGGAGATCGATATACCACCAGGCAGGACAATATCTCGGCCCTGACCATCTTCAAGCTCAATCAAACATGGACCTGAAAAGCCCTTACAGTGCTTGAGACGAAGATCTACGTTAATGTCATATCCCAGCCCAATTGACCGAACTGCATTTTTGGCAGCTTTCAGCTGCGGCGTTAAGTGCGATTCCTCCACCATACTTATGTGGTTTCTCTTGGAATCCCAAGACCTCCAAACTCAGTTCCAAACACTGGATTTCTGAAACTATTTAAGAACGGCTACATGAACCCGAGATTGCCATCAATTTTTAGAAGAACATCAGTCCTAAGTTTTCCCTACACTGGTTTTCCAGCGAGTTTTCAGAAATCTCAGGATAAAAACTACAAATTTCAAGAAAATTCCAAAAACAGAAAAAGGTCTGTAAAAAGAAACTAGTTTCGCGGGAAATTACATAGAACCCGAATTCAAACTACCTAATTTTCCTCAGATTTTCAAAAGAACACCAGCCCAAAGCCGTCCAAACCTAGATTTTCTTGTTGGAAAATGCAGAGAAAAAATACTACAATTCCAGTAGTTTTACTGCTAATTTTCGAAAATCACGGAGAAAAGCCTAGATTCACACAAAAAAAAAAAATAAAATAAAATAAAATAAAAATCAGATCCAAAACATCAGAAAGTTCCACGAAAAACGAACGACGAAAACCCTCCAAAACCTCCAGAAATGTTCAAGAGAACAGCAGCTCATTCAAAGTAATTTTAAAAAATATTACGAAAAGCACGGAAGAAGAACCCTAACTACCCTCGAACCGCCAAAAGACAAAAAGATAGCAGAAAGAGAAGACAGACGACTCGATTCCATCGGCGTTTGGAGGATTTTTATAGTTCGTTCGACAAAAAGAAAAACAACACGAGTCTTCTGGAGGGATCTTTCTTTTCGAATGGTCGGTGGCAAGAGGATTATCTTTCTGCCCTCAGAAGATGCAGAAATTACTTCCAAGGTCATGGTGACCTTGAAAGTAATTTCCGTTTGGGTTGGAATTTTCCTTCTTGTTTCGTGGTTGAAAACAGAAGCATAGAATTGGAGTCAAAGGCTGAGAAAGGTCGTTTGCCTCTTTCCGCGTTGGTTTTTTTTTTTTTTTTAATTTAAAAAAACGCGATTTGTCTTTATCGTACGCCTGGTGCGTGAGATACGTGAGGGGCGGCCCTTGTAGGAGAGGACGAGTAAGGGAGACGGATTGGCTGCTCCCCCTGACGCCAGCCCCGTGGCTGATGTTCGGTGCTCTGTGAGCCCTACCATGACGTATGTGTTTAATCCATTTCTTTCATCCATTTTCAAAGATCATTTCATTCTGGTAGTTGAAAAAAAACTAGAGGATTATAAGTCGCAGGTGGAGCAAACCACAGGAAAACAATAATGATTTAATATCCACCATTAAAATCCTCTTAAGGTCCCATGTACCTTTTATTTGACATCAATCTGTTGATTATGTAATAAAGAACCAGATGAAGGGAAAAAATAAATATCAGCTTGATCCAAAACTTTTATGCTCCCAAAACGTGTTTAATGGTCGAAGTTCATTCAACACTATTTCCTGTGATGTGGTCCATTTGAGACTTTTATATATTTATTTTTTTAATATAATTAAATGATATATAAAAATATAAAGACGGCATGGATGGAACACAAACATCATGGTGGGGCTCACAGAACACCGATCGCCAGTCGTTGGCTGGTGGCGGGGGGAGTAGCCAGTCCGTTTCCACGAGGAAGAGCTTTTGTGCGGAAGAACAGATCGAGGAGGACTTTGATACTCTGGCGGAGCAGTATTGAAGATACGCATGCACTGATAAATTGCGTATGTAGGAATTTTAACCTAAATTGAACCGTCCAAATTGTTATTCCTACTTTCAGTGGACTATATTGCGTAAGTATTTGATTAAAGTGTATTTATTGATAGAAAGAAATGAAAAATATCCAACGGTCCTGATTGACAAACTTTGTCCACCAGTCAGATTGTATGATTATTAGTCCAATTTGATTTCGAGTTGGCAATATGGGCTACCTATAGTCGGTCCTGGAAAATGGGCGGTTTAGCCTCTGTTGATGCTGGTGGGAGGTTTGATGGTTTTATTGAGAGAGAGAGAGAGAGAGGAATGCTAACCTATACGTCAATCGGAGAAATTGCGAAAACTTTTAAAGAAATCACTTCCAATGATACAATTGGGAGATCTGAATCGTTCACATTATACAACACCCGGTGGAAATCATGGCCCCAACTTGTACCTTAATTCAAAATTTTGGTGGTCCATGGCAAAATAGAGAGGCAAATCCGGGGAGGAAATTGTTTTATTTTGTCATGCTCCACCAAAGTTTTAAATTATGGTAAAAGCTGAGCATACGATTTCACGGGGTGCTGTGATGGCTATACGAGGAGGAGAAATTTATGACCGTGGACCTCACCTTTTATCCAGTGGGTTTTACAAAGCAATACAAACTTAATATACGCACTTAGACCTCCTTGTACTGACACCGAATTTAATGATGAAAATACCCCTGCATTCTTCATGGTGTGCAAAGACGAGTGCTAACAAACGGTCCGACGATGAGAACTCAAGTGGAGCCTGCTATGATGTTTGTGGGAAATCCTCCCCATCTAAGTTTATTCATAGGGTCACAAAGACCTAGATGAAGAAGAAAAATAAATTTCATAATGATCTAAAACTTTTGTAACCCTGAAAGGGTTTCAATGGTAGACATTCAATTCCCCATTGTCTTTTACAGTGTGGTCCACTTGATAGTTAGATCTATCTTATTTTTTGTCCCAAACCTTAATATAAGCTCACCAAATAGATGGACGGTTTGGATATAACACAGACCTCATGATGAGATCCATGAAAGCAACCTAGCAAAAAAAAAAAAAGAAAAGTAAAGATGACCGTAGTTCGGTGGCAATGCTGCGACTGTCTGGCAGATTTTATTTTATTTTTTAAATTTTTATGGAGAGAACTTTTTCTCTCTTACATTTTTCTCTAGTACATAATTATGTAAATATGTATATATAAGTATATAAAAATATTTTTCTATCTTTTAATTCATTTCTTTGTCTATTTATTTAACAAGTATGTCTCTTAAATTAGAATGTTTTTGTTACACACGCACACACACCCCCATGCACTCAAACTAGTGGAATTTCACCACGTATGGATACTCGGACACTTGATCGGGTGTTGAAACTCTTAAGAGTCTACCACCCGAGCAAGAGTAAGAATCCTAAACTAAAATGATTTACTTACAGGGAAAATTTTGAAAAAATTTTGGTTCATGGTGCAACCCATTAAATGACTGGCTTGGATCACCAAACCATGTGTCACAGTTGAATAAACTCAAGACTCGAGAATATTATTCATATTATCTTGTCAACGATCATATCATTCTTCTCCAAGTTTTGTTGTTGGCTTTGATTTTCATGTTTATTTGAATAGGTAGGAAACCATTATGAACTCACAGTCATATGGTTGATTGAAAATGTGAAAGCAATAAAGAAAATTAAAGAACATAATTATTTATGTAGTTTGTCATGAAAGTAATTATGAGATTATCATGAAAGTGATTATGAGATTATCAAGTAGAGTTAACCATGTGAATATTATGAGTAAAAGTTGTGAACACGTCATTTTTTGTGTTCTCAAACACTATTTTAATTGGGAGCAGAAAGAAAGATTCAGACCCAAAAAACTCCAAAACAAAAGTTTCATTCAAATAAGGAAACTATGTGGTTTATATATGACGAAATCACCCATGAAAATGAGTGGGGCAAGCATGAAAATGAGCCGGGGAAACTAGAAAATCAGCATGGCAAACTGAAATATGAGCGGGGCAAACTGAAATATGAGTGGAGCAAACTAGAAAAATGGCGTGACAAATTGAAATATGAGCGGGGGCAAACTAGAAAATCAGCGAAGGAACATGAAAATGAGCGTGGGAAACTAGAAAATCAACAGGGGAAACATGAAAATGAGTGGGGGAAACTAGAAAATGAGCGGGAGAAACATGAAAATGAGCGGGGCAAATTAGAAAGTCAGCGGGGGAAATATGTAAATGAGCAGGGCAAGCATGAAAAATGAGCGGGGCAATTACGAAAATGAGCTGGGCAAGCATGAAAATAGCGGGGCAAACTAGAAAATCAGCGGGGCAAACTAAAATATGGGCGGGGCAAACTAAAAAAAATCAGCGGGACAAACATGAAAATGAGCGGGGCAAGCATGAAAATGAGTGGGTTAAGCATATGAACCGTCATTTTTGCAAACACAATTTTTCTATTTGGCTGTGTTGTATATGCTACACCTGCATATGAATCACCATGCTAACAGTGTGTAACAATAAAGACCATTTTCTCTTCTTTTTAGTGCAACACTGACTAAAAAATGAAGGGAATTCTTCCATTGTACACGGCATAGCTGCACGAAATCCAAGCCATCTAAATTTGATTGAAATTGACCGCAAACTAATTAAAATTGACCGCGAAGTGAATGAAATGGATTTTTGTCCATTGACCTCATTAAATCTTGGAAAATAATCAGGTTAGTTGGCTAAAGTTGCTTCTCCTACCCTAAAATCATATATGATACATCAAGTAAATAATTTTGGTTTAGAACATATTCTTGTTAAATGAATAAAGAAAGAAATTATAAAAAGAGAGAAATTTTTTTTATATGCTTATATATACATATTTATATAAATATGTATTAGAGAAAAATGTAAGTAGGTAGAATAAAGTTCTCCATATTATAAAAAAAAACAGACCGGCGCGGCACTACTGCCGATACGGTGGTATTGCCGTGGTACAAAGGCTACAGTTATAATCCGTAGCCATAGATGGTGCACAAACTGCATAGACTGCTGCCGCAGCCTGCAATGGCCACGGTTATAGCTATAGTTATAATCCATAGCTAATTGTAGCTATAACCGTAGCCATTGTAGCCTATCGCGGTAGTACCGCTGAACCGGCTGTAACATTCCATATTTTAATCTAGGGTGCTAGTTTAAAGCTTTAAATAAATACATCAAATCCTATGGTGTGGCCCACCTAAGCTTTGAAAATCGGTCTGATCTTTGGCCAGATGTCCTAGTTGGACTTTTAGAATCAATTGGTCGGAGTGGATTCCACAAAACATAAACGTGGACCCCACTTTTGAATTGTGCATGTGCACATCTTGTGTGCACATGCAGTAAACTGGACTGCTTGGTTTTGTCTAACAGAGCTGATCTGTTATCTTCCGCAAACAAGAGAGATTTCTCTCTCTTTCACGTTTCCGTCAGTGACAAACGACCGTCCGTTGTTTGAATTGGTGGGCCATCATCACTACATGTTTGGAAGATCTAAACCGTCCATTGTGTGTGGACGAGGTATTTGAGCAAAACCATAACCACTTTATGTGTTGGCGTTCTCCAGTGTTCACACACACACAGCTATAAAATGAGTTGCTTATGAGTAGTGTTTTCGAAAATGGAAACTGTTTTTTGTTGCCAAGCTGACAATCCGTATGGGGGTTCTTCACGCCATCCTAACCCTTCATAAGGAAGATCCTAGCCCTCCATTCTATCTTTCTCGGATCGTGAGTTTTTTCGTAAGAAGAAGCCGTTACGAGAGGAATCTTTTCGTTTTGGCTGTTTTGAATTTGTTATGAGCTAACTCCATCTAGACCGTTTATACAAAACGATCATAGCCATCCGAATCCAACGGAGGTTGTGAGAAAACCTTAGATGTCATACTCCTCTTCTCTTGTTATTGTGGCTGCACTCAAAAATCGGCCAAGTCGGTCTTTCTTCGAACCCACCATGTAAACGAAGATGAAGCTTCGTTTTCTCACTCTTACAAACTTCTTGGGTCAGATCTAAAGCACTTAGAACCATCAGCTCGAAGTAAATCACCACCACTTGAAGTCTGTCATGAGAGAGCGTCTTCTTCCACACCGAGCTCCACTAGCCGTTAATCTCAATCCAGTCATTAATCTCACATTTGATCTATTCATCATGAAGCCTAGATGATCAAAAATCAATCTTTAAATCGCCACTTAGATATGTTTGAAGAATAACTCCAAGATAGATTTGAAGATTGGTGCTGAGCCAAGCTGCCGCATCAAGTCGACTCGACTTGGTCTGAGTTGCTGTTAGTCGGGCTGAGTCCAACGTCCCATTCGGGGCTTTCCATCGGGGAGAACAAGGAAGAAAAGAAAGGATGAAGAAGAATCAGAGAAAGATAGAAGGAAGAAGAAGAATGGGAAATCAGCGTGACAGAGAGGAGCAAGTCGACTCGTTCGAAGTCCACAATGAACTACTGAGTCAAGGATCATGCTAGGCATGTCTGTTCAAGTCCAAAGACTAGTTCAGATTATCTTCAGCTAATGTTTGATCAGCAGGGGGAGATAAAAGAAGAGAGTAAGAAAGAAAATGAGAAGAATGAGGGGAGTTTTGAGAAGATCTGCCTCGACCGGGTTCTGCTTCAGTCAACCGAGTCAACTCGGCTAGCACTGATCCTGTTGAGAACTAGGAATGAGTTTGGAGGCGAGTTCAGTTTTATTAGCTGAGTTCTATTCAATCATTTGGGAGGAATCTATTAGATCGACTCAAAATCCATTGAGTTAGGGGTTTTCTTTGTTGAACTGAGTCGTTCCTTTATTTTGCCGAGTTGTTGCACTGACTCAGTGGGTTTCACTCAGTCTAGAGTAGATTCTGACTGGGTTTGAATCATTTTTCAGTACAACAGCTCCTTGGTTTTCTGATGAAAAATCGGCAAGTAGGGTTGTAAGGTATTGAAGATTATCACCGAGTTGAGTTGACTCACTTCTTATTGAGCCTAGATTAGTCTTGAGTTTCGTTTGACTGAATAAATCCATTTTGGTGGGTTAGATTCTAGATTTTTTTATGTTAAAATGGTTTGATTTGTAGTAATGAGTTGTAAATTTTATGGTAATGTAGGGATTTTGAATTTTTACATGTGTAGACCCTCGTTGAATTAGTTCGAGTTCAAGTCGGATCTAATGTGGGAATTTAGTCGAATGAGACTTCAGAGGTGAGGATTCACCCTTCAAGCTTACCTTCTTTATAATAGTTAATTTAATTCTCTTTTGAATTAATTACCTAATCATGTTAATGACTATTTTACATGCATGATCAAGTTATGAATCATTAATCTTCATTTTAGGATGACTCACCTTTATATGTGCACATTCCTTGATTTGTTTAGCATGTGTATGTAAGTACATCTATTGATTTGTAGAAATTAATGATCTAAATCCTATAGGGTTATGATTTATTTGAATGTGAAATTATTTTCTTTAGTTTAGTTCAGATGTGTACTTACATGTGTATTTGTTTGATAACATATATTGAATTGATTGTAATTTAGTTTAACACTTGATTGTGTTAAGTTGTAATTGAAATTTAATATTATGTATTAGTGAATATGTATATTGGAGTATTCTCGAGCTAGTGGACGGTCATGAATAAATTAAATGTTATGTGGTCGTAGATTTACCATCTCATGAATTATTTGTTTTTATGTAGTTTATGGATTGTAATATTTGGTAGTGTCCTTGAATGACTTGATGTCAATGTGGCTTAATGAAAGGACTCTTGTTGTTGGAAGTATATCTGAACTTGTGATGGTAATGTCTACGTGTCGAATCATGAGTGGCCACTAGTTGTAGAGATTTTTATAAATGAAATGTCTTCGATTCTTTATTTTACAAATATTATTTGTAATCATCTGAGTGTCTTAGAATCTTACTTGTTTAAGTCTCATAAGCCAGGGATGGTGGAATGGGACACTATGCCCTAGTTGTCGGCCTATATTGGGTTGCGCGCGCCCCCCATAGTGACCTTTGAGTTTCTCTGATATTTTGTTTGTAAATTGGATTAATAACGGTTGGGTTAATCATGCATACATGGCACGTGGGCACTATCGGGTGCTTGGTCGACTGTTTGAAAGACCAGTGTACTGTTCGAACGACCATTTTTGCATTTTGAATAGGTCGACTGTTTGAAAGACCCGATATCTTATATGAATGGGCTGACTGTTTGAAAGGTTCATTCATTTGTTCAGCTAGATGTGCATCCCCAGACTGATTGCATTCATTCATTAATCAAGATTAATTCGGCAACTGAATTTGTTTATGAAATGGATTATATCTTCTTATATCATACATTAAATTGTAGTTTGGATGTTATAACTGATTGTGTTATATTTGTGGGGAATAGATCGTATCTCTACATATTATACTTTGAACTTCAGGTGGATAGGTAGTTGGTGTTGTCCTTGTAAATTGTGAAATGTAACGTAAATTCTTTAGTTCCTTGGATCGTACTTATAAATTGTATTTTCTTCTTATGTACATGTAGTATCATCTTAGGACATAAATTGTATATTTTTGTATTTTACTTATGAACATTACATTGGATATTGTATTCTCCTAAGTTATTTGAATTCCATTATTGACTATTGTGATGCTTGGTAATCTTGGAGGGTATACCTCACTGGGATAGCCATTGACGCTATCAAACCGTATTCAGTTGGCACAAGTTAAGTAAATGACGTACATGTTAACTTTAATGTGGAGCACGTAGAATTGGATAATCTCACGACCTTTATTCTAAAGTTCTTATTTTTTCTTTTTAGTTATTTCATTTGAGTTTGAGTCATTGGTTTGTATAAGCCCTTTGAGTAGCCATTTGTATATGTTGAAGTATATTTTATACATTCCCTTTGTGTGTGGTTTGTTAGCTTTCATTGTAATTGCTCATTTATACTTATAAAAGAAAGAGTAAAAAATTATTACTATGAAATGTGAGTTATCCTTATAGGTTAACTCTCAAGATTTCAAAAAACGAGTAAAAAACTCAGGTTACGAAATTCAGGACGTTACACCGGCGGTAGTGCCGCGATAGTCTGTGCACCCTCTATGGCTACGGATTATAACCGTAGCCATTGTACCGCGGTAGTACCGTCGTATCGGTGGTAGTGCTGCGCCGGTCTGTTTTTATTTTTTAACAAGGAGAACTTTATTCTACCTACCTACATTTTTTTTCTAATACATATTTATATAAATATGTATATGTAAGCATATAATTTTTTTTTCTCTTTTTATAATTCCTTTCTTTATTCATTTAATAATAGAAGAGAGTTGCTCTCTTTAAAGAAGCACGCGAATACCCAGTTATGAAAACATGAAATTGAACGGGGCAAACTTGAATTTCAGCGGGGGAAACATGAAATTAAGGAGGGCAAACTAGAAAATCAGCGGGGCAAACTACAAATTCAGCGGGGCAAATTAGAATATCAGTGAGGCAAACTACAATTTCAACGGGGCAAACTAGAAAATCAGCGGGGCAAACTAGAAATTAAGCAGGGCAAACTTGAAATTTAGCGGGGTAAATATAAAATTGAGCGGGGGAAACTAGAAAATTAGCAGGGCAAACTAGAAAATCAGTGGGACAAACTAGGAAATCAGCGGGGCAAACATGAAAATGAGGGGGGCAAACATGAAATTCAGCGGGGTAAACTTAACAAATAATTTCATGGCTTGAACTGATAAATCTAAACATATCCAATGTTCAAATGGACCATACCAAATGAAATTTTGAATTGAACTTCTAATGTTAATAATTTCTTATGGGCCACAGAAGTTTTGGATCAAGCTTATAATTGTGTTTTCTATTAATCCATGTATGTATGATCTTATGAATAGGTTTGATAACAAACAAACATCACTGTTGGGCTGACTATGGTTTCAACGGTGGAAATCATTATCCCACTGTTTCCCATGGTATGATCCACTTGATCTTTTGATATGCTTCAATTTGGGGCTAAACCCCTTAAAATAGATGGAAAAACAGATGGACAACATGGATATACTACATACATTCAATGTGGGCCCAACTGAGTTTACTTAGTACAATGGGAGTGTACTGACTAACTTGGTACGCAATGATGTTTTATTTGTAATATATCATGTTCATCAGATTATGTAATACCCCTCCGTTTTCATCGAAATATGTATACACCAAAACCTCATATGTGGAAGGGAACCTAGACATTGAGTGGACAAACATGAAATTGAATGGGGCAAACATGAAATTCAGCGGGGGAAACATTAAATTCAGCTGGGAAAACATGAAATTCAGCGAGAAAAATAAGAAATTGATCAAGGCAAACTTGATTTTCAATGGCGAAAATATGAAATTCAGCAGGGTAAATCATGAAATTTAGAGGGGCAAATATGGAATTAAACTGGGCAAACTGAAAATTGAGTGGGACAAACATGAAATTCAGTGGGGGAAACATGACATTTAGCGGGGCAAACTAGGAATTCAGCGGGGCAAACTAGAAAATCAACGGGGCAAACATGAAATTGAGGGGGGAAAACATGAAATCAGCGGGTCAATGATATAAAGGGAGGTACCCTAGCTTCCCAAATCTGCTATATGAATAAGTTTAATTAATTACTTGGCTAATAAGACCATGCATCGCACTGCATTAGTTAGGATGTACTTTAAATGCGATGAAGTTGCACCAAAGGCAGTGATGTCATATGCGAAATAGGTTGTTGGAATCGCTTTTGAGGGAACTTTGATGCGAAGGCATACATCATTACTTGCACTCCAGTCCTGCATTAACAAGAGTAATTAAGAAGTGATTGTTATGTTGCTTTATCATTACTGCTTGATTGGCTTGATGACATGTTAACTTTTACCTTATGGTACCACTGAGTTGGCCACACATTCCCACTCTGGGACTGTTTTAAAACACCAACCAAACTCTGGTTTAGATGCAGGTGCTGATGAAGTCTATACGACGGAGCGGGACTTTATGGATGAGGAGGAGGAGTTTTCCTACTTTCAGCTCTCAGGCGAGTCGATGTAGACCTCGTACCGATGCGCAGGGACTACAGAGATATTTGGCTTAATTAGATACATTTACTTTTTCGTAGTTTTTTTATTTTGAAACAATAGAGATGTACATATTGAGCCCGGTTATATACTCATACTCTGGAGTTTATGAAACATTTACATGCTTATATATATATATGTTTCAGACTTCTGCTTACTTAATTTAATCATATCCAGAGTATGATATGTTGTTTTAGTATAATCTCACTCATGCTTAACTCATTAATATGGACGGAGTCTGAACATCATTATCCATATTGCATAAGTGATGTACTGGATCTCGGGAGCAGAGCTTTGCTCGACGTTCGAAATTTATGGCATTACACCTTAGGTGTTTAAAATATTGAGGTTGGAATATATAAACTAAAAAATGACATATCGAAAAAATGACCTTAACTTTAAAGTTGGAACGGGATAGAAATGATCGAAAGGAAAGAAAAGACTAAAAAAATGGAGAGTCAAAGTCTCTCTCTCTCTCTCTCTCTCTCTCTCTCTCTCTCTTAAGAGCTCTCTGGACTCTCTGGCTCTGAAGGCCTCTTTGTACCCTCTGTTGTTGATGGTCTTTCCTTTAGACTCTCATAGCCTTTGATACTCTACTAACCCTTCTCTCCTAAAGTCATCGACCTCCCTCCTTTTATAGGCGTTTGGAAGGGAGGGGAGATTATAGACCATGCATCCCATGGGTGATAGATGGGCGTGGATGATAGTGCGGACCATGGCATGGATGATTGCAGGAATGATGGCATTTCGAAGAGTCTCATGCGAGGCTTGCGTGAGGTAAGCCACATTGTAACGCCCTGAAAATTGGGGGTTGTGCATACACTCGGCTCCTGAGTTCTCGGGGTCACTTATAACCGATTTTCTTTAATATGCATTTAAATCAGGTTTAAATGCACAACATGAAATTACTTGAAACATGAATCACAATTCACAACTAGTCTACTGTAATGGAAAATGTTAAATGTTTACAAGACCAAAAGAAGATTTATAACTATGGGTCGCATAAGGCGTTGCCCAACAAGAGTACAAATAAAGTATATCCAAAAGAATGATTCACCAAGTCCCCTACCTAGCAATCCAAGTCCGCCTGCAAAACTAGGACGAGCCACCCATCAACTGAAAATAGGACAACTCGTCCTCCACATCCAGTCTTGCGCCGCCATGCTCCTCGTACCTTGCATCACCTGCATCTACTGAAGAGTCTAGTTGGTGTTTTAAAACACCGTCCCAGAGTGGGAGTGAGTGTAATGACTCGAAAAAAATCGTATAAAGACTCGAGTACAACTCAGGCAAAAATCCCTCAGGATTAAATCCTTTAGAAACTAGATGAGAATTAACTAAGTGCTAACCTAGATTACTTGTGAAATTAGTACTAATCACTTTAAATACGATCTGCAAGACTTAAAACCTGTAGAATCGTTAACGCTATATTACCCTGAAATCTAGAATCCAACTCTAAACTCAGTTGCTCTCGGGAGCACTTTGAAACTTCGTAACGGACCTGGACCGCACGTCAAAAGTCCGATAGCGATGAACTTAGACGATTATAACCGCATAGTTGGACTTCACAATCACCTTGAAAATTACGTCTAAACGATGTCCTGAGACTGTTTCCTTGAGTCTGGAGTGAAGAGAGTGAGAAAGTGAAGATTTTTAAGAAATTAATTACGAATTTAAGTAATCTGGGTCGTGTCGCTTGCGCGTCATTTATAAGCATTCTGACCGTTAGTTTTTGACCTAAATTCACCCTCAGATCAGGGATGATGGCCCACACATGTCAAAGTACTTGTGGCCCTGATCAAGTTTCGATGACCGCTGAACTGAAACTGGTCCACCACGGTCAATATGGAAACTCGATCAAATTAAAAACTTAACTTGATCAAGCTTCAGCATCTATGAGCTTAAGTTCGACCGCACTCAGTAAGAGGACCTCTAGAAGTGTCCCGTTGGATCAGAAAGAGCCCGATTTGATTATAACCTAAGTATACCTTGGCCTTAGGGCTATTTCCGTCACTTTTGAGCTTATAAAAAGGCCTTAAACCCTCTCTCATTTGCTCCATACGAATTTAAGAGAAACCCTAAAAGAGAGAAGAGAATAAAGAGAGAGAAAGTGAGGGATTCTTCCCAGCTGCACTACGTGCTAAATCCATCCATCTGAATCGTTATTTCGGCGATTCTGATTCCATACTTGGGTAAGAAAATCAAACCCTAACCTATTTTAAGACTTGGTATAGTCAAAGTAATGAAATAGCTAACCTAGCTCGTGTTATAGGTTGCTAATGCGCCGTTGACGAAGGCTTACAGTTTAAATCATACCCATTACGCTTCTACGGCGTAAGGTGCGGATTATAGACATATAGGTTATAGTTTTTAAAGCTTTCAATGTCAGATAATGATTTATTACTGACGTAGATGTTATTTCACATGTTAAACGTGTTATTTGTTTCACGTTACGAATATGTATGAAATATGTATAGTGTAGTGTATTCTAAGTATTTGTTGAAATACCTGTATACGTATAAGTTTTGGATTTGTGATTGCCATGATAAATCATTGTTAGTACATGCTTGTTATGTATGCGACAACTCCTTAGTAAAAGGATCTACCTAAATATGCAATATGTCAACATACGTGATGTATGTTGAATAGTGTAGTCTAAGTGTTTGTGTAAATGCCTGAATGGGATAGAAATAGGTAAAGTATGATTTTTAAGGGTATTGAGATATGAATCTCAATCACCTTACTTATGTGTATGATTTTCCCCATGTTATAATTAGCTTATTTTATTCATGCTAACTGTGTATATGATTTTCTCCATGTACTGTATTCATGTTTAAGTTATATTTCATACCATGCTCATATGAATGTGGAATTTGAGTTAAATGTCTATTATTGAGATTGTACGTGATTGGGGCTATGTTATGGTCCAGGCATTTGGTAACAGGCTTGAAATCGTGACTGAGATTGATTCGCTACGTAGGACGTGGTTGATGAACCCAAGCCGTACTAGAGTTGTTAGCAGTGGTTTGGCCACACGGAGTGTTTACATACTTCATGTCGATCATCTCAACGTGCGCTTGTGCTAGTCAAGCTCGTTAAGTAACCTGATTAACCCAATATATGTTCACCATGTATGGACGCTCTTGTCTGAATCTAGGGTACCAAACTTACCAGTGCAATCCCGTCAACTTTGGTACCTCGATTTGCTAAGACTCATGAGCCGGACATGGTGGTATGGGGCACCGTGGTCGAGCTGTCGGCCTACGCTGGGGCGACGAGCCTCCCCGTAGTGACCAGTGAGAAACCTAGACTCATGAGCCGATTATGGTGGTATAAGAAACTATATTCGAGCTGTCGGCCTACTCTGATTGGTGACGAGCCCTTTGTAGTGACCTCGAGTATATTTCGAAACTGCATTGGGGCGACGAGCCTTATTGTAGTCTATAGGATATAACTAGACCTGTATTGATTGGTGACGAGCCCTTTACAGCGATCTAGAACTATACTATCATATGAGATTTTTTAGGACTGATGACCCTAGAATAGATCATCGTTTGAGTAATGATATAAAGGATATACCTTAGTTTTTCAATACTGCTGTATGAAAAGGACTAATAACAACTTGATAATTACGTTCATAACATCACACTGCATGTGCCTCGGGTTGAAGAGCACTAAGGGAAGAAAACATATCGCAGATGTAAGATGGTGTCGCATGAGGGAGTATAGGCGAAGGCATGCATCATGAAAACATTCCATCCTTGCATTAACAAGAGTATCTAGGAATGTTTGATATGTCTGCTTTATCATTACTGCTTGAATGAATTGATAACATGTTAATCTTTACTCTATAATTCCACTGAGTTGATCACTCACTCCCACATTTTGAGACGGCGTTTTGAACACCCACCAGACTCTGTCTTAGTTGAAGATGAGGATGCGACTTAGGAGGCAGAGCCTGATTACTACGACGATCAGGATGAGTTCTCATATATGCGGCTCTCTGACGGTTTCACTTAGGCCGTTCTGATTAACGGGGTTACAGGGCTGATCATTGTAGTTGAACTATTCTTTTATCATTTTATGTTTGAATTATTACATGTATATGGCAATTCAGTGATGTATTCATACTCTGGCGATCGACAGCGATCTTTTGGATTTATATTTGTTTATACATCTTTCAGTCTTCCGCTTACATTATATAAACTGATCTGGAGTATGAATTACTGTTTTGATATAATCTCACTCATGTTTAAATGTACTAATATGAACAACATTCAATCATCATTATCTATGTTGCATAAGTGATGCATTGGAACTCGGGAGCTAAGCTTCTGCTCGACCCCCGAATTTTAGGGCATTACAAGTTGGTATTAAAGCATGATTTGGATTAAACCGGACCTGGGTTATGGTCACACGACGTGCATTGACGCCACTATAGCGTAGGAGGGTACGAGAACAATCTAAAAATAGGTCTAGGGCTCCCAGTTTTGTTTGTTGGTGAAAGTTTACTGAAAATGATCGTCAAGATCGAGTCCGTGCACACTCCTGATCACACACGATGACTCCAAATCAAGTTTAGACCATTAATTGAAGAGTACAGACCGTGTTTCATTCTATTCCAACTGTTAAAAATTGATAAATGTGAATGGATATCAGATTTGCTTCGAAACGACCTGAAACGGCTCGAATTGGAAGCAGGGGTCAAATGGGCCACTTCCAGGGGGACCCAAGGTGAGACCCACATGTTTCTGGGCCTAGGGGGTGGGGAGGACCTCTCCCAAATGGCGAGCCCTCACCGGCTAGGTCAGCGACCAGCGAGGAACCGGTGAGGCCTCGCCGACCGGCGGGCGAGGCCGTCGTGCCGATGGCATGTGGGGTCTTGTGGGACCCACTAGTCCACGGTTCGTGATTTAAAATATCCCCAAATGAGTACTTCCTTAATAAAACCCACCTCCAAGTTCTCCCTTTCCTTTAAAACAACCCATGTCTCTCTCAAATCGTCTTTCTAATCACTCTTTCTTTCATTTTTCGTTAAGCCCTACATCCTTCCACTGTGTTCAGCCATACCCATCACCTAACCCTCTCATTTCCTTTGATTTGAGCTTTCAAATCCTCCATTTGAGTCTCAAATTCGTGTAGGCCTACCAACCCAACCTATTTTGCTATCCTTCTTCTTTATTCCCTTTCATTTGAGTCTTTACACCCCCTTATAAGGCCCAAATCTGTGGAAACCCAAAGATCCCATCCCTTTCCCTCATCTTCTTCACTTTTCCATGGCTTTCTTGGAGCTTTTCGAGGCTCTATTCTCGATTTCCACTATTCTTTCTCTCATGGGAAAGAAACGAGCCCCTGTGGATGAAGCTGGGCCTAGTTGCCCTGCTCGTTCGAGGAGACCAAGAGGAGCCACCGCGAGTACAAGCACTGGGAGAGAATTGCAGATCAAGCGGGGTCTTGATCTTCAGGCTCCTATTGGAAGAGCATTGTTGGCAGAGCTGTCTCATGGGGTCTACGAGGGCCGTAGGGTCCTTTTTAAAGCGCATGTGGATGGGCAACTCTTTAGTGAATACCTATTGTTCGAGCACCTGAAAGAGGCCAGGTGGAGTCCGCTATTTGAAGGCGAGTCTCATGCCAATGTGAGCACTGTTCGAGCCTTTTATGCCCACATTTGAGAGACTACACTGGAGCCCTTGCAGTTTAGAATTCCTGTTGAAAGAGATCGGGTGGCCATAGTTGATGTCGCTTTGATATCGCGAATTCTGAATGTGTCACTTGGCAAGGTACATCTAAGTGTAAGGAATCTGAATAGTGTACATGAAAGGGATTACCGCACCAGGTTTCTATGTGGTCGATTGGTTGAGTGGCAGCATAATAAGAGCCTCTTAGTGACCAATATGTCGGGCGATTTTCGTCTGCTTCGCCACATCTGCACGTTCAGTGTCTACCCCAGGTGGAGCAATCGTAGTGAGTGCACGTGTCTCATGGTGAATTTTCTGTACCAAGTGGGGCAGGGAGAGAAGTTGTGCGTGCCTACGTTTGTACTGCAACAAATCATCCTTATCGCGCGATCAAATAGAAGGACTAAGTCGCTCCCCTTCGGCCGACTTATATGCAAGATTGCACTCGAGTTTGGTTACAGACTGGGGGTGGAATTGCCAGTGCCAGTCCATTACATCAGCAAGACCACTCTCAATCAGATGAAGATCGGGCCACGACAATGACAAGCCCAACTTGAAGAGAGCGAGGATGAAACTGAGAACGAAGAAGAAGAAAGTGAAGGAGAAGGCGGGGCTGAGATAAAAGAAGAAAATGAATAGGAAGAAGAAGAGGAGGCTCAAGATACTGATGAGAGTCCTCCTCCTACGGCACCGGAGCAGGACACTGATCAGGCCGCTAGGAATGCCCGTATAGCTAGGCTTGAGGAGGGTCAGGCTGTCCTACGACAAGACATTATGGATCTTCGGGGCCTCGTGAAACAC
This sequence comes from Magnolia kwangsiensis, assembly GCA_037074715.1. Taxonomy (NCBI): domain Eukaryota; kingdom Viridiplantae; phylum Streptophyta; class Magnoliopsida; order Magnoliales; family Magnoliaceae; genus Magnolia; species Magnolia kwangsiensis. Next base: position 32,162,751 of record CM073575.1, on the reverse strand, counting down.
AAGTTCAAGAAGGTGACTCACACGCTGAAGACTATCCTATGCTGCCTGCAGCATAAGGGTGCCCCTTCTCCATCACCAGATTTCGACGAATAGTTGCTTAAGTCGTTGTTGTTTGTTTGTCGTTGTGGTTTATTTCTAGTTGTTTGTGTTTGTGTGTAGCCTCTATAGGCGTAGTAGTTTGATAGCTATTCCAGTGTTAAAGCTTCGTATTTGAAGCTTAGTTGTATTAGCTCACATGCATCTTCTGTCATGATCCATGAAAATTGTGTCTCATGTAATCTGACAATTTTGGTAATGAAATGCATGAAGTTGTCTTAAATTTGTATGTAAATGCTGCGTAAATAGGTTTGTGCTTATGTTGAATCTGATCTGGGTTGCACCCTATGTTGTGCAGGGAATGCCACCTAAGTTCACGCGGAGCACGGCACACCTCGCATTGACTGATTCGATGGACCAGACACCACCCCAGAGTGATGGTCGTGCAGACCCTAGTTTGGGCCCGGTTCATGAGACTATGCCTGAGTCTCTGCCTTCGATCTGTCCTACAGTTGGGTCGCCACCTTATACACCACCGGTTCATGAGCAAAACTGTGCGTCTTCTTCGACGCAGTATGTGCCTCAGTCAGCTCCACCTACGGATAGGTTGGAAAAGTTGCTGACGATGATGCACCAGCAGCATCAGTAGTATCAGCAGCAACAGATGCGACACCAACAGCAATAACAGCAACTCTTGACCACCATTGCAAGAGCCCTAGCTCAGGGTGGGAGTACGACTCCACCTTCACCATCTGTACACCCTGCTGAGGCTACAGAGCCTTCCGCTCAGGATGAGGGTGTGGCCTTGCCTACGCCTACGGTATACCCTACAGGGAATTTGGGTATGAGTGGCCTCCTATAGCGATTCCAACGCTTGCGGCCTCCTACATTTTCGGGTTCTCACAGACCCGAGGAGGCTGAATATTGGCTAGACCGCATCTCTAAGATGCCGAGGATGCTACATTGTAAAGAGCCGGAGCAGGTGGAGTTGGTTACCTTCATGTTGGAGAAGGAAGCCAGCTTGTGGTGGGATAGTGTCCTGCGGACTATGACAGTTGACTATGTATGGACGTAGGCAGCATTCGACACCCACTTCTATGAGAAATACTATCCCCTTACGTACCGGCGCGAGAAGGAGAATGAGTTTTTACGCCTCAAACAGGGAGGCATGACAGTGACAGATTATGAGCACCGGTTTATAAAGTTAGGCAGATATGTCCCTACTGTGCTTGCTGATGCGCATATGCGGATGTGACATTTTTTCGAGGGCATGCGACCCGACATTCGTTCGAAGATGTGTTGTATTAGCATATTCTCCTATGCTGAGCTAGTACACATGTCTATTCGAGCAGAGCAGGACGGGGATCGATTGTCACATTCTCGATTGTCACGTTCTCATGGGCCTATGATCCCTAGGCCACGACCAGATATGCCGAGCAGGCCATTCCTCGACAAGAGGACCCGTACCGACTCTCCTCCCAGGATCGCGGCGCCACTAGTTTCGATGAGGCAACTTGGAGTGACATGTACATATTGTGGGAGACCAGGTCATGTTGTGGAGAGCTGTTTTACACGTATGAGAGACAGTGAGTTCTCGCCGCCACAGAGAATCGACCGTCCTCGCCCTCAGGCTTTATCAGCTTCACCCTTACGGACTGCATTTGCACATCCGTCGTTTCGACCATCGGCAGCCCGATTTAGGCCACCTCAACGGCCCACGGTATAGCTGTCAAACCGCCCACAACAGGCTTGGGTGCACTCACTCACAGCGGAATCACCAGAGGCAACACTTACATCGCCTATGGCTTTTGAAGTCACTGCACATGTTCAAGGTACTCCTGTCTTCTTGTTGGTGGACACTGGGTCCACAACCTCCCTCCTTTCATACGCGTTAGTCAAGCGGCTAGCGTTGGTTACTGCTCCTACGACGGGAGTGACACTCACTACAGCTACCGGGACTTCTTCTGCCATTACTAGGGTTTGTGTGGGTTGCTTGATAGATCTAGGGAGCAGTACAGTTGTAGTTGACCTGTATGTCACGCCTTTGCATCATTACGACATTATCCTTAGCATGAATTGGCTCACTGAGGTGAGAGCAGAGCTTGACTGTGAGACTAGGCTGGTGACAGCCCATAGACCTGTGGGCACGACATTTACTTTTCCTGTCCAGGTCAGCTACCTTTCCCGACATAACTGTTATACTTCTCTATTGGAAGATTTTACTGGTTCGGCACTTGAAACCATGCCTGTGGTTTGGGATTTTGGGATAGTGTTCAGTAAGATACTTGGGCTACCACCGCAGAGTGAGATCGATTTTACTATTGATCTCGTGCCAGGAGTGGCACCTGTTTCATTACCTATGTATCGTATGCCGCCATGTGAGATGGAGGAGCTGATGAAACAGATTGACGAGCTGGTAGAGAAGGGCTTTATATGACCAGTGTGTCTCCTTGGGGAGCACCTGTGTTGTTCGTCAAGAAGAAAGATGAGTCGCTACGATTATATATTGATTACCGCAGGTTGAACCAGTTGATCGTGAAGAATAAGTATCATTTGTCCAAGAAAGACGATCTGTTTGATCAGTTGAAAGGGGCGCGATACTTTGTCTCAGTTGACTCGGAAAGACTTAAAGTTAGCCTGTAATGAGAAGGCGGAAGCAGCTTTTCAGGAGCTGAAGGACAGATTGACGTCCGCCCCTGTGCTAGTATTGTCAGAGTAAGGGTTCAAGTATACTATATACACTGATGTATCTCGAGTTGGTCTGGGTTGTGTCCTTATGTAGAAGGACAGGGTGATTGCATATTCCTCGAGACAGTTGAGAAAACATGAGAAAAATTACCCTACACATGACCTCGAGTTAGCAGCCATCATCTTCGCATTAAAGCTCTGGAGACATTACCTCTATGGAGAGGAGTTCGAACTTTTCTGCGACCACAAAAGCCTTCGCTATATATTCACACAGCGGGACTTGAATATGAGGTAGCGCTGATGGATGGAAACCTTGAAGGACTTCAAGTTCGAGATCTCCTACCATTATTGCAAGGCTAACCTTATGGCCGATGCGTTGAGCCGCAAGAAGGCTATAGCATTTGCAGCTCCGCTAATGGTGGCAGAATGAGATATGGTAGAGTTCGTGCGAGACTTCGAGCAGAAACTCACCGTAGAGGAGCCATTCGAGAGTGTCGCGCATATTCATGTGCGGCCACTTATTGATGACAGAATTATAGAGGCCCAGAAGGGCGATGGGCGATTGTCTAAGCTTCGAGAGCAGGCTAGCGATGATGAGGATGCCGAGTGGAGAGTTGGTACCGATGGGGGTTTGCACTACCACGGCCGCCTATGTATCCCTAATCTTCATGACTTGAGACAGGAGGTTCTCGAGGCTGCGCATAGTTCGAATCTTGCGATGCATCCAGGTAGCACGAAGATGTATCGAGACATGAAGAGATCATATTGGTGGGACAACATGAAGGCCCACATAGTAGATTATGTATCCCGTTGACTCACGTGCCAGCAGGTCAAGGCAGAGCATCGCCGACCTCCTGGACTTCTTCAGCCCATGCCCATAGCTGAATGGAAGTGAGACTTCATCTTTATGGATTTTATATCAGGGCTGCCGAAGACGAGGAAGCAACATGATTCTATCTGGGTGATCGTCGACCGATTGACGAAGTCGGTTCACTTCCTTCCAATCAGAGTTACGAACTTTACAGACGAGTTGGCTAGGCTGTACATCAAAGAGATAGTTCGTCTGCATGGAGTTCCCTTAGAGATTGTGTCATATAGGGACACGCGATTCACATCTAATATCTGGACTCGTATCTAGGAAGCAATGGGTGTGAAGTTAAAGTTTAGTACCGCATTTCACCCACAAACAGATGAACAGACGGAGCGGGTGAATCAGATTTTGGAGGATATGCTGCGAGCTTGTGTTTTGGACTTCAAGGACAGTTGGGATGACTGTCTCCCGTATGCAGAGTTCGCCTACAATAATGTTTCCAGGTGAGCATTGGCATGACTCCTTATGAGGCCTTGTATGGGCGCCCTTGCCGAGCACTACATTGCTGGGTAGAAGTTGGTGAGCGCAATTTGATTGGCCCAGAGTTAGTGCAGGCGACCTCAGAGAAGATCGACATTATCAGACGTCGACTCCTGACAGCTCAGAGCAGACAGAAGAGTTATACCGATACGAGGTGGCGACCGCTTGAGTTTATGGTTGGAGACCATGTGTTCCTTTGAGTTTCTCCTATGAAGGGAGTCCTACGTTTTGGCAAGAAGGGGAAGCTCACACCGAAGTTTATTGGTCCATTTCAGATTCCGGATCGAGTGGGGGCAGTAGCGTATCGCCTGGCTTTACCCACACCACTCGCAAGGGTACACAACGTATTTCATGCATTTATGGTGAAGAAATACGTTCCTGATCCTTCGTACGTCATCAAATGAGAGCAGGAACAGCTGAGCGAGGATGCTACATATGTGCTGCATCCGACACGTATCTTAGATAGGAAGGAGCAGGTGTTGCGCAGTAAGGTCATTCCACTGGTGAAAGTCCTGCGGATGTATCATACGGAGGAGGAAGCTACTTGAGAGACAAAGACTGAGGTAAGAAAGAACTACCCTCAGATTTTCGAGGAGTACAAAAAGGTACTAATTTCGAGGATAAAATTTTTCTTTAAGGGGGGTAGATTATAAGGACTCAGAAAATTTCGTACAAAGACCCGAGTACCAACTAAGGCAGAAATCCCTCAGGACTAAATCCTTTAGAAACTAGACGAGAATTAACTAAATGTTAACCTAGATTACCTGTGAAATTAGTACTAATCACTTTAAATATGATCTGCAAGACTCAAAACCTATAGAATCATTAACGCTATATTACCTTGAAATCTAGAATCTAACTCTAAACCCAATTGCTCTCGGGAGCACTTTGAAACTTCAAAACGGACCTAGACCTCACGTCGAAAGTCCGATAGCGATGAACTTAGACGATTATGACCGCATAGTTAGACTTGACAATCAACTCAAAAATTACATCCAAACAATGTCCTGAGACTGTTTCCTTGAGTCTGGAGTGAAGAGAGTGAGAAAGTGAAGATTTTTAAGAAATTAATTATGAATTTAAGTAATCTGGGTCGTGTCGTTTTCACGTTATTTATAAGTATTCTGACCATTGGTTTTTAACCCAAATTCACCCTCGGATCAGGGATGATGGCCCACACATGTCAAAGTACTCGTGGCCCTGATTGAGTTTCAGTGACCACTAAACTGAAATTGGTCCGCCACAGTCGATCTGAAAACTCAATTAAATTGAAAACTTAACTTGATCAAGATCCAGCATCTATGAGCTTAAGTCCGACCGCACTCAGTAAGAGGACCTCCAGAAGTGTCCCTTTGGATCAGAAAGAGCCCGATTTAGTTATAACCTAAGTATACCTTGGCCTTAGGGCTATTTCCATTACTTTTGGGCTTATAAAAAGGCCTTAAACCCTCTCTCATTTGCTTCATTACGAATTTAAGAGAAACCCTAGGAGAGAGAAGAGAGTAAAGAGAGAGAAAGTGAGAGAGCAGTTGGTGATTCGTCTTGGGATTCTTCCCAGCTGCACTACGTGCCAAATTCATCCATCTGAATCGTTATTTCGGCGATTCTGATTTCACACTTGGGTAAGAAAATCAAACCGTAGCCTATTTTAAGACTTGGTATAGTCGGAGTAATGAAATAGCTAACCTAGCTCGTGTTATAAGTTGCTAATTCGCCGTTGACGAAGGCTTACAGTTTAAATCATACCCGTTACGCTTCTACGGCGTAAGGTGCGGATTATAGACATAAAGGTTACGGTTTTCAAAGCTTTCAATGTCAGATAATGATTTATTACTGACGTGGATGTTATTTCACATGCTAAATGTGTTGTTTGTTTCGCGTTATGAATATGTATGAAATATGTATAGTGTACTTACTGTATTTTATGTATTTGTTGAAATACCTGTATACGTATAAATTTTGGATCTGTGATTGCCATGATAAATCATTGTCAGTACATTCTTGTTATGTATGCGACAACTCCTTAGTAAAAGGATTTGCCTAAATATGCAATATGTCAACATACATGATGTATATTGAATAGTGTAGTCTAAGTGTTTGTGTAAATGCCTGAATGAGTTAAAAATAAGTAAAGTATGATTTTTAAGGGTATTGAGATATGAATCTCAATCACCTTACTTGTGTGTATGATTTTCTCCATATTATAATTAGCTTATTTTATTCATGCTAACTGTGTGTATGATTTCCTCCATATACTGTTTTCATGTTTAAGTTATATTTCATACCATGCTTATATGAATGTGGAATTTGAGTTAAATGTCTATTATTGAGATGATACGTGATTGGGGCCATATTATGGTCCAGGCATTCGGTAATAGGCTTGAATTCGTTCCTGAGATTGATTCGCTATGTAGGACGTGGTTGACGAACCTGAGCCGTACTAGAGTTGTCAGCAGTGGTTTGGCCACATGGAGTGTTTACACACTTCATGTCGATCATCTCAACGTGCGCTCGTGCTAGTCGAGCTCGTCAAGTAACCCGATTGACCCGATGTATGTTCACCATGTATGGACGCTATTGTTTGAATTTAGGGTACCAAACTTACCAGTGCAATCCCGTCAACCTTGGTACCTCGATCCGCTAAAACTCATGAGTTGGGCATGGTGGTATGGGACACCGTGGTCGAGCTGTCGGCCTACGCTGGGGCGACAAGCCTTCTCGTAGTGACTAGTGAGCAACCTAGACTCGTGAGCCGATTACGGTAGTATAGGACACTATATTCGAGTTGTCGGCCTACTCTGATTGGAGACGAGCACTTTGTAGTGACCTCGAGTATATCCTGAAATTACATTGGGGCGACGAGCCTTATTGTAGTCTATAGGATATAACTAGACCTGTATTGATTGGTGACGAGCCCCTTACAGCAATCTAGAACTATACTATCGTATGAGATTGTCTAGGACTGACGACCTTAGAATGGATCATCGTTTGGGTAATGATATAAGGAAGGTACCTTAGTTTTTCAATACTGCTGTATGAAAAGGACTAATAACAACTCGGTAATCACATTCATAACATTGCACTGCATGTGCCCCGGGTTGAAGAGCACAGAGGGAAGAAAGCATGTCGCAGACGTAAGATGGTATCGCAAGAGGGAGTGTAGGTGAGGGCATGCATCATGAAAACATTCTATCCTTGCATTAACAAAAGTATCTAGGAATGTTTGATATGTCTGCTTTATCATTACTGCTTGACTGAATTGATAACATGTTAATCTTTGCTCTATAATTCCACTGAGTTGATCACTCACTCCCATGTTCTGAGACGGTGTTTTGAACACCCACCAGACTCTGTCTTAGTTATAGATAAGGATGCGACTCAGGAGGCGGAGTCTGATTATTACGACGATCAGGATGAGTTCTCATATATACAGTTCTCTGACGGTTTTGCTTAGGCCGTTCTGATTGACGGGGCTATAGGGCTGATCATTGTAGTTTAACTATTCTTTTGACATTTTGCGTTTGAATTATTACATGTATATGGCGATTCAGTGATGTATTCATACTCTGGCGATCGACAGCGATCTTTTGGATTCATATTTGTTTATATACATCTTTCAGTCTTTCGCTTGCGTTATATAAACTAATCTGGAGTATGAATTACTGTTTTGGTATAATCTCACTCCTGTTTAAATGCACTAATATGAACAACATTCAATCATCATTATCTATGTTGCATAAGTGATGCATTAGAACTCGGGAGCTGAGCTTCTGCTCGACCCCCGAATTTCAGGGCGTTACAGTGAGTGATCAACTCAGTGGGTGCTATTAGTCTTAAGTTACACAAATATCAGTTATATTATGAATTTAATGAAATCAATCATTCATAAACACCTATCTAATCTTGTTAATGTGCATGCATGATGGATGATATGATGCATGCCCTTGCCACAACACTCCCTCAAGCGACTCCGTCTAATCATTGCGTATGACCAACACTCCCTTAGAGCGACCTCAAATATCGAGTCGCCAACCTAACTAATGCGATGCGATGGTAATGTTAGCTGAGTTCTTAATTAAGTCAATTCATCCAGCAGGTTGCGAAAACTGATACACCCCACGTATTAATGCCCTCAACTGGTTGCGATACTAAGGCCCCTCAACGTGCGAGGCCAGGGCACCGCGATCCTTGATCCCGTCGGGTCCCTATCCCCGACTTCAAACACATGGGGAGTGCTAAGAAGGGATCGTTCGTGGTCACTACGAGGAGGTACGTCACCCTAGTGTAGGTCGATAGCTCAACCAAAGTGTCCCATTCCGTCATGTCCGGCTCACAAGTCGGTGGATCGGTTTCAAATGGTTGTCATTATGATCAAATGGTTGAAGGGTGTGCCAGGTTCCATACAGGCGTGGGCGATCATGGTTAACAAGCATGATTGGTCAGTACATAGACTAGGCCTTACGAGTCCAGGCGTGTACAAGACGGATAACATCGGGTATAAACGACCCATGTAGTCCAACTACTGTCGCTCATCTGCACTCGCCCAAAACCACCGGCCTAGCCTCAAGGTAACCCTACCAATGGGGCCACCTTCACTCTCCTCGTATTCCTGACCAACCCAAGGGTTTGGTGGTAATATATACAATGCTGACTAACATGGGTTATCAACTACCATAGGTAATAGTAAGCATTCATACTTCCCATCATAAAATTCAGATTTTTACCAGACAAATACTAACAATATCATAAAATAAAAGTGCAAGTGTTGTGTAGGTTAGTGTGGAAGGCAAGCATTTCATATATCTCCTAATATCAAAATATACACAAGGGTTAGTGCATCAAACATGTTATGGGGAAAACATCATACATGAACCAAGCAAGGAATGTACAAGCAATCATCGCTAACATACCCAATCATGTTTGAGAATCAACAAGCATTCCATCATCATTCCACATTAATTTGGGGGATCTAAAGTGTAAGGTCTTGCATAGGTTTTAGTAGATTACCCAAATACATTATCCAACAAACAAAATCATTATATTCATACTAAAATTGGTGCTAGGCCACCTAAGAATAATAGTCCACACCTATAGATCGTTGAAGACTTGGAAAACGACCTAGGAATGAGGAATTTAGTGTTGATCGGCCGGAATCCCTAAAGCAACCACTTGCATGTTAGAACTCCGAGCCAATCCCTTCTCAACACAAGGGTTTTAAGAAAAGGGATGAGGGATCTTACCTAGATGATCAACGGAACGATTCTTGTGGTTGTGGTGTAGGGATTTTCTTGGAGAAGGGATAGAGAATTGCAAAGTTGAGCTTCCTTGGGCCCCACCATCAACAACACCCTCCTTCACTCTCTTCTTCCTCTCTCTTTCTCCTCCTTCTCTTCTCCCCTTTCTCTCTTCTCTCTCTTATAGGGCAAAATCGTATAGGGAGAGGGGGTGCCCAAATGAGGCCCTTTTATAGTATCAGATTTAGTGGAAATGGCCCCAAGCGTTGGGTTTTTACTATATTAGACCTATTGGAGGGTCTTTATAAGCTATAGGGCCCACTATGGGGTGTACATATTGATATACACCGTAGGTTAATTAGACCTAATGATGATTTACATATGGACATGATCGGCCTGCCATTTGAATACACCGATCGACAGATATGATTAGAAGTCTGTTCAACGGTCACCGATAGCTGATCGGACCCATGACTATACGGATATGAGTAGGAAAATATCCTTACTCCACATGTGAAGTTTGGTCACAAACCGATGGTCCGAAATCCTCAACTTTGCATAAGAGTGGATGACCCAATTCACTTAAGTTTTAGCTTCTTCCTTTTGAATATTTGCACCTCTCATGCACTCGTCCTTTGGCTCAAGTTGACTGGTTCTGGACAGTACCCAAGTCCGACTCCCTCGATGGATGTCAAGCCCAGTGAGATGGATATTATTCTATAGTTTTGGAACTAGTGACCCACAAACGAGCGGTCTAGATCTTGTTTGAAAAATTGGAGCATTTCTATAATGAATTAGGTATTGAGATTTTTCGTGGGCACTGTTTAAGGTTTGGATTAACTATATTCATAGTGTGACCTATTTATAACTAGTGAAAGTGGAGATTTGGTCATGATTACTCTAAGCCATTGGTTTTAGGCTAAAAGAGTAATGGGGTTCCTTCCAGTTATTGGGGCAGTTCTAATGACCCCCTGGCCATGAAACTTATATGATAGGTGTTCCATGGCCCGATGAAGGGCCATGTAAAATTTAGAAACGATCGGATATGGAGTTTGGTCGTACAGGTCCGATTTGTGATTAACGGTTATCCTACCACGATCGGGTCCCAGATTTTGTGGACGAGCGTAGGACAATACATTAGACCTTCACTGTAAATTTAAAAAAAATATGACGGCTGAAAAGCCCAGAATCTCAATTTCATTTACAAGTGCCAGATTTCAATTCTGGCATTGGTGGTTGCATTTGGCAAGTGTCATTAGGACGACTGGAATAGTTTATTTTTGGGTGTCCACTGAGTCTGTGGTCTGCGATGGACCACAAGCCCAGTGAGATTTATACTTTCTCAAATTTTTAGATTTTTCTGACCTTCTTCGGCTGTGGCACGGCCTCCACAAGCTGTCGCTGAGTACAAACAAATCATCTGACTTGATGGCTTGCATATGGTCTGATCGTGATCAAACTGGTTCACTCGCATATAAGCTAACATTAAGTACTAATGGTTAGTAAGGGATAATATAAGCTAATTAAATAATAAAAAAATTTCAAGAATTTTTGAAAATTCAAAACAGTAAAAATCTACGATGTTACAACATGTTAGCGAGCAGTTGGAGGGTCAGGACCTGCAAATGATTGAAGCCCAGCGTATTTATAGGGAAATAACGCAGCCGTTTCTATGTAGAGACATTTGGGCCCCCACCATTTTGGTGTTTAAAACGAGGTTCACCCAAATGGAGTGTCTATAGTCTACCTATCAGTTGGTCTCAGAGGATGGTTGAATTTGAGTAATGATTAAGGCTAGGTTGGTCTTGGCCTGGATTTTGAACTGTATTGGGCTGAGCCGTTGGGCGAACCGATTAAAATTATGATTTTAGAGGCCTGAGCCTAGCCCCTCGACACCCCTAATCATGATTTGAAAATTGTATAATTCTTAGTGCAATGTAAACTATCACATCTTTGGGAGTATTAAAGAGCCTTTAAAAAAAATTAATTTATTAATTGGGTAGCTGAACAACCTTTGTAAGACTTTCTTTTAGATCCTCGCAACTTTTAGGACAAGCTGTAGATCAAAATGCACTTGCTTCCTTTTCTTATCCTTAATTTTCTTTTTTCTAAAATAAATAAATAATTCTGATAATTATCTTCAATATCTTGTTCTTCTTTAAAAATAAAAAAGAAAATGGAAATAAAAATATCAGATAAAAAACTTATCTTCTTTAATCCTTCATTTGTTTTTTGAAAAATACAAATAAATCAAAAATATAAATACCTTCAACATCTTCTTCTTCTTCTTTAGAAAATAAAAGGAGAATAAAAAAATATCAAATAAATAAAACATCCTATCATTTTCATTTCATTCTTCTTTTTCTTTTTCCTTTTCTTTGTTTTTCTGAAAAAGGACAAATAAATGATAAAATGAATTAATAAATATTAAAAAAATTCTTAATCTTCATAAATAAAAAAGAGAATGAAAATAAAAATATTAAATAAATAAAATACCGTACCTTTGTCTTCTCATTTTTTATTTTTATTTTTAAATATTATTTGTCTGTTTTTTTATAAAAAAACTGAGATCATAACGGTGAACAAAGAACCAAGACCCTAATAATCAATAGAAAACTAAGACCCTAATAGCCAATAAAGAACTGGGACCTTAATAGCCAATAAAGAGCTGAGACCCTAACAGCCAATAGAGAACTCAAACTCATAATGAAAATAAAAATACCAAATAAATAAAACAATGTACTTTCATCTTCTCTTTTTATTCTTTTTCTCTCTCTATTTATTATTATTAATTTTTTTTAAAAATTGAGACCCTAACAATCAACAAAGAACCGAGACTAGCTTTAACCGCCAACAGAAAACAAAGATCCTATCTTTACAAGGATAATTGCGAACTGCGGCCTTAACCGCCAATAAGGAATTGGGACCAACAACCATGCACACTTTAAAGTGAGAATCGAGACCCTGTCCGGTAAAGTCTCGATTCTTGGTTGTCTCAACGCGTAAGATCTAGGTTCTCACTTGGAATGTGGTTGTTGTCCTAAGAATAGAGTCTTGGATCTTTGTTGTATGGTAGGGTCGCAGTTCTTTAGTGTCCTGATATGTAGAGTAGTGGTTTGCACGTGCCGCTTATTAGTGTCAAGGTTCCCAAGGAGAATCTCTTAGATCTTTGTTGATTATTAGGGCTGCAGTTCACAATTGCCCTTGTAACGATATGGTCTCGGTTCTTTATTGGCTATTAGACTCGTGGTTTGCAGTTGCCCCTTGCCAGGACGGGGTCTCAATTTTCTATTGACAATTAGGGTCTTAACTCTCTGTTGACGGTGAGGGTCTCAATTTTCATTAAAAAAAATAGAAGAACAAAAAGATGCATATACGTTGTTTTATATATGTGATATTTTATTTTCATTCTTTTTTTTTCTCTTTTTTATTGAAGAAGATTAAGAAAACTTTTTTATGTTTATTAGTTAATTTTTTAATTTCTTTATTCTATTTTTTTTCCAAAAATAAATGAGGAAAAGAAAAAGAAAAAGAACCAAAAGAAGAAGGTAAGTTGTTTTATTTATTTGATATTTTTATTTTTATTTTCCAAAGAAGATGAAGAATATATTAAAGGTATATTTTTCAGATTTATTTGTCTTTAAAAAAAAAAGAAAAAGAAGAAGACCAAAAGAAGAAGATAAGTTGTTTTATTTATTTTAAATTTTTATTTTCATTCACTTTGTCAATAAACTCTTTTTTAAAAAATTAATTAAAGTCGACGCTATAAAGTTATCTCCCATTTGATAATATTTTGTTAAACCTCTTATAATATTTTATATTTTTTTGAATGAAAATACCCTTACAATTATGTAAAGGGAGTTGTCAAAGGCCCAACGCCCGTAAAGGGTAGTGGATTCTTCCATGCTCCCTGCTCTTGTTGGGACGAAATCAATCTAGGCATGAGCTTTGTGAGGGAACACCATTATGTATGGTTTTTATCCACACCACTAATCCACATTTCAAATCATTTTAGGGTTTTAGCTAAAAAATGAGGCAGATTCAAGGCTAAAGTGGACCGCACAGGTGGGAATGAACACCTACCATTAAAAACTTATTGTGAGCCACGGAAGTCCCTAATAAGTTTTGGATCAAGTTGACATTTGTGTTTTTCCCTTCATCTAGATCTATGTGATCATATGAATATGTTGGATGGAAAGTAAACATCATGGTGGGCCCTTAGAAGGTTTCAACAGTGGGCATCATTATCAACGTTACTTCATGTGGTGTGGTCACTTGGGCCTTTAATTTGCCTTGTTTTTGGGCTTGTATCTTAAATTGATCTTTAAAAAAAAAATGGATGAATGGTGTAGATAAAACCTATACATCATGGTAGGCCCCACAAAGTCCATGCCTAAACTGATTCCGTCCCCACACAAGCATGATGTAATCTGCTTTTCTTGTAAAGGCGTTTATGTGATGAAAATATTTGTGGGGCCCACTACTTGTTTAATGGGGATTATTGAAACCTCCATTGGGTCCACTACTGGAGTCATTTGGCCCATTCATAAGGTCACATGGGACTATATGAGGGGAACACACAAATTTTAGCTTGATCCAAACCTTCGATGGCCCTATAAAAGTTTTAAATGGTAGGTGTTCAATCCCACAACATACCAATAAATGGTGCACTAATACAGACCCGCGACACCCATAACATACCAACAACAACCTCTATAATACATTAATAACAACCCACGGTCCCTACAATATACCACAATGACCCATATAATGTATTAACGATGACTTCTACGACATATTAACAACAACCCTTACAATGCATTAATAGTGATCCACGACCCTTACAATATACCAATAATGACTTATATAGTGTACGAACAATGAACCCTACAATATACCAACAACGACTCCTATAGTACACCAATTATGACTCGTTACCCCTACAACATATCGATACTGACCCGTACAACATATTAACAACGACCCCTACAATATATCAAAAGTAACTCTCACAATACATTAACAATGACCCATGACCCTTTACAACATATCTACAATGACCCTTATAACTTATTAACAATGACCCCTACAACATATCAACAACAAAGTTCACAGTGGGTCGCAACAAGTACATTTTAGGAGTCACAATCCATGAGGCCACTTTAGGTCACCATTGTGGAGCCCTCCATTATGTTCATGTCCTATCTACATCGTTCATCCATTTTAGTTTTTAAGGTTAGCATCGACCAAAGAAGAGATATATACAACTCACACATGGACCACATCTTAAGAAATAATGTGAATTCAACGTTCACTATTTAGAACTTTTATTAAGCCACACAAGGTTTAGATCGAGTCTAAATTTATGTATTTCCCTCATAAAGACTGTGTCACCTTATAAAAGGGTCGGATGGCTTCAATAGTGGACCTAAGGGAGGTTTCAATGGTCCACTTTAAGCACAACAATGAGCCCCAAGAACATCGCACCACGCAACTGCCTTTATAGGGAACTCTCGCAGATTGAAAATTGGTCTAGGAAGGGGCTTTATGGGGCCACCATGATGTATGGGTTTTATCCACGCTGTTCATCCATTTTTAACATCAATTTAGGGTATGAACCAAAAAATGAGGTACATCCAAGGCTTAAGAGACCACACCATGGGAAGCAGCGTTGATAATGATGCTTACTGTTGAAACCTTCATAAGGCTTATTGTGATGTTTATTTTCCATCCAACCCACTCATAAGATCACGTGATTTGGATGAAGGGAAAAAACAAATGTCCGCTTGATCCAAAACTTATGTGCCCTCAAGAAGTTTTTCTGGTAGGCGTTCAATCCCCCGTTTAGTTGAGCTTTGGAGCTGCCTCATTTTGAGCTCATACCATAAAATGATTTGAAAATTGGATGAACCGCGTGGATAAAACCTATACATCATGGTGGGCCCACAAAGCCCCTACCTAGACCAACTCCCTCCAAGCAGGGTGCTGGGTTGCCTTTATAGGCATAGTACCTCTGATAACCTCTGTCACATAAATACAAAGACAATTTCGTCTAAAAAATATAAAAAAGCTGCCGGATCATTGGTCTAATTTCAAAAGAGTATCTACTCTCTCAACTAAAATAGACCATTGGTCTACTTTGGTTACAAACCCTATCAAATAATTCCTTAGCCATCGTACCAGGCATACCAGAACGATAACCGATTAGGTGCGGCCCTTATAATGGAGCCACCCTTGATTCTTGTATTCTATATCCATGTTGTGCGATCGTGTAGGGGATGAGCAGTTCCCGATCCTAGGTGGAGTGTACCTTAGGAAATAGTTGTGATTGATTACTAAGAAAGTTTTCAATCAAGTTTATATTTGTTTCTTTTTTATTTTAATTTAGGTTTTTGTAATCTTATCAACACGTTAGATGATAAATAATCATTACATAAATATTATGATGGGCCTTAGAAAGTTTTAATGGCAGGTCATTCAATCATTAATGTTTCTTATAATATGGCTCACTTGAAATTTGGACTGCTTCATTTTTTAGATCATGCCTTAAAATGATCTCACAAAATGGATAGGCAACGCGGATATAACCAGAATACATACATCAAGGTGGGCTACATGGTATGGGTTGCTTCATCTTGAGTGAGGCTGGGCCACACCTAATTCGCTCCAACCGGATGACTTGATTTAAGTAGTGACCTCTCCGGTATGGTACCTTGTGAGCCTCACTATGACATAATAGTTTTATCCATGGCATCAGTCAATTTTGTTATTTAAGGACATGAGCCTAATTATGAGGCAAATCCAAATCTTAGGTGGACCACATCACATGAAAAATGGTGATTGAAATCTCACCATTAAAAATTCCAACGCTGTTTGCCATCCAACTTGTTAATTAAGTCAAGACACAGATTGGGAGGAAGGGAAGGCACAAATATGAGGTTGATCTAAAACTTTTGTGACCTTTAGAAAATTTTAAATGGTGGGTGTTAATCACTCCTAAATTTTGAATCTTTGTCATTTTTAAGCTCATGCTTTTAAATAAGCTGCTAAAAAAAAAAAAAGATTGGATAAAACATATACGTCACGCTCACAGAAGCATTGACCAGCACCCACAGTGGATGGGCCACTGCTGAAAATGACTGGGGCCATGGCCATGACCATGACTGTATATTGACTTTGGCTGTTGCTTGTCCATTAATTCTAACAGTACTGGGCCCATATGAGTACTTGTCCAACTTGAATTTTTGTCCTATTATTATGGACCACTGTAGATGAATAGATAACAGTTTGTTTTTGGTGAGTTTTATTTAAGCTGTTCATTGAATATATACCATTTGGTCACTTTAACCATTGGATATCCATAGTCTTTAGTTTCTAATTAATCTAAATTTAATCTAACACTTTGGACGGTTGAATTTGAATCATATAAAGGCCAGTTGTACAATTTATAAGTACATGAGTGTGAACCATTAAACACGACCCAAGGGTGAAGTATACTCGGGTTTTTCTTTTGGAGTCTTTGGACAAATGAGGACGATGGTTACATGTTCCAGACCACTGGTCCGTTGGGACCCATGTTGGATGGAACCTCTTGGCCTTTTCATTCCTCTCCTTGACGTCTATTTGAGGTTATACTAGTCGAGTGTAAGATTTTTATTAATGGATTTATTCGTCCACGTGGGACCCAAGGTATCAATGGTCTGGATCAATAAACCGTGGTTTCTGCTCATCCAAAACTCAAGTGGGTGACATCATGAAGAAATAATAAAAGAGGAGTTATTTTCATACGTTGTCAGAATATGGAAATTCATACCCTTGCATATAAATTGATTGTACATTTGGCCATTGGACGCTCAATCCGGACAGTCCAGGCCCACTTATTCTTGGTTGGGATCCTAAATCATGGGATTTAACCACAATCCAACCATTGAAAATCAGGCCCCACTGTACATGGAGCTAAGCCAAAGTCAAAATTCAAGATAATCTCAACCATTGAAGATTCCTATCAAAATTTGACCATGGATTGCTAATTTTTACCCATTCATTTGAAAGCCACAACTTGAATGGTTGGGATCGTTTGATTTTCTTTTGAGGTTGTATTTCATGTAAGTGGGCCCACCGTTTAGACGGTGAGATGAAGACTCATATTAAATCACGGGTCATCCTTTTAAAAAATGGAAGAAAACTGTCACACCAGGCTAGGGCAGTTGAAGACGTTGACTTCTTCGAAGACTGAAATGAGGGCCTGTTGGATTTTTCAGGGGATGGTAAATACTTGGAAAAAAAATAATAATAATTTCCCTCCGTGGTTGCCGTACTCTACTCCGTAACTGATTTGACGGTGACTCTCTGGAGGTTAAAATGGCAAATATTATTTAACATTTGTGGGTCCTATCATGATGCATATCATATATCCACACCGTTCATCTATTATGTCAGATAAACTTATGGTATAAGCCAAAAAATGAGGTATATTCAATGGCCAAATGGACCACGCAATAGAAATATATGAATTAAATGCTTACCGTTAAAAACTTAATGTGGCCTTTATTTCTTTTGGTACGGCCAGTTGAGTGTTGGATCTAACTCATTTTTCTTCTAATATCTCAACATGTTGTGATAAAATGAATGGACGGCTTAGATATCCCATATACATCAAAATGAGCTCTTAAAATGCCCACTACTACTTCTCTTCTAATATCTCAACATGTTGTGATAAAATGAATGGACGGCTTAGATATCCCATATACATTAAAATAGGCTCCTAAAATGTCCACTACTACTTTTGAACCGGTTTTCAAGAAGTGAAATCACCGTTAATGTTCAAACAGGTGAAACGGTAATAATACCATTCCGTGGTGAAACGATGAAAATCAAACATGCCCGAAATTTCATTATGCAAAAATAAATAAATAAATATATAAATCGCATCTCCCGCAGTCCTGCTACCGTTGTCGGCGGAAGCGGATTGCTTACCGTAGTGAGTAAACTTTAGGACCTAAATTCATTCGTGAATTTTATCCACTCCGTTTGTCAATATTATCAGAAAATTTTAAATCTTCATATCAAAAATGAATTATATAAGATAATCAACTGGACTACACTATAATAAATAAGTATTAATTGAACGTTTATCATTGAAAAGTTATTGGAAATAACTAAACTTTTAGATTAATCTTATATTTTATTTATCACTTGATCTGTGTTTTTGTGATCTTATGAACAGATTGGATGGAAAATAAATATCATTGGAAGCTAAAAAAGGTTTCAAAAGTGCAAATTAATACTTACACTATTTCCTGAGGTATGGCCTACTTGAATTTTTGATGTGATTTAATTTTAAGCTCAACACCTATAATGATCTTTAAAAACGCACGTACAGTGTGGATAAACCTAATTAATTCAATGTGAGCCCAATTCGAGCCCAATGTAGTGTACTCAGTCATCTGATTTCCTGGTCTTCGCACACAGTTGATACTTGGGCTTGCATCCTACTCCTGCCGTCTCCAGCCGGGAACAGCCAGGAGCTTTGAGTGGTCACTACTATGATGTATGGGTCTTATTCACACCATTTAACAACTTTTTCTATTCAAAAATCATTCATATACAAGGGCGAAGTGGACCACACTATAGGAAGCAGTGGTGATAATGATTCTGACCGTTGAAACTTTTATAAGGCCCACCATGATATTTAATTGTCATTTAAACTATTCATAAAGTTGCCTAGATATGAATGAAGAGAAAGCACAAATATCAGCTCCATCCAAAACTTTTGTCGCCCCCAAGAAGTTTTCAACAGTAAGATTTTAATCTCACCGTGTAGTATACTTAAGCCTGCCTCAATTTTGATATTATACTTTAAAATGATAGAAAAAAATGAATGGACAGTGTGGATAAGACCCATACATCAAGGTGAAGACAGGCGGTTTAAGACGCAATCCACGTCCTAGGCACGCATCAAAAGTTATACACGCGGCCTCTATAAACTAAAAATCAAACCGTCCAAAGTCTATATACGTCATCGGATGAAAATAACATCGGTTGAACAATCCCAACCGCTAATTCATGGATGCTTATACAATGAATTAAGGCTGTTGGAAAATTAAGTGAATCAATCTAATAGTTAGGCAATCTGAATTGGAGCTTTTTTGGCCGGTCTATTTCTAGTTAGCGATATCTTACGTGTACGATTCCACAGCCATGTGTATAAACTGTCCCACTCTGCCCGAGGATCGAATTTTATTTTATTTTTTCAAATTTCATTGCAAGCGTAGATGCGTAAATAGAATCTTGATGCATCAAAGTGTAGAAATTGGGACCGTTGATATCATGAGAACTGCCGTGGATAGGGGGATTCACCGGAGATATATCTAAGTTGATGAAAAGAATCATAGCAAAAAGGAATGCTGAAGACTCTCGGATTTGATTTTCCAACTTTGAAGAGTATTGGCTATGCCCCATCTACAGTAGCTCCCATAAGATCAACGGTTTGGATCAAAGCGTCACGAGCCACGATTGCACGTGAAACAGATGCATTGGGAGATATATTTTCAAACCAAACTGAAAAGCGTAAAACCGTATGGACGCGATTTAGCTACTGAACCAGTCAGTAGCCAGACTTGCAACTGCAGTGACGTCACCAAGTTATGTGCGGCCCAATATGATATATTTGTTATATCCACACCGTCCATCTATTTGGAGAGATCATTTTCTGGCATGAACCAAAGAATAAAGCAGAACCAATGCTCAAATGGACCTACCACAGAAAAAAATGCAGATTGAACACCTGCCATTAAAAACTTTTCAGGGGCACAGAAGCTTTCTATCAATCTTAACATTCGTGTTTTCCCTTCTTCCATGTCTATGTTAACTTATGAACAGGTTGGATCTCAAATAAACATCATGATGAGCCCTGGGAATATTTCAACAGTGACATCACCATCCACACTGTTTTCTTTGGTGTGGTCCACTTGAGATCTGGATCAGTCTCATTCTTTGTCTCTTTCCCTAAAATGATCTCTCCAAATGGATAGACGGTGTGGATACAATAAATACATCATGGCGGGTCCCAAAGAACTTGGTGACGTCACTTCAGTAAGAGTCTGGCTAGGTTAAGTAGCTAATCCGCGTTAGCCGTACGCGTCAGTCAAGCTCAAGATTAAATGATATGAAAATTGCTTTACATGTTATTAATATCATTATTGAACGATAATTTGTTTGGAAAAATCAAGCTATTTTCACGGCCGCACCCAGACCAGATTCACATCACCAACGTGTATGTACATGCAACTAAGGGGCACATCCATATAGGCATGCTCACCTGTGCATGTGCGCACCTTTGCACAGGTGTCATGGGTGTCTAATCTGAATGGTTCAAATTATGCGGCATTCTATAAAACCCCAAGAGACCAATTTTCACCCTGATCTAGAATTTTGGTGGGCCATAGCAAAGAGAGATGCAAATCAAAGGAGGAAACAATTTTCTTTTTAATGGCCCACCAAATTTTAGATCAAAGAAGAAAAAGAGCCCTTTAGGTTTCATGGGGTGCTGCTTCACGTAGAGATGCACATCAAGTATGATGAGTTATTAAAAGGTTCCCACAAGTTCCTTATGAACTGGTGCGCGACTGAGCACCATGCTCACCTGTGCACCTACGCACCTTTTCACATGTGTCATGGGTGTCGACAAATTTTCACCCTGATTTAAAATTCCGATGGGTCATAACAAAGAGAAATGCAAATCAGTGGAGGAATCTGTTTTCATTTTTCATGGCCAACCAAAGTTTTGAATCAAAATAAAAATTGGGCTAGGAGGGTTTCATGAGGTGTTGCTTCACATGGACCGTTCAGATGACTCCTGATGTGGGTTTTATACGGAAGTGTAACATCCTGAATTTTCACTGTTTTAAATTTTTAAAAAATTCTTGAACTTTTTTATTAATTAACTTATATTATCTCTTACTGACCATTAGTACTCATTGTTAGCTTATACATGAGTGGTCCAGTCTGGTTACGATCAGACCGTGTGTAGGCCATCTAGTTAGATGATCTGTTTGTACTCGGCGACAGATTTTGCAAGTCGTGCAGCAGCTGAGGAAGGTCAGAAAATTATAAAAATTTAGTAAATCATATATCTCACTGGGCTTGTAGTCCATCGCAGACCACAGACTCATTGGACATCTAAAAGTTAATTATCCGAGCCATTCTAACAACACTTGTCAACTCACCCAAGGCCAGAGTTGAAATTTGACACTAGTAAATGAAAATGAGACTCCTGACTTTTCAGCCGTTGGATTTCTTCTAAATTTACGGTGAAGGTCTAATGTATTGTCTTACGTCCGTCCATAAAATCTGGGACCTGATCATGGCACGGTAACTATTGATCGCAAATTGGACCCGTACGACCCAACCCTATATTCGATCATTCCCAAATTTTGCATAGCCCTTCATTGGGCCATGAAGCACATATCCTATAAGTTTCATAGCCAGGGGGCCACTAGAACTGTTCCAATTTTCCAAACAAGCTCTACACCGCTCGTTGGTGGGCCACTAATTCCAAAACTATAGAATAATGTCCGCCTTACTGAGCTTGACGTCTATCCCGAGAGCCGAACCTGGGTGTTGTCCAGAACCGCTCAACTTGATTTAAAGGACGAGTGTATGAAAAGTGCAAATACCTTAAAGGAATGAACTGAAACTTAAGTGATTTAGGTCGTCCACTCTTATACAAAGTTGAAGATTTTGGACTGTCGGTTTATGACCAAACTTCTCACAGGGAGTAAAGATATTTTCCTACTCATATCCATATAGCCGCGGCCCCGATCGACCATCAGTGACCGTTAAACAAACTTCTAATCATATCTGTTGATTGACACATCCTAATGGCGGGCCGATCGTATCCATACGTAGATCATCATTAGGGCTAGCTAACCTACGGTGTATATCGACTTGTACACCCCTTAGTGGGCCCTAAAGCTTAGAAAGACCCTCTCATAGGTCTAGTATAGTGAAAACTTATCTCTTGGGGCCATTTATATCAAATCTTGCATTATAAAAGGGCCTCATTTGGGCACCCTCTCTCCCCATAAGATTTTGCTCTAGAGAAAAGAAAGAGGGAAAGAAAGAAAGAGAGAAGAGAGAATGGAGAAAGAAGAAGGAAGAAGAGAGGAAGAGAGAGTGAAGAAGGGAGAGAAAGTGGGTTGTAGTTGAAAGTGGGGCTAAGAGAAGTTGATCCATGTAACTCCTTCCTTCTTCCTAAAGAGATCTCACACTCACTACTCAAAAATCTGAATTTCAACCGATTGGAGAGGTAAGCACCTATTTCCTTGAGATCCCTTGTGTTGAGATAGATGTTGCATGTAATCCTAACATGCAAAGTTCATTTGACTCAGGATCTTTACGAATCCACCAGGAGTTTGGCAACCCTAGATCATTTTCTAGAACTCTCCAACGATCCATAGGTGCAGGCTATTGCTCTTAGGTGGCCTAATACTAATTCTATTATGAGTTTAATGATTTTGTTTGCTTGAATGTTATATTGAAAAATCTAGAAAATCCTATGAGGGGTATATTTGTTGGGATTGTATGTACTGCATGCTTAGCTCTTAAATTGGTGTTGATCTTGCCCTTTTCATGATATTATATATGGATGATAGTTTGCTCATGGTTGCTTGATTCTCTTCCCTCATATGTGGTACTTCATTGCGTGCATGATTTATTACCTTTGTGCGTATGGTTTCTTAAGATGGAGGAAGTGCTTAGCTTCCTCACAAACCCACACACTCACACACACTTTAATTCTTAATAATGTTTACTTATTTGTATGAGCATCCGTTTTGTATGATTGAGATGCATGAGAACATGTTATTGTTATGATAGTTGATAACTTAGTGTTGGCATGTTATGGATCACCCTTACACTCTTGGGTTGGTTCGAAACCTGAGGAGAGGTGATAGTCCCATCGGTAGGACTATGCTATGGCTAGACCCATGGGTTTGGGAGGGTGTGTTCGGGTGGCTATAGTTCGACTACATGGGTCTCTTGTGCCCGATGCTACTCGTCTCATGTTCGCCTGACTCGTGTGGTCTAACCCATTGTCGGACCAACCTTATTTGTTAACCCTGTTTGCTCACACATGTATGGAACCTGAAATACCTTACAACCGTAGTGGCCCACCAATAACTGATTGCAACTAGTCCACAACCTTGTGAGCCAAACATGGTGGAATGGAACACTGTATCCGAGCTGTTGGCCTACGCTGGGGTGTCGAGCCTCCCCGTAGTGACCATGAGCAATCCCTTTCTCTTGACACTCCTCATGTGCTCGAAGTCAGGGATGAGGAACCTGACGGGATCACAGACCGTAAGGTCTCGGCCTTACGCATTGGGGGTCTTGGCATCGCAACCAGTTTAGGGCATTGTTACGTAGAGTGTATATTAGATTTTTCAATCTACTGGATGACTGGACTTAACTAATGACTCGGCTAATACGATCATATTGCATCGTACTAGTCAGGGTGGCGACTCGGAAGTCGAGGTCCCTCTGAGGAAGTACTGACATACGCGATCGTTAGATGGAGTTGTTCGAGGGAGCGTTGTGGCGAGGGCATGCATCATATCATTCCGCACGCATGTATTTTAATAAGAGTTGCTAGGTGTTGATGATTGACTTCATTTCATTAAATTCATATTATAATTGATACCTGTTATAACTTAAGATTAATAGCACCCACTGAGTTTATCACTCACTCCCACTCTGAGACGGTGTTTTAAAACACCAACCAGACTCTTCAGTAGATGCAGGTGACGCAGGGTACGAGGAACATGGTGGCACGAGACTGGATGTGGAGGACCAGATATCCTATTTCTAGTTGATGGGTGGCTTGCTCTAATTTTACGCACGGACTTGAATTGCTAAGTAGGAGACTTGGTGAATCATTCTTTTAGACATACTTTGTTTATACTCTTGTTGGGCAACGCCTTGTGTGACCCATAGTTATAAATTTTCTTTTGGACTTATAAACATTTAACATTTTCCATTAAAGTAGACTAGTTGTGAATTGTAATTCATGTTTTAAGTAGTTCCATGTTGGGCATTTAATCTTGATTAACACAAAACAATAAAATTTAATATAAGTGACACCCAGGAACTTGGGAGTCGAGCGGGTGCACGACCCCCAATTTTCAGGGCGTTACAGGAAGCCTTTTGCACGAAGTTACTATGATGGAACGCTAGGTGGGGCCATCATGATGTTTGTGAGAAATCCAACATGTCCATCCGTTTTACGAGATCATTTTAGTACATTAAACTAAAGTGGATTCAAAATTCTAGTGTGTTGCATAATAGAAAATAATGGGGTTTCAGTGACTATCGTTGAAATATTCATTCGGCTATAAAAGCTACTTATCAAGCTACGTTTTATGTGATTTTACTTCATCTCATTAGGAATGACCTTATAAAAGTTTGGATGGCATATAAACATTAGGGTGGAGCCCATGAAGGTTTTAAAGATATTAAAGTCTTTCTCCAGTTTTTCATCTTGTATGACTGACTCAAGTATTGAATTTGCCATTTTTTATATCATATGTCCTAAAATGATCTTGCAAAATAGATGAATGGGGTGGATTTCTCACAAACATCACATTTGGTCCTCCAGAGACTGTCTTACGTAGAAAACCAACTATAAATTGATATAGAGTGTATGTTGCTTTGCCATTAGCAACTGGCTAATGGTCGGTGCTTTGTGGACCCTATCATGGTGTATGTCTCATCCATGCCATCCATCCATTTTTCCATATAATTTTATAGTACGAGCCCAAAACTAAGGTAGATTAAAATATCAAGTTGACCACACAGTGTTGATTGAACTATCACCACTAAAAACTTCTTAGGGATATAAAAGTTTTGGATGAGCTGATATTTGTTTTTTGGCTTCATCAAGGTCCGTATGACCTAATCTATAGGTTGGATGTCAAATAAACATTACAGTGGGCCATAGGCAGTTTTTAATGGTCAATGTTTAATCACTACTGTTTTCCCATAGTGTGGTCCGCCTGAGATTTTGATTTGCCTCATTTATGGGATAAATTATTAAAATGATGTGTAAAAATGAATGAATGGTTTGAATAAATACATGGATCATGGTGGGGCCCACATAGCACCGACCACTAACCACTTGGTTAGTGGCATCATCACTAGCGAAACCGTGAGTACACAACCGGATTGGACCAATTGAGTCCATGGATTTCCTGCAAAAGCCTTTCCTAATGAATTACTCCGGCAAGGATGCTGGTGGGGCCGACGTTAATGTTTGTGAGAAATCCACCTCGTTCATTTGTTTTTAGAGTTCAATTTAGACATAATACCAAAAATTAGGTGTATACAACACTCAAGTGGGCCACATGAGTGTAAATAGTGCACATTTAGTAAGCACCGTCGAAGCATTTTCATGGCCATACAAGTTGTGTATTAGGCTATATTTTTGGTGTTTTCACTTCATCCCATTAGGAATGACCTTATAAACTATTTAGATAGCATATAAACGTCAAGGTGGAGCCTAAGAAGCTTTCAATTGTAGCAATTACTTTTCCCAATTTTTCATCTTATGTGACCTAATTGAATTTCGTATCTACCTCATTTTCGGTCACATGTCCTAAACTGAGCTTTTAAAAAGGATGGACGGAATGGATTTATCAAATGCATTTCAGTGGCCCCCGCCCACCAGCCTTGCACGGAAACTTCTAGCAAAAGTCTTTAACACACCATCCTTGCACATAAACTTCCTCCATAAGGCTTTAGCAAGCGGACGCGAACTATGTACAACCCCCGCCCGTCCCTAGCTCTGAACTGGCAATTTTGTGGGTGGGCTCACCGTGATGTATTTGTACATTCAAGCTGTTTATTCCTTTTCTACGATTATTTCAAGGAATCATAACAAAAATGAAGCAAATCCAACGGTCAAATGGACTACACTATAGATGACTCTTACATTTAATGTTCTGTGCATTTTAATGCAACTAAGTTTATCATTCGGTATGGTCTACTTAATATTTTAAAATAATTTAAAAAAAAAAATTTGACAACTTCGATGTACATATACATCATGGTGGGCTATTCGAAGGTAGGGACGGGCGGTAGTAGTACGCAATCCGCGTCCTTTCCAAGAAATCCACGTCCCTAAGTCATGCTGTCACTCGTCTCGCAGCAACTTCAATGGACGCGGACTAGGTACAACCCCTGCTTGTTCCGAGCTCGGGACAGGCTGAATGCTGTACCAAAAATAAAGCATACTAAAGGATTAAATGGACCACACTGTGGGGACTTAATTCATACCATTGAAAAATTGTGAGAGACCATAAAAATTGTAAGAGACCATGGATATTATGGATCAGGATGATATTTATTTTTCCAATATGTGTATATGGCCATATCAATAGGTTGGATGGAAAATAAATTACACGGTCGACCCTACTAATGTTTAATGGTGAGCATCCTTAGCACTACTATTTCCTGTGGTGTGGTCCACTTAAGCATTTGATCTGTCTTATTTTTTATCCAGTCTTTTAAAATGAGATGAAAAAATGGATGGACCGTATGGATAAAAGTAATACATCACGGTGGCTCCTCAGTGGCCTGCGGGGCCTCCCTCTGTCCAAGCTCGTAACAGGCAGGGGTAGTACCTAATCCGCGCTTAGCTTCAACTGGGCAGCATGATGTGTTGGTCTTATCCACACTGTCCATCTATTTAAATATCTTTATGAATAGGTTGGATGACAAATAAATGTCACAATGGGGCCTAGAAAAATTAGAAAAATTTCAATGGTGAGAATCATTATCACCACTAGTTCCTGTGGTGTGGCCTACTTGTGCCTTGGATGGTTCATTTTAGGGCTTAACCCTAAAATGATAGGGAGCAATGAATGAATGGTGTGGATAAGACCCATACATCATCGTAGCCAGAGACAGGCGGGAGTAAGATGCAATCCGCGAGAATCCATTAGTAGCAGATTGCATACTGATAGTGATGTATGTGATAACAAGCTAACCTTAAATAAATAAATAAAAATAAAATAAATAGAGAGAAAGATTGCGTGCTGATAGCATATGCAGTGAGGTAGCCACTGAGAGTGATTTGTTAGCCCCACATGATATATATGTATTTTTATCAAAGTTGTTCATCTAGTTTTTCAAATTATCATTGATTACTAGCCCAAAAATGAAGGAGATTCAAATCGCAAGTAGACCACACCACAAGAAAATAGTGGTGATTTAATGCCCACCATTAAAAACTTTATAATGTTCACTGTAATATTTATTTGTTACCTAACTTGTTGATTAAGTCAGGCAAAACATGGATGAAGAGAAAATGAAAATATCATCTTAAACTAAAATTTTATGCCCCTAAGAAATTTTAATGATAAGTGTTTAATCACCATTCTTTCCTAAATGAGATTTAGATCTTACTCATTTTTGGAGCTCATGCCATAAAATGGTCTGAAAAATGAAAGAAACGAAAGAAAAGCATATTTTATGATGAATACTTCATGATGAGGCTACAAAGCACTGCAAGTAACCACCTTACTAGCCATAATTTGGATAGGCTTGGCACATACACGGGTTCCTATGAAAGCGTGTTCCAAGAAGCAGGCATGCTTAGATGCTATTTGGGGCCAACTGTGATATTTGTTAGAAATTCACTTAGCTTATTTGTCTTGTGAAATCATTTTAAGACATGCAAGAAAACGAAGTATATTCAAAATTATCTTAGGACAATTCAACCATTGAAAATCAGAACCCCACTGTACCTGGACCTAAGCCAAAGTCAAAATTCATGATAATCTCAACCATAGAAGATTCCTATCAAAATATGACCATAGATTGCTTATTTTTACCCATTCATTTGATAGCAACAACTTGAATGGTTGGGATTGTTTGATTTTCTTTTGATGTTGTATTTCATGTCAGTGGGCCCACTGTTTAGACGGTGAGATGAAGACTCATGTAAATCACGGGTCATCCTTTTGGAAAATGGAAGAAAACTGTCAAAACAGGCTGGG
Source organism: Magnolia kwangsiensis (assembly GCA_037074715.1). Taxonomy (NCBI): domain Eukaryota; kingdom Viridiplantae; phylum Streptophyta; class Magnoliopsida; order Magnoliales; family Magnoliaceae; genus Magnolia; species Magnolia kwangsiensis. The sequence goes on along the minus strand of CM073575.1, from coordinate 32,134,387 downwards.
GCAGTTGAAGACGCTGACTCCTTTGAGAAGAATTTCCGCGATGCAAAAGCAAATAAACAAATACATAAATCGCATCTCCTGCCGCCCTCTTGCTATCGCTGTCTGCGGAAGCGGATTGCTTACCGTACCGAGTAAATTTTATGGGACCTAAATTCATTCATGAATTTTATCTATTCTGTCTATCAATTTTATCAGATAATTTTAAATTTTCATACCAAAAATGAATCATATAGGACAATCAACTGGACCACACTATAGGAAATAGTATTAATTAAATGTTTACCATTGAAATGTTCTTGGGATAACCAAAGTTTTAGAGCAATCTTATATTTTATTTATCACTTCATCCGTGTTTTTGCGATCTTACGTACAGGTTGGATGGAAAATAAACATTAGTGGGGCTTAGAAAGGTTTCAACGGTGGAAATCAATACTTACACTGTTTCCTGTGATATGGTCCACTTGAGTTTTTGATATGATTGAATTTTCGTCTCAACTCTTATAATGATCTTTAAAAACGTATGTACGGTGCGGATAAACCGAATTAATTCAATGTAGGCCCGATGTAGTTTACTCAGTACCATAAGAGCGTGCCAAGTAACTCAGTAGGAATCTGATTTCGTGGTCTTCGTACACGGTTGATACCTGGGCTTGCGTTCCACCCCCGCCGTCTCCAGCTGGGAACGGCCAGGAGCTTTGAGTGGTCACTGTAATGTATGGGTCTTATCCACACCGTCTATCAACTTTTCCTTGTTTTTTATGATATAAACCCAAAAACCATTCATATACAAGGGTCAAGTGGACCACACTATAGGAAGCAGCGGTGATAATGATTCTCACCGTTGAAACTTTTCAAGGTCCCGCCGTGATGTTTATTTGCCATCTAAACTATTCATAAAGTTACCTAGATATCTAGATATGGACGAAGAGAAAACACAAATATCAGCTCCATCCAAAACTTCTTTCACCCTCGAGAACTTTTCAAGGGTAAGATTTTAATCCTCGTTGTGTAGTACACGTAAGCCAGCCTCAATTTTGAGATTATACCCTTAAATGATGGAAAAAATTGGATGGCCAGCATCGATAAGACCCATACATAAAGGTGGCCACTCAAACCTACTCCCCATTCGCAGCTGGGGACGGGCGGGGTTAAGACGCAATCCACGTCCTAGGCACGCATCAAAGGTTATACACCCGGCCTCTATAAACTAAAAATCAAACCGTCCAAAGTCTATATACGTCATCGGATAAACAGTCCCAACCGCTGATTCATGGATGCTTATGCAATGAATTGAGGCTGTTGGAAAATTAAGTGAATCAATCTAATAGTTAGGCAATCTAAATTGGAGCTTTTTTGGACGGTCTATTTCTAGTTAGCAATATCTTACGTGTATAATTCCACAGCCATGTGTATAAACTGTCACACTCTGCTAGAGTATCAAATTTTATTTTATTTTCAAATTTCATTGCAAGCGTGGATGCGTTAATAGAATCTTGATGCATCAAAGTGTAGAAATTGGGACCGTTGATATCATGAGAACTGCTGTGGATAGGGGATTCACTGGATATATCTCCAAGTTGATGAAAAGAATCATAGTAAAAAAGGAATCTGAAGATTCTACAGATTTGATTTTCCAACTTTGAAGAGTTTTGGTTATGCCCCATCTGCAGTGGCTCCCATAAGATCAACGGTTTGGATCAAAGCGTCACGAGCCACGATTGCACGCGAAACAGATGTATTGGGAGACATTTTTTCAGACCAAACTGAAAAGCGTAAAACCGTATGGACGCGAATTAGCCACTGAACCAGCCAGTAGCTAGACTTGTTACTGCAGTGACGTCACCAGGTTCTGAGGGGCCCATTATGCGTGTTTGTTATATCCACACCGTCCATCTATTTGGAGAGATCATTTTCTGGCATGGACCAAAGAATAAAGCAGATCCAAAGCTCAAGTGGACCTACCACAGAAAACAGTGGAGATTAAACACTTACCATTAAAAACTTCTCAGGGGCATAGAAGCTTTCGATGAATCCTACATTCGTGTTTTCCCTTCTTCCATGTCTATGTTAACTTATGAACAGGTTGAATCTCAAATAAATATCACGATGAGCCCTAGGAATATTTCAACCGTGGACGTCACTGTCCACAATGTTTTCTGTGGTGGGGTCCACTTTAGATTTAGATCACCCTCATTCTTTGTCTCTTTCCCCATAATGATTTCTCCAAATGGATGGATGGTGTGGATACAATAAATACATCATGGCAGGCCCCATGGAACTTGGTGACATCAACTAATCCGCGTCCAAGCCGTATGGTCAGCCAAGTTCAAGATTAAATGATATAAAAATTGCATTACATGTAATTAATATTATTATTGGACGTTATGTCACGCCCCAAACTTGGAAACCGGGCTCACAAAATTTTCGATCGCCGAATCCGGCGCCGACAGCCTCCATAGAACCCCATTCTCGGCTCCTAGCGCCCATTCGCCAGGTTCCGATCCTGGGATATTACGAGGAGGATTTTCAACGTCAGTTTGATTCGTAATAAGCATAACCAAAGGCATAATCCACAAATAACAACGAAGAACTCCATTACATTTCCACTATAATAAAAAACTTTACAAGTACAATGAACAAAAAGGGAAATACAATATTAAAGAACAAAAACTCCAAAACGATCTGCAACGTGCTCCAACCTCAGCGTTGCTGCGAGCCAACGTCACTTGCACGCAACGGTCGTACATAAGCTTATAGAAAGCTTAGAGGGTGGTGAAAGTGTGTGCGCAAGGTAGTAATATGAACATGTAATGTCAGAGTAATGCGGAATATGCAGATGGATCCATAATATCATGAGCCGTACCAAGGCTATGCGATGCAAGACATGAATGGTATCGGCCATCCCAAGCCATGCAATGTACAATGTAACTCAAGTATATAGATCCTCATCTATGTCCACACATCAATACAGCTCAAATATGAGATATCACCAGGGTCTAGTACACTCTAAACTAGATTGCCGCCACATCGCGCGCAATAAGGTAAGTGAAAGAGACCTCACTATCCGTCTGCCAATATCGGGCGCGACTCGTCGATAGCGGACCATTTCTCGAGCTGGTCAAACTCAGCTTAGCATTGCCCCCTACTCTCGGGCCGGTAAGGCCGCACCCCCTTCCAACCGACCACGACATAGTGGAGAGCGCAACCGTCTGGTAATCGGCACTCAACGCTCATCTACTCACTCGGTCTAGACGTTGGAGCAACCTCTTGGTACCATAATGGTTTAGGAACTTTCACCCAGGGATATCTATAGCACCCCATGTAGAACGAGATTTTCGGTATCTAATCTTGCCAACCACGATCTGTCTGTGGAGGCTACGGCCCCGATGTCGCTAGGGCGTACAATAACCATGTCACACAAATGCAAAATGCATGAATCACGTTATCCAGTCATGCAACCAATCCTGCACATATCGTGCGCTCATGTAGGGCAACACCACCTAATCGGGGTCCCATAAACAATTTGCCCGAAGGCATATGCTATGATCAGTCACTCTTATATCAAGCATACATATGATGCGTATGATCATGAGTCATGGAACTATACTAAACATGCAATAATGAAATGAACTATCCTTACAATGCAGATGGGCCTGGATGGCCTATACACAATAAGTACGGGTCTAACAATGGACCCTAAGGAGAGTCGTAATATGGACATCCAACCAACATTACACTCGCAATGTGGACGTCAAACCAACATTGCTCCCAAGGCACGATCTTTGTAAACATCGCTACATAACCCGTGTTGGGATCACAAATTGCAATGAACCTTAGGTACACTCCATTGGACCTTAAATAAATCAAATGGGCCTTGTCATATGGGCCTTTTATTCTTCAATTGAGCCACATGAATGGGCCACACCAATGGGCCTTATGTGCATTGCAATGGGTCATAACCCGTGGGCCTTAAACTACATCAATTGGCTCTCGACTCATGGGCCTTAGACTACATCAATCGGGCCTAAATCATATGCCTTATATAGATCAAGTGGGCCTAAACCCATAGGCCTTAACTAAATCAAATGGGCCTAATCCCGAGGGCCTTTGAATACTTCCGAATGGGCCCAATCTCATGGGCCTTAGAATGCTTCAAAATGGGCCCAATCCCATGGGCCTTTTATAAATCAAAGGGGGCCTAACTCATGGGCTTTTTATAATTCAAATGGGCCTAAACCTATAGGCCTTTTACAAATCAAATGGGCCTAACCCATAGGCCTTTTACAAATTAAATGGGCCTAACCCATAGGCCTTTTACAAATCAAATGGGCCTAACCCATAACCCTTTTTACAAATCAAGTGGATGGACGGTCTAGATGACCTTTGAAAAGAAAATAAACATCATGATGGGGTCTATGGAGAATGGCCCCATCATGGAATGATCATGATGATCCTAGTGGGCCATCGGCCACCTCTTAGGGTCCCAAGTGAGATCCAAACCATTGATCGGTTGGCCTCACTTAGTCCATCTCAAAAATATGAAAATCTAGTATGATCAAGCACCCACCGTCCGATCTTCTTGCTCCTATGGGTTCCTTAGCTCCTTAGCTTGGATTTCAACGGAGGAGATGGGGAATGGAAGGTTAGGATGGAGAGATCATGGAGTAGGGAAGGTGGGCCACACTTAGAATTTTAGGAGTGCTTTGGAGAGCTCTCATACGTATGGAGCTTGGGATTTTTTTGAGTTTGAAATGAGAAAGAGAAAGAGAGAGTTATAAAGGGGGAGAGAGAGAGAGAGAGAGAGAGAGAGAGAGAGAGAGAGAGAGAGAGAGAGAGAGAGAGAAAGAAGTGATGGATGTGGTGGTGATGGGTGTGTAAGACCTTTTTGACTTTTGAGGCCTTTTGTGTAAGAGAGGTATGGGCATGGAAGACTTTTGTGGCTTGCTTGGGAAAAGGGGTGAAAGTGATGTGTACTTGACATGTACTTGATATGTGATGGATTGATGGATGATTGATTGATGGGATTGATATGACACATCGTAGAGATTCCCTTGAGTTTCGCAACGCGCGACGTTTCCTCGCACCGAACGTCGGCCTACAACTCTCGACCAGGGTATCGCCTCGGCGAGCGAGTCGCATCATTGGAACCGCGGCGACGACGCGGTCGCTATGGTATTAGTCTTAGGTTGAGTCGACTCGGGTTGACGGCGAAAGAATCAGGGTCGCGCGTGACTATCGGTTAAGGGTCGAAGGTTGCCGGAATTCGACCGGTAAGACCGCGGAAGTCTATGGAATGGTACGGACTAAGATACAAGTCTTACAGCTCTCCCCTCTTTATAAAAATTTCGTCCTTGAAATGTACACAATCATAACAAGTAGGCATAACTCATGAAGAAGAAGAGACATAACATCACTATATAAATCCAGAGATCGCATACAAAACATATCACATGGTCAACCATCAAAGAGATGAGGATAACGCTCTCGAATCTCAGCCTCACGCTCCCAAGAAGCCTCCTTTACAGTATGGTGACCCCACTGCACCTTCACCAAAGGAATGACCTTGGTTCTGAGGATCTGCTCCTTCTGATCAAGGATACGGACTGGCTGCTCAATGTAAGAAGCGTCCTCACGAACCTCCAACGGCTGCCAATCAATAACGGGAACTATGTCTGACCCACACTTCCTCAACATGGAGACGTGAAAAATGTCGTGGACGCTAGACAACTGTGCTGGCAAGGCAAGCCGATAGGTCACGGCGCCAACGTGCCCAGTGATCTCAAAAGGTCCTATGAATCTCGGGGCAAACTTGCCCTTTCGCTCCAAATCGAAGTACGCCCTTCATGGGCGAGACCTTGAGATACACATGGTCCCCTACCTCAAACTTTAAGGGACGACGCCGACGATCAGTAAAACTCTTCTGTCGGCTCTGAGCTGTGCACATCCTCTGCCTGATGATGTCAATAGCATCTGAAGTCTCCTGCACAAGCTCGGGACCTAGGAGACGACACTCTCCAACCTCGGTCCAGTAACTCGGTGATCTGCATGGTCTGCCATATAGTGCCTCAAAAGGAGCCATGCCAATGGTCGCCTGATAGCTGTTATTGTACGCGAACTCAGTCAATCGCAGATGCTCATCCCTGCTACCCTCGAAGTCAATCGCGCAGGCCCGAAGCATATCCTCAAGGATCTGGTTGACCCTCTCGGTCTGGCCATGGGTCTGCGGATGGTACGCGGTGCTGAGCTGCAAATTAGTCCCCATCGCTATCTGAAAGCTCCCCCAAAACTGAGACGTGAACCTCGAGTCTCGGTAAAAAACGATCGAGACTGGAACGCCATGCAGTCTCACGATCTCCTCAATGAATAATCTCGCAAGCCGGTCCATAGACCAAGTCGCACGCATCGCAAGGAAATGTGCCGACTTCGTCAGACGATACACAACAACCCAAATGGCATCATGACCTCGCTGAGTCCTCGGCAAACCTATAATGAAATCAGTTGACACGTGCTCCCACTTCCACATCGGGACACTCAATGGCTGCAATAGACCAGGAGGTCTCTGATGATCGGCCTTAACACGCTGGCACGTGTCACACTTGGCCACAAAACTGGCGATCTGGCGCTTCATCCCCGCCCAAAAATACTGTTGCCTCATATCACGGTACATCTTCGTCGAGCCCGAGTAGATAGAAAACTGCGATCGATGTGCCTCGGTCATAAAATCTCTGCGTAACTCTGGAATATCCGGGACACATAATCGGCCTCTGAAGAGAAGTTCACCGTTTGTACCAATCTGTCAATCTGCCTGACTCTCAGATGCCGCCTTAGCCATATAACTCTGCAACGACTCATCAGCCTGCTGAGCCTCGATCACCCTAGTGACAAGAGAGGGTTGAATCGACAAGCTCAATAACTGCACGATAGAAGACTGCAGGCCGAACTCAAAATCATACGCTGCGATATCCTCAAGCATCCGTCACTCCTGGATCATCATATGCGCCACTAGGCCTCATAGCTGATGGCTGAGGGCATCTGCCACTACGTTCGCCTTACCCGGGTGGTACTGGAGATCGAAATCATAGTCCTTTAGAAGCTCCATCCAGCGCCTCTGTTTCATATTCAACTCAGACTGCGAGAAGAGGTACTTCAAGCTCTTATGATCAGAGAAGAGCTTGAACCTAATCCCATAAAGATAGTGCCTCCACACCTTCAGTGCGAAGACAACTGCAGCCAACTCTAAGCCATGCGTAGGATAGTTCAGCTCATGGACCTTGAGCTGATAAGATGCAAAGGCCACTGGTCTCCCGTGCTGCATCAGGACAACACCCAAACCGATATGCAGTGAATATAATAAATCCGTCACTCCCAGAGGGAAGAGTGAGGACAGGAGTGGACGTCAGACGGTCCTTCAACTCTGTAAATGCTCGCTCGCAGGCGTCACTCCAAATAAACTCTGCGCCCTTTCGAGTCAACCTGGTCAGCGGGGCTGCAATACGAGAAAAACCCTCAATGAAACGTCGGTAATAGCCCGCTAAACTAAGAAAACTACGGATCTCTATCGCAGTCGTGGGCTGGTCCCACTGACGCACTGCCTCGACCTTCGAGGGGTCCACTGCGACACCCTCCCTCGTCACCACGTGACCGAGAAACTTTACCTCCTCCTACCAGAACTCGCACTTCTTCAGCTTCGCATACAGGTGGTGTGCGCGGAGGGTCTGCAAAGTAATTCTAAATGCTGCTCGTGCTCCTCACGGGTCCTCGAATAGATCAGAATGTTATCGATGAAGACTACAACAAACTGATCCAGATATGGGCGGAAGACCTCGTTCATCAGCTGCATAAAGACCGCAGGTGCATTAGTCAGTCCGAAGGACATGACCTGAAACTCAAAATGACCGTAACGCGTCCTGAATGCTGTCTTCAGAATGTCCTCATCTCGGACCCGAATCTGATGATAACCGGAACGCAGGTCAATCTTCGAGAAGAACTGTATACCCTGCAGCTGGTCGAACAAATCATCAATCCTAGGGAGCAGGTACTTGTTTTTTATCGTGACTTTGTTGAGCTCACGGTAGTCAACGCAGAGCCTCAACGAACCATCCTTCTTCTTCACGAAGAGTACCAGCGCTCCCCATGGCGAACTACTCGGACGGATAAAGCCTAACTCACGTAACTCGTCCAACTGCTTCTGCAGTTTCTGTAACTCCAACGGTGCCATACGATACGGGGCCTTCGAAATAGGCACGGTACCGGGCACGAGATCAATCTGAAACTCCTTGAGTCGACGAGGCAGTAATCCCGAAATCTGCTGGAACACATCGGAAAAATCACATACTATGGGCAAATAGTCGATGCAAGCGGCAACAGACTCCTCTATGGCGCAAGATATCAAATAAGACAACCGCTTTCCTCTAGGCTCAGCAACGAACTGGAACTGTGGCACGCCGGGTATACAGAATGTGACGGTCCTCGCGGTGCAGTCCAATATAGCATAGTACTCGGTGAGTCAATCCATGCCCAGGATGACGTCGAACTCAGACATCGGTAATACAAACAAATCGGCAGGTAGAAAGGTATCCCCAATTAGAACGGGGCAAGACGAGCAAAATCGGCCCAACACTGCAGTCCTCCCTAAGGGAGTCGATACTGATAGACTCTCACCAGAAGACTCCAACGGTAATCCAGTTGATCGACAGAAGCTCTCGGCCACAAAAGAGTGCGATGCACCGGAATCAAACAGCACACGTGCAATGCATGCAGAAACTGGAAGTATACCCTTAACAACTCCTCCAGAAGACTGAGGGTCCTGCTGAGTCGCATAAAACCTAGCGTGAGCCGGCTGGAGAGGTGCTTGTCCCCTCTGAGCGTGCGGCTGCTGCTGCTGGGGTCGCTGAGGCTGCCGAAACTGCTGCCTCTGTTGCTGCGGCCTCTAAGGCTGGTGCTGATGTTGTTGCTGAGGTAACCTCTGTGGTGGGGGCTGCTATCGCTGCTGCTGTGGGGGTCTCTGTTGCTACGGTGGAGGCTGCTGTGGAGCCCTCTACTGCTGTAGACCTCTCTGCTGCTGCTAGGGGCTTGGACACTCCCATGAACGGTGTCCCGTCGCACCGCACCTAAAGAAAGTGCCGGTGAACTGCCTCTGAGGTGGTGGTGGAGGTGCTGCTGGTGCTCGGAAGGCTGGGCGACCTGTACACCTCTGTTGCTGTGGTCGACGCTGCTGAGAGTCACTAGGAGGAGCCTGCCTCTTTCGGTCTCTCCTCTGACCGCGATCAGACTGAGAACCGGCCCAATCTGTCTCAAAAATCTAGGCCTTCCGCACCACCTCCTCAAAGGTCGGAAGCTCATGGCCAATAACATGGCTGCGAAGACCGTAACGCAAGTCGTCCTTGAATCGTCGGGCCCTCCGCCCCTCATCATCAACAAGGTAAGGGGCAAATCTGGACAGTGCTACGAAGCGAGCCGCGTACTGGGCCACAGTCATATCGCCCTGCACCAGGGCCTTGAACTCCAACGCTCGCTGTCGTCGGACGTGATCAGGGAAGTACTGTTGGTCAAACCGATCTACGAAATCCTCCCAGGTCCACACAAAATCGGCGCCCGCTGCTCAGGAAACTGATGCCCACCAGTGTTCAGCCTCACCGTGGAGAAGAAATACGGCTAATCGAACTCGTCGCTCAGTCGTACATCCCATATTCTCAAATACCTTCTCCACATCGGCGCGCCATCTCTCCGCTACCGTCGGGTCCGGCTCACCCTGGAAATGCGGGGGATCGAGCCGTCGAAACTCACGTAGGAGAACACTAGCACGATCCTGCTCTGCCTGTGCTGGCGAAACAACTGGCTGCCTGCCCTGCCCAAGGAGTGCAGCTGTCATAACCTGTAACACTACTCCAACTGAGAGGCACTCACGGATACGGTCGGCTCCGCACCGGTCTCTGGTGGAGGAGTGGGATACTCAGGATGGGCAGTAGGAATCTCTGGTGGAGGAGCAGGATACTTAGGAACAGGCATCGTAGGTGGTAATGTGGGAGCCACAGGTGGTGGAGCGAGATCCTCAGGTGGTGGTGCTGGAGTCGATCGGGTAACTCTCCCACGCGTCATGTCCTACAGGAAAGAGCGAAGGCGCCTATCAACTTCAAAACTCTCGAAGGCACGCACGTTAAGGGTCTGTAACGGAAGGTCGCTAAGCTATCCGAACTTCGAAACTTAGTCATTCCACACTCATAGCAAATATGTAATGTTGTTCTCAGTTATTCCCAAGTTATGCTCTGATACCAACTTCTGTCACGCCCCAAACTTGGAAATCGGGCTCATAAAATTCTCGATCGCCGAATCCGGCACCGACAGCCTCCGTAGAACTCCATTCTCGGCTCCTAGCACCCATTCGCCAGGTTCCGATCCTGGGATGCTACGAGGAGGATTTTCAACGTCAGTTTAATTCGTAATAAGCATAACCAAAGGCATAACCCACAAATAACAACCAAGAACTCCATTACATTTTCACTATAATAAAAAACTTTACAAGTATAATGAGCAAAAAGGGAAATACAATGGTAAAGAATAAAAACTCCAAAACGATCTGCAACGTGCTCCAACCTCAGCGCTGCTGCGAGCCAACGTCACCTGCACGCAACGGTCGTACATAAGCTTATAGAAAGCTTAGAGGGTGGTGAAAGTGTGTGCGCAATGTAGTAATATGAACATGTAATGTCAGAGTAATGCGGAATATGCAGATGGATCCATAATATCATGAGCCGTACCAAGGCTATGCGATGCAAGACATGAATGGTATCGGCCATCCCAAGCCATGCGATGTACAATGTAACTCAAGTATATACATCCTCATCTATGTTCACACATCAATACAGCTCAAATATGGGATATCACCGGGGTCTAGTACACTCTAAACTAGATTGCCGCCACATCGCGCGCAATAAGGTAAGTGAAAGAGACCTCACTATCCGTCTGCCAATATCGGGCGCGACTCGTCGATAGCGGACCATTCCTCGAGCTGGTCAAACTCAGCCTAGCATTACCCTCTACTCTCTGGCCGGTAAGGCCGCACCCCCTTCCAACCGACCATGACACAGTAGAGAGCGCAACCATCTGGTAATCGACACTCAACGCTCATCTACTCACTCGGTTTAGACGTTGGAGCAACCTCTTGGTACCATAAGGGTTTAGGGACTTTCACCCAGGGATATCTATAGCACCCCATGTAGAACGAGATTTTTGGTATCAAATCCTGCCAACCACGATCTGTCTGTGGAGGCTACGGCCCCGATGTCGCTAGGGCGTACAATAACCATGTCACACAAATGCAAAATGCATAAATCACGCTATCCAGTCATGCAACCAATCCTGCACATATCGTGCGCTCATGTAGGGCAACACCGCCTAATCGGGGTCCCATAAATAATCTGCCCGAAGGCATATGCTATGATCAGTCACTCTCATATCAAGCATACATATGATGCATATGATCATGAGTCATGGAACTATACTAAACATGCAATAATGATATGAACTATCCTTACAATGCAGATGGGCCTGGACGGCCTATACACAATAAGTACGGGTCTAACAATAGACCCTAAGGAGAGTTGTAATGTGGACATCCAACCAACATTACACTCGCAATGTGGACGTCAAACTAACATTGCTCCCAAGGCACGATCTTTGTAAACATCGATACATAAACCGTGTTGGGATCACACATTGCAATGAACCTTAGGTATACTCCATTGGACCTTAAATAAATTAAATGGGCCTTGTCATATGGGCCTTTTATTCTTCAATTGAGCCACATGAATGGGCCACACCAATGGGCCTTATGTGCATTGCAATGGGTCATAACCCGTGGGCCTTAAACTACATCAATTGGCTCTCGACTCATGGGCCTTAGACTACATCAATCGGGCCTAAATCATATGCCTTATATAGATCAAGTGGGCCTAAACCCATAGGCCTTAACTAAATCAAATGGGCCTAATCCCGAGGGCCTTGAAATACTTCCGAATGGGCCCAATCTCATGGGCCTTAGAATGCTTCAAAATGGGCCCAATCCCATGGGCTTTTTATAAATCAAAGGAGGCCTAACTCATGGGCTTTTTATAATTCAAATGGGCCTAAACCCATAGGCCTTTTGTAAATCAAATGGGCCTAACCCATAGGCCTTTTACAAATCAAATGGGCCTAACCCATAGCCCTTTTTACAAATCAAGTGGATCGACGGTCTGGATGCATCACATGCATCATGGCGGGTCCCACTGCCGCTGGACAGTGGGGATAACATAAGCATCACGGAGGGCTCCACCGTCCGCTGGACAGTGGAGATAATACAATGTCAAGGTGGGCGCCACCGTCCACTGGACGGTGGACTTAAAACACATACATCATTGTGGGTCCCATGTGGGGCCCACTGTAATATTTATTTGGCATCCAACCCGTTGATAAGGCCAAACAGACATGGTTGAAAGAAAAATACAAATTTCAGCTTGATTCAAAACTTCTGTGGGCCCCAGAATTTGTCTCAATGGTAGATGTTCATTCACACTGTTTCCTGTGATGTGGGCCACTGGAGCGTTGGATCAGGTTGATCTTTGGAGGGGGCCTACTTGAGGAGGGGACCCACCTCATGAACGGCGTGGATCAGACATATACATCATGTGGGGCCCACGGCAGCAGCCGTGGGTGGCTGTATGACCGCCCGCCCGCTGACGCTGCACGCAGCAGCGTGCAGTTGCTGCTCTGCTATCAGAGAGGAGGCAGCGCCTCTTGCAAACAATCAGGGAAAACCGTTTTTCTGGGGTTTTCATCGTGTGGGGTCCGCATCATGAGATTCCACTCCGTCCATTAGTTTTCCTGGCTCAAGACAAGCCCAAAGAGTCTAGAGTTTGAATTTTTTTGATGATTAGAAAATGAAATAAAATAAGAAAAGTATCCTTGAAAGGTAATGATGCATTCTTCGATGCTACGGCCCACCAGATCTTCCAACCAGCCCCATCACTTGGCTCAACGCCTAAAACGGGATGATTTAGAAGATGGACAGCTTGGATTAGAACTATACATCAAGGTGAGGCGTAAGCAAGTGGACCACCCCAAAAGTTCCCTTTTTCTTTTTTTTTTTGTACAGGGACGTCCAGCGTCGACGGTTTGGCCTTTTAGAAAAATACATTATGGTGGGCCTATTGAAGTGGGCCACCACTGATGGATGATGGGGGTACAACATGCAAGGTGGGCCCCACTTGAAGGACACTTGGACAAAATAAATACCTCAAGGTGGGGTCCATTCAAGTGGCCACACAAACACAATATATATAAAAAAAAGAAAAGAAAATGAAGTAGAGAAAGTGAGATAGAGAGTGGGACACGCTTGTGATGGAGGGACCCCGACATTATGGGCCCTCCCTTACAATGAATCATACATCAAGTGGGCCTTAAAGCATGTGGGACCACCGAAATCTAAAATCAACGGTGGAGATCCTTTCCCCACCAACATGGACGGTCTAGATGACCTTTGAAAAGAAAATAAACATCATGATGGGGTCCATGGAGAATGGCCCCATCATGGAATGATCATGATGATCCTAGTGGGCCATCGGCCACCTCTTAGGGTCTCAAGTGAGATCCAAACCATTGATCGGTTGGCCTTACTTGGCCCATCTCAAAAACATGAAAATCTAGTATGATCAAGCACCCACCGTCCGATCTTCTTGCTCCTATGGGCTCCTTAGCTCCTTAGCTTGGATTTCAATGGAGGAGATGAGGAATGAAAGGTTAGGATGGGGAGATCATGGGGTAGGGAAGGTGGGTCACACTTAGAATTTTGGGAGTGCTTGGGAGAGCTCTCATACGTATGGAGCTTGGGATTTTTTTGAGTTTGAAATGAGAAAGAGAAAGAGAGAGTTGTAAAGGGGGAGAGAGAGAGAGAGAGAGAGAGAGAGAGAGAGAGAGAGAGAGAGAGAGATGGATGGAGTGATGGATGTGGTGGTGATGGGTGTATAAGACCTTTTTGACTTTTGAGGCCTTTTGTGTAAGAGAGGTATGGCCATGGAAGACTTTTGTGGCTTGCTTGGGAAAAGGGGTGAAAGTGATGTGTACTTGACATGTACTTGACATGTGATGGATTGATGGATGATTGATTGATGGGATTGATGTGATTGATGTGACACATCATAGAGATTCCCTTAAGTTTCGCAACGCGCGACGTTTCCTCGCACCGAACGTCGGCCTACAACTCTCGACCAGGGTATCGCCTCGGCGCGTGAGTCGCGTCATTGGAACCGCGGCGACGGCGCGATCGCTATGGTATTGGTCTTGGGTTGAGTCGACTCGGGTTGACGGCGAAAGAATCAGGGTCACGCGTGACTATTGGTTAAGGGTCGAAGGTTGCCAGAATTCGACCGGTAAGACCGCGGAAGTCTATGGAATGGTACGGATTAAGATACGGGTCTTACACGTTACATGTCTGGAAATATCAAGCTATATATAAATATATATATATATATATATATATATATATATATATATATATATATATATATATATATATATATATATATATATATATATATATATATATATAAATATAAGTATGCTCACCTGCGCGCACACACCTTTACACATGTGTCATGAGTGTATAATCCGATCTAAACCCCAGGAGACTAATTTTCACCCTGATTTAAAACTCTGGTAGGCTATAACAAAGAGATGTAAACCAAGGGAAGAAATAATTTTCTTTTTTCATGTCCCACCAAATTTTGGATCAAAGTAAAAATTGGGCCCTAAAGGTTTCATGGAGTGTTGCTTCACGTGGAGATGCACATCAAGTATGATGAGTTCTCAGAAGGTTCCCACAAATTCCTTATGAAGTGGTGCGCAGCAGAACATCTGACTATATATATATATATATATATATATATTCATGCTCACCTGTGCACCTATGCACTTTCGCACATATGTCATAGGCGTCTAATCCGAATGGTCCATGTGATGTGGAATCCTATAAAACCCTAGGGGATAAATTTTCACCCTGATCTAAAATTCTGGTGGGCCATAGTAAAGAGAAATGCAAATTAAGGGAGGAATTTGTTTTCATTTTTCTTGGCCAACCAAAGTTTTGGATCAAAGTAGAAGTTGGGCTAGAGGGGTTGCATGAGGTGCTGCTTCACGTAGACCATTCGGATTTTGGAGTCACATCACGTTTAATGAATTCTAGAAAAAAGTTTGCATGAGTTCCATGAGAACTAGTATGCCGCTGAGCATTCAAATATATATATATATATATATATATATATATATATATATATATATATATATAGAGAGAGAGAGAGAGAGAGAGAGAGAGAGAGAGAGAGAGAGAGAGAGAGAGAGAGAGAGAGAGAGGCATGCTCATGTATGTGTGGTTCTCGCACGTCATTACATGCGAACCTTGATGTCAATTGTAAGATCTAACGTATGGTTTAAATTAGGTGTGAGTTTTGAGAGTGAGTTTCCGTCACGCTTACGTCAAGACAATCTCTTACTCACACGCCTCCTGACGCGGGTTTTATTCGAAAGCCTTTTGCACAAAGTTATTGCGATGGAATGTTAGGTGGGGCCACCATGATGTTTGTGAGAAATCCAACATGTTCATCCGTTTTACGCGATCATTTTAGTACATTAGACCAAAACTAGTGTGAATTCAAAACTCTAGTGTGCTACACAATAGAAAACAATGAGGTTTCAATGACTACCGTTTAAACTTTCATTCGGCTATAAAAGCTACTTATTAGGCTACGTTTTATGTGATTTTACTTCATCCTATTAGAAATGACCTCAAAAACAGTTTGGATGACATATAAACATTAGGGTGGAGCCCAAGAAGGTTTTAGTGATATTAAAATCTTTTCTCAATTTTTTATCTTGTATGGCCCACTCAAGTTTTGAATCTGCCATATTTTTAGTTGTATGTCCTAAGATGATCTTACAAAACAGATGAATGGGGTGAATTTCTTACAAACATCATGGTTGGTTCCAAATAGCATCCTATCACACCTTTCGGAGACGGGCTTACCTAGAAAACTGGCTATAAATTGAAACAAATTGGCTACTCTCCTGCCAGTAGCAGATGGCTAATGGTCGGTGATTTGTGGACCCCAACATGGTATATGTGTCTCATCCATGCCATCCATCATTTTTCCATATAATTTTATGGTTGAACCCAAAACTGAGGTAGATTAAAATATCAAGTGGGCCACATAGTGTTGATTGAACTATCACCATTAAAAACATCTTAGGGACATAAAAGTTTTGGATAAGTTGATATTTGTTTTTTGGCTTCAACAAGGTCTGTTTGACCTTATCTATAGGTTGGATGTCAAATAAACATTACAGTGGGCCATAGGAGGATTTTAATGGTAGACATTTAATCACTACTGTTTTCTCATGGTGTGGTCCACCTGAGATTTTGATCTGCCTCATTTATAAGATAAATTATTAAAATGATGTGTAAAAATGAATGAATGGTTTGAATAAACACATAGATCATGGCGGGGCCCGCGTAGCACCAACCACTAGCCACCTAGTTAGTGGCACCATTACTGGCCAAACTGTGAGTGCACGACCGGATTGGACGAATTCAGTCCGTGAATTTCCTGCAAAAGCCTTTCCCAATGAGTTATATGCAAGGATGCTAGGTGGGGCCCACCTTAATGTTTGTGAAAAATCCACCTCGTCCACTTGTTTTTGAAGCTCAATTTAGGACATAGGACCAAAAATTAGATATATACAACACTCAAGTGGGCCACATGAGAGGAAATAGTGGACTATAAGCACTGTTGAAGCATTCTTATGGCCATACAAGTTTTGTATTAGGCTATATTTTTTATGTTTTCGGTTCGTCTCATTAGGAATGACCTTCTAAACTATTTAGATAGCATATAAACATCAAGGTGGAGCTGGGTGCATACTCTTGCTTGGGTGGTAGACTCCTAGGAGTACCCATTGGTGGTGAAATTCCGGTGTGTGGGGTGTGTGCGCGTGTGTAAAAAAGAAAAAAAGGTGAAGCCTGGGAAGCTTTCAACGGTAACGATCGATTTCTTTCTTCAAATTTTCTTCTCATGTGACCCACTTGAATTTTGTATCCACATACATTTCAAAGCCCCCACGGTGTGCGTGTGTGGGGTGTGTGGGGTAGACTCCCTGGAGTTTCAACACCAGGTCAAGGGTTCGAGTACCCATGGTGGTGAAATCCCCGGTGTGCGTGTGTGGGGTGTGTGCGCGTGGCGTGAGTGTGTGTGCGTGTGTTAAAAAAAAAAAGAAAAAAAAAGCCCCCAAGGCTCTCAAGTGGACCACGTAGTGGGGATTAAACTCTCACCATTGAAAACTTCTTGGTTCCCACGGAAGTTTTGGATGAAGCTGATATTTGTGTTTTCTATCCATTCAAGCCTACATATCTTTATGAATAGGTTGGATGACATATAAACGTTACGGTGGGCCTTAGAAAAATTTCAATGGTGAGAATCATTATCACTGCTAGCTCTTGTGGTGTGGTCTACTTGAGCCTTGGATGGTTCATTTTTAGGCTTAACCCCTCAAATGATACAGAACAATGGATGGACGGTGTGGATAAGACCCATACATCATGTTGGACACTCATAGCTGTTGCCCGTTCCCAGCCTAATCCAGCGGTAGCAGATTGCGTACTGAATAGTGTTTGAATAGTGTTGCGTGTACTAACAAGACCTTGAATAAAATAAAATAAAATAAAAAGAGAGGAGAAATTTCCAACTGTACGACCATTATATGTCCCATTCCCTAGACAAAGCCCACCCCATTTTACTTTCCAAGAATACTCCCCAGGTGTACGAACACCTTCCCAAAGGTCAAAAATGCCCCTACTTTTTCCTTCAAGCGGTTCGGCCACTGCTCGAAGACAAGCGCTGACGCTCATCGAACTCCGAGTTATACGAACGGTTCAAAAGAGATCAACGTTACATGGGCCCCACAGTTATGTATTTATAATATCCACAACGTTCATCCATATTTCGAGATCATTTCAGAGCATTATCCCCAAAAAAAAAAAAATCATATCCCAAGATCAACTGGACCACACCACAAAGAGCAGCAGAAAATTAATTTTCACCGTTGAAACTTTTGTTAGGCCCACCATAACATTTATTTTCCATCCAATCCATTCATGACGTCACAAAGATCTGGATGAATAGGAAAAATAAATTTCGTAATGATTCAAAACTTCCGTGACCCCTGAAAGGGTTTCAACGGTAGTCGTTCAAAGTAAAATGGCAATGTCATTTGCTATGGTTAGACCTATGGCTACGGATTATAATCGTAGCCATAAATAGCATAATCCGTAACAATAGGGTCCATCTGGGGTGGGTGCGCTGAACTAGCGGCCCCCCGGGCCACTTGCTGGCCTGTCTGGTGCGGCCACGCTGATCTGGTGGGGCCACGCCCATAGGGTGGTCCTTATGGCTACGGATAATAACCGTAGTTAAATCCGTAGCAATAAGTTCTTTATTATTTTTGTGGTTTTTTTTTTTTTTTTTTTTGGTACATAGAGAACTTTATTCTACTTATAATTTGCTCTAACACATATTTATATAAATATGTATATATAAGCATATAATTTTTTTTTTTCTCTTTTTTTTCCATTTCTTTCTTTATTCATTTAACAAGAATATCTTCTAAACTAAAATTAGTTACTTGATGTACCCCATATGATTTTGGGGTAGGAGAAGTTACTTTAACCAACCAATCTGGTTATTTTTCAAGATTTCATCATCTCGATGATCGAAAATCCATTTCATTCACTTAGCGGTCAATTTCGTTCATTTCATTTGCATGCATTTCACGGTCATTTCGCTTCAATTCATGATCACTTCATGCATTTTATGGTCATCCGAAACATTTTCGTGTTGATTCACGGTCATTTTGAGGCATTTCACGGTCAAACTCCTTCACTTCACATTCATTGGCATGCATTTCATGGTCATTTCGCTTCAATTCATGATCACTTTCATGCATTTCATGGTCATCTGAAACATTTTCGTGTTGATTCACGGTCATTTTGAGGCATTTCACGGTCAAACTCCTTCACTTCACGGTTATGTGCATGCATTTCACGGTCATTTGGCTTCAATTCATGATCACTTCCATGCATTTCACGGTCATCCGAAACAATTTTGTGTTGATTCACGGTTATTTCGAGGCATTTCATGGTCAAACTCCTTCACTTCAAGGTCATTTACATGCATTTCATGGTCGATTCGCTTCAATTCATGATCACTTCTATGCATTTCATGGTCATCCGAAACAATTCCGTATTGATTCACGGCCATTTCGAGGCATTTCACAGTCAAACTCCTTCACTTCACGGTCATTTGCATGCATTTCACGGTCATTTCACTTCAATTCATGATCACTTCTATGCATTTCACGGTCATTCGAAACATTTCTGTGTTGATTCACGGTCATTTCGAGGCATTTCACAGTCAAACTCCTTCACTGCACGGTCATTTGCATGCATTTCACGGTCAATTCACTTCAATTCATGATCACTTCCATGCATTTCACAGTCATCCAAAACAATTTCGTTTTGATTCACGGTCATTTGGAGGCATTTCACAGTCAAACTCCTTCACTTTATGGTCATTTGCATGCATTTCACAGTCATTTCGCTTCAATTCATGATTACTTCCATGCATTTCACGGTCATCCGAAATAATTCAGTGTTGATTCACGGTCATTTCAAGGCATTTCACGGTCAAACTCCTTCACTTTACGGTCATTTGCATGCATTTCACGGTCATCCGAAACAATTTCGTGTTGATTCACGGTCATTTCGAGGCATTTCACAGTCAAACTCCTTCACTTCACGGTCATTTGCATGCATTTCATAGCCATTTTGCTTCAATTCATCATCACTTTCATGCATTTCACGGTCATCCGAAACAATTCCGTATTGATTCACGGTCATTTCGAGGCATTTCACGGTCAAACTCCTTCACTTCACGGTCATTTGCATGCATTTCACGGTGATTTCGCTTCAATTCATAATCACTTTCATGCATTTCATAGTCATCCGAAACAATTTCGTGTTGATTCACGGTCATTTTGAGGTATTTCACGGTCAAACTCCACTTCATGGTCATTTGCATGCATTTCACGGTCGTCCGAAACAATTCTGTGTTGATTCACGGTCATTTTAAGGCATTTCACGGTCAAACTCCTTCACTCCACGGTCATTTGCATGCATTTCACGGTCATTTCAGCGCATTTCGCGGTCCAATCGCTTCACTTCATGGTCATTTCCATGCATTTTACGGTCATTCCCGACAATTTCGTGTTGATTCACGGTCATTTTTCTAAACCTTAACTTACACCCTAACCTAAACTTATACTTATAACCTAAACCTATTGTCAAATTTCAAAACCTATAACTTAAACCTAAACCTAAACATTAACATAAACCTATAACCTATAGCAAATGACCTTAACCTACACCCTAACCTTAACCTATTCTCAAATCCTAAAGGTTATAGGTTTTGGTTTAGGTTATAGGTTATAGGTTTAGGTTTAGGTTTTAGGATTTGAGAATAGGTTCGGGTTTAGGTTATAAGTTTTGGTTTCGATTTAGGTTATAGGTTGACGGTTTAAGTTAAGGTTTAGGTTTAGGTTATAGGTTATTGGATTTGAGAATGGGTTTGGGTTTAGGTTATAGGTTTTGGTTTAGGTTATAGGTTTTGGAATTTGAGAATGGGTTCGGGTTTAGGCTATAGGTTTTGGTTTTGGTTTAGGTTATAGGTTTTGGGATTTGGGAATGGGTTCGGGTTTAGGTTATAAGTATAGGTTTAGGTTAGGTTATAGGTTAAGGTTTAGGGATTTGAGTTTAGGTTTAGGCTAAGGTTTAGGTTTAGGGAATTGAGTTTAGGTTATAGGTTTAGGGAAATGTTAGGTTTAAGTTATAGGTTTTGAGATTTGAGAATAGTTTTAGATTATAAGTATAAGTTTAGGTTAGGTTATATGTTAAGGTTTAGGGATTTGAGTTTAAGTTATAGGATTAGGTTTAGGTTTAGGTTTAGGGATTTGAGTTTAGGTTATAGGCTTAGGTTTAGGTTTTAGGTTTTACGTTTAGGTTTAGGTTTGGGTTTGGGTTTTGGGATTTGAAAATGGGTTCGGGTTTAGGTTATAGGTTTTGGTTTCGGTTTAGGTTATAGGTTTTGGGATTTGATAATGGGTTCGGGTTTAGGTTATAGGTTTTAGTTTTGGTTTAGGTTATACATTTTGATTTAAGTTATAGGTAAATGGTTTAGGTTTAGGTTATAGGTTTTTGGATTTGAGAATGGGTTCGGGTTTAGGCTTCGAAATGATCCATTTTTTATTTTTATTTTTTTGGATAATGCTCCGAAATGATCTAGAAATATGGATGAACGTTGAGGATATAATAAATACATAGCTGAGGGGCCCAATCTTAAACCCAAACTTAAACCTAAACTTGAAAATCTAAACTTAAACCCAATCCCGAACCTGAACCCGATTTTCTAAACCTAAACCATAACCCATTCTTAAATCCGAAAACCTATAACCTAAACCAAAACCAAAACCAAAACCTGAACCCATTATCAAATCCCAAAACCTATAACCTAAACCAAAACTAAAACCTATAACCTAAACCCGAACCCATTCTCAAATCCCAAAACCTCTAACTTAAACCTAAACCTTAACCTAAACCAAAACCTATAACCTAAACCAAAACCAAAACCTACAACCTAACCCGATCCCATTCTCAAATCTCAAAACCTATAACCTAAACCAAAATCAAAACCTTAACCTAAACCTATAACCTATAACCTAAACCAAAACCAAAACCTATAACCTAAACCCGAACCCATTCTCAAATCCCAAAACCTATAACCTAAACCTAAACCAAAACCTTAACCAAAACCTATAACCTATAACCTAAACCAAAACCTATAACCTAAACTTAAACCTTAACCTAAACCAAAACTTTAACCTAAACCGGAACCAAAACCTATAACCTAAACCCGAACCCATTCTCAAATCTCAAAACCTATAACCTAAA
Organism: Magnolia kwangsiensis; assembly: GCA_037074715.1. Lineage (NCBI taxonomy): Eukaryota > Viridiplantae > Streptophyta > Magnoliopsida > Magnoliales > Magnoliaceae > Magnolia > Magnolia kwangsiensis. The sequence goes on along the minus strand of CM073575.1, from coordinate 32,112,303 downwards.
CCTAAACCAAAACCTTAACCTAAACCTATAACCTATAACCTAAACCAAAACCTATAACTTAAACCCGAACCCATTCTCAAATCCCAAAACCTATAACTTAAACCTAAACCAAAATCTATAACCTAAACCAAAACCTATAACCTAAACCAAAACCAAAACCTATAGCCTAAACCCGAACCCATTCTAAAATCCCAAAACCTATAACCTAAACTAAAACCTATAACCTAAACTAAAACCAAAACATATAGCCTAAACCCGAACCCATTCTCAAATCCAAAACCTATAACCTAAACCCGAACCCATTCTCAAATCTCAAAACTTATAACCTAAACCAAAACCTATAACCTAAACTAAAACAAAAACCTATAGTCTAAACCCAAACCCATTCTCAAATCCAAAAACCTATAACCTAAACCTAAACCTTAACCTAAACCGTTAACCTATAAACTAACCCGAAACCAAAACTTATAACCTAAACTCGAACCCATTCTCAAATCCTAAAACCTAAACCTAAACCTTAACCTAAACCTATAACCTATAACCTAAACCAAAACCTATAACCAAAACCAAAACCAAAACCTATAACCTAAACCAGAACCCATTCTCAAATCCCAAAACCTATAACCTAAACCAAAACCTATAACCTAAACTAAAACCAAAACTCATAGCCTAAACCCGAACCCATTCTCAAAACCAAAACCTATAACCAAAACCTGAACCCATTCTCAAATCCCAAAACCTATAACCTAAACTAAAACCTATAACCTAAACTAAAACCAAAACCTATAGCCTAAACCCGAACCCATTCTCAAATCCCAAAACTTATAACCTAAACCTAAACCTTAACCTAAACTGTTAACTTATAACCTAAACCGAAATCAAAACTTATAACTTAAACCCGAACCCATTCTCAAATCCTAAAACCTAAACCTAAACCTTAACCTAAACCTATAACCTATAACCTAAACAAAAACCTATAACCTAAACCAAAACCAAAACCTATAACCTAAACCCGAACCCATTCTCAAATCCCAAAACCTATAACTTAAACCAAAACCAAAAACTATAGCCTAAACCCGAACCCATTCTCAAATTCAAAAACCTAAACTTAAACCTAAACCTTAACCTAAACCATTAACCTATAACCTAAACCGAAACCAAAACCTATAACTTAAACCTAAACCCATTCTCAAATCCCAAAACTTAAACCGTGAAATGAACACGGAATCGTAAGGAATGATCGTGAAATGCATGGAAATGACGGTGAAGTGAAGTGAAATGATCACGAAGTGCGTGGAAATGGCTGTGAAGTGAAGTGAATTGACCGTGAAGTGCGTTGAATGGACCGTGAATGAACACGGAATCACAAGGAATGACCGTGAAATGTATAGAAATGATGGTGAAGTTAAGTGAATTGACCGCGAAGTGCTTGGAAATGGTTGTGAAGTGAAGTGAATTGACCGTGAAGTGCGTCAAATTGATCGTGAATGAATACGAAATCACTGGGAATGACCATAAAATGCATGGAAATGATGGTGAAGTGAAGTGAAATGACCGCGAAGTGAAGTGAAGTGAATTGACCGTGAATGAACACGGAATCACTATGAATGATCGTGAAATGCATGGAAATGACGGTGAAGTGAAGTGCAATGACTGCGAAGTGCGTGGAAATGGTCGTGAAGTGAAGTGAATTGACCGTGAAGTGCATCAAATTGACCGTGAATGAACACGGAATCGCTAGGAATGACCGTGAAATGCATGGAAATGACGGTGAAGTGAAGTGAATTGACCGCAAAGTGCATGGAAATGGTCGTGAAGTGAAGTGAATTGACCGTGAAGTGCGTCGAATTGACCCTGAATGAACACGGAATCGCTAGGAATGACTGTAAAATGCAAGGAAATGACGGTGAAGTGAAGTGAAATGACTGCGAAGTGCATGGAAATGGTCGTGAAGTGAAGTGAATTGACCGTGAAGTGCGTCGAATTGACCGTGAATGAACACGGAATCGCTAGGAATGACCGTGAAATGCATGGAAATGATGGTGAAGTGAAGTGAAATGACCGCGAAGTACGTGGAAATGGCCGTGAAGTGAAGTGAATTGATCGTGAAGTGCGTTGAATTGACCATGAATGAACATGAAATTGCTAGGAATAATCGTGAAATGCATGAAAATGATGAAGTGAAGTGAATTGACTGCGAAGTGCGTGGAAATGGCCGTGAAGTGAAGTGAATTGACCGTGAAGTGCATTAAATTGACCGTGAATGAACACGGAATCACTAGGAATGACCGTGAAATGCATGGATATGACGGTGAAGTGAAGTGAAATGATTGCGAAGTGCGTGAAAATGGCCGTGAAGTGAAGTGAATTGACCATGAAGTGCATCGAATTGACTGTGAATGAACACGAAATCCCTAAGAATGACCATGAAATGCATGGAAATGACGATGAAGTGAAAAGAATTGACCGCGAAGTGCGTAGAAATGGCCGTGAAGTGAAATGAATTGACTGTGAAGTGCGTCGAAGTAACCGTGAATGAACACGGAATCGCTAGCAATGACCGTGAAATGCATGTAAATGATGGTGAAGTGAAGTGAAATGACCGCGAAATGCGTGGAAATGGCCGTGAAGTGAAGTGAATTGACCGTGAAGTGCGTCAAATTGACCGTGAATGAACACGGAATCGCTAGGAATGACCGTGAAATGCATAGAAATGACGGTGAAGTGAAGTGAAATGACTGCGAAGTGCATGGAAATGGCCGTGAAGTGAAGTGAATTAACCGTGAAGTGCATCGAATTGACCGTGAATCAACATAGAATTGCTGGGAATGACCATGAAATGCATGAAAATAACGGTGAAGTGAAGTGAATTGACCGCGAAGTGCATGAAAATGGCAGTGAAGTGAAGTGAATTGACCATGAAGTGTATTTTTAACCATCGACCTGATGGAATCTCAGAAAATTACTATGTTAGTTGGATAAATTAGCTTCTCCTACCCCAAAATCATATACGGTACGTTATGTAACTCATTCTAGTTTAGGAGATATGCTTGTTAAATAAATAGACAAAGAAATGAATTAAGAGATAGAAAAATATTTTTATATACTTATATATATACATATTTACATAATTATGTATTTGAGAAAAATGTAAGGGAGAAAAAGTTCTCCCCATTAAAAAAAAATAAAAAAAATAAAAAAATCATAAAAAAATATAAAAAATAATAAAGAACCTATTGATACGGATTTTAGCTACGGTTATTATCCGTAGCCATAGGGACCACCCAATGGGTGTGGCCCTTCCAGATCGGGGTGGCTGCGCCGGACAGGCTAGCAAGTGATGCGGGGGGCAGCTAGTTCGGCATGTCCTCCCCGGAGGGATCCTATTGCTACGGATTATGGTATCTATGGCTACGGTTATAATCCGTAGCCATAGGTCTGACTATAGCAAATGACATTGCCATTCTGCTTTGAACATCTACCGTTGAAACCCTTTCAGGGATCATGGAAGTTTTGGATCATTATGAAATTTGTTTTTCCTATTCATCAAGGTCTTTGTGACCTTATGAATAGATTTGATGGAAAATAAATGTTATGGTGGGCCCTACAAAAGTTTCAACTGTGAAAATCAATTTTTTGCTGCTCTTTGTGGTGTGGTCCAGTTGATCTTTGGATATGTTTTTTTTTTTTTTTAGATAATGCTCCGAAATGATGTCAAAATATGGATGAACGTTGCGGATATAATAAATACATAACTGATGGGCCCATGTAATGTTGATCTCCTTTGAACCGTTCGTACAACTGGGAGATCGAGGAGTGTCAACGTTTGAAGGAAAAAGCAGGGGCATTTTTGACCTTTTGCAAAGCATCCGTACACCCGGGAAGTATTATTGGAAAGTAAAATGGGGTGGGCTTCGTCTCGGTAATGAGCCATATAGTGGTCGTACAGTTGGAAATTTCTCAAAAGAGAGATTGCGTATTGAATCTACTGATAGCATACGCAGTGAGGTAGCTACTGAGAGTGATCTGTTAGCCCCACATGATATATATGTATTTTTATCAGAGTCGTTCATTTAGTTTTTCAAACTATTATCGATTAGAGGCCCAAAAATGAGGTAGATTAAAATCCCGAGTAGACCACACCACAAGAAAATTGTGGTGATTGAATGCCCACCATTAAAAACTGTATAAGGCTCATTGTAATGTTTATTTGTTATCTAACCTGCTGGTTAAGTCGCGCAGACCTGGATGAAGAGAAAATGAAAATATCATCTTAATCTAAAATTTTGTGGCTTGTAAGAAATTTTAATGGTAAGTGTTTATTCGTCATTCTTTCCTATGGTGTGGTCCATATGAGATTAGGATCTTACTCATTTTTGGAGCTCGGGCCATAAATTACTCTGAAACATGGATGAAAGGCATAAATAGGATGCATACATCATGATGGGGGCCACAAAGCACTACCAATAACCACCTCACTTCCGACAACTTGGAGGGAGGCTTGACACGCAAGGGTTCCTACGAAAGAAGTTGCAAGAAGCAGGCGTTCTTGGGTGCTAGTTGGGGCCAATTGTGATGTTTGTGAGAAATTCATCTTGTTTATTTGTTTTGTGAGATCATCTTAAGACCTAAGATGAAAAATGAGGTATATTAAAAATTGAGATACATTCATAATTTAATTAGACCATATAAGCGGAAACCATGAATGGAATGCCCACGGTCTAAATTGTTTGGCTTGGTATGGCCCATGTAAATCACACAATGGTCTAAAATTTGATCACTATGCATATATTTTCATAAGGCAACTAATGGTTGGAGTAGATTTCATCTAAAAGTTACTATGGGCCCTGCAAAAATTCAACAGTAGGCATATCCTTCTCTTAGTGTTTCTCTTGGTTTGGTCCACTTGAATCATGAATCTATCTGTTTGGACCTACCATTAAATTATTATATAAAAAAAAATTAATGGCCGGAGTGGATTTTACCAACACATCATGGTAGAGGTCACTCCAAGCCTACTGACTCCCATTACATTATCTTCATGCGCGCAAAGGTCCCCTACCGTACGAGCGACCATTCCTCTCTTTCTCTCTGGAAATGGTTCTATGTAAGGTTGAGTTGTGTGGGACCCACCATGATGTGTGTGGAACATCTATCCCATCAGTCAAATGCACCATTCCAAGGTGGGCCTCAGGCTTAAAAATCAAGTCAATTCATGACTTTTGTGGGCCACACCACAAACAAAAGTTGAAAGGAATTATCCTCCCGTTAAAACATTCATAATCATTTGTTGGGCCCATCGAGATGTGGTTCACAAATCCAGCCCATTCATTATGTGTGTTGTACTTGGATGAGGGGTTAGACCAAGTTTCATATTCATCTAAATTTTATGTGGAACTTACCATGTACTTTTATATGTTTTATGCATGTCTTCACGTGATTTTAGATGGTATGACTCCCCATGGTTTAGTGTACCGTTGATTTTTTGGATATACCATAATTTAAAAGGGACCCATCAAATGCCCTGTTACTGTTTGACATGCATCACGATGGTGACACACAGCTTAACCCCATGGAAAGTTACTTCAATATATATATATATATATATATATATATATATATATATATATATATATATATATATATATATATATATATATATATATATATATATATAGGGAAAAGGTACTATGCGCTAAACCTCATGAGTCCATCCCATGAGGTCGAGCTATGTGGGCCCCACCGTGATGCGTTTCGAACATCTACCCCATTAGTCAGATGCACCATTCAATTGTGGGTCTAGGTCTCAAAAATCAAGTCAATCCGTGACTTGTGTAGGCCACACCACATACAGAAGTGGAGCGGGGCCCTGCACCATTGAACCATTCATAATCATTTTTTGGGCCCACCAAGACGTGTTTTGCAAATCCAGCCCATCCATTATGTGTGTCCTACTTGGATGAGGGTTCCGACCAAGTTTTAGCAGCATTCAAAACTCAGGTGGGTCCCACCAAGTTCTTTTATATGTTTTAACGGTGTCTTTGCGTGATTTTAGATGGTATGACCGACCTGAGTTCCATATATGGCTGTTTTTTAGGATATCCCACAATTTAAAGGGTACTCATCAAATGCACGGTGTTGATGGTTGACACACATCACGGTGGGGCCCACACAGCTCGACCTCACGGGAGCTTATCGTGAGGTCGAGTGCGCGCGCGCACACACACAGTATATATATATATATATATATATATATATATATATATATATATATATATATATATATATATATATATATATATATATATGGGAAAAGGTACTATGCGCTCGAGTGCATGTCGACCATCAACACCGTGCATTTGATGGTTCTCCTTTAAATAATGGGATATCCCAAAAATTAGCCGTATACGGAACTCAGGTGGGCCATACCATCTAAAATCATGTGAAGACACCGTTAAAACATATAAAAGCACTTGGTGGGGCCCACCTGAGTTTTGAATGCTGTTGAAACTTGGTCGGAACCCTTATCCAAGTGGGACACACATAATGGATGGGCTGGATTTGCAAAACACGTCTCGGTGGGCCCAAAAAATGATTATGAATGTTTCAATGGTGCACGGCCCCTCTCCACTTCTGTAAGTGGTGTGGCCCACACAAGTCATGGATTGACTTGATTTTTGAGACCTAGGCCCACGATGAAATGGTGCATTAAAACATTCATAATCATTTTTGGGGCCCACAAAAGATGTGGTTTGCAAATCCAGCTCATCCATTATGTGTGTCCCACTTGTATGAGGGTTCAGACCAAGTTTAAGCAGCATTTAAAACTCAAGTGGGCCTCTCGAAGTGCTTTTATATGTTTTAACGTTGTTTCACATGATTTTATATGGTATGGCCCACTTGAGTTCCGTATACCCCTGTTTTTTGGGATATCCAATAATTTAAAGGGTACCCATCAAATGCACGGTGTTGATGGTCAACACACATCACGGTGGGGCCCACACAGTTCGACCTCACGGGAGCTTATCGTGAGGTCGAGCGCATAGTACCTTCCCCATCATGGTAGAGGTCACTCCAAGCCTACTTACTCCCATTACATTATCTTCATGCGCGCAAAGGTCCCCTACCGTACGAGCGACCATTCCTCTCTTTCTCTCTGGAAATGGTTCTATGTAAGGTTGAGTTGTGTGGGATCCACCATGATGTGTGTAGAACATCTATCCCATCAGTCAAATGCACCATTCCAAGGTGGGCCTCAGGCTTAAAAATCAAGTCAATTCATGACTTTTGTGGGCCACACCACATACAAAAGTTGAGAGGAATTATCCTCCCATTAAAACATTCATAATCATTTGTTGGGCCCATCGAGATGTGGTTCACAAATCCAGCCCATTCATTATGTGTGTTGTACTTGGATGAGGGGTTAGACCAAGTTTCATATTCATCTAAATTTTATGTGGAACTTACCACGTACTTTTATATGTTTTATGCATGTCTTCACGTGATTTTAGATGGTATGACTCCCCATGGTTTAGTGTACCGTTGATTTTTAGGATATACCATAATTTAAAAGGGACCCATCAAATGCCCTGTTACTGTTTGACATGCATCACGATGGTGACACACAGCTTAACCCCATGGAAAGTTACTTCAATATATATATATATATATATATATATATATATATATATATATATATATATATAGGGAAAAGGTACTATGCGCTAAACCTCATGAGTCCATCCCATGAGGTCGAGCTATGTGGGCCCCACCGTGATGCGTTTCGAACATCTACCCCATTAGTCAGATGCACCATTCCATTGTGGGTCTAGGTCTCAAAAATCAAGTCAATCCGTGACTTGTGTAGGCCACACCACATATAGAAGTGGAGCGGGGCCCTGCACCATTGAAACATTCATAATCATTTTTTGGGCCCACCGAGACGTGTTTTGCAAATCCAGCCCATCCATTATGTGTGTCCTACTTGGATGAGGGTTCCGACCAAGTTTTAGCAGCATTCAAAACTCAGGTGGGTCCCACCAAGTTCTTTTATATGTTTTAACGGTGTCTTTGCGTGATTTTAGATGGTATGACCGACCTGAGTTCCATATATGGCTGTTTTTTAGGATATCCCACAATTTAAAGGGTACTCATCAAATGCACGGTGTTGATGGTTGACACACATCACGGTGGGGCCCACACAGCTCGACCTCACGGGAGCTTATCGTGAGGTCGAGTGCGCGCGCACACACACACAGTATATATATATATATATATATATATATATATATATATGGGAAAAGGTACTATGCGCTCGAGTGCATGTCGACCATCAACACCGTGCATTTGATGGTTCTCCTTTAAATAATGGGATATCCCAAAAATTAGCCGTATACGGAACTCAGGTGGGCCATACCATCTAAAATCATGTGAAGACACCGTTAAAACATATAAAAGCACTTGGTGGGGCCCACCTGAGTTTTGAATGCTGTTGAAACTTGGTCGGAACCCTTATCCAAGTGGGACACACATAATGGATGGGCTGGATTTGCAAAACACGTCTCGGTGGGCCCAAAAAATGATTATGAATGTTTCAATGGTGCACGGCCCCTCTCCACTTCTGTAAGTGGTGTGGCCCACACAAGTCATGGATTGACTTGATTTTTGAGACCTAGGCCCACGATGAAATGGTGCATTAAAACATTCATAATCATTTTTGGGGCCCACAAAAGATGTGGTTTGCAAATCCAGCTCATCCATTATGTGTGTCCCACTTGTATGAGGGTTCAGACCAAGTTTAAGCAGCATTTAAAACTCAAGTGGGCCTCTCGAAGTGCTTTTATATGTTTTAACGTTGTTTCACATGATTTTATATGGTATGGCCCACTTGAGTTCCGTATACCCCTGTTTTTTGGGATATCCAATAATTTAAAGGGTACCCATCAAATGCACGGTGTTGATGGTCAACACACATCACGGTGGGGCCCACACAGTTCGACCTCACGGGAGCTTATCGTGAGGTCGAGCGCATAGTACCTTCCCCATCATGGTAGAGGTCACTCCAAGCCTACTTACTCCCATTACATTATCTTCATGCGCGCAAAGGTCCCCTACCGTACGAGCGACCATTCCTCTCTTTCTCTCTGGAAATGGTTCTATGTAAGGTTGAGTTGTGTGGGACCCACCATGATGTGTGTAGAACATCTATCCCATCAGTCAAATGCACCATTCCAAGGTGGGCCTCAGGCTTAAAAATCAAGTCAATTCATGACTTTTGTGGGCCACACCACATACAAAAGTTGAGAGGAATTATCCTCCCATTAAAACATTCATAATCATTTGTTGGGCCCATCGAGATGTGGTTCACAAATCCAGCCCATTCATTATGTGTGTTGTACTTGGATGAGGGGTTAGACCAAGTTTCATATTCATCTAAATTTTATGTGGAACTTACCACGTACTTTTATATGTTTTATGCATGTCTTCACGTGATTTTAGATGGTATGACTCCCCATGGTTTAGTGTACCGTTGATTTTTAGGATATACCATAATTTAAAAGGGACCCATCAAATGCCCTGTTACTGTTTGACATGCATCACGATGGTGACACACAGCTTAACCCCATGGAAAGTTACTTCAATATATATATATATATATATATATATATATATATATATATATATATATATATATATATATATATATATATATATATATATATAGGGAAAAGGTACTATGCGCTAAACCTCATGAGTCCATCCCATGAGGTCGAGCTATGTGGGCCCCACCGTGATGCGTTTCGAACATCTACCCCATTAGTCAGATGCACCATTCCATTGTGGGTCTAGGTCTCAAAAATCAAGTCAATCCGTGACTTGTGTAGGCCACACCACATACAGAAGTGGAGCGGGGCCCTGCACCATTGAAACATTCATAATCATTTTTTGGGCCCACCGAGACGTGTTCTGCAAATCCAGCCCATCCATTATGTGTGTCCTACTTGGATGAGGGTTCCGACCAAGTTTTAGCAGCATTCAAAACTCAGGTGGGTCCCACCAAGTTCTTTTATATGTTTTAACGGTGTCTTTGCGTGATTTTAGATGGTATGACCGACCTGAGTTCCATATATGGCTGTTTTTTAGGATATCCCACAATTTAAAGGGTACTCATCAAATGCACGGTGTTGATGGTTGACACACATCACGGTGGGGCCCACACAGCTCGACCTCACGGGAGCTTATCGTGAGGTCGAGTGCGCGCGCGCACACACACAGTATATATATATATATATATGGGAAAAGGTACTATGCGCTCGAGTGCATGTCGACCATCAACACCGTGCATTTGATGGTTCTCCTTTAAATAATGGGATATCCCAAAAATTAGCCGTATACGGAACTCAGGTGGGCCATACCATCTAAAATCATGTGAAGACACCGTTAAAACATATAAAAGCACTTGGTGGGGCCCACCTGAGTTTTGAATGCTGTTGAAACTTGGTCGGAACCCTTATCCAAGTGGGACACACATAATGGATGGGCTGGATTTGCAAAACACGTCTCGGTGGGCCTAAAAAATGATTATGAATGTTTCAATGGTGCACGGCCCCTCTCCACTTCTGTAAGTGGTGTGGCCCACACAAGTCATGGATTGACTTGATTTTTGAGACCTAGGCCCACGATGAAATGGTGCATTAAAACATTCATAATCATTTTTGGGGCCCACAAAAGATGTGGTTTGCAAATCCAGCTCATCCATTATGTGTGTCCCACTTGTGTGAGGGTTCAGACCAAGTTTAAGCAGCATTTAAAACTCAAGTGGGCCTCACGAAGTGCTTTTATATGTTTTAACGGTGTTTCACATGATTTTAGATGGTATGGCCCACTTGAGTTCCGTATACCCCTGATTTTTGGGATATCCCATAATTTAAAGGGTACCCATCAAATGCACGGTGTTGATGGTCAACACACATCACGGTGGGGCCCACACAGCTCGACCTCACGGGAGCTTATCGTGAGGTCGAGCGCATAGTACCTTCCCCATCATGGTAGAGGTCACTCCAAGCCTACTTACTCCCATTACATTATCTTCATGCGCGCAAAGGTCCCCTACCGTACGAGCGACCATTCCTCTCTTTCTCTCTGGAAATGGTTCTATGTAAGGTTGAGTTGTGTGGGACCCACCATGATGTGTGTAGAACATCTATCCCATCAGTCAAATGCACCATTCCAAGGTGGGCCTCAGGCTTAAAAATCAAGTCAATTCATGACTTTTGTGGGCCACACCACATACAAAAGTTGAGAGGAATTATCCTCCCATTAAAACATTCATAATCATTTGTTGGGCCCATCGAGATGTGGTTCACAAATCCAGCCCATTCATTATGTGTGTTGTACTTGGATGAGGGGTTAGACCAAGTTTCATATTCATCTAAATTTTATGTGGAACTTACCACGTACTTTTATATGTTTTATGCATGTCTTCACGTGATTTTAGATGGTATGACTCCCCATGGTTTAGTGTACCGTTGATTTTTAGGATATACAATAATTTAAAAGGGACCCATCAAATGCCCTGTTACTGTTTGACATGCATCACGATGGTGACACACAGCTTAACCCCATGGAAAGTTACTTCAATATATATATATATATATATATATATATATATATATATATATATATATATATATATATATATATATAGGGAAAAGGTACTATGCGCTAAACCTCATGAGTCCATCCCATGAGGTCGAGCTATGTGGGCCCCACCGTGATGCGTTTCGAACATCTACCCCATTAGTCAGATGCACCATTCCATTGTGGGTCTAGGTCTCAAAAATCAAGTCAATCCGTGACTTGTGTAGGCCACACCACATACAGAAGTGGAGCGGGGCCCTGCACCATTGAAACATTCATAATCATTTTTTGGGCCCACCGAGACGTGTTTTGCAAATCCAGCCCATCCATTATGTGTGTCCTACTTGGATGAGGGTTCCGACCAAGTTTTAGCAGCATTCAAAACTCAGGTGGGTCCCACCAAGTTCTTTTATATGTTTTAACGGTGTCTTTGCGTGATTTTAGATGGTATGACCGACCTGAGTTCCATATATGGCTGTTTTTTAGGATATCCCACAATTTAAAGGGTACTCATCAAATGCACGGTGTTGATGGTTGACACACATCACGGTGGGGCCCACACAGCTCGACCTCACGGGAGCTTATCGTGAGGTCGAGTGCGCGCGCACACACACACAGTATATATATATATATATATATATATATATATATGGGAAAAGGTACTATGCGCTCGAGTGCATGTCGACCATCAACACCGTGCATTTGATGGTTCTCCTTTAAATAATGGGATATCCCAAAAATTAGCCGTATACGGAACTCAGGTGGGCCATACCATCTAAAATCATGTGAAGACACCGTTAAAACATATAAAAGCACTTGGTGGGGCCCACCTGAGTTTTGAATGCTGTTGAAACTTGGTCGGAACCCTTATCCAAGTGGGACACACATAATGGATGGGCTGGATTTGCAAAACACGTCTCGGTGGGCCCAAAAAATGATTATGAATGTTTCAATGGTGCACGGCCCCTCTCCACTTCTGTAAGTGGTGTGGCCCACACAAGTCATGGATTGACTTGATTTTTGAGACCTAGGCCCATGATGAAATGGTGCATTAAAACATTCATAATCATTTTTGGGGCCCACAAAAGATGTGGTTTGCAAATCCAGCTCATCCATTATGTGTGTCCCACTTGTATGAGGGTTCAGACCAAGTTTAAGCAGCATTTAAAACTCAAGTGGGCCTCACGAAGTGCTTTTATTTGTTTTAACGGTGTTTCACATGATTTTAGATGGTATGGCCCACTTGAGTTCCGTATACCCCTGATTTTTGGGATATCCCATAATTTAAAGGGTACCCATCAAATGCACGGTGTTGATGGTCAACACACATCACGGTGGGGCCCACACAGATCGACCTCACGGGAGCTTATCGTGAGGTCCCCCCCCCCCCCCCCCCCCCCCACACACACACACACACACACACACACACACATATATATATATATATATATATATATATATATATATATATATATATATATATATATATGAGAGATGCTCAGACATAACTAGTTGGACCGTGAGCTTTGGTCCCTAGCTTGGCATTTAATGCTAATTAATGTCGAGAGAGGGGCGTTTGTTTCATGTGAGCCTTTTAAGAGGTCTTTTGAAAATGATCTCTAACTTGGATGGGCCCTACTGTGCTGTTAATGTAAAATCCACCCTGACCATCATATGTGTCACATCATGTTAAACTTATGGACTGAAAATAAACTCCATTGTTAGCTCAGATGGAACACACAATTGGAAACAGTATGCTAAAAAAGCTCATCCTCCAAAATGATTGTTTGATGAGGCCCACTTGAATCACTTATGGATATGATTTTCATGTCCCGCACCTAGTCTTTACTTTCGCATCTAATGGTTGGAGCTGATTTCACATGCTCATGATTGGGGTCCTGTAAAAATCAAAGGTGGATGTCTTCCCTTCAAATATTCCATTGGTGTGACTCACCTGAATTACAAATCTACCTTATATTTTCTCTTTGGACTTACAATGAGATTGCACATCTAATGGTCGGAGTGGATCTTACCTACATGATAAAGTGGGCCATATAAAAAATCGAGGTAAGCTTTCTCTCCCGCCATTAAACTTCTTTGTATTCCCCGAGAGAAAACGTGCCTGTTCCCAAAAAAGTAGGGGTACATTGGGTGCAGCCTGTACATATGCGGTTCTGTGCATCCCTCTTCATGGGCCTACCTTGATAAAGGTATTGTATATCCATTCTCTACATCTATATTTTTAGCTAATGATAAGAAAGGATTCCAAAAAATGAAATAGATATATATTTCAGGTGGACCACACCACAGAAATAGTGGTGATTGGCCATAAAAAACTTTTCGTGGGCCAAAAGTTTTGGATTAAGCTGAAATTTATTTTTAATTTTATTTTCCTTCATCAAGGTCTTTGTGACATTATCAATAAGTTGGGTGGCATGTAAAAAATTACGGTGTGCCCTAGGAAATTTTAATGGTAAAAGTTCAATTTTTATTATTTTATATTTGGTGTGGACCACTCGAGATTTATAATTGGTTCTTTTTTTGATCAATGTTCTAAAATGAGCCGAAAAACCCAATGGACCGCATGGATATACAATACATACATGAAGGTGGGTGATATGGTCAGGGACAAACTGTGTTGCATAAGCAATGGACTGCACTTAATCCACTCTTGATATTTTTCCTAACATGGCTCTTTTTTTTTTTTTTTTTCCCATGAGGAAGCTGGAAGAAGGTTAACGGTGGAAGAGGAATGTCTAACTTTATTTTTATTAGGCCCACCATGATGTCTTGACGTGCATGTTAGATCCACTACGACCATCAAATGTGGGATGACTTTTGATTTAGGTAGGACACATCAATAAAAAAGGTAGAGGGAGAGACATCTACCTTTGATTTTTACAGTACCCACCATCATGAGTAAGTGAAATCCATTTCAACCATTAAATGTCACATCAAAAGCTAAGCATAGAACTCAAAAATCAGGCCCATATTGGATTTAAGTGTGCCTCATGAAAGGAATTATTTTAAAAAGTAAGCTTTTTTTGAACACTATTTTCAATTGTGTGGTCCACTTGAACCATGGATAGAGTTGATTTTCTGTTCTTAGATCTAACATGGGGTGACACACGTGATAGTCAAGGTGAATTTTATATTAACAGCATAGTGGGGCCCACCCAAGTCAGAAATCAGTTTCAAAAGAACTCTTAAAAGGCTAACATGAAACAAACGCCCCTCTCTCGCCATTAATTAGCATTAAATGCCCCGCTAGTTGGACCAAAACTCACAGTTCAACTAATTATGTGTGAGCATTTCTCATATATATAGTCATGCTCACCTGTGCACCTACGCACCTTTATAAATGTGTCATGGGCGTCTAATCCAAATGGTTCATGTGATGCGGAATCCCATAAAACCCTAGGGGATAAATTTTTACCCTGATCTAAAATTTTGGTATGTCATAGCAAAGAGAAATGCAAATTAAGAGAGGAATTTGTTTTCATTTTTCATGGCCAACCAAAGTTTTGGATCAAAGTAAAAATTGAGCTAGGGGGGTTGCATGAGGTGCTGCTTCACGTAGATCGTTCGAATTTTGGAGTCACATCATATTTGATGAGTTCTAAAAAAAAGTTTGCATGAGTTCCATGAGAACTATTGCACAGTTGAGCATTCAAATATATATATATATATATATATATATATATATATATATATATATATATATATATATATATATAGAGAGAGAGAGAGAGAGAGAGAGAGAGAGAGAGAGAGAGAGAGAGAGAGAGAGAGAGAGAGAGGAATGTTCATGTATGCATGGTTCACACGTCATTACATGCGAACCTTGAATTTAATTGTAGGATCTAGAGTTTAGTTTAGATTACATGCAAGTTCTGAGAGTGAGTTTCTGTCACACTCACGTGGAGACACTCTCTTACTCACACGCCTCATGACGCGGGTTTTATATGAAATCCTTTTGCACGAAGTTATTGCGATGGAATGTTAGGTGGGGCCACCATGATATTTGTGAGAAATCCAACATGTTCAACCATTTTGCGAGATCATTTTAGTACATTAGACCAAAACTAGAGTGGATTCAAAACTCTAGTGTGCTACACAATAGAAAACAATGAGGTTTCAGTGACTACCATTGAAACATTCATTTGGCCATAAAAGTTACTTATTAGGCTACGTTTTATATGATTTTACTTCATCCCATTAGGAATGACCTTATAAACAGTTCAGATGACATATAAACATCAGGGTGGAGCCCAAGAAAGTTTTAGTGATATTAAAGTCTTTTCTCAGTTTTTCATCTTATATGGCACACTCAAGTTTTGAATCTGCCCTATTTTTAGTCGTATGTCTTAAGATGATCTTACAAAATAGATGAATGGGGTGAATTTCTTACAAACATCACGGTTAGTTCCAAATACCATCCTAGCACACCTACTTTCGAAGACGGTTATAAATTGAAACAAATTGGCTACTCCCCTGCTAATAGAAAATGGCTAAAGGTCGGTGCTTTGTGGACCCCAACATTGTATATGCGTCTCATCCATGCCATCCATCCATTTTTCCATATAATTTTATGGTATGAACCCAAAATTGAGGTAGATTAAAATATCAAGTGGGCCACACAGTGTTGATTGAACTATCACCATCAAAAACTTCTTAGGGATATAGAAGTTTTGGATAAGTTGATATTTTATTTTTTTTTGGCTTCATCAAGGTCTGTATGACCTTATCTATAGGTTGGATGTCAAATAAACATTACAGTGGGCCATAGGAGGATTTTAATGGTAGATGTTTAATCACTACTGTTTTCCCATGGTATGGTCCACCTGAGATTTTGATATGCCTCATTTATAAGATAAATTATTAAAATGATGTGTAAAAATGAATGAACGGTTTGAATAAACACATAGATCATGGTGGGGCCCACATAGCACCATCCACTAGCCACCTAGTTAGTGGCATTATCACTGGCCAAACCGTGAGTACACAACCGGATCGGACGAATTGGGTCCATGAATTTCCTGCAAAAGCCTTTCCCAATGAGTTACTAGGCAGGGATGCTGGGTGGGGCCCACCCCGATGTTTGTGAGAAATCCACCTCATCCATTTGTTTTTAGAGCTCAATTTAGGACATACGACCAAATATTAGGTGTATACAACACTCAAGTGGGCTACATGAGAGGAAATATTGGACATTCAATAAGCATTCTTGAAGCATTCTTACGGCCATACAAGTTTTGTATTAGGCTATATTTTTGGTGTTTTCGGTTCATCCCATTGGATGGTTTTCAAAATACATCCAAATCAATTATATACCAATCAATGTTTGGATTTGAGGTATTATTTGACATATTATACAATATGTTATGCAAATCAATGTTTGGATAAGACGTATTATGTCTGTGTATTGTATAATCTTAAATGGATCGAGTGGCCTGTTTGACGTATGTAACTTTCTAATTTTCCAGCCCAAATGATTTTCACGTGGAAATGTAATCTTACACTGCATAGGTACTAGATATCTTGTAATTGTATAAATTTTAAACTTTCATCTGATGTTGAATACAACGCAATGAATACGAAGTATTGACTGCAAGATTGTATTCTAACAACACTATATCACGCTTTCGATTTTTTAGAAACGGTATGAAATCATGCACATAGGATATGACGTTTATATGCTCTTATCTAAACGTTGAATAATGAGAATATTCGAGAATATTCAGTTATAATATGATATAACGCACTCTTATTCGTGAATCCAAACAGGCCCTTAGGAATGACCTTATAAACTATTTAGATAGCATATAAACATCAAGGTTGAGTTGTGTCCATACTCTTGCTCGGGTGGTAGACTCCCAAGAGTACCTATAGGTGGTGAAATTCTAGTGTGTGCATGTGTAAAAAAAAGAAAAGGTGGAGCCTAGGAAGCTTTCAACGGTAGCGATTTCTTTTCCCAATTTTTCTTCTCATTTGACCCACTTGAATTTTGTATCTACATACATTTCAATGCCCCAAGGCTCCCAAGTGGACTACGCAGCGGGGATTAAACTCTTACCATTGAAAACTTCTTCTTGGGTTGCCACGGAAGTTTTGGATGAAGGTGATATTTGTGTTTTCTCTCCATTCAAGTCCACGTATCTTTATGAATAGGTTGGATGGCAAATAAACATCACTATGAGCCCTAGAAAAATTTCAATGGTGAGAATCATTATCACTGCTAGTTACTGTGGTGTGGTCTACTTGAGCCTTGGATGGTTCATTTTTACGCTTAACTCCTAAAATGATATGGAACAATGGATGGACAGTGTGGATAAGACCCATACATCATGGTGGGCACTCATAGCTGTTGCCCGTTCCCAGCCAGAGACGGGCGAAGTAGGATGCAATCTGCGAGAATCCAGCATTGGCAGATTGAGTACTGAATGGTGTTGTGTGTATTAACAAGACCTATGAGTGCCCACATGATAAATAAAATAAAATAAAATAAAATAAAAAGAGAGAGATTGCGTGCTGGTAGCATACGCAGTGAGGTAGCTACTGAGAGTGATATGTTTGCCCCACATGATATATATGTATTTTTATCAAAGTCGTTCATCTAGTTTTTCAAATTATTATCAGTTATGGGCCCAAAAATGAGAGATTCAAATCCTGAGTAGACTATACCACAAGAAAATTGTGGTGATTGAATGCCCACCATTAAAAACTTTATAAGGCTCACTGTAATGTTTATTTGTTAACTAACCTGCTCATTAAGTCGCACAAACCTGGATGAAGAGAAAGGAAAATATCATCTTAATCTAAAATTCTGTGGCCGGTAAGAAATTTTAATAGTAAGTGTTTAATCGCTACTCTTTCCTATGGTGTGGTCCATATGAGATTTGGATCTAACTCATTTTTGGAGCTCATGCCATAACATAGTCTGAAAAATGGATGAAAGGCATAAATAGGATACATACATCAAGATGAGGGCCACATAGCACTACTAGTAACTACCTCGATAATTTGGAGGGAAGCTTGACACGCAAAGGTTCCTACGAAATTGGGTCCTTACTCTTACCCGGGTGGTAGACTCCTTGGAGTTTCAACACCAGGTCAAGGGTTCAAGTGCCCATGGTGGTGAAATCCCCCAGCCTGCGTGTGTGAAGTGTGTCCATGTGGCATTAGTGTGTGGGGGTGTGTGTGCGTGTGTAAAAAAAAAAAAGAAAAAAAGAAAAGAAAAGAGTTTCGCCCGAAAGATGTTGCAAGAAGCAGCGTACTTGGATGCTATTTGGGGCCAATTGTAATGTTTGTGAGAAGTTTACCTTGTTTATTTGTCTCCTGAGATCATCTTAGGACATAAGATGAAAAATGAGGCATATTAAAAAATGAGGTACTTTCGTAATTTAATTAGACTATATAAGTGGAAACCATAAGGGGAATGCCCACGGTCTAAATTGTTTGGCTTGGTATGGCCCACGTAAATTACACAATGGTCTAAAATTTGATCACTATGCATATATTTTCATGAGGCATCTAATGGTTGGAGTAGATTTTATCTAAAAGTTACTGTAGGCCTGCAAAAATTCAACCATAGGCATATCCTTCTCCTAGTGTTTCTCTTGGTTTGGTCCACCTGAATCATGAATCTAGCTGTTTGGACCTACCATTAAATTACTATATATATATATATATATATATATATATATATATATATATATATAAGTGGTTGGAGTGGATTTTACCAACACATCACGGTAGAGCTCACTCCAAGCTTACTTCCGTTGCATCATCTTCGTGCGCGCTAAGATCTCCTGCGGTACGAGCGACCATTCCTCCTCTCTCTAAAAATGGTTTCATGTAAGGTTGAGTTGTGTAGGCCCCATCATGATGCGTGTAGAACATCTATCCCATCAGTCAAATACACCATTCCATGGTGGGCCTCGGGCTTAAAAATCAAGTCAATTCATGACTTTTGTGAGCCACATCACATACAAAAGTTGAGAGAAATTATCCTCCCATTAAAACATTTATAATCATTAGTTGGGCCCACTGAGATGTGGTTCACAAATTCAGCCCATTCATTATGTGTGTCCCAATTGAATGAGGGGTTAGACCAAGTTTTATATTCATCCAAATTTTATGTGAAACTTACAACATACTTTTATATGTTTCAGACGTGTTTTCACGTGATTTTAGATAGCATGACTCTCCATGGTTTAGTGTACCGTTGATTTTTGGGATATCCTTTAATTTAAAAGGGACCCATCAAATGCACCGTGTTAATATTTAACATGCATAATGATGGTGACACATAGCTTAACACCATGGAAAGTTACTTCACGCTAATATATATATATATATATATATATATATATATATATATATGGAAATGGTACTATGATCTGTGGAATTTCTCATGAGGTTGAGCTGTGTATGTTGGCCCACTGTGATGTGTGATGAACATCTACCCTATCAGTCAGGCCCACCATTCCATGGTGGGCCATGGGATTAAATATCAGGTCAATTCATGAATTAGATGGGCCACACCACATACAAAAATTGAGAGGGATTACCTACCCGTGACCCATTCCATGGTGGGCCACGGGTTTACAAATCCAAGCCATCCATTGTGTGCGTTCCACTTGGATGAATGGTCACACCAAGTTTCAACGCTGTCCATCCGTTTTTTCAGATTATTTTCGGGCATGAGCCCAGTAATAAAGTAAAGCCAAAACTAGGTGGACCAAACCAACATAAATAATGGTGATTTTAAAAACTTCCTAGGCCACCGTAATGTTTATTTGCCATCCAATCTGTTAATAAGGCCAAATAAATCTGGATAAGGGAAAAACAGATATCAGCTTGATCCAAAACTTTTGTGTCCCACAAGAGGCTTTTAATGATCAATCAGCACTGGTTCCTGTGGTGTGGTCCACCTGAGATTTTGATCTATTTTATTTTTGGGTTCATGGGCTATACAGATCTATCAAAATGAATGGATGGCATGGATATGGAATACATACATCAAAGTGGGCCACACGATAAGAGCCGCACCATCTTTGGTGAGGCCCGGTCCGCACCTAATCCGCTCGCGGGCCACGTACTTCTCACTTCTTGCATCGTAAGATCAGAGCAGCCTTTTTGCACGCCCAGATTTCCCACACATGAAACACACCGGCACGAGAAACATGCAACAACATAGACGCGGTTTTAGGATCCTGACATTGTGGCCCAGTAGGATGTATGTGTCTCACATCCATGCCTTCCATACGTTTTTTCAGATCATTCTAAGATAGTAGCCTAAACAGGAAGTAGATCCAAATCATAGGTGGTCCACACACAGTAAATTGACCATTAAAAACTTCTCAAAGGCTACAAAAAGTTTTGGATCAAGCTGATATCTGTGTGGTCCTTTCATCGAAGTCTTTCTGACCTTATCCACAAGTTAGATGGCAAAAGAACATTCCAGTGGCCTCAAGAAAATTTTAATGGTGGACGTTCAATCACCACTGTTTACTGTGATGTTGTCCAGCCGAGATTTATACCTGTCACGTTTTTAGGCTGATATACTAAATTGATCTGATGAAATGGATGTATGGTGTGGATATAATACACATACATCACGGTGGGCCCCACAGCCAAAGATCCACCGACCTTGGTGGATCCATGGATCCACATAAACCGCATCCAAATAACATATGTGCATGCATGCCTAGATAGGCAACAGGACTCAAGATTCGTGGTGACCCCAGCGCCACTGCCTGGGATGGGGCCGGATTTTATTGTGCCACCTCCACTGTTAGAGGTGGGCGCACCCAAGTAGCCTTTCAACTTTCAAAACATGCTTTGCGTGGGTCCCATTTATGATGGAGGTACTTAGCCAAATTAAATCGGGTCACATCTCAACACTAGACTCTTTTAGGAGTTTCAACACCCGGTCAAGGGCTGGCGTACCCATAGGTGGTGAAATCCCACTAGGGTGTGTGCCGCGATGTGTGTGTTACCAAAAATAAAAATAAAAATAAATAAATAAATAAATCTCAACACTAGACTTATATTGCATGAAGACCTGACACTACTCAAGGGACTAGCTGTATAAGAGAAAAGTGTAGTACCGGTGGATTTAATAGATCTGAAAAACCACTGAAGTTACTGGATTTGGGACCGTGGAGCCCATTGTGATACGTGTTTTTTATCTACATTGTCCATTCACTTTCTGGTTCATTTTAAAGCCTGAGCCCAAAAATGAAGCAGATTCAAATCTTAGATGAAACCATGGTGATTAAACTCACATTATTATATAGATTTTTGGGAGCCACAAAATTTTTGGATCAAGATAGATATTTTTGTTTTCCCTTCATACTAATTGTTGTGACCTTATTGACAGTTTGGGCAAACAAACATTACGATTTTTAATGTTGGGTGTTCAATCACCATTATTTCATGTGGTGTGGTCCATTTGAGATTTGGATGTGCTTTATTTTGGGCTTACGCCATGAAAAGAGCTAGCAAAATGAATTGACAGCGGACGGTTAACACATGCATCACAGTGGTCATTAGTCATGGATCTACTGACCTTGGTGGTCCAGGTGCAGTTGATCAGTATGTACTTGACATTACAACTTTCAAACAAGCTTTTGTGTGGGCCCCATTTCTAATTGAGGCACAGTACCCAATTAAATCCTGTCATCTCCTAGCATTAGAATTGGATTGCAGGGTGACCCCAACACCAATCGATGTTATCGCGACGTGCCACTAAGAAGAGGTGGGCATGGTTGGGTACGCAAAGGTGAGGACAGTTGAATATGTACTTATATAGACAACTTTCAAATATGCTTTTGCATGTCTTCATTTTTGACAAAAACATGTGGCCCAATTAAATCCCAACAGGTCCCAACACCACATGCACCTCACAACTTTCAAACATGCTTGAGCACACGCACACTTGCAGCGTGAGCCGGCCACAAGTGTCTTTTTCTTATTATCATCTATTAAGTATGAAATCAGATTATCTGGTGTGCTTTCATCATACCGATCGATGTTGTCGCGACGTGCCACTAAGCAGAGGTGGGCATGGTTGAGTATGCAAAGGTGAGGACAGTTGAATATTTACTTATATTGACAACTTTCAAATATGCTTTTGCATGTCTTCATTTTTGACAAAAACAAGTAGCCCAATTAAATCCCAACAGGTCCCAACACCACATGCACCTAACAACTTTCAAATATGCTTTGGAGCACACATGCACACTTGCAACGTGAGCCGGCCACAAGTGTCTTTTTCTTACTATCATCTATTAAGTATGAAATCAGATTATCTGGTGAGCTCTCATCATACTGATCGATGTTGTCGCGACGTGCCACTAAGCAGAGGTGGGCATGGTTGAGTACGCCGAAGTGAGGACAGTTGAATATGTACTTATATTGACAATTTTCAAATATGCTTTTGCATGTCTTCATTTTTGACAAAAACATGTGGCCCAATTAAATCCCAACAAGTCCCAACACCAACACCATATGTAGTGACTCCGACGACATCACGTAGCTTGATGATGTTATGACATGGTGGAATTTTATTCTAGCCATGTGCCCATGTTAGAAGTGAGCGGGTGAGTGCCTACACCTAACAACTTTCAAACATGTTTTGGACCACACATGCACACTTGCAGCGTGAGCCGGCCACAAGTTTCTTTTTCTTATTATCATCTATTGAGTATGAAATCAGATTGTCTGGTGAGCTTTCATCATACTGAGTGTAACGCCGCGGATTTTTGCCGGTTGGGAATTAGATGTCCTTTGAAAGTACCTTTGATTTATCGACTTGAGTGCATATTTGTGTGTATATTTGCACGTGTTTTAGACCAAAAGAAGTGACCTTGGATCCACTAAAACCGCCCGACCAAGTAAAATTTGAGAATTTTGAATAACAATGACAACAAGGTTCGGTTGAACCGAGTGGAACTCGGTTGCACCGATCAAGCAAATTGGAAAAATCTGGACAACAATGCTCGGTTGCACCGATTAAACCTTGAGCAACTGAGTAAATCTGGACAGCAGGGTTCAGTTGAACCGAATAACCCTGTTTAGCAATATTCTGCTTGTTCGGATTTGAATAGTTTCAATGCACTAATTTTAAAAATTCATATCTATTTTTCTACAATTCTAATTTAGGTGATTCAAAAGGTAGATTGAGGCTTAATAGTCTAGTTTTATGAAAAATTAAATTGAAAATAAAAACAAAACTTGAAGGAGATTAATTTTACGACTTTTTAGAAACTGTACCAAAATTATTGGTTTCAAGTAACTTTAGTACTCCCTCAATTTTTAGAAAATTTCTGGATCTCGAAATGAGATAAAATTTTGTGGAGATAAATTAAACTTAATAATAAATTACTATAACAATTTTAAAAATAATTTGACTACTAAAAGTATGAAAAACATTATATGTAATAGACTTATTCAAATTGAAAAACTTTCTACAACTATACATTGTCGACGTGTCGCGCATATCTTTTTCATCTTGGAGTTTTTATGCTCAGTGTCTTCTTAAAAATTTCTTTTAATCATACTGGGAATTATCATATGATTAAATTAATATTTTATATTTTTAGTATATTTTACAAATTTAGGTAGTTTCTAGTATAGTTGAATTAGGGTTCTTGATTAGAGTGATTAGAGTTGAATCATCGTTTCTACTAATTGTAAATAGGCCACCTTATGAATTTATCTAATTCAAATCCTAATAATTATGTATAAAAAATCTTACAACCCATTTCATTCAAAAAATATATTGATTATTCGAATAAGCTCTAGACCACTCGTTAGTGGGCCACTAAACCCAAGACTATAGAAAGATGTTCGTCTTAGTAGGCTTGACGTCTATCACGGATATCGAGCCGTAATAGTATTTAGAATCGCTCAACTTAGACAGAAGGCCGGGTGCATGTGATGTGCAAATGCCCTAAGCAGAAACCTAAAATTTAAGTGGATTGAACTCTCTACTCTTTCGTGAAGTTGCGCCTTTCCGACTGTTGGGTTTCAACCAAACTTGATGTGTGATTTAAGGATATTTTCCTACATATATCCGTATAGCCGCATCCCTGATTAATCATCGATGATCGTCCATTGCAAGTGGGGTCCTCACGGCTAATTGGAGCGTTCAAATGTTACCCAGTTGTGATGAAACGTAGATATCATGGTGGGGCACCTACCCCATGGTGTAGATAAGCCAGTGGGCCTTCGATGAGGTCCTTTAAATCGAAAACAACCCAACCTTAATGAAAAAAGAGTTATTGGGGCTATTTGTGCATATTCTAAAACTCCCCCTCATTTTCACCACTATCTCCCTATACGATTCTTTCTTTAGAAAGAAAGAGAGCAAGAGAGAAAGAGATGAGGGATGTCATGTGAGGGAGATCTTGGAGCATTCTTAATGAATTTCCTTCGATGAAGCTGTAGCCTAACCATTCTCCTGCCAAATCTACTCCTCTTGATTGAGAGGTAAGAAACGAACCGTACTTATCAACTTAAGCTTTTTATGATTAATTGCATGATTCTTAACAAATTCCTTTAAATTTGGTGTAAGATTTATTTTTCCCTAAATCCCTAATCGTAGGAGCTCAAAAATTAGAGATTCATTCTTAAAGGTGTGGACCATTATCCCTAGGTCTCCGTTTATCAAACCCCATATCTCAATTAATGATTTATGAATGGATGAATGCATTCTAACTTGTGCTAAATAATGATTTGTGTAATGCGTAGATGAATGCATGCTAACCAGTGTCAATTATTGATTTAGGTAATGTATAGACTAATGCATGCTAATTAATATCAATTAATTATTTGAGTAATGCGTAGATGAATGCATGTTAATTAGTGTCAATTATTGATTTGGGTAATGTATAGACTAATGCACGCTAATTAGTGTCGATTAATGATTTGTGTAATGTGTAGACGAATGCATGTTAATTAATGTCGATTATTTATTTGTTTATATATGGATGAATGCGTGATAATTAGTGTCGATTGATAATTGATATAATGAGCAGATGAATGCATGCTAATTAATGCACACTTGTATGGCTGCTTGCTTTTCATGAATTTCTATCTTAGTGTAATGCCACCCGCAGGTTTGATGAAATGCACTATAATGTAGAATTTTTTGATTTACTATTGTAACGCCCCGGAGTTCGAGAGTCGAGTAAAGCTCAACTCCCGAGACCCAACGCATCACTTAGGCAACATAAATAATGATGTTTAAATGTTGTCCATATTAGTACATTAAACTTGAGTGAGATTACACCAAATGACATATCATACTCCAGAGGTAATTTGATAATGCAAGCAGAATATTGTAACATGCATATTTGAACAAGTAAGCGATTTACAACCTCTAGAGTATAAGCATGTAACTAGGCTGAATGTTTACATGTATTGTTTCTAAAATCTACGAAATGACAAAACATAAAGTCTCTAACTATTTCATAACCCTGTAATCCTGGCGACGCAGCTCTAGGTCTACATAGACCCTCCTGAGAGCTGCATGTAGGAGAACTCCTTTTCCGCTAAGAAATTCGTCTCCTTCGCATAAGCTGTCACGCCCCAAACCAGGGAATCGGATTCATAAGAATTCCGATTACCGAATCTGGTGCCGATAGCCTCCGTAGTACCCCATTCTCGGCTCCTATCATTCATATGCCAGATTCCGATTCTGGGATCCTACAAGGAGAATTTTTTTTGTACATATAACTAGTAATAAGCATAACCACAAGGTTACCCAATTCACAAAGGTAACATCATCATCACGTATCCACTAATATAATCGTCTGAGTACAAAACTGAAAGGGGAAATACATAAATAAAAATCAAACTCCAGAAGACCACTGCACGCTCCAAGCTCAACACTGCTGCAACCTAACATCACCTGCACGCATCTATCGTGCATAAGCTTATAGAAAGCTTAGAGGGTGGTGTAAGTGTGTGCGTAAGGCAAGTGCCAAGTATTCAATACAATGTCATAATCATACAATACCAAAAACATTGATAATTCATAATTCGTACATCTTCGAAATAAGCAGAAATACTGACAAGTCCATAAGTCAATAAATATCAGGATACGCAATATAGAACAGTTATTCAATAAAGAATCATAAAGAGCTAAATATCAGATGCCAAGGATGCAATGCAATATATAAATCTTGCTAAGTCTATTTAAGCCATATAAGGGCAGAAACATAGCAACTCAAAATGTCATATGCCTGCGGATGTAATGCAATATGCGATGCGAATGAAATGACCATGCTTGGAGTGTGAAGTCGGGATGATAGCACGTAGTATCGCAGGCTACGGGGCCCACCACAAGGGACTTCTATCCAAACCAGTCCCATACCTAAATTTGGATAGTCAGATTCATCGTGGTAAACTCCTGATCTCAGGTTAGTCGCGCGCCTAACCGAAATCCTTGCCATAACGAAGGTACACAATAATTAGTTGCGCACCACCAGCCCGAGTGTATAGTGAATGAATGAATGAATGAATGAGTATGCAACTCCTACTCAATAAGTCCACATATCAGTACGGTTCCTCTCTGGAAAATCACCGGGGTCTATTGCACTCCAAACCAGATTACCGCCCCATCACGCGCAACAAGGTGAGTGGAAGAGACTTCACTATCCGCCTGCCAATATTGGGCCCGGCTCGTCAATAGCGGACCCATTCCTCGAGCTGGTCAGACTCAGCCTAGCATTGCCCCCTCCTCTCGGGCAGGTAAGGCCACACCCCCTTCCAACCGACCACGACACAGTGGAGAGCGCAGTCATCTGGTAATCGGCACTCAACGCTCATCTACCCACTCGGTCTAGACGTTGGAGCAACCTCTGGAACCAAGAGGGTTTAGGGACTTTCACCCAGGGATATCTATAGCACCCCATGTAGAACAGATTTTCGGTGTCCCATCTGGCCATCCACGATATGCCTGTGGAGGCTACGACCCTGATGTCGCTAGGGCATACAGTAATCACAGCACACAATGCAAAATGCATGAGTCATACAATCCAGTCATGCATCAATCCTACGCATACCGTGCGCTCATGTGAGACAATTACCTCATATCAGGGAGTCTCATAATAACCGGCATTATGACGTATGCAATGGTCAATCATATCTCATAGTAAACATGCAGATGATGTGTATGGACATGTATCATGATGCTATGCAGTCACGTACTTATAATCGGTATCAATAACCACCCTCAATAATCGGCCTCGACAATGTGGATATCTAACCAACATTGCCCCAAGGAATGGCCCTTACAGGGCCAAACACATAATGGGCTGACAACCTCACACAAAGGCCTAATATACAACACAATGGGCCTTACTCAAGGGTTACATGTACACAATAGGTGGGCCCTACTCATGGGCCTAACATACATCACAATGGGCTCCTTTGCCCGACCCTCAAATGAATCACAATAGGCCTCATCACCTAGGCCTCAATATACATCACATTGGGCCTTAGACATGGGCTGGATACACATCACAACGAGCCGCATGTACATCACATTGGGCCTCGACAATCGAAATCGGCGATCAGCCACGACAATCGGAATCGATAATCGGCCACGACGAATCAGAATCGGTAATCGGCCTCGATCGATAATCAGCCTCGATCGATAATCGGCAATCAGCAGTCAGAATCACCCTCGACACAAGGTGGGGTCCATAGATGGACAGTCAATGATGGATCAAGCAATGTCAATGGGGCCCAAGCGTTTGGGTTAACCCACTAGAGAACGATGAGAATGGGCCTATCTAAGCCTAAGGGAAGGTCACAATGTGGACATCCAACTGTCATTGCCTAACAATGTGACTATTTAACCAACACTGCTCTCAAGGAGTGGCCTATACAAGGGATTCATACACAACTTAATGGGTCATACGTACATCGCACTGGGCCTCGACCATGGGCCTTGAATACAACACAACGGGTCTTGCCCATGGGCCTCAGATTCAAGTCCGTGGGCCCTATCATATGGACCTCGAATATACATCATGATGAGCCTTATCATATGGGCTTCAAACACAAACAAACGAGCCCCATTACATAAGTTAAAAGTACAAATAAGTGGGCCCCGCACATGGGCCAAAACACATCACGATGGGCCTCACGGATGGGCCACAACTATACCACATTGGGCCCCATCATATGGACTGCAAATACATCACTGCGGGCTACGCACATGGACGGCATGGATGTACAATACATACAACACGGCGGAACGCATGAATGGACGTTATAGATATACAATACACACATCACAATGAACCGCATACACGGGCCCAATACACGTTACCAAGGACCACGACCCATGAGCCTCAACTGCATCAAAAGGGCTACAACCCATGGGCCTCAACATACATCAAGCGGGTTACGTCAATGGGCCACACCAATGGGCCATCATATATATATCAAGTGGGCTGTGCTAATGTACCGCACCAACGGGCCATACCAATGGGCCGTAAATGCATCATCATGGGCCCCATACGTGGGCCTCATGTACAGCGTGTGGGTCACGTATCTGGGCCTATCAATACAAACGGATGGGCCCTGCCCACAGGTCAAAATATATCCTGATGGGCCGCACCAATGGGTCATAAATACATCACATTTTACCTTATATATGAGCTGCAAATACATCTCAATAGGCCTCATGCCTGGGCCCTAATTACATTTCATCGGGTGTCATTAAATGGGTCACATATTCATCAAGGTAGGCCCCATGATTTGGGCGATCTGGGTGATCCAAATGGTTAGACGGTTTGAATACAACACGTACTTCAAAGTAGGCCACATGTCCAAGAGGCGGATGACGGAGATATACAATACATGCACAATGCTAGGCCCCACATGGCACTAACCAAAAATGTACGGTGTAAACATAGCACACATATATCAAGGTGGGCCGCATTGCATGAGATGGACGGCGTGGATAACAGTTACGTCACATGGAGTCCACGACATTATCTAAATACTGTCTATGCAAATCAGCACTATTTAAACATTGGATAGCACCATCCAAATACTATCCATGTGAATCTACACCGTCCAAACATTGGACAACACTGTCCGAACATTGTCCATGCAAATCAGCATGGACCAGGCACCGTACAACCGTTGTCCAGCACCATGGTGTGGATGAAATAAATACATCTTGGTGGTGTCCACGTGATGGCCCACCAGAGATTTGGAATCTGCCTAGTTTTAGTCTCAAACCTTAAAACAAGCTTGTCAAATGGTTGGACAGTTCTGATATAACATTTACCTCGATATGGGACCCCATGGGCTTGGTGTTATCATCACAGTAGGTGGGTCCCACCATACTGAACGGTATAGACGAAGCACATACATCTTGAGGGACCCACGGAACTCACTGAAGTCACCACAGCAGCTTATAGATGTGCGTGGTTAACCAGCCAAGCTGTTCCATTCATCTGGTGGGCCCCACGTGGGGCCCACCACATATATATTATATCCTATATTATTATAATAATATTATTATTGTTATTATTGAAGGACGTCCATCGTCCAGACCTGGACGCTGGCGGGTATAAAATATATACATTGTATATGGTCCACCGTCCTGGACGTAGTAGCGAAGTGAATGAACAATAAAAGCATCATGGTGGGTCCCACCGTCCAGGTGTGGACGGTGAGGATGAAACACTTGAATCATGGTGGGGTTCACCGTTAGAACACGTACACCAAGTGAGTTCCACCGTCCCGTACTGGGGACGGTGCGAATAAAACACGGACAACATTGTGGGTCCCACATGGCTCCACCGTGATGTTTATCAGCCATCCAATTCATTCAAGAGGTCACGCATACCTGGATGAACAGTGAAAAAAATTTCATATTGATTTAAAACTTCTTCAAACCAAAAAGGGTTTCCAATGGTAGACGTTCAATTCACGCTGTTTCATGCAGTGTGGGCCACCTAAGTGCCCTGAATGGTTGGTTCTTGGGGTGGCCCACTCGTCAGAGGAGACCCAGCAAATGCACGGTGTTGATGTGGAACACATGATGTAGCGGGGCCCAGAGCTGGGACCCACAGTCCCTGCCAGCCCAGCGTCAAGGACGCTGTTGCGTCCTGTGGTGCCAGCGGCAGCAGCAGACGCTGCTGCCTAATGAATTCCCTTTTTTTTTTTTTTTTGAAAACCAATATCTTGCAGTTTTCCATAGATAGAACCTGCTACAGGTAGATCCACTCCACTCATTAGACTCTACTGCTCATGATCGACTAAATGAGTCCAATATGCAATATATTTGGGCCAAGTAGAACCATCAAGATAGGTCCTCACGGATTTTAAAGGTAAAAATAGCTATTTTACATGATAGGGCTCGCCAAAAAGATCGGATTTGTCTCATACTTCAGATCAACGTCTAAAATGATTTGAGAAGTGGAATGGATGGCATGGATTAGGCCAATGTATCAAGGTGAGGCCTGCACACCTAGCCCACTCCAAAACCTTAAACCAAGCCAATATTTATTTATTTAGCCTCTGTTGGTCTCAGCGCACATCACTGCCCAAATACATTTCTTCATGTAGCCATGTTCAGCGCCCATGGACACCGGACGGACGGTGTAAACACTCTAATCAAGGTGGGTCCCACATGAACATGGCCCATGTGTTTTGGATCAACTTGATATGTGTGTTTACATCATTAGGACCCTCCAAGAGGGGTGGCAAAGTAGGTTGGTCCCCATGTTTAGATAGCCATGGGGTCCATTTGATAGACGGTTGAGACACCACATACACTCATTGAATGGGCCACACAATAAAGGGAGAGAGAGAGAGAGAGAGAGAGAGAGAGAGAGAGAGAGAGAGAGAGAGGCACCCACCTTTCCTTCTTCCTCCCTAGTGCTCTAAGGCTCCTTAGCTTCGATTTCAACGGTAGAGATGAGGTTTGAATGGTTGAGATGGGAGATGGAAGGGTAAGGAAAGTGGGCCACACTTGTGGCTTTCTTGGAGAGGAGGGAAAGCTTGGACGTGAGGTGTGGGTTTGCTTGGAATGAAAATGAGAAATGAGAGAGAGAGGAGTTGTGTAAGGGATATGGCATGGGAAGGTATGGGTTACCTTGACTTTTTGGTAAGAATGGGATGGGATAGGTATGGGTGTTGTTGACTTGAGGGTGAGAGAGGGATGGGTGTGATGGGATATGTATTTGACTTGTACATTGATTGATTGATGTGACGGGTCGTAGAGATTCCCTCGATATTTGCAACGCGCGGCGTTTTTCCTTGAACTGAACGCGGGCCCACATCTCCTAGCCTGGGTATCGCCTCGGGGCGCGAGACGCGGCATCAGAACCACGGCGACGACGCGGTTGCTAGGGTATAAGTCTCGGGTTGAGTCGACTCGGGTTAACGGTGTGTGAATCAGGGTCGCGCGCAAATGCCGGTTAAGGGTCGAGGTTGCTGGAATTCGACTGGGAAGACCGCGGGAGTCTACCGAACGATACGGTCTAGGATACGGGTCTTACATAAGCCTTATCAATATCTGCAACTAAAACATAGTCTGATTGGTGTTTTAAAATATCGTCCCAGAGTAGGAGTGAGTGATCAACTCAGTGGTACTATAAGGCAAAGGTTAATATGTTATTAATTCAGTCAAAGAGTAATGATAAAGCAGTACAACAATCATATTCTAAGTACTCTTGTTAATGCAAGGATGATATGCTATAATGATGCATGCCCTTGCCAACACTCCCTCAACAACTTTGTCAATCATTCACGCATGGCAAACTCCCTAAACGTGCACTTCCTCGCCAAAGCACATGCAATGCGGTGCATGATCTTGTTAATCAAGTACTTAATTAGACCTATTCATACAACAGGTTTGGAAAGCTAAGGTCTTTTTTATCATTAACCCAAGCGGGGATCCATCTAGGGTTGTCAATCCTAGTTAATCACATACGATAAGCAAGTTGTAGGGCATCACCCCTAATAAAAGCAGTAGATAGGTAAATTCAAGTGTTTATACTCGAGGTCACTACGGGAAGGCTTGTCACTTTAGCGTAAGCCGACAGTTTGAACACGGTGTTCTATACACCACCATGTCCGGCTGTCACTCCCCAAACTCGAAAACTGGGTTCACAAAATTCTCGATCATCGAATCCGGTGCCGACAGCCTCCGTAAAACCCCATTCTCGGCTCCTAGCGCCCATTCGCCAGGTTCCGATCCTGGGATGCTACGAGGAGGATTTTCAACGTCAGTTTGATTCGTAATAAGCATAACCAAAGACATAACCCACAAACAACAACCAAGAACTCCATTACATGTCTATTATGATCAAAAACTTTACAAGTATAATGAGCATAAAGGGAAAATACAATTGTAAAGAACAAAAACTCTAAAATGATCTGCAAAGTGCTCCTACCTCAGCGCTGCTACGTCCTAAAGTCATCTGCACGCAACGGTCATACATAAGCTTATAGAAATGTCACGCCCCAAACTCAGAAACCGGGCTCACAAAATTTTCGATCGCCGAATGCGGCGCCGACAGCCTCCGTAGAACCCCATTCTCGGCTCCTAGCTCCCATTCGCCAGGTTCCGATCCTGGGATGCTACGAGGAGGATTTTCAACATCAGTTTGATTCGTAATAAGCATAACCAAAGGCATAACCCACAAACAACAACCAAGAAATCCATTACATTTCCACTATGATAAAAAACTTTACAAGTACAATGAGCATAAAGGAAAATACAGTGGTAAAGTATAAAAAACTCCAAAATGTTCAGCAACGTGCTCCTGCCTCAACGCTGCTGTGATCCAACGTCACCTGCACGTAACGGTCGTGCATAAGCTTACAGAAGGCTTAGAGGGTGGTGAAAGTGTGTGCGCAAGGTAGTAATATGAATGCAATATCAGAGTAATGCGGAATATGTGGGTGGAACCATAATATCATGAGCCGTACCAAGGCTTATGCGATGCAAGATATGAATGGTATTGGCCACCCCAAGGCCATGCAATGTGCAATGCAACTCAAGCATACAGATCCTCATCAATGACCACATATCAGTACAGCTCAAAGTATGGAATATCACCAGGGTCTAGTACACTCTAACCCAGATTGCCGCCACATCGCGCGCAATAAGGTAAGTGGAAGAGACCTCACTATCCGTCTGCCAATATCGGGCGCGACTCGTCGATAGCGGACCCATTCCTCGAGCTGGTCAAACTCAGCCTACCATTGCCCCCTACACTCGGGCGGGTAAGGCCGTACCCCCTTCCAACCGACCACGACACAGTGGAGAGCACAGCCAACTGGTATTCGGTACTCAGTACTCATCTACCCACTCGGTCTAGACGTTGGAGCAACCTCTTGGTACCATAAGGGTTTAGGGACTCTCACCCAGGGATATCTATAGTACCCCATGTAGAACAAGATTTTCGGTATCCAATCCTGCCAACCACGATGCGTCTGTGGAGGCTACGGCCCTGATGTCGCTAGGGCGTACAATAACCATGTCACACAAATACGGAATGCATGAATCACGCTATCCAGTCATGCAACCAATCCTGCGCATACCGTGCGCTCATGTAAGGCAGCACCGCTTAACCGGGAGCCCATAAACAACCTGCCCGAAGGCAAATGCTATGATCAGACAATTCTCACGTCAAGCATACATATGATGCGTATGATCATGAGTCATGAACTGGACTAAACATGTTATAACAAAATGAACTATTTACAATGCAGATGGACCTGGACGGCCTAAATACGATAAGTACAGCCCAGTAATGGACCCTAAGGAGAGTCGTAATGTAGACATCTAACCAACATTACACTCGCAATGTGGACGTCAAACCAACATTGTTTTCCAGGTACGATCTTCTTAAAACACCGCTACATAATCGGTATGGGGTTTACACATTGCAATGGACCTTATGTTCCTCCCATTGGGCCTTACATTTATATCAAATGGGCCATAGCTTATGGGCCTTTTATTTGTCAGATGGGCCACATAAATGAGCCACACCAATGGGTCTTATGTGCATTGCAATGGGTCAAAACCCGTGGGCCTTGGATTGCATCAATTGGACCTAGTCACATGAGTCTAATATGTATCAAATGGGCCACACCAATTGGGATCCCACATGTAGGTCAAGTGGGCCCCAACCCATAGACCTAACATGAGTCAGATGGGCCTAAATTCCTAGGCCTTAAACAAATTAAATGAGCCTAACCCATGAGCCTCAAATAAATCCAGTGGCCCTAATCCCATGGACCCTTTTTTATAATCAAATGGGTTTAGTCCCATGGGCCTTACAACATATCAAATGTCCTACTCCCATAGACTTTAAAATTTCAATAAAAGGGTCCAAGTATATGGGCCTTGAAGTACATCGAATGGGCCTAGTCCCATGGACTTGCAACACGTCAAATGGGCTTAAGTTCTTGGACCTTAAATGGATCAAATGGGCATAGCCCATAAGCATTTTATAAATCAAATGGGCCTAGCCCATGCCCTTAAATAACAGGTGAGCCCAAGCCCATAGGCTTTATGTGTCAAGTGGGCCCAAATTCTTAGGCCTCAAGTGGATCAAATGGGCCCAGCCCATTAGCATTTTTATAAATCAAATGGGCCTAACCCATAGCCCTTTATATGTTAAAGTGGATGGACAGTCCGGGTGCATCATATGCATCAAGGTGGGTCCCACTATCCAGTGGACAGTGCGGATATAACACATACATCACAAAGAGCCCCACCGTCCGCTGGACGGTGGAGGTCACACAAACATCAGGTGGGAATCCACCATCCACAGCCGTGGACGGTGCATTAAAGCACATGCATAAATGTGGGTCCCACCCTGTAATGTCCATTCAAAATCCAACCCGTTCACAAGGTCCCTTGGACCTGTATGAAGGGAAAACATAAATTTCAGCTTAATCCAATACTCCTGTGGGCCCCAGGGAAATTTTCAATGGCCAGGACTCAATTCTACTGTTTCCTGTGGTGTGGGCCACCCGCGCACTGGATCACGCCAAAATTTGGAGGGGACCCGCCTGAGAAGGGGGCCCGCCTCATGAACAGATGGAATGACAAATAAACATTTTTGGTGGGGCCCACACGTACGGCCGTGGGCCCCCACGTCCGTCCGCCCACGCCCATGCAAGCGCTGCCCATTTACAGAGGCAGAGGCAAAGCCTCTGCCATGGGATTTTTAGAAAAAGGAAAAATCCATTTTTTTTGGGGTTTTTCGCATGTGGGGCCCGCAAAAGTGAAATCCGCTCCGTCCATTACGATCAGTGGCCCGAAACAGACGAAATGAGTCCAGAGTTCAAATTTTTTTGATGCTTGGAAGTGAAATAAATTAAGAAAATAGAGTTTGAATGGTGAGGGCGTAATATTTGACGCTATGGCCCACCAGGTGATTGGATCAGCTCCAAACTTCTATCCAACGGCTAAAATACCGTGGGTAAGAGGATGGACGGCTTGGATCTAGAATAAACATCAAGGTGGGGCCTATGCAAGGAAACACCCCAAAAGGCTCTACTTTTCTTCCTTTTTTTTTTTTTTCTTTTTGCCTTTGAAACGTCTAGCGTCCCAGACGCTGGACGGTTTTCTTTTTTTTTTTTTTAAATTTGTCTTAAAGGTGGGCCCTGATGAAGTGGGCCACCATGGATATTTGTCATGGGAATAACGTGTAAGGTGGGCCCCACTTGGATAAAATAAGTACATCAAGATGGGATCTATTCAAGTGGGCCACACCATCCTATTGCAATAAAATAAAATAAAATAAAATAAAATAAAAGAGAGAGAGAGAGACATGGAGAGTGGGACACAGCTTGTGATGGAGGGACCCCGTCATTATGGGCCCTCCCTTGCAATGAAACATACAATAAATGGATCCCTTGCACATGGGACAGTTAAAAATGTAAATCAACGGTGGAGATCCATTCTCCACCGGTATGGACGGTCTAGATGACCTTTCTAAATGAAAATAAACATCATAATGGGGTCCATGGAGAATGGCCCCATCATGGAATGATTATGATGATCCAAGTGGTCCATTGGCCACAAATAAGGGTCCCAAGTGAGATCCACACCATGGATCGGTGGGCCTCACTTGGTCCACCATAAAATCAAGTAAATCTATCCTATAGAGGCACCCACCGTCCGATCTTCTCGCTCCTAGGGGTTCCTTGGCACCTTGTCTTCAACTTCAATGGCTAAGATGAAGAATGGAGGGTTGAGATGGGAGATTTTGGGGTATGAAGGTGGGCCACTTAGAGCTTAGGAAGGTTGGGAAATTTCCATACGTATGGGGCTCTTGGAATTTTTTGTTGCTTGGAAATTTTGGAATGAGAAAGAGAGAAAGAGAGAGAGTGATGTAAAGGGAGAGAGAGAGAGTGATGGATGAATGGGTGAGTGATGGTTGTGTAAGAAAAACTTGACTTTTGTGGCTTTTGTGTAAGAGAGGTATGGGTGGTGAAGACTTTTGTGGCTTTTTATGTAAGAGAGGTATGGGATGTGAAGACTTTTGTGGTTGCTTGGAAAAATCGGTGAGAGTGATGTGTACTTGACATGTGATGGGTTGATGGGTGATTGATTGATGGAATTGATGTGATTGATGTGACACATCGTTGAGATTTCCTTGGTTTTCGCAACGCGTGGCGTTTTCTCGCACCGAACGTTGGCCCATAACTCTTGACCAGGGTATCGCCTTGGCGCGCGAGTCGCGGTATCGGAACCGCGGCGACGGTGCGGTCGCTATGGCATTGGTCTCGGGTTGAGTCGACTCGGGTTGTCGGCACATGAATCAGGGTCGCGCGTCGATACTGGTTAAGGGTCGAAAGTTGTCGGAATTCGACCGGTAAGACCGCGGAAGTGTACGGAAAGGTACGGACCAAGATACGGGTCTTACAGCTCTCCCCTCCTTATAAAAATTTTGTCCTCGAAATTTACATAAGCATCGCAACTAAGCATAACTCGCGAAGAATAAGAAACATAACTTCATCATATAGAATTTAGGGCAGCATACAAAATACATCACATGATCAACCATCAAAGAGATGAGGATAATGCTCTCGAATCTCAGCCTCATGCTCCCACGAAGCCTCCTCAACAGAATGGTGACCCCACTGCACCTTCACCAACGGAATGACCTTGGTTCTGAGGACCTGTTCCTTTCGATCAAGGATACGGACTGGCTGCTCAATGTAAGAAGCGTCCTCACGAACCTGCAACGGCTGCCAATCAATGACGGAAACTATGTCTGACCCACACTTCCTCAACATGGAGACGTGAAACACGTTGTGGATGCCAGACAACTGAGATGGCAAGGCAAGCCGATAGGCCACGGCACCAACGCGCCCAGTGATCTCAAAAGGTCCTATGAATCTCGGGGCAAGCTTGCCCTTCGTTCCAAATCGAACTACGCCCTTCATGGGCGAGACCTTGAGATACACATGGTCCCCTACATTAAACTCCAAGGGACGACGCCGACGATCAGCAGAACTCTTCTGTCGGCTCTGAGCTGTACGCATCCTCTGCCTGATGATGTCAATAGCCTCTGAAGTCTCCTGCACAAGCTCGGGACCTAGGAGACGGCGCTCTCCAACCTCGGTCCAACAACTCGGTGATCTGTATGGTCTGCCATATAGTGCCTCAAAAGGAGCCATGCCGATGGTCGCCTGATAGCTGTTATTGTACGCGAACTCAGCCAATCGCAGATGCTCATCCCAGCTACCCCCAAAGTCAATCGCGCAAGCCCGAAGCATATCCTCAAGTATTTGATTGACCCTCTCGGTCTGGCCATCGGTCTGCGGATGGTATGCGGTGCTGAGCTGCAAATCAGTCCCCATCGCACGCTGAAAGCTCCCCCAAAACTGAGACGTGAACTTCGAGTCTCGGTCAGAAACGATCGAGACTGGAACGCCATACAGTCTCACAATCTCCTCAATAAACAGTCTCGTAAGCCGGTCCATAGACCAAGTCACACGCATCGCAAGAAAATGTGCCGACTTCGTCAGACGATCCACAACAACCCAAATGGTGTCATGACCGCGCTGAGTCCTCGGCAAACCCATAATGAAATCAGTCGACACGTGCTCCCACTTCCACATTGGGACGCTCAACGGCTGCAAAAGACCAGGAGGTCTCTGATGATCGGCCTTGACACTCTGGCACGTGTCACACTCGGCCACAAAACTGGTGATATGGCGCTTCATCCCCGCCCAAAAATACTGTCGCCTCATGTCTCGGTACATCTTCGTCGAGCCTGGGTGGATAGAAAACCGCGATCGATGTGCCTCGGTCATAAGATCTCTGCGTAACTCTGGAATATCCGGGACACATAATCGGCCTCTGAAGCGAAGTCCACCGTCTGTACCGATCTACCGATCTACCAATCAACCTGACCCTCAGATGCTGCCTCAGCCATATAACTCTGCAACGACTGATCAGCCTGCTGAGCCTCGATCACCCTAGCGACAAGAGAGGGTTGAATCGACAAGCTCGATAACTGTACAATGGAAGACTGCAGGCCGAACTCAAAGTCATATGCTGCAACATCCTCAAGCATCCGCCACTCCTGAATCATCATGTGCGCCACCAAGCCTCGTGGCTGACGGCTAAGGGCATCTGCCACCACGTTCGCCTTGCCCGGGTGGTACTGAAGATCAAAATCATAGTCTTTCAGGAGCTCCATCCAGCGCCTCTGTCTCATATTCAACTCAGACTGCGAGAAGAGGTACTTCAAGCTCTTGTGATCAGAGAAGAGCTCGAAACTAACCCCGTAAAGATAATGCCTCCACACCTTCAGTGCGAAGACAACTGCAGCCAACTCTAGATCATGTGTAGGATAGTTCAGCTCATGGACCTTGAGCTGACGAGACGCAAAGGCCACTGGTCTCCCGTGCTGCATCAGGACAGCACCCAAACCGATATGCGAGGCATCGGTGAATACAATAAAGCCGTCACTCCCAGAGGGAAGAGTGAGGACAGGAGCGGACGTCAGACGGTCCTTCAACTCCATAAATGCTCGCTCGCAGGCGTCACTCCAAATAAACTCTGCGCCCTTCCGAGTCAACCTGGTCAGCGGGGCTGCAATACGAGAGAAGCCCTCAATGAAACGCCGGTAGTAGCCCGCTAAACTAAGAAAACTACGGATCTCTGTCGCAGTCGTGGGCTAGCCCCACTGACGCACTGCCTCGACCTTCGAGGGGTCTACTGCGACACCCTCCCTCGTCACCACGTGACCGAGGAACTTCATCTCCCCCTACCAGAACTTGCACTTCTCCAGCTTCGCATACAGCTGGTGTGCGCGGAGGGTTTGCAAGATAGTCTCCAAGTGCTGCTCATGCTCCTCACGGGTCCTCGAGTAGATCAGAATGTCGTCGATGAAGACTATAACAAACTGATCTAGATATGGGCGGAAAACCTCATTCATCAGCTGCATGAAGACCGCGGGTGCATTGGTCAGTCCGAAGGACATGACCTGAAACTCAAAATGACCGTAACGCGTCCTGAATGCTATCTTCGGAATGTCCTCATCTCGGACCCGAATCTGATAATAACCGGAACGCAGGTCAATCTTCGAAAAGAACTGTGCACCCTGCAGCTGGTCGAAC
The DNA here is from genome assembly GCA_037074715.1 of Magnolia kwangsiensis. Classification (NCBI taxonomy): domain Eukaryota; kingdom Viridiplantae; phylum Streptophyta; class Magnoliopsida; order Magnoliales; family Magnoliaceae; genus Magnolia; species Magnolia kwangsiensis. Next base: position 32,072,022 of record CM073575.1, on the reverse strand, counting down.
AAATCATCAATCCTAGGGAGCGGGTACTTGTTCTTGATCGTGACTTTATTGAGCTCGCGATAGTCAACGCAGAGCCTCAACGAGCCATCCTTCTTCTTCACGAAGAGTACCGGTGCTCCCCACGGCGAACTGCTCGGACGAATAAAACCCAACTCATGTAACTCGTTCAACTGCTTCTGCAGTTCTCGTAACTCCAACGATGCCATACGATACGGGGCCTTCGAAATAGGCGCGGTACCGGGCACGAGATCAATCTGGAACTCGGTGAGTCGACGAGGCGGTAATCCCGGAATCTCCTGAAACACATCGGGAAAATCGCAAACCACGGGCAGATGGTCGGTGCAAACGGCAACAGGCTCCTCTATGGCACAAGACATCAAGCAAGACAACCGCTCTCCTCTGGCCTCTGCAACGAACTGGAACTGTGGCACGCTGGGTATACAGAACGTGACGGTCCTCGCGGCGCAGTCTAAAATGGCATAGTACTCGGCGAGCCAATCCATGCCTAAGATGACGTCGAACTCGGACATCGGTAAAACAAACAGGTCAGCAGGCAGAAAGGTATCCCCAACCAGAACGGGGCAAGACGAGCAAAATCGTCCTAACACTGCAGTCCTCCCCAAGGGAGTCGATACTGATAGACTCTCATCAGCAGACTCCAATGGTAAGCCAGCCGATTGATAGAAGCTCTCGGCCACAAAAGAATGCGATGCACCAGAATCAAACAGTACATGTGCAATGCATGCAGAAACTGACAGTATACCCTTAACTACACCTCCAGATGACTACGGATCCTGCTGAGCTGCATAGAATCTAGCCTGAGCTGGCTGGGGAGGTGCATATCCCCTCTGAACGTGCTGCTGCTGCTGATGGGGTCGCTGAGGAGGTCGAAACTGCTGCCTCTGCTGCTGTGGCCTCTGAGGCTGGTGCTGATGCTGATGCTGCTGCTGAGGTGGCCTCGGTGGTGGAGGCTGCTGTCGCTGCTGCTGTGGGGGTCTCTGCTGCTGCGGTGGAGGTCTCTGCTGTTGTGGACCTCTCTGCTGCTGCTGGGGGCTGGTACACTCCCATGAACGGTGTCCCGTCGCACCGCACCTAAAGCAAGTGCCGGTGAACTGCCTCTGAGGTGGTGGTGGAGGTGCTGATGGTGCTGATGGTGCACGGAAAGCTGGGCGACCAGTGCGCCTCTGCTGTTGTGGTCGACGCTGCTGGGAAGGACTGGAAGAAGTCTGCCTTTTTCGGTCGCTCCTCTGACCACGCTCAGACTGAGAACTGGCCCACTCAGTCTCGTAAATCTGAGCTCTCCGCACTACAGCCTGAAAGGTAGGGAGCTCATGCCCGACAACACGACCTCGAAGGCCGTAACGTAAGCCGTGCTCGAAACGGCGGGCCTTCCGCCCCTCGTCATCAACCATGTATGGTGCAAATCTCGAGAGAGCCACAAAACGGGCCGTGTACTGTGCCACGGTCATGTCTCCCTGCACTAGAGTCTCAAACTTTAAAGCTCGCTGACGGCGGATATGGTCGGGAAAGTACTACTCCTCGAATCGGTCAACAAAATCCTCCCATGTCCAGACATAATCAGGTCCGGTAACACGGGTAACAGAGGTCCACCAATGCTCGGCCTCACCCTGGAAGAGGAATACTGCTAACTGAACGCGCTGCTCGGTCGTACATAACATGGTATCGAATATCTTCTCCACATCGGAGCGCCATCTCTCGGCTGCAGTCGGATCTGGCTCGCCCTGAAAACGTGGGGGATCAAGCCGTCTGAACTCACGTAGTAAGGCGCTCGCGCGCTCCTGCTCTGCCTGAGCTGGTGAGACAGCTGGACGTCTGCCCTGTCCCTGTAGTGCGGCTGTCACAGCCTGTAACATCTGCTGTAACTGAGAGGCACTAACGGTCACGGTCGGCTCCTCATCGGCCTCTGGTGGAGGAATGTCGTCCTCATGGGAGGAATCAGGGATCTCTGAGGGTGGAACGGGAGACGCAGGTGGTAAAGCTGGAGCCTCCGATGGTGAAGCAGAATCCTCAGGTGGTGGTGCGGGAGTCGATCGAGTAACTCTCCCACGCGCCATGTCCTACAGGAAAGAGCGAAGGTGTCGATCAACTTCAAAATTTTTGAAGGTACCCACGTTAACGGTCTGTATTAGAAGGTCGCGAAGCTATCCGAACTTCGAGACTTAGTCATTCTTCACTCATAGCAAACATGTAATGTTGTTCTCGGTTATTCCCAAGTTATGCTCTGATACCAACTTCTGTCACGCCCCAAACTCCGAAACCGGGCTCACAAAATTTTCGATCGCCGAATGCGGCGCCGACAGCCTCCGTAGAACCCCATTCTCGGCTCCTAGCTCCCATTCGCCAGGTTCCGATCCTGGGATTCTACGAGGAGGATTTTCAACATCAGTTTGATTCGTAATAAGCATAACCAAAGGCATAACCCACAAACAACAACCAAGAAATCCATTACATTTCCACTATGATCAAAAACTTTACAAGTACAATGAGCATAAAGGAAAATACAGTGGTAAAGTATAAAAAACTCCAAAATGCTCAGCAACGTGCTCCTGCCTCAACGCTGCTGTGATCCAACGTCACCTGCACGCAACGGTAGTGCATAAGCTTACAGAAGGCTTAGAGGGTGGTGAAAGTGTGTGCGCAAGGTAGTAATATGAATGCAATATCAGAGTAATGCGGAATATGCGGGTGGAACCATAATATCATGAGCCGTTCCAAGGCTTATGCGATGCAAGATATGAATGGTATTGGCCACCCCAAGGCCATGAAATGTGCAATGCAACTCAAGCATACAGATCCTCATCAATGACCACATATCAGTACAGCTCAAAGCATGGAATATCACCGGGGTCTAGTACACTCTAACTCAGATTGTCGCCACATCGCGTGCAATAAGGTAAGTGGAAGAGACCTCACTATCCGTCTGCCAATATCGGGCGCGACTCGTCGATAGTGGACCCATTCCTCGAGCTGGTCAAACTCAGCCTAGCATTGCCCCCTACACTCGGGCGGGTAAGGCCGTACCCCCTTCCAACTGACCACGACACAGTGGAGAGACAGCCAACTGGTATTCGGCACTCAGTACTCATCTACCCACTCGGTCTAAACGTTGGAGCAACCTCTTGGTACCATAAAGGTTTAGGGACTCTCACCCAGGGATATCTATAGTACCCCATGTAGAATAAGATTTTCGGTATCCAATCCTGCCAACCACGATGCGTCTGTGGAGGCTACGGCCCTGATGTCGCTAGGGATTACAATAACCATGTCACACAAATGCGGAATGCATGAATCACGCTATCCAGTCATGCAACCAATCCTGCGCATACCGTGCACTCATGTAGGGCAGCACCGCCTAACCGGGAGCCCATAAATAACCTGCCCGAAGGCAAATGCTATGATCAGACAATTCTCACGTCAAGCATACATATGATGCGTATGATCATGAGTCATGAACTGGACTAAACATGTTATAACAAAATAAACTATTTACAATGCAGATGGACCTGGACGGCCTAAATACGATAAGTACAGCCCAGTAATGGACCCTAAGGAGAGTCGTAATGTGGACATCCAACCAACATTACACTCGCAATGTGGACGTCAAACCAACATTGTTTCCTAGGTACGATCTTCTTAAAACACCGCTACATAATCGGTATTGGGTTTACACATTGCAATGGACCTTATGTTCCTCCCATTGGGCCTTACATATATATCAAATGGGCCATAGCTTATGGACCTTTTATTTGTCAGATGGGCCACATAAATGAGCCACACCAATGGGTCTTATGTGCATTGCAATGGGTCAAAACCCGTGGGCCTTGGATTGCATCAATTGGACCTAGTCACATGAGTCTAATATGTATCAAATGGGCCACACCAATTGGGATCCCACATGTAGGTCAAGTGGGCCCCAACCCATAGACATAACATGAGTTAGATGGGCCTAAATTCCTAGGCCTTAAACAAATTAAATGAGCCTAACTCATGAGCCTCAAATAAATCCAGTGGCCCTAATCCCATGGACCCTTTTTTATAATCAAATGGGTTTAGTCTCATGGGCTTTACAACATATCAAATGTCCTACTCCCATAGACTTTAAAATTTCAATAAAAGGGTCCAAGTATATGGGCCTTGAAGTACATCGAATGGGCCTAGTCCCATGGACTTGCAACACGTCAAATGGGCTTAAGTTCTTGGACCTTAAATGGATCAAATGGGCCTAGCCCATAAGCATTTTATAAATCAAATGGGCCTAGCCCATGCCCTTAAATAACAGGTGAGCCCAAGCCCATAGGCTTTATGTGTCAAGTGGGCCCAAATTCTTAGGCCTCAAGTGGATTAAATGGGCCCAGCCCATTAGCATTTTTATAAATCAAATGGGCCTAACCCATAGCCCTTTATATGTTAAAGTGGATGGACGGTCCGGGTGCATCATATGCATTAAGGTGGGTCCCACTGTCCAGTGGATAGTGCGGATATAACACATACATCACAAAGAGCCCCATTGTCCGCTGGACGGTGGAGGTCACACAAACATCAGGTGGGAATCCACCGTCCACAACCGTGGACGGTGCATTAAAGCACATGCATAAATGTGGGTCCCATGTGGGGCCCACCCTGTAATGTCCATTCAAAATCCAACCCGTTCACAAGGTCCCTTGGATCTGTATGAAGGGAAAACATAAATTTCAGCTTAATCCAATACTCCTGTGGGCCCCAGGGAAATTTTCAATGGCCAAGACTCAATTCTACTGTTTCCTGTGGTGTGGGCCACCCGCGCACTGGATCACGCCAAAATTTGGAGGGGACCCGCCTGAGAAGGGGGCCCGCCTCATGAATAGATGGAATGACAAATAAACATTTTTGGTGGGGCCCACATGTACGGCCGTGGGCCCCCACGTCCGTCCGCCCACGCCCATGCAAGCGCTGCCCATTTACAGAGGCAGAGGCAGAGCCTCTGCCATGGGATTTTTAGAAAAAGGAAAAATCCATTTTTTTTGGGGTTTTTCGCATGTGGGGCCCGCAAAAGTGAAATCCGCTCCGTCCATTACGATCAGTGGCCCGAAACAGACGAAATGAGTCCAGAGTTCAAATTTTTTTGATGCTTGGAAGTGAAATAAATTAAGAAAATAGAGTTTGAATGGTGAGGGCGTAATATTTGACACTATGGGCCACCAGGTGATTGGATCAGCTCCAAATTTCTACCCAACGGCTAAAATACCGTGGGTAAGAGGATGGACGGCTTGGATCTAGAATAAACATCAAGGTGGGGCCTATGCAAGGAAACACCCCAAAAGCCTCTACTTTTCTTCCTTTTCTTTTTTTTTTTTTCTTTTTGCCTTTGAAACGTCCAGCGTCCCAGACGCTGGACGGTTTTCTTTTTTTTTAAAAAAAATTTGTCTTAAAGGTGGGCCCTGATGAAGTGGGCCACCATGGATATTTGTCATGGGAATAACGTGTAAGGTGGGCCCCACTTGGATAAAATAAGTACATCAAGATGGGATCTATTCAAGTGGGCCACACCATCCTATTGTAATAAAATAAAATAAAATAAAATAAAATAAAAGAGAGAGAGAGACATGGAGAGTGGGACACGGCTTGTGATGGAGGGACCCCGTCATTATGGGCCCTCCCTTGTAATGAAACATACAATAAATGGATCCCTTGCACATGAGACCGTTAAAAATGTAAATCAACGGTGGAGATCCATTCTCCACCGGTATGGACAGTCTAGATGACCTTTCTAAATGAAAATAAACATCATAATGGGGTCCATGGAGAATGGCCCCATCATGGAATGATTATGATGATCCAAGTGGTCCATTGGCCACAAATAAGGGTCCCAAGTGAGATCCACACCATGGATCGGTGGGCCTCACTTGGTCCACCATAAAATCAAGTAAATCTATCCTATAGAGGCACCCACCGTCCGATCTTCTCGCTCCTAGGGGTTCCTTGACAGCTTGTCTTCAACTTTAATGGCTAAGATGAAGAATGGAGGTTTGAGATGGGAGATTTTGGGGTAGGAAGGTGGGCCACTTAGAGCTTAGGAAGGTTGGGAAATTTCCATACGTATGGGGCTCTTGGAATTTTTTGTTGCTTGAAAATTTTGGAATGAGAAAGAGAGAAAGAGAGAGAGTGATGTAAAGGGAGAGAGAGAGAGTGATGGATGGATGGGTGAGTGATGGTTGTGTAAGAAAAACTTGACTTTTGTGGCTTTTGTGTAAGAGAGGTATGGGTGGTGAAGACTTTTGTGGCTTTTTGTGTAAGAGAGGTATGGGATGTGAAGACTTTTGTGGTTGCTTGGAAAAATGGGTGAGAGTGATGTGTACTTGACATGTGATGGGTTGATGGGTGATTGATTGATGGGATTGATGTGATTGATGTGACACATCGTTGAGATTCCCTTAGTTTTCGCAACGCGCGGCGTTTTCTCACACCGAACGTTGTCCCATAACTCTTTTCCAGGGTATCGCCTTGGCGCGCGAGTCGCGGTATCGGAACCGCGACGACGGTGCGGTCGCTATGGCATTGGTCTCGGGTTGAGTCGACTCGGGTTGTCGACACATGAATCAGGGTCGCGCGTCGATACTGGTTAAGGGTCGAAAGTTGTCGGAATTCGACCGGTAAGACCGCGGAAGTGTACGGAAAGGTACGGACCAAGATACGGGTCTTACGAGAAAGCTTAGAGGGTGGTGAAAGTGTGTGCACAAGGTAGTAATATGATCATGCAATATCAGAGTAATGCGGAATATGCAGATGGATCCATGAAAACCATAAGCCGTACAATGCAATGCAAGACATGAATGATATCAGCCATCCCAAGGCTATGCGATGTGAAATGTAACTCAAGCATACAAATCCTCATCTATGTCCACACATAAATACGACTCAAATCTGGGATATCACAGGGGTCTAGTACACTTTAAACCAGGTCGCTGCCTCATCGCGCGCAATAAGGTAAGTGGAAGAGACTTCACTATCCGTCTGCCAATATCAAGCACGAGTCATCTATAGCGGACCCATTCCTCGAGCTGGTCAAACTCAGCCTAACATTGCCCCTACTCTCGAGGGGGTAAGGCCGCACCCCCTTCCAACCGACCACGACACAGTGGAGAGCGCAACTATCTGATAATCGGCACTCAACACTCATCTACCCACTCGGTTTAGACGTTGGAGCAACCTCTTGGTACCATAAGGGTTTAGGGACTTTCACCTAGGGATATCTATAATACCTCATGTAGAACAAGATTTTCGGTATCCAATCCAGCCAACCATGATACGTCTGTGGAGGCTACGGCCTAGATATTGCTAGGACGTACAGTAATCATGTCATACAATGCGAAATGCATGAATCACACTATCTAATCATGTAGCAAATTCTGCGCGTATCGTGCTCTCATGTAGGGCAACACCGCCTAATCGGGGTCCCATAAGCAGTCTGCCTGAAGGCGTATGTTATGATCAGTCACTTCTCATATCAAGCATACATATGATGCGTATGATCATGAGTCATGGAGCTATAGTAAATATGTTATAAAATAATACACTATCCTTACAAAGCAGATGGGCCTAGACGGCCTATACATAACAAGTACGGGCCTAATAATGGGCCCTAAGGAGAGTCGTAATGTGGACATCCAACTAACATTACACTCGCAATGTGGACGTCAAAACAACATTGCTCCCAAGGCACGATCGTCGTAAACATCGTTACATAATCCATGTTGGGATTACACATTGCAATGGACCTTAGGTTCATCCCATTAGGCCTTACATATATATCAAATGGGCCTTTTATTCATTAAATGGGCCGCACCAATGGGCCTTATGTGCATTGCAATGGGTCATAACCCGTGGGCCTTAGATTACATCAAATGGTTCTCGACCCATGGGCCTTCTATATATCAAATGGGCCTACTCCCATGGGCTTTAAAATACATCAAATGGGTCCAATCCCATGGACCTTGGAATACATCAAATGGGTCCACTCCCATGGGCCTTAAATTACATCAAATGAGCCTAATCCCATGGGCCTTGGAACACATCAAATGGGTCCAATCCCATGGGCCTAGAGGCCTACTGAAATGTTTATTTGTCATCCAAAGTGGCAAAGGGCCCACTGTAATGTTTATTTTTCCATCCAAAATGGCAAAGGGCCCACTGTAATGTTTATTTGTCATCCAGCGTATGGGCCAGGGGCTCCACTATCATATTTATTTGCCACCCAACCAGGGGAACCCATCGTCCAGTGTGGACGGTGCAGATATAACACATAAATCATGGTGGGTCCCACCGTCCAGGGATGGACGACGCGAACAAAACACAAACAAGGTGGGCTCCACCGTCAGGCGGACGATGTGAATGAAACCCATAAATCATGGTAGGTCCCACCGTCCACAGCCGTGGACGGTGGATAAAATATCTTCATCACTGTGGGTCCCACATATGTGGCCCACCATAATGCTTAAATGCCATCCAGACCATTCATAAGGTCACTCAAACCTGGATGAAGTGAAAACATAAATTTCAAATTGATTCAAAACTTCTGTGGACCCAGATTTGGGTTTCAAAGGTAGAGGTTCAATCCCACTGTTTCGTGTGGTGCGAGCCACCTGAGTTTTGGATGGGGCCCATTTTTGGAGGGGGGCCCACATCAGAGGGAGCCCATCAATTGAACGGCATGGATATTACATATACATCATGGTGGGGCCCACGGCAGCAGCCGTGGGACGCTGACTGGCCGCTCGTTTCAAGCACGCTGCAGCGTTCTGCTGCAGTTGTCAGGGGCAGCAAGCGCTGCCCCCTTATGTGTAAAAAAAAGAATTTTTTAAAAAATATAATTCCGGTGGCTTTTCACAGGTAGGGCCCACCATCAGAAAATTCAACCCTTCCATTACGTTCAACGGCTCAAGGCCGTCCCAATGAGTCCGCTATTGAACATATTTAGGCCTGTAGAAAAATTAAAATTAATTTAAATGGTGAGAGTCACTGTTTTGAGAGGTATGGCCCGCCCAATGAACGGATTAACTTCATTCCTTGGCTCAACGCCTAAAATGATATGAGAAAGAGGATGGACGGCTTGGATTATACCCATACATCAAGGTGGGGCCTACGCAAACGGTCCACTCCCAAGGCTTGAACCAAGCTATATTTGTATTTTCCATTCAACGTCCAGGGAACGTCCAACGTCCCTGGACATAATACATATATTGAGGTGGACCTCGCTGAGGTGGGCCACCACTGATGGATGAACGCATCTAAGGTGGGCCCCACTTATGAGTGGCTTGGGTAGGATACAAGCCTCATGGTGGGGTCCATTCAAGTGGGCCACACGGCTACATAAATCATACAAAGGGAAATAAATAAAAATGAGAGGGAGGGAGAGAGAAAGAATGGGACACGCATGATGGAGGGTACCCGGCACTATGGGCCCTCCCTTTCATGATCTACAACATAAATCATTGCATATGGGCCCACCTAATCAAGAATCAATGGTGGAGATCCATTCTCCACCAAAATAAACGGTCTAGATGACCTTATTTACAAGCTAGGAAGGGTAAACATCATGATGGGGTCCATGGAGGATAGCCCCATCATGGGATGATATGGATAATCCAGGTAAGCCATCGGCCACATCTTAGGGTCCAAAGTGAGATCCACACCATTGATCGGTGAGCCTCACTTGGCCCATCATAAAAACAAGTAAACTACCCTATAGAAGCACCCACCGTTCGATCTTCTTGCTCCAATGGGTTCCTTAGCACCTTAGCTTTGATTCCAATAGATGAGATGAGGTTTGGATGGTTGAGATGAGAGATGAGAGGGTGGGAAGGTGGGCCACACTTGTAGTTTGATAGAAATGGGGAGAGGCTTGGACGTATGGATTTTTCTCTTGCTTCGAAGAGAGTAGAGAGAAACTTGTAAAGGGAGAGAGATATGGGTGATAGATGTTTGATGTGGTGGTGATGGGTGAAAGAGCCACTTTATTTGACTTTGGTGGCATTTGTGTAAGAAAGGCATGGCTTGTGTAAGGACTTCTTGACTTTTGTGGCTTATTTGGAAAAAGGTGAAAGGTGATGTGTACTTGACATGTGATGTGATGAGATTGATTAATTGATGGGATTCCCCTCGTAGAGATTCTCTTTGGTTTCGCAATGTGCGGCATTTTCCTCGCACCAAACGTTGGCTCACATCTCTTGACTAGGGTATTGCCTCGGCGCGCAAGTCGCGGCATCGGAACCGCAGTGATGGCGCGGTCGCTATGGTAATGGTCTTGGGTTGAGTCGATATAGGTTGACGGCATATGAATCAGGGTCGCGCGTAAATATCGATTAAGGGTTGAAGGTTGCCAGAATTCAACCGGTAAGATCGCGGAAGTCTACGAAACGGTACGATCTAGGATATGGGTCTTACACCGGCTCACAAGTCTGGGTTGCTCACTGGTCACTACGGGGAGGCTCATCACCTCAGCATAGGCCGACAGCTCGACCGTGGTGTCCCATACTACCATGCTCAGTTCATGAGTCTTAGCGGATCGTGGTACCATGGTTGAAATGGGTTTTACATTGGTAAGTGGTACCTTAGATTCAAGCAGTAGTGTCCATACATGGTAAACACACAATAGGCCAATCGGGTTATTTGACAAGTTCGATTGGTATGAGCGCACGCTGAATTAATCGACATAGAGTGCATAAGCACTCCATGTGGCTTAACCATTGTCGACAATCGTCGTACGGCTCAGATTCATCGAACGTGTCCAATGTGGCGAGACTAATTCGACCACTTAATCAGGAACCGTTACCAATTGTTTGGACCACATTGTAGTCTCAATCATACTCAAATGCGTCCGCGTCCGGGCTCCGACGAGGCAGCCGCTTATATGTGACAATCATATAAGCATTTAACAATGATTCAAGTATAACATTCATTTGAGCATTTTATCAACATATTGAATATGTTACTGAACATTACAATTCATCCTTAACTTGCGTAGTTGAAATTAAGGTTACATAGAAGAAATTATACATATAATTAAGGTAATTGAGAATCTTATCTCAACACCCTTATTAAATACAATTCATCAAATAAATTTTTATTCAGACATTTTATCAAACACTTAGCCTACACATTACCAAATACATAGACTGGATTAGTTATGGCATGAACTATAGCAATTTCTTACGTAACCTAGGTCATAACGCATGTAACAAACATGGATCTTAAATTACATATCATGACAAGCACAAAATCATAATTTCAAGTTCATTCCAATATTTTAACAAATACATGGAATGCATATTTGTCCAACATAGTTCATACATGTATAATATATGGAAAACATCGTAACTAAGATCATATGGCAGCAATCAAATTAGACATAAATCATTGCTGACATTTGAAAGCCTTGAAAAGCATAACCTAAACGTTTATAGTCCACACCTTTCGTCGAATTACTCGTTTCAAACTTGGTTCGAATCCTACGTTCCCGTATACCAAACAACGTTTACCTAAATTAGGAAAATCCATTAGCTAGGTTGACAAACAACTATTCTATACCTTAACTAACGCATTAGGGTTTGAATTTCTTACCCAAATCATCGTCGAAACGAGTCGTGTAGTGTAATAAAGAGGTGATCTAGTGCGTGTAGTTGTGAGAGAGAAACACCGCCATAATATCCCAAGCTTTCTCTCCTCCTCACTCTTTTATCTTCTTTTCTCTCTTCTCTCTCCTAGAGTTTGGAGCAAATTTGTATGGAATGGGAATGGGGTGGTTTAAGGTCTTTAAATAGGCTCAGAACTAGTTCAAATGGCCTACTTAGGTTATAGTCAAAGGGTGTCTGTTTCAGGAAAACGAGACTCATCTGGAGGTCCATTACCTATCTATGCTACAAAGCAAGTCCCCTGACAATAGATCTAGGCTAGGTTACGATTTTAGCGCGTTTGGATAGGCCAATCAACCGTGACGGACCTGTATCAGATCGACGGTCATTGTCACTCGATCAGGGCCACAAGTATACAGATATGTGCAGGGAAATTTCCCTGATCCATGGGTGCAGTTGGGTCAGAAATTGACGATTTGAAGTCTTCAATTTCACCCGCAAGAGAATGATCGAATTCATTTAAGTTTGGGTTCATTTTCTAAAGATATTCACGTTTCTCATACACTTCGCTCAAGGTTCAAGTTGTGTATTTCTGTATACTATTTGGGCTTGATTCTTACGGTGGTTGTCAAGCCCAATAAGACAGTCGTAACCCTATAGTTTCGCAGTCATCGGACTTTTGACGCGCGGTACAAGTTCGATATGGAGTTTCAATGTGCTCCCGAGAGCAACTGAGTTTTAGAATTTCTCTGAGGTTTTCAAGTAATGTTGAGCTAGCGATTTTAATAGTTTTGGGTCTTGCAGTTTGTATAGATAGTGGTTCAAGCTAATCCAACGATTAATTTAGTTTAGTACTTAATTAATTTTTGTCTAATTTTCACAATATACGGTCTTTAGAGATTTCTGCATAAGGTGGTACTCGGGTTCTTGTACAAATTTTTCTGAGACGTTATAACTATTTATATCTCTCCCTATAGTCGCAGTAGTCAATTTATTGGTGTGATTGATTGACTAAGACTCCCTGGGTAGTCGGGTTGGCCGCCCAAACTAGTTTGATTAATTCAAGCCAAACGCGGATAACCGATAGTCGTTAACATTTTAAAGGAGAACTGAGAAGTTGGAACAAATTTGTGATTTTGAAAAAAAAATTGAAATTGTTCAAGAAAAATTGAGATTTTGAAAAAAAAAATAGTGATTTAAAAAAACACTCAGATTTTGACAAAAAAATGTCATTTTGAAATTTTTTTTTTGAAAAGTTGAACAAAAAATTGACGTCTTTAAATTTTTGAGAAGTTCGAATAAATTATTAAGTTGGACAAAAATAGATTTTGGAAAGAAATTGATATTTTGAAAAAAAAAAAAATCAGAATTCGTACTTGGGAAAATTGAAAATTTTGATAACAAAAATGAGATTTTGTTAAAACATTTGAAAAAAAAGGATTAAAAAAAGGACATTTTGACAGAAAATTAACATTTTGAAAAAGAAAATTAAGTAAAATTTTTGTTAATGATAAAAAATGAGATTTAAAAATGTGATTTTCGTAAATTGAAAATCAGCAGTTGTCCCAATTTTCATTATTTACTAAATATATAATTCAATTTGCTATTTAGGTAAATTAAGTATTCAAACACACCCAAAATGAGTCTAATTTCATATTCAGCCCAGTCAATCTTTTGAATTTTATGAATGAGATTCTTATTAAATAATTGTGTGAATTTTTTTTGGATGATTATCAGGTGTAACATATTAAAAAAAAAAAAAAACAAAACCAACAAATCTAGCATTGTTTTTTTATTTGCAGAAATTTTAGCGACGGACCAACTCCGTTGGTAATTTCTGAACAAGTCAAATCAACTATGGATTGGAGGTCTGTCACTTCTACTAAGATCAACGATGGACCGCATCCATTGCAAAATTTTGATAATAACCAATGATTTTTAGTTGTGGTTAAATTTTAATATTTGCGATGGATAGAATCCGTTGCCAATTTCCGATGGTGTAAAATCCGTCGCAGCTCCGTCTCAAAATTGTGACACATCCCATCTGTCTATTTGCAATGTGGGAAACAAGGATAAACCATGCGACGGACTAAATCCGTCGTTAATTTAGTTTTGCGACGGATTTAATCCGTTGTAAATTCGCCATTTTGGCAGTGTTCTCTCAAAATGATGATCAAAGCAAATGAGGAAGAACTAATGAAATAGTTTAGAGGAGAGTGCAAATTTCGTTATTTTTCATCTTCAATTTGTAGATGACACATATGTTTGATGATGTGAGAAATTGAAACACGAGTAATTTGTGGACGGTAAATGAGTTGTTTTGAAACAGTTCCTTGCTTAAAGATTAACCTCTTGAAGTGTGAGATTTTGAGAATTCAGTGGCAAGAGGAAGCCATTGCCCTATCTAGGGAAACTGTCATATATGTCTACATATTTTGGTCTTTTTTATGCATTGGAAAGCCCCCAAACATGTGGCATATAATAATAGAAAGAGTGGGAAAAAAGATGTCTGATTATAAAGAAAAGATACTTAGCTTTAGAAACATGCTAGTTTACTTTGTGTCCCGTTTCTAGTTTCCCTTCAAGTGTTTTCGAGAAGCCGGAAAATATTTAGAGGGAATATAGGTCGCAAGGAGCCAAAAAAAGATGGAATTCCACCTTGTAGCATGGGGTGAAATTTGGAAGCCATTGTGAGTAGGGGTGGGGGATGATCATGTCATTTAAGTTTATGAATATTGCTTTGTGGGGCACATTTGTACGAACCTTTCAAAGCTTACCGTTGTTTTCATGCACTTCTCTCCTTGTTTTATTATCAACATAGAGATTGTTGGTTTGCTTTGATTCCTTGCTCCGGCTATGGGTTCTCTTTCTCCCTAGTAGTTCCCCACTCTTTTTTTTTTTTTACTCATATCCCCTACGTTTGGAATGTGAGTTGCTTCTTCTTTCGTTTTTCCCTAGAAGTTTTCTCCGCTAGTTGTATTTTTAAAGGCTTTGCCCTGGGTAAGTAATAAGAGAGTATTCCTCACTTGTTTTCCCTCCAATTTTTATTATTTTTCATTTTTTTAAAATTTATTTATTTTATAAAATTCGAGTCAAAAGAAGGAACGTTATGGAAGAAAGTTACTATACATAAGGTGCCAACTAGAGAGTAGTTCTACAAAGGGTTCTTCTTGGGCTTGGGGGCTTAGGAGAGCAGTGTTTTGAAATGAAGAGATTTTCTCAAAGGTGCATGGAAAATCTAATTTGAGCTCTTCACTTGATTCTGAGAAGATGCATGGTATGAAGATGTTACTCTATTTCACTTGTTGCCTTAAGTCAAATGGCGTGGATGCCTAAATTTACAAAGAATTTTCAAGACAAAGAAAAGGAATTTATGCGCCACAAGAAGAGTTTTAACTGTTGCACAATGTGAGAATGGATGATGGGATAAGTGTTGGTTGAACTTGGACAGGAGTTGGGATTATTCTACAAGTCGTCGTACTCTTTGGTGGCGGGTAACTCAGGTATTGCAAGAGGGGGGACTTGATAGTGCATCTTTGGATAAAATCCTAACCATTTATCATCTTAGTAGCAAAAATATGGTATTCAGAATGTGTGAATCCTTTGCTTTGAAATAAAGAGATGGTTGATTATCTCTTCATGCATTGTGATCATGTGTTGGATTATGTGTGGAGTAGGTTCTCTGAGTTTGGGCAATGCAAGGCATGATTGGAGACTTCATGCAACTGTGTGGTGGGTGAAAACAAAAAGGTTGCTATGGAAATTAGCAATTTTTGTGGGATTACGCTCGATATGGAGCAAAGAAACAATGGATCATTTTGTATAGAAAACAGAAGAAACACGAGGTTACATTCCAAATGGCAAGGAACAAGTCATTATTCAAGTGCTTGGGCTAAAAAACTCTTTCATGGTCTTAGAAAGGCTGCAAAATGTTTGTTAGGGGGAGGTTGCTTGGGAGTTGTTTGGCAAGTATG